>CM044305.1:109363384-109972439 GCA_024291935.2 Okapia johnstoni
TTTCTCATGCTAGAGACTATTCATGTGTCAATCATGAAACAGTTGACCCCATCCCTCAGAAAGCTAATGGAGATTTTTTAAACACTTACAAACTAGCAATTCTATCTCATAGATAATGTTAGGTCTGTACCTAGTCAGCGTGTTAAACAGCAAAGACATTATTTTGCCAACAAAGGTCCGTATTGTCAAAGCTAAAGTTTTTCCAGTAATCATGTACAGATGTGAGAGTTGGACCATAAAAAAGGCTGAGCACCAAAGATTTGATGCTTTTGAACTGTGGTGTTGGAGAAGACTCTCGAGAGTCCCTTGGACTGCAAGGAGATCAAACCAGTCAATCCTAAAGGATATCAAGCCTGAATATTCATTGGAAGGACTGATGCTGAAGCCGAAACTCCAATACTTTGGCCACCTCATGCAAAGAACCAAATCATTAGAAAAGACCCTGATGGTGGGAAGGATTGAAGACAGGAGGAGACAGGGATGACAGAGGACAAGATGGTTGGATGGCATCAGCAACTCAATGGACATGAATTTGAGCAAACTCCGGGAGATGGTGAGGGACAGAGAAGCCTGGTGTGCTGCAGTCCATGGGGTCACAAATAGTTGGACACAACTGAGCAACTGAAAAGCAACTGCAAATGTCTGCACAGCACTAAGCTCTCATGTCCTTTGGATTTAAACAGAGCATTTTGGAATGCATGTCATGTCAGAAAATGATATCATACACTGAAATAAATGTGGACATAGATTCCATGATATGGAAATTGGGTAAGATATAATTAATAGAATAAATGCATGGTATAAAAATATGGGGATTGATATCAGATAATAAATGTCATAAGCCAAACATGATTCATAAGCTCCATGAGTATTGTGGCCATGTCTAATTCATCTTTATATTCTATATAGGACTTGATATTAAATGATTATTTGTTGAGTTAATGTGCTTGCCCCTAGGAATTCTTCTACATCCATTAAATGGATGTATAGTTTATAATCAGGCAAGAGGCACATCTTCTATGAATGTGGACAGAATTGGGTTCTCTGAATACTTATCTAGTAGCCGTAATAGGAAATGGACCCAGAAATCTGCCTTTCTTACATGCTGTCAGGCTAAAGACTGTATTTATCATCAGAAGAAATCCATCCAAATACAATCTTACACAGTAAATTAGAGGAAGCAAGACATCTTTCCATTGTTGACCAGGACTTAGAATGTTTGTTTGAAGGCCTTGAGGGCCAATCATCCAATCCAGTTGCAGTACTTTTTGACAAACTTCTTCATCCAGATGCTGACTTTGGGTATGATTATCCATCCGTTTTGCATTGAAAATTAGAACAGCATCATTATATCCCTCACTTAGTTCTTGGTAAAGGTCCACCTGGTGGAGTTTGGCACAATATGGAAGGCTCAATGTTGACAATCAGCTTTGGAAATTGTATGGAGCTACCTGGACTTAAATTTAAAGACTGGGTATCTAGCAAACGGAGGAACCTAAAAGGGGATTGAGTTATGCCAGAGGAAATAGCTCACTGCTATAAACACTATGGCAAAGTTATGGGTCTTTAGAGGAATTTCAGAGAGAATACTTACATTACCTCTGTATCAAGGCTCTACAGAGATCAAGTTGGTAATGATGGCCAAAGCAGAAATATCTCAACACAGCATTTACAGATAGAGAAGTCAAAGTTTACCAAGAGAAACTGGGAAATCAGGGGTTATCAGCGAGTAGGAGATGGTTCTCATATTCCCTTCTGTCTCTTTGCTGAAAATGTAACTCTGGCAACTGGAACATTAGACTCTCCTAGCCGTCTGGAAATCGAAGGGGAAGATTTGCCATTTGTGTTTCATTCAATGCCTGAATTTGGAGCTGCCATAAGCAAAGGAAAGTTGCGTGGCAAAGTGGATCCAGTGTTAATTGTAGTTTCTGGGCTTACTGCAGCTGATGCAGTACTATGTGCTTACAACAATAATGTCCCTGTTATTCATGTATTTCACAGACAAGTAACTGATCCAGACTTAATTTTCAAGCAGCTTCCCAAAAAGCTTTACCCAGAATACCATAAAGTCTATCATATGATGTGTACTCAGTCATATTTTTTAGACTCAAATCTTTTATCTGATTATACTAGTTTTCCTGAGCACCATGTGCTTGCCTTTAAGTTGGATATGAAATGCATTCTTCAGAATATCTCTGGACTGAAGAAAATATATAAGCTTTCTGCAGCAGTAGTGTTGATAGGTTCTCATCCCAATCTGTCTTTTCTGAAGGAGCAAGGGTGTTACCTGGGCCATAACTCAACCCTGCCAATCACATGTAAGGGTAATCCTGTGGAAATAATATGCGTATACCTATGATTGTGTTAAAGAAGCCAAACTTTTTGCATTGGGTCTGTTGGTTGGAGACAATTTTGTTCGATTTTTAAAGGGAGGGACACTGGGTGTTACACACTATTTAGCTATAAGACAGAGGAAAAAAAAGCATTTATTTGTTGAAAGAGATGGAGGAGATGGCATAGCGTAGAGCAGGTTTACATTTATATGGACACTTTACCATTAAAGATTTTTAATAGAGAAAAAAAATGAGCAGAGGAACTGAATAGACATTTCTCCAAATAAGACATACAAATGAACAATAGGTACATGAAAACGTGTTCAACATTGCTAATCATAAAGGAAATTCAAGTTGAATCTACGCTTTATACCTGTTAGAAGGGCTATCATCAAGAAAACAAGAGATAAGTGTCAGCAAGTATATAAAGACAAGGAACACTTAGGTACTGTTGGTGGGAATATTAATTGGTATAGCCACTATGGAAAATTTGTACTTTTTGTCGTCTTTATTCTTTTCATTTTTCATCTCTGATTAAGTTTTTCTTCATATTTCATGTACATACTTAACTTTTAGAACATATGGAACACAGTTGCAACTGTTTTAATGTCCTTCTCTGCTATTTCTAACCTTGGCGTCAGTTATATGTTGGTTTCAAGTGACTGATTGTTCTTACTGTAAGCCATGTTTTCCTGCTTGGTAATCTGTGATTGAATGCCAGACATGGTGGATTTTACTTACTTGCATGACTATTTTTGTATTCTGAAATATTTGTTTCTGGGAAATGGTTTGATCCATCAAGGTCTTGTTTTTCTAACTTTCTAGGCAGGACTTGAGCAAGATTTTGTATAGGGTTCATTTTTCCCTCACTACCTAGGGCAAGTCTTTGAGTACTTAGTGCCCTGTGAATCATGACTGTTTCCCAGGCTGGCTGGTGGGTACTGAGCTATTCCTGATCCTGAGCACTGAAAAGAGTGAAAGTGAGCACTAGCACCATTAATCCTTTCAATATGAGTCTTTCCCTGCCCTTGGGGAATTCCTTCACACGTACATGTGATGAGTATTCCGTGGTGTACACTGCAGGTATTACCTTTCTCTTTCTGTGTAGCTCTCTCCTCTCCAGGACTCTGTCCTCTGGACTATAGCTGTCTTGGTCTAATAAAGTGAAAGTGAAAGTCACTTAGTCCTGTCCAACTCTTTGCAACTCCATTTACTATAGAATCCATGGAATTCTCCAGGCCAGAATGCTGGAGTGGGTAGCCTTTCCCTTCTCCAGGGGATCTTCCCAACCCGGGGATTGAACCCAGGTCTCCCGCATTGCAGGCAGGTTCTTTACCAACTGAGCAATCAGGGGAGCCCTTGTCTTGGTCTACTTGCACTCAGTTCTAGCTCCTCCACTCAGAGGTTTCTGTAGGTTCTGCCTCTATTTCCTCTCCCTACATTGTGGCCTGAAAATGTTCTCAAGGTATTAAGCTGGGGCAATCATAGCACTCATCCCAATTGTTTCCTGTATCTCAGGGATCATTGTCTTTCATCGGTTATAGTCATCCTCTTGAAAACCATCATTTTGTATAATTTTGAGGTTTTTCATTTGCTGTTTCAAGTGGCAAGGTAAATCCAGTCTCTGTTACTCTATCTTGGCCAGAAGTACTGTCACGTATTTTTAAAATTTTATTTATTTATTTTAGGCTGAACTGTGGTGTTGGAGAAGACTCTTGAGAGTTCCTTGGACAGCAAGGAGATCCAACCAGTCCATCCGAAAGGAAATCACTACCGAATATTCATTGGGAGGACTGATGCTGAAGCTGAAACTCCAATACTTTGGCCACCTGATGCAAAGAATGGACTCATTGGAAAAGACCCTGATGCTGGGAAAGATTGAAGGTGGGAAGAGAAGGGGATGACAGGGGATGACATGGTTGGATGGCATCACTGACTCAATGGACATGAGTTTGAGTAAGCTCTGGGAGTTGGTGATGGACAAGGAGGTCTGGCGTGCTGCAGTCCATAGGGTCACAAAGAGTTGGACACAGGTGAGTGACTGAACTGAACTGAACTGGATTTGCATTGCTGTGCGGGGTTTTCTCTAGTTTATGGGAACGGGGGGCTACTCTCTAGTTATGGTGTGTGTGTGGGCTTAACATTGCAGTGGCTTCTATTGTTACGGAACACGGGCTTTAGGGCATGTGAACTTCAGTAGTTGCACTGCCTGGGCTCAGTAGCTGCGGTTCCTAGGGTCTAGAGCACAGGCTCAATAGCTCTGGTGCACGGGCTTAGTTGCTGTGTGGTATGTGGGATTCCCCTGGAGCAGGGATTGAACCCATGTCTCCCGCATTGGCAGGTGGACTCTTCACTGAACCACCAAGGAAGCCCCCCCCCTTTTTTTTTAACAGATATAGTGCTATGTAGATTTTTATTTCTACTTTATTAGTTTTGGCAAGTGGTATTCCAAAAGGAATATTGTCCATTTAAGTTACTGAATTTAGTGGCATAAAATTGTTTATATTTCCTTATTTTCATTTTAACATCTGTGTGATCTATAATAATTTCCCCTCTTTCATTCTTAATATTGGTTTTTGTTTTCCCTCTTTTATTCTGGGTTAATATTGCTAGTTGTTTATCAATTTTTAATCAACTTTTCCAAGATCAAATTTTTGATCTCTTGACTCCCTCTATTTTTGTCTAGCATTGATTTTTCACTCTTAGCTTTGCATTTCCTCCCTTCTACTTACTTTAGGATCAATTTTCTCTTTTTCTAGCTCTTTATGGTGGAAACTCATATCACTAAAATGGGAACTTTTCTTCCTTTTTATAGTATATTCATTTAAAGATATGTTTTCCTCTAATTTTTGCTTCAGCTGTATCCTACAAATTCTGATTTGCAAGGATTTTATTATTGCTCAGTTCCAAATATCTTATAATTTTTCTTGTGATTTCTTCCTTGATGTATGGGTTATTCAGAAAAATATTGGTGAATTTCCAAATGTTTAGGCACTAAAAATACCTTAATGATTTCTAATTTAATTCCATTTTGGTTAGAGAACACATTTTGGATGATCTCAATTCTTTTAAATGTATTGGAACTGATTTTATGGTACAGAATGTATGTTGCAGTTTTGGATATATACTGTTCAATGCATATCAAATACGTCATATCGGCTGCTCAAATCTTTGATTAAAAAACTAAATCTTCTATTTTTTGCTCTATGTATTTGATCAGTTACTAACAAAGGAGTTTAAATATCCAATGTGATTATGAATTTGTTTAGTTCTCCCTTCATCATCTCTTTTTCACAAACTGTATATTACTCTCCCAGGTATGCTAATCTCCAACTCACTCCTTCTGAGCCTTGTCCCACAGCAGTGTGTTTCTAAACATTAATGAGTTTAAGTTTCCTCCTCTTCCTTACTGACATAGAGTGTTCCATACTATATCCCACTTAAGATACAACATAAATAATTCAGTAGACTTCTCAGCAACCCCACTGCTGGGCATACACACCGAGGAAACCAGAACTGAAAGAGACACATGTACGCCAGTGTTCATTGCAGCACTGTTTACAATTGCTAGGACATGGAAGCAACCTAGATGTTCATCAGTAGACAAACGGATAAGGAAATTGTGGTACATATACACAGTGGAACATTACTCAGCTATAAAAAAGAACACATTTGAGTCAGTTCTAATGCAGTGGATGAAACTGGAGCCTATTATACAGATTGAAGTAAGCCAGAAAGATAAACACCAATACAGTATATTAATGCATATATATGGAATTTAGAAAGATGGTAACAATTACCCTATATGCAAGACAGCAAAAGAGACAGAGATGTAAAGTATAGACTTTTGGACTATATGGGAGAAGGTGAAGGTGGGGCGATGTGAGAGAATAGCATTGAAACATGTATATTACCATATGTAAAATAGATGACCAGTGCAAGTTCAAAGCATGAAGCAGGCACTCAAAGCTGGTCCTCTGGGACAATCCAGAGGGATGGGGTGGGGAGGGAGGTGGGAGGGGGGTTCAGGATGGTGGGATACATGTACACCTGTGACTAATTCATGTGAATGTATGGCAAAAACCACCACAATATTGTAAAGTAATTAGCCTCCAATTAAAATTAATTAATTAAAAAAAGACTTCAGTAAACTGAAAATTTCCTCCTTTAGATAGAGTAGTTTCTTATTGCTTTAAACTTGACACAGCTCATAGCCTCTTATTGAGTATGTGCAGCAGAAGATGTGTTTAACCCACTTGGTTTCTGTTCAATTGTTTGGCTGGGCCAGTGGTTTCAGGTTGTGGCCAAAGGACTGAGTGGACTAAATGGCCCCCTCTGCATTATGCTTATATGCCTCAACTCACAGACCCAGAGTATACCCAGAGTGTATTAGAATGCTGTTTTTGATTGTATGTAAATCTTCCTCTGGGATAACAGATATTTCTAGGGACTTCTGCTCTTGGAAGATGACTTTGTATATGGAGATAAATGACTCGTACTGTGACTGTAAACAGATAAAAACAAAGCACAGCCTCCGTTTAACATATCCAAGCTTCCACAGTGCAAGTTCAAATGAGCAAATCTCCTAAAGAGGTAAATTTTCTCTAGACTGAGAGTGCATGAGTAGGGAGAGGCCTTAGGAAGTGTCCATGTATTTTCAATGGAATTTATATAGATCACATTAGAAGGTTCATCTTAATAGTTGCCTTTTGATTTTCTTCCATAAAATTGAAGGGTAAGTAAGCATATTTTTGTCACAGGGAAGAATAATGGCCTTTAACAATAGCTTTTTGATTTGTACTAAGGCTAATCTTTTTTCTGAGGTGCACAATTGTCAAGGACATTGTCACTATTGTATTGTCCTGAAGTACTCACTCGGGAATTTGGGACCCTAGAAAGCTTTCTTTGCATGAAATCAAGTCTCCTGAAAAAATATAGGCAACTGGTAGTGAAATGGAGACTGAGGTCTTCTGCCAATGTTGTATTCTTCCTTCATTACCACTTTATAATGGAATGCAAGAACAGTGCTTTACAGTCTATGCTGAGAACAGCATGTATTGACCTTTTGTCAGTACTTCAGTCTCATGTTCTGTTTACTGTTGAAATATAGTATAGCTATTGACAAGCAAAAGGAACTGCCATAGATAGAGCATATATTATTAAAGCAGTTCATTTTCTCATCAACAGTTTATGTCTTGCTTTGGATAATTAGTGAGGTCTTGGAAGGAATTAGTATAGTATCTGGGAATGTGTGTGCCAAGAGAATATCCATACATTGAATTAGAAAAGAAATGTACTCATTTATGGGGGGACTGAGCAATGTGAATGGCATGCACATAGAAACTGAACTCTGAGATCATTCACATACAATTGGCCCATTTATTTCTCTTTGTCTATAAGGCTGACCTGGGGTCATTATGTTTCTAATGTTACACCACTGCCTATAGCAGACGCTACTTTTATTACCTATCATCACCCTGCATAAACTGAAAAAAAAAGATTCTATTCCTATTCAGCAGCCTAGGGATGTGTCAATCCGAGGAAATAATTGATCAAATGGATATTTTATTTACATGGCCAAAATCTGTATAGGAGGAGGTGGGACTCAGGGACTAAACCAGATATGCCATTTCTAGATGGTCCCAAGCACCTAGATATTCCTATGGGATTTAAACAGCCCTGTGTTCTATCCCTGGTATGTGCTGTATAAAATTACATTTCTACTTAATTCCATCTTCACTGTGTATGGATTCACTTCCAGGTTGGTTTAGGAGAACACATTCACATTTTATAGAGACATGTGGCATTCTGTGGTTATGGTCTATTCCAATGCTCAGAAATTTCTTTCTAAAATGATTATTTTTATTTCATTTTATATAATCATGGCTCCAACAGAGAATAATCTTCCACCTATGGTGGTTCAAATGAACTCACTTTAATGGAAATATTTTTTAGAGATGAGAAGCAGGGTTACGAGAACCAATGATGGAGGTTGAGACATCCAGAGACTAGCAATAGCAGGAAGCCATTACCATCTTTAGGGCTGAAAGGGCAAAGGGAGGGGAGCTCCTGGAGCTCCCCCAGTAGCTGTCATTGTGAAGGAAGGCAACTGCTGCAAGTGAAGCAGTGCAGAAGCCAAGAAGAGGTTGCGAAGAAACATGACTCTTACCTTTCTCATCTCCCATCCCCCAGTGTCCAACTGGTGCCTCCAGTGGGCTAAAACCCATCCCAAAGAGGCAGCAAGGGAGCAAGTTTCCATACCCAGTACACAGCACAAGCAGAAAAAGGTGTAAAGTGGATTGGGGGATGAATTAGCATCCAATGAGAGGTCACTGTTGTTGCATAGAGGCATGAGGAAGGAATCAAAGCACTTGAGACTATCCCACGCTGCCACCACGTTATGGCTGGACAACTCCAATTCTATCCTAACCAGGCTCCTACATGCACACTTGCCTCCATCTAATCAGAGGACCACTGACGCCTGAAAAATCAGTTCAAAACAAATGTGCCACACCCTGTCCTCTGCTGCCCACTCACCTCTCAACATTTAACCCTTCAATGGATTCCACTGCTTTTAGGACAGAAACTGAAATCCCCCCAGGGCCTGTGGATCTGGGAGTTATGCAAAGGTTTCCATGAAGAAGTGACTTTTGAGATGAGATCGGAGAGATGCAGAAATATTAACTAAAACAGTGGGGAAAGCAGGGAAAACATTCCTGGAAGATAGAACAATGTTTCAAAGGTTCTGACTTAGGCAGAAAGCAAAGAAAGTGAGTAACGCTGGAATGAGCTGAACAAGGGAGAGAATGGAGCAAGATGCGATTCAAGTATGAGATTGGGACCAGCTCATACGGAGCACTTCAGGTCCTAACTCAGCACCTGCACACAGTAAGCTTTCAACAAATAGTCATAAACAATGTTGAAAGACATATTATGTCCCTCCAGTGTAGTTTAGGATGTTAATATGAGATAAGACACATGCATCAATATGTCTGGGTACTTGATCACTTATGAATTTATTATTTAGTTCCCCATGCAGAAAAACATACAACAACCAACTCTTATAGTTTATATTGGCTTTTCATGCATTTTACAGGTAGAGCAAATTTTTTTAGAATTGTATTTTTAGGTTATGCCCTTGAAATGCCTGAGCTAAAAATCGTTGGTAGTATTATTCATGCATCACAGAAATTGTGTTTCTGCCTAAGAAATGGAAAATATGGTTCTCCGAAAACTATGTGTAAAAAACAGCTTTTTACTAACTTGAATTTTTCTTCCTATAAAACTCACATTTTCCTGGTCATGAAAAAGAATGCAGTTGTCAGGAAAAAGGTGTGAGCATGAATGCATAATATTTAAAATTATTCCAAGTAATTGGTCTGGATTTCACAGAGGAAAATTGTCATATCAGGAGCAATGCTATGTGCTTCCTAAGAGACCATTCTAAACACATAAATATAAACCTCATGTTTGATGTGGTCTGTGAAGTTCTGGAAGGCAAAATATTTTTGTAATTGGCTTAGCTATGTTCAGGGAGACATGAGTTCAGCCCCATTGCTGCATCCCTTATAAAGGCTGTTTCCACACAGGTGATAGGTAATATATGTGAGGGAAATACCTTAGAATTTTGCTGAGTTAATTTAGTCAGTGACACAGTTATTTTCAACATTCCAAGAAGCAAAGAAAAAGACAGAATTCCTTTAGTCCACCTATTGGAGTGGAGAGAAAGGTAGTACATGGAAATAAGGGAACGTATAGGAAGTGCCTAGCACGATGAGAATAAATACCATGCAAATTCCTACAGGAGACACTTTGTCAATATTAGTTCCTTCTTTTATCCATTTATTGAGATGCTCAAGTTGTCAGGGAAACGCTGATTACAAAAGGACACCCACACAGTTGGAGGGACTTCTCATGGGGAAATGGAGTTTGTTTCCTTTATTTGTATTTCTTCTCAACTGGTCTTGGAGGAGACAGGACAGAAGGATTAAAGGTTCAAAATTAGAAGTTTCAGTGGGTTACAAGAGAAGCTGTGGGAAAGAGAGAGAAAGGTGAGTGCTGAAAAGTGTGACACTTTCTTCAAAGGTATAGGTAGGTAGTGAAAAGGCAGAACAGAGCAGCTGTAAACTTTTGTTCAAGCAGTAGTACCTTATTTTCCACTGGAGTCTTACCCAGGATCCTAATGTATTAAAAATATAAAAGAGGAAGTTTTTGTGATTCTACAAAACTCAGTTCTGTAACTGTTATGCAAACAACTCTGTAGTGGCACAGCTCAGCGTATTAAGAACAGCACAATGGCCAGAGGAAATTTCTAGCCAAGTCTCTAAGGAAAATTGAGTTATTAGAGAAATAGTTTCCAATTGAAATTTACGAAGAGGATTTCCAATTGAAATTTACTTAATTTGGACCTAGGAATGCCTTGCTTTAAACTTGTATCTTTCATTATTTGCTAATTCCATAAATCACATTTCTAAATTACTTGGAAGTAATTGTTGCTTAAGCAATTTCAGTGTATTTTGTTAAATATTTTATTTTATATGAAAAAGGCTGGATATTTTGTTAAATTATTTATTTTTATTGTAAAAGAAAGATACAACCTGAAACTGCTGACTTAATATAACTATTGAAACTGAGTTTTCTAATAGAAAAAGGAATGGTAAATAAGTCTAAATCTTGCCTTTGAGACAGATGTTTTTATATTATTTTTGCTAAAAAAGAAAAGTTGCTAACAATATGAGAAAAATTAAGGAAATAGTGTACTTTGCTATTTATTTAACTTCTATCTAGATTGACAGCAATGGTTTTGAATAATTTCAATTGTCAGCTAATATTATCAAATGGAATCCCCAAAATACAGTATTATCAACAAAACCTGTCTTTTCCAGCCCCATGTGAATGAGTATTGCATTGATGCCAGGCTATGTTGGAAAGCTGAAGTAAATATAAGCCTACTATTTAAAAAGCAAAGTGGGTCCATTCACATCTCGACAAATGACCCAATTCCATTCCTTTTTATGGCTGAGTAATATTCCACTGTATATATGTATCATATCTTCTTTTTTTTTAATTAGTTTATTTATCTATTTTTTAACTTTACAATATTGTATTGGTTTTGCTATACATTGACATGAATCCGCCATGGGTGTACAGGTGTTCCCCTTCCAGAACCCCCCTCCCACCTCCCTCCCCATCCCATCCCTCCGGGTCATCCTGGTGCACCAGCCCCAAGCACCCTGTATCATGCATCGAATCTGGACTGGCGATTCGTTTCACATATTATAATTTACATGCTTCAATGGCATTCTCCCATATCATCCCACCCTCGCCCTCTCCCATAGAGTCCAAATACTGTTCTATATATGTGTCTTTTTTTGCTGTCTCGCATACACGGTTATCTTTACCGATATACTAAATTCCATGTATATGTGCTAGTATACTGTATTGGTGCTTTTCTTTCTGGCTTACTTCACTCTGTTGAGTGGGCTCCAGTTTCATCCACCTCATTAGAACTGATTCAAATGCATTCTTTTCAATAGCTGAGTAATATTCCATTGTGTATATGTACCACAGCTTCCTCATCCATTCATCTGCTGATGGGCATGTAGGCTGCTTCCATGTACTGGCTATTATAAACAGTGCTGCGATGAACATTGGGGTACACGTGTCTCTTTCAATTCTGGTTTCCTCGGTGTGTATGCCCAGCAGTGGGATTGCTGGGTCATATGGCAGTTCTATTTCCAGTTTTTTGAGGAATCTCCACACTGTTCTCCATAGTGGCTGTACTAGTTTGCATTCCCACCAACAGTGTAAGAGGGCTCCCTTTTCTCCACACCCTCTCCAGCATTTACTGCTTGTAGACTTTTAGATAGCAGCCATTCTGACTGGCGTGAAATGATACCTCATTGTGATTTTGATTTGCATTTCTCTGATAATGAGTAATGTTGAGCATCTTTTCATGTGTTTATTAGCCATCTGTATGTCTTCTTTGGAGAAATGTTTGTTTAGTTCTTTGGCCCACTTGTTTTTTTAAATTAATTTATTTATTTTAGTTGGGGGCTAATTACTTTACAATATTGTAGTGGTTTTTGCCATACATTGACATGAGTCAGCCATGGGTTTACATGTGTTTCCCATCCTGAACCCCCCTCCCACTTCCCTCCCCATCCTATCCCTCTGGGTGATCCCGTTGCTCCAGCCCTGGGCATTTGTCTCATGCATCGAAACTGGAATGGCGTTCTGTTTCACATAAGATAATACACGTTTCAATGCTATTCTCTCAGATCGTCCCACCCTCACCTTCTCCCACAGAGTCCATAGCACTGTTCTATGCATCTGTGTCTCTTTTCCTACCTCACATATAAGGTTATCGTTACCATCTTTCAAACTCCATATATATGCATTAGTATACGGCATTGGTGTTTTTCTTTTTTTTTTCCTTTGTTATTATTTTTTTAATTAGTTTATTCTTTATTTTTTTACTTTACAATATTGTATTTGTTTTGCCATACATTGACATGAATCCACCATGGGTGCACATGTTTTCCCCTTCCAGAACCCCCCTTCCACCTCCCTCCCCATCCCATCCCTCCGGGTGTTTTTCTTTCTGGCTTACTTCACTCTGTATAGTGGGCTCCAGTTTCATCCATATCAATAGAACTGATTCAAACATATTCTTTTTAATGGCTGAGTAATATTCCATTGTGTGTATGTACCACAGCTTCCTTATCCATTCGTCTGCTGATGGGCATCTAGGTTGCTTCCATGTCCTGGCTATTATAAACAGTGCTGTGATGAACATTGGGGTACACAGGTCTCTTTCAATTCTGGTTTCCTCGGTGTGTATGCCCAGCAGTGGGATTGCTGGGTCATATGGCATTTCTAGTCCCAGTTTTTTAAGGAATCTCCACATTGTTCTCCATAGTGGCTGCACTACTTTTCATTACCACCAAGAGTGTAAGAGGGTTCCCTTTTCTCCACACCCTCTCCAGCATTTATTGATTGGGTCGTTTATTTTTCTGGAATTGAGCTGCAGTTGTTGCTTGTGTATTTTTGAGATTAATTATTTGTCTGTTGATTCATTTGCTATTATTTTCTCCCATTCTGAAGGCTGTCTTTTCACCTTGCTTATAGTTTCCTTTGTTGTGCAGAAGCTTTTAATTTTAACTAGGTCCAATTTGTTTATTTTTGCTTTTATTCCAATATTCTTGGAGATGGGTCATAGAGATCCTGCTGTGATTTATGTCGGGGAGTGTTTTGCCTATGATTTCCTCTTAAGAGTTTTACTACTTTCTGGTCTGATAATTAGATTATTTAAATAAACCTATTTTTGAGTTGAATTTTTGTCTAACGTAGTTTTACAAAGGTGTTCTAATTTCACATTCTTTGACAATTGTGGTTGTCCAGTTTCTACAGCACCAATGTTTTAAAGAGATTTGTCTTTTCTCCATGTATATTCTTGCCTCCTTTGTCGAAAGAAAGGTGTCTATAGGTGAGTGTATTCTCTCTGGCTTTCTATATGTCCAGCTGATCTATATTTCTGTCCTTTGTGCTGGTACCATACTGTCTGATGACTGTGCTTTGTAGTGGAAACTGAAGTCAGACCAGGTTGATTTCCTTCTCCCCACTTCTCATCTTCTTTCTCAAGATTGCTTTGGCTATTCGGTTTTTTTGAAATACCATACAAATTGTGAAATTATTTTTCTAGTTCTGTGAAAAATACTGTTGTAGCTTGATAGGAATTGCATTGAATCTAAAGATTGCTTTGGTAAGTATAACTCATTTTACCTGTATTGATTCTCCAATCCATAACACATGGTATATTTCTCCATCTATTTGTTTCCTCGGGGGGTGGGGGGGTTTTGATTTCTTTTACCAGTGTTTATAGTTTTCTATATATATGTCCTTTCATTTTTTTTGGTAGATATACTCAAGTATTTTATTCTTTTCGTTAGCAGGGGTGAATGAGTTGTTTCCTTAATTTCTCTTTTTGTTTCTCTTGTTACTGTATAGGAATGCAAGGGCATTTCTGTGTGTTCGTTTTATATCCTGCAACTTTACTATAATCATTGATTAGCTTCTAACAATTTTCTGTGTAGTCTTTAGGTTTCCTATGATAGAATCATGCATCTGCAAACAGGAGAGTTTTACTTCTTCTTCTCCAATCTGGAATCTTTTTGATTCTTTTTTCTGCTTCGATTGCTGGTGCCAAAACTTCCAAAACAATGTTTGAATAGTAGTGGTGAGAGTGGGCACCCTTGGTAATGTTTCTGACTTGGGGAAATGCTTTCAGTTTTTCACCATTTAGCATAATGTTTGCTGGGAGGTTTGTTCACATATATAGTCTTTTATTATGTTGAAGGTAACGTTTCCTTCTAATCCTGCTTTTTGGAGGTTTTAATCAAAATAGATGTGAATTTGTCAAGGTTTCTCTACATCTATTAAATAATCATATGGTTTTTTATTTTTCAATTGTTTATTAGTGTATTACATTGATTGATTTGCAGATAATTGAAGAATCCTTAGCATTCCTGATAAAACCACTTGTCAAGATTAAGACCTTTTCAATATATTGTTTCGATTTTTTTGCCAGCATTTCGTTTTAAGTGGTGATTTTTTGCATCTATGTTTCATCAGTGAGCGCGAGAGAGTGAACTGTAGTTTTGTTTTTTTGTGGCTTCTTTGTCAGGTTTTTGGTAATTAGGGGATGGTGACCCCTGAAAGAGTTTGGAAGTTTATCATCCCCTGCAATTGTTTTTCTGTAAGATTTTTGAGTAGTAGGTTTTAGCTCTTCTCTAAATTTTTTGGTAGAATTCAACTTGAAAGCATCTGTCCTGACTTTTGTTTTGTTTGGAAATTTCTGATTAAGTTTTCAATTTCCATGCTTGTGATGGGTCCAGTTAAGATTTTCTATTTTCTTCCTGTCCGTTTTGAAAAGTTATACTTTTCTAAGAATTTATCCATTTCTTTCCAAGTTCCCATTTATATGCATATATTGATAGTAGTCCTTCTTAGATCCTCTGTATTTCGTTGTTGTCTGTTTGTGATCTCTCATTTTCATTTCTAAAATGTCTGATTTGATTTCTCCCTTTGTTTCTTGGTGAGTCTGGGCTAATGGCTTGTCAAATGATTTATCTTCTCAAGAACCAACTTTTGCTTGGTTGAGAATTTTTGCTATGGTCTCTTCCATTTCTTTGCATTATTTCTGCCCTAATTTAATATTTCTTTCCCTCTACTAACTCTGGGGTCCTCTTCATTCACCTTTTCTATAACTTTAGTGTAGAGTTAGGTATTCTATTTGACTTTTTTCTTGTTCTTTTCTTGAGTGAGCCTGTATTGCTATGAATCCTTCTTCCCTTAGCCTGCTTTTATACAGTGTCCCCATAGTTTTGGGTTTTTCATTTCATTCGTTTCTAATGCATTTTTTGATTTCTCTTCTGTGATTAGTTGGTTACTCAGCAACGTAGTTGTTCAGCCTCCATATGTTGGAATTTTTAATACTTTTTCTCCTGTAATTGACAACTAATTTACTGCATTGTGGGACAGAACAGATGCTTGGAATGATTTCAATATTTTTTTTTGAATTTAACTAAAGTTAGATTTATGGCCCAGAATGTATCTATTCTGGAAAAGGTTCCATGTGCACTTGAGAAAAAGTGAAATTTCTTGTTTGGGTGAGATATCTACAGATATCAATTAGTCTACTGTCCTACAGATATTCAATTAGGACTAACTGGTCTAATGTATCATTAAAGCTTGTGTTTACTTTTAATTTTCTGTTTTAGTGTCTGCCCTAGGTGTGATTGGGTATTAAGGTCTCCCACTATTATTATGTTATTGTTAAATTCCCTTTTCAACACATGTTAGCATTTGCCTTACATGTTTGCAGTGCTCCTATGTTTGGGTGCTTATAAATTTATAATTTTATATCTTCCTCTTGGTTTATCCTTTGATCATTATGTGGTGTTCATCTTGTCTCTTTTCACATCTTTTGTTTTAAACTCTATTTTATCTGATATGATATTGCTACTCCTGTTTTTCTTTGTCTCAATTGGCATGAAAATCTTTTTCCAGCCCTTCCACTCCCAGTCTGTATGTGTCCTTTGTTTGAGTGGTTCCCTTGTAGACTACATTATAGGTGTCTTGTTTTGTAATCCATTCAGTCAAGATTTTGTCTTTGGTTGGGGGCGTTCAACCCATTTTCATTTAAGGATAATTATTGATAAGTAGACCCATTGCCACTTACTTTATTGTTTTGGGTTCAAGATTAACAACCCTCTCTGTGTTTCCTGTCTAGAGAAGATCCTTTTAGCATTTGTTGCAGAGCTGTTTTTGTGGTGCTGAATTCTCTGAGCTTTTGCTTGTCTGTAAAGCTTTTGATTTCTCCTTCAAATTTTAATGATATCCTTCTGATCTGTTAATCTGAGCGTGTATTTATTTTCTTTCATCACTTGAAATAGTCCTGCCTCCCTTCTGCCTAAGAGTTTCGATTGAAAGATCAGCAGTTATACTTATGGGAATCCCCTTGTGTGTTATATTTGTTGTTTTTCCCGTGCTGCTTGTATATTTGTTCTTTGTGTTTTACTTTGTTTAATTTGATACTATTATCTTGGGGTGGTTCGCCTTGGGTTATCCTTTGGGACTCTCTATCTCTCACTCTGGTTCTTGGACTTGGTGATTAATTTCCTTCCCCATTTTAGAAAGTTTTTTCAACATATTATCTCCTTATATTTTTTCATGGTCTTTCTTTTTTTCTTCTTTTCTGGACACCTGTGATTCGAATGTTGGAGCGTTGACATTGTCCCAGAGGTCTCTGAGGTTGTCCCTCATTTCTTAATTCTTTTTTTCTTTTTTTTCTCTGGTTTCATTTATTTTCTTTCTATCATTTTTTTTTCTGACATTCTGTCTTCTACCTCACTTATCCTATCTTTCTGCATCCGTTATCCTATAGTTGGTTACCTCCAGAGTGGTTTTTTGATCACATTTATTGCATTATTCATTATATAATTCGACTCTTTTTATTTCTTCTAAAGTCCTTGTTAAACCTTCTTGCATCCTTCTCGATCCCTTGGCTCCAGGTTATTTATCTATAACTCCAAATTTATTTTTTGTTTTCCAATTTTGGATCATTTTCATATCATTATTTGGAATTCTTTATCAGGTAGATCCCTATCTCTTCTGTTTGTTTGATTTGGAGGGCATTTAATCCTGTTTCCTATTACCTGCTCGTTATTCCCTCTGACTTTTCATCTTGTTTATATTGCTGTGTTTGGGTGAGTCTTCCTGTTTTTTCGTGCAGTTTGTGTTTTCCTCTTTAATGTGGAGATTCTTGCTGTGGGTGGGGATGGGAACAGAGTGGCTTGCAAGGTTTCCCTGGCTGGAAGCTTGTTGTTGGTGTTTCTGGTGAGGACTGGATTTCTTCACTCAGAGTGCAATGAAGTGTCCCATAATGAGTTTTGAGATGTCAGTGGGTTGGTGTGAACTTTGGGCAGCCTGTAAATTGAAGCTCAGGCTATTTTCCTGTGTTGCTGAGAATTTGCATGTATATCATACTCTGGAACTTGGTTGGCCCTTGTGATGTGCTTGGTTCAGAGTGTAGGTATGGAGGCGTTTGATGAACTCCTATCGTTTTAAATGCTTCCAGGATTCCGGAGTTCTCTGGTGTTCTCAGGAGTGGATTTAAGACTCCTGTCTCTGGTTTTAAGTCTTATTCTTACAGTATCCCTCAAGAGTTCTCCATCTATACAGCACCGATGATAAAAACATCTAGATTAAAGATAAAAGTTTCTCTACAGTGAGGACACCCAGAGAGGGTTCACTAGAGTTACATGGAGAAGAGAAGATGAGAGGGAAATAGAGTGACCAGGAAAAGGAGAAGAGGTGAAATCAAAGGAGAGAGTAAGCTAGCCAGTAATCAATTCCCCCCCCCCTTACAAAAAATGGGGGGGGGTGCTAATCCACAGTCAGGATCCCTCAGAGATGTTCACAGAGTTACCAGGAAAAGAAAAGTGAGGAACGATAACAGAGGTGGCCAGGAGGAGAAAAGGGGGAATCAAAAGGGGAGAGCAGATCCAGCAATAATCAGTTCCCTAAGTGTTTCTCCACAGCCCGCGGAACACACAAAGAGATTCACAGAGTTAGGTAGAGAGAAAAGGGAGTGGGGAGATGAGGCGACCTGGTGGAGGAAAAAGGAGAGTTTATAAAGGGGAGAGAGCATTCACCCAGTGATCTTGCCTCGGCCATGTAAAAATGTGTAAACTGATGAGTGGTTCTTGAAGATTAAAGTTGATAACAAATACAAAAACAAAGAATAAAAATCAAGTAGAGTTAGAATACTCAAAAATGCAATATTACAAAAAGAGAAACTAAGAAAGGAAAGGAAATGAAAATAAATAAAAGAAAAAAGAAAAAAAAAAGAAAGGAAAAAAAAACCACCAAAGTCACAAAAATTATAAAATATATTATATTGAAGTTTGCTTTAAAAATAGGGTCTTTTTATTTGCAAGGTAATAGTAGGTTATAAAAATGAAAAATTTGAAGGAAATAATAGGGGACTGAAAATAAAAATAAATAAGACAAAAATATAAATTTAAAAACTAAAAAAATAAAGAAAAGTTCTTAAAATTTTAGTAAATGATAATAGTAAAAATATATCTAAGACTTTCTTCTGGAGCTGTTACGGATAGTTGGGTCAGTTCATTTTCAGATAGTCCCCTTGGTCCAGCTTTGTACTTCTCACCAAGTCTATAGGCCCCTTCCTATGTATCTTTGTTTAACTACAGGTTTTATCTATTGCACCTGTCACTTCCAAAGCGGTTTCCCCTCTGTTTCTTTTAGCTTCTTCTGTTTGCTGATCCTCTTCAGTGTAAATTTCCACCCTGACACGGGTGGGGGGAGCAGTGGTGTCACTTTTTTTTTTTAGTCCTCACTTGTTTCATGGTGCTGTGTGGTATGGAGAACACAGCAAACAATGTCACTGGCATGTGCTCCGACAGTGGATTCAGCCACACTGGGTTTGCCCTGGCTCAAAGTGTGTTGCTTTCCTAGTCTACACTGCTCAGAGCTCTAAGGTTTGGCACTGCTGAGAACTGTCTGAAGTGGGCCCCTGGGGTTGCCTGTACTTCCCAGGGTTTCAAGCTGCTCCCAGTTTCATGGTTCCTGGTACTTCACAAAGCCAGACTTGGTTAAGCCTGGGTTTGTGCCTTCCCAGGTCGTGCATCTCCGTGACCCGGTTTTGGACTAGCACGGTCGGGGCCTGCCACCTTATTCCCCTTCCCACCATCCCAGCCACTCGGTTTCTGGGTGTACAACAGCACGCCTTCCAGGTGGTGCTGTGTGTCTCCACCAGGGAGCTGATCTCTGGCTGTGACCCTACTGTGGCGGTATTGCCCCTCCAGAGTTCCAAGAAGTCCTGTTAGCAACAGGTTCTGCTTTCAGGTTGTATAGGCATGCCTCTCTGGAGCCCCCACGATTGCAGCCCTTCTGACTCTGGCTGCCCTCGCCTGCCTGTCTCCACCGGGATGGCTGGTCCTGCAGTGGCTAGCTCTGCGTCAGAATCCTTTGTTCTGTGATGGGCCTGGCAGGGTCTTAGGTTAAGGCTTTTCACGAAAGGCTATCCCCACGGTCTATGTTCTGTCCTCAACTAGTTCCCACAGATTGCCCTCCGGGCAATTCAGGCCCAGTCATTACTCCAAGCAATGCAGCCGCCCCCTGCCAGCTCCTTTTGCTAAGTTGGGGAAGCTCTGTCATCTGGGCTGTCGGCTCTGCAGGAGTTGCCTGTAGGTATGTATCCACGGTTTTAATAATTCATATTTTTCCTCCCTGTTTATTTTGCCCTCTGAGATTCCAAGGCTCACCACAAGACCGCCAAGAGAGTGTTTCCTGGTGATTGGAAAACTTCTTCTCATTTTTAAGACTCCTTTCCTGGAAGGATCTCCCACCCTACTCTTTTGGTCTCTCTTTTATCTTTATATTTTTGTCCTACCTCCTTTTGAAGACAATGGGCCTCCCTTTCTGGGTTTTGCCTGATTCCTCTGCAACAGCATTCAGAAGTTGTTTTTTGTCGAATTTGGCTTGGCGTATAGATGTTCTTTTTCGGTGAATTCCGTGGGGAGAAAGTCATCCCCCTGTTCCAATTCCTCTGCCATTCTTTGGACCCCCCTGGGATCATATCTTCTTTATTCCATTCATCTGTTGAGGTCATTTAGTTTTGTTTTTCATATCCTGTGGCTTTTGTAAATTAGTACTGCAATAAACAATGGGGTATATGAATCCTTTTGAATTATATTTTATCAGGTATATGCCAGTAGTGGAATTGCTGGATCATATGGTAGTTCTATTTTTAGTTTTTTAGGGAACCTGCAGGTAGAAACAGACACAGATGTAGAGAACAGACTTGGAGACATGGATGGGGGTAAAGGAAGGTGGATGATTTGGACAGTAGCACTGACATATATACACTATCATATGTAAAATAGATAGCTAGTGGGAAGCTGCTGTATAGCACAGGGAGCTCAGCTCAGTGCTCTGTGATGACCTAGAGGGGTGGGATGGGTGTGGAAGGGAGGCTCAAGAGGGAGGGGATATATGTATACTTATGGCTGATTCATGCTGTTGTACAGCAGAAACCAACACAACATTGTAAAGTAATTATACTCCAATTTAAAAAAACAAGTGGAATAAAAGCAGTCAGACAAGTCATTTTATTTTTCCCCACCACCAGATCTACCACCACGCCTCTGTACATGTACCTGTATAGTATTTGCTTTGTACTTTCCCAAAGAAGTAGAAGTGGCTCTGCAATGAAATGGGACTGTAAGTGAATTCTGGCCATCCAGTAAAGTGGCCATCAGATATATGCCAAGGCAGATAAGAGACTGTGTAACATGTCCCACATCTCCATCCAACCTCTAGGGCTGGCAGTCATGGACATATTGGCATTAGGGCCTTTTCCAATGAGTCGTTTTCTTTGCATCAGGTGGCCAAAGTATCAGAGATACCAGATTTCAGCATCATCCTTCCAATGAATTTTCATGGATTGATTTCCTTCAAATTGACTGTTTGATAATCCCCTTGCAGTCCAAGGGACTCTCAAGAGTCTTCTCCAACACCACAGTTCAAAAGCATCAATTTTTCGCACTCAGCTTTCTTTATGGTCCAAATCTCACATCCATACATGACCACTGGAAAAACACAGCATTGACTACATGACCTTTGTTGGTTAAAGTAAGTCTCTGCTTTTTAATACGCTGTCTAGGTTTGTCATGGCTTTCTTCAAGGAGCAAGTGTCTTTAATTTCATGGCTGCAGTCACCGACATGCAGTGATTTTGGAGCCCAAGAAAATAAAGTCTGTCACTTTTTCCATTGTTTCCCCATCTATTTGCCATGAAGTGATGGAACCGGATGCCATGATCTTAGTTCTCTGAATGTTGAGTTTCAAGCCAACTTTTTCACTCTCCTCTTTCACTTTCATCAAGAGGCTCTTTAGTTCTCTTTGCTTTCTGCCATAAGGGGGTGTCATCTGCATATCTGAAGTTATTGATATTTCTCCCAGCAATCTTGATTCCAGCTTGTGCTTCATCCAGCCTGGCATTTCGCATGATGTACTCTTCATATAAGTTAAATAAGCAGGGTAACAATATACAGCCTTCATGTACACTTTTGCAGGTTTGGAACAGTCTGGTTGTCCAATGTCCATTCTAACTCTTGCCTCTTGACCTGCAATACAGGATTCTCAGGTCAGGTAGGATGGTATTCCCATCTCTTTAAGAATTTTCCACAGTTTGCTGTGATCCACACAGTCAAAGACTTTGGCATAGTCAATAAAGCAAAAGTAGATGTTTTTTCTGGAATTCTCTTGCTTTTTCTATGATCCAATGGATGTTGGCAATTTGATCTCTGGTTCCTCTGCCTTTTCTAAATCCAGCTTGAACATCTGGAGTTCACAGTTCATGTACTGTTGAAGCCTGACATGGAGAATCTTGAGCATTTACTTTTGCTAGTGGGGGTATGAGACAGGTTCTAATTGTGCAGTAGTTTGAACATCTTTCGCATTGCCCGCATTGGGATTAAATGAAAACTGACCTTTTCCAGTCCTGTGGCCACTGCTGAGCTTCCAAATTTGCTGGCATATTGAGTGCAGCACTTTCACAGCATCATTTTTTAGGATTTGAAATAGCTCAACTGGAATTCTATCACCTCCACTAGCTTTGTTCGTAGTGATGCTTCCTAAGCCCACTTGACTTCACATTCCAGGATGTCTGGCTCTAGGTGAGTGATCACACCATCATCCCATTTTTTAAATCCCCCCCCCCCCTGGTCAGAAGATCATTCTTGTATAGTTTTTCCTGTTTTTTTCTTGCCACCCTCTTCTTAATATCTTCTGCTTCTGTTAGGTCCATAACATTTCTGTCCTTTATTGTGCTCATCTTTGCATGAAATGTTCCCTTAGTTCCTCTAATTTTTCTTGAATGATCTCTAGTCCTTTCCCAAGGGGAGGCTTTGGTTTCCCTCTATTTCTTTGCATTGATCACTGAGGAAGGCTTTCTTATCTCTCCTTGCTATTCTTTGGAACTCTGCATTCAAATGGGTATATCTTTCCTTTTCTCCTTTGCCTTTTGCTTCTCTTCTTTTCTCAGCTATTTGTAAGGCCTTCTCAGACAACCATTTGCTTTTGCATTTCTTTTCCTTGGGGTGGTTTTGATCACTGCCTCCTGTACAATGTCACAAACCTCCATCCATAGTTCTTCAGGCACTGCTTCATCATCTAATCCCTTGAATCTATTTGTCACTTCCACTGTATAATCATAAGGGATTTGATTTAGGTCATACCTAAAATGCTAGTGTGGGTTCCTACTTTCAATTTAATCTGAATTTGGCAAATAGAGTTCATGATCTGAGCCACAGTCAGCTCCCAGTCTTGTTTTTGCTGACTGTATAGAGCTTCTCCATCTTTGGCTGCAAAGAATATAATCAATCTGATTTCAGTATTGACCATCTGGTGATACTGTAAAGAACAATATTGCATAGGAACCTGGAATGTTAGGTCCATGAATCAAGGCAAATTGGAAGTGGTCCAAACAGTAGAAGGCAAGAGTGAACATCGACATTTTAGGAATCAGTGAACTAAAATGGACTGAATGGGTGAATTTAACTCAGATGACCGTTATATCTACTACTGTGGGTAAGAATCCCTTAGAAGAAATGCAGTAGCTATTACAGTCAACAAAAGAGTCCAAAATGCAGTACTGTGAAAATGTTGAAACATTTCAAATAACTGTGGAGTTGAAGTTTTGAGTTTGTTTTAGAAGATCAGAAGTTAGTTGCAGATCATATTAGTTATTAAGCAGTATTGAAGAAGATTTAATTTCATGCGACAGATAGGTGCTTGACCTGGGAATTTGAAAAAACTTATCCTCAATGTGGCATTTGAAGCTTGAGATTGATGAACCAAGCATAGGAAGAGAAGATTCTATGGATGCAGACCAAACCTTGGACCTAGCCATAACTTAGAGGACTGTCAGAGATGAAAAGCCACTGTCACTTATTGTGGGTTACAGATATATCTCAATAAATTTACCTTTTTCTGTTTGAAATTACATGAAATCCAAATTAGTGTGGTGCCAAAATAGAAAAAAATAGTTGCCTTTATCCCAAGTAGCTTGATAACATCCCTCTCTTTCCTAATGATTTCGGGTTTGTTTAGCTTTATTTTATTTCTCTCTTTTTTACTGAAACACTGTATTCAGGTTGACACAAAGTCCTTTTCTGATAATACATATATAAATTAAAGATGAAGAAAAGTAACAAAAAACCATGTGGAAAAACAGTTTCAATGAAAGTGAATATCTAAATGGCTTCGGATACCATAGGCATACAGGGTATTGCATTGCATTTTCTGATTGAGAATTATTGACTTGAGAAAGGAAATAAAATGTTGGAGAAGCTTGGAGTTTGGGTGAGCGACCACCAAGAGAAGGGTAAAATATGTAATAGGAATTTCCCATACATACATGAATAAAACATCACATATAAAAATCTCTTGGATTTCTGTCTTTAACAACCTTGTTTTTCAAACGTTTTCAAAGACACTTGAATACATTCCATATGCATGAAGCAGGTGTCTGGCCCCCTAACTACTTTGTGATAAGGCCTGTTATGAGAAGAGACTAGACTAGAGATATAGGAGAAACAAACAAACTTTTCCATGTGCGCTATATGTACTCAAGATCGACCAAATAGAAAATTTGCAGCCCACATCCTGCAGGACCAAACACACAGGTAGAAGCCTGTTCTAGAGGGAATTTGTCATTCTTCCTCCAGACACTACTACATGAAGCTTCACTGAAACAAAGAGTATGGTATTTATAGAAACATATGATTATACAAACAAGATCGACAAGAAAATCCTCTTTGCATGCCCTCATTAACATTCACCGGGTGAGTGCTTTAAAAATACACATAGACCGATAGAACAAATAAACACCACAGAAAGAAACTCCACAATATAGGCCAACTAAACTTGCCAAGAAAGTCAAAGATAAATCAGTGGTGTAAAAGATGGGTCTTATAATTATCCTTTTATGATAAAAACTCAACAGTTGTTTTGATATACTCAAAAAGCACATGCAAAAAAAGCTAAAATACATTCAGTAGGGCTATTCAAACAAACATCTTCTGCATAGCAAAAGAAATTATCCAGCAACAAGAAAAGCAACCTATAGAATGATAGAGAATATTGCAAATCTCATATCTGATAACATGTAATATCCAATATGTAAATAAACCCATGTAAACTCAATAGCAAAACATCCAATATTCTGACTTTTAAAATGAAAGAGGACCTGAATAGACATTTTTCCAAAAAGATATACAAATGGCCAACAAGTACATGAAAAGGTGTTCAATATCACTAATCATCAGGAAATGTAAATCAAACCACAATGAAATATCCGTGCACCTGTTAGAATGACAGATATATAAATAAAAAAAAGACAAAGACAAACAAGTGTTGCAAGACAGTAGAGAAAAAAAACACTTGTTCTGTGTTGGTGGAACATAAGTTGGTACAGCATAGCTTGAACACTGTATGGTGATTCCCATTCATCAGAAAATTAAAAGATAAGCTACCATATGATCCAACACTCCAACTTCTGAGTATATATCCAAAGGAAATGAAGTTGGGATCTTGAAGAGGTATCTGGACCCCCATGTTCATCGGAGTGTTACTTACAATAGCCAAAATATGGCAAATAACCTACCATGTCTGTCTATGGATAAACTGATAAAGAAGATATTGATATTTCACCCCCTTAAAGTCATATGTTTATGCTTATTTTCTATCGAAGTATCCTTAGAGTATAAAAAACTAAAGAGTTTTTTTTTTATTATTCCTAATCTCATAAATACGGAAGTCTTGAAGGGAACTGGCTTTATAAGTGAATTAGATTATACCTTTTCCATTTGGATTACATTGAATTTGACATCTGACTGAAATATCCTAAGAGATGGTGTCCTGTTTACCACTAATTAGTTTTAATTTCTTTGTAGATACATGAACCACATTTTCTCTTTAGTCAGGATAATTTCAGCCATCATAGTAACTTAAATGAGATGAACAAACGCTTCACAAAATAGGACTATTAATCTTCCAGTGTTAGCCTTATTCTCTTGTTCACTTATTTCTGATCTTTAAAAGTACTCCTATCTTGACAATCTGAATATCTCAACTTCATATTTGATTATGATTTAAACACATGTCATCAAATGTTTTTAATGAGCTCCAGCATAGAATAGAAAAAGTAAAAAAAAAAACACTCTTACCTATGGAATTTATATCTGAAATTAAAAGTGTGGTATTGGGATCTTTAATTAGGCCACCAACTTCTTAGTGAATTTCAAAAAAGTTATGGGATTCTCTTCTTTTAAATTCACCTTATAGCAGACACAACTATACACACATAAATTTAGGAGATATTGGTAGAACCCTTATGTCTATATTTTAACTTTTTGAGAGTCCCCATGTGCTTGGATTATTCATCTTCAGTGAGGGAAGTTAATACTTCTCTGTTCTACCCAAAAGAGTTCTGTACAGTTTCATTTTTCTCATAAACGGGGACCCCACTTTGGAAGTGAATTAGATGATATGAGTTAATGTGTGTAAAGAACTTAGTTGTTGTAGTTTAAACAATTTTACTAACCCCATACCCTTCCAAGCTTTTGATTCCATCAATACATTGTACCATTGGATGTTCTTAATTCTAAGTAAAGTGAAATAGTGAAAGTGAAGTTGCTCAGTCGTGTCCGACTCTTTGCAACCCCATGGACTGTAGCCTACCAGGCTCCTCCTATCCATGGAATTTTCCAGGCAAGAGTACTGGAGTGGGTTGCCATTTCCTTCTCCAGGGGATCTTCCCGACCCAGGGATCGAACCCTGGTCTCTCCTGCATTGCAGGCATTGCTTTACCATCTAAGCCACCAGGGAAGCCCCCAATTCTAAGTAAAGGGATGCCTGTAATTATTGCATTGGTGTACATTTTCATAAGATACAAGAATAATTGTAACTATTTGAACACATCATACTGACTTCTAAAAATAAACCCCAATTTTCCTTTAAATACTGCAGAACAAAAGTGACATGCAATACATGATGATTCTTTTTAATTTTGAAATAATCCTGATATATTACTCATATTCACTCAAAGAAACTCTATTCTTTGTTCTATTTGATATTTTAACATATGTTTTTGCCTCACATTATATACACTCTGCTCTGTAAACTTAGCAACAGCTATTGGATTAAATAATTCAATAAGGACCTCACCTGTCAACAAAAATGTTGATTTCTTTTTTCCTCCACTACAAGAGTCAAGAAAGCTTATAAACTTATCTAAATAAGGTAACATCGATGACACTAATAAATATCACAGTAATCACTGAAGAACTACTATGTGTTTCTCTGTAAAGTAAAGATGTGTGTGTGTGTGTGTGTGTGTGTGTGTGCGCGCGCACGCGTGCACATGCTCAGTTGCTCAGTCATGTTGAACTCTTATAGACAAAGCTAATATTTTCTTCAAGTCCTAGGAACATCATGAAACTGTATGATTCAGATAGAACATATGTCCTTTAATACTGAGGCAAACAAAATATACTAATGACAGATTTTGACTTTGAATTTTCAGGGATTTTAAAGTCCTAGTAGCAAAAAGAATAGCTTCATCTTCTTGGTGTTCAGATCTTCAGTTCAGTCTCAGTTCCTATAAGTTGTACCTTCATTACACTGAGCAATTTTAGGATCCCTAAGCTCATTTCAGGAGCTACTTCTAAGATCAATCCATGATACTGGTGCTAACAGACAAAAATAGAGAGATGATCAACTTGAAACCACTGAACCAAAGGCTATCCTGCTGACCACAAAAACTGTAAGATGGGTTATAGATGTCACTCATATTACATCTTTTGATAAGAACCACCAGTCTGTGTCGGTGTATGTACTTAAGAAATGTATGCTTTTTCTTGATTATACAAAATGACTAAAAGCCTTAATAATTATAAAAAAAAAATAAAGTCCTAGTGAGAATAATTTCTTGTGTTTTTCCATTCTCAATCTATCAAACCATGTTGTAATAACAGTTTAGATACATAAGTGTTTAAAAACCAGATATCTGATGCTCAGAAAAAAATTATACCTCTAACAGTCAAATATTTATTAGTGATTCTTTTTGTATTTGTTTTTAAATTTAGCTTAACAACATATATGTGCATGTGTGTATGTGTGTGTGTGTGTGTGTATGTTTGTGTGTGTATATGGAATGTGGATTTGGTAGCAATACTAAATTATACTAAATCTTCAGTACAAAAATATACTATCATCTCATATATTCTCTATATGATTCAAATCATGGAGGCTCTTTAATGTCAAATGTAGATTGTAAGAACCCAATAGTGAGATCTGAATTGTTTACTGTGTAGCCAATAGCTCAAAGCATCTAAATCAGTAATTTTAAAGGGCAAAATTGCTAACTCTACAAGACCTAGCAGACTTCGTATAAGGGCAGGGAACTATTCAAATTTCTCTTCTTTCTCTCAGAATCAGATTCTGAAAATGATCTGCTTTAAAAAAAAAAAAAGATTTACCTAAAGATTAAACAGAAATCTACCATGGTGGAGCTTCATTTCACAGAGGTTTATAGACTTAGGACATGGAATGCTGCTGAGAACAACATGCATAAAAATAATGTTCCTAAAATGACAATCTGAGAATAGACATGTGAGATTACATATATCTATATTTTGGGGAAACAAATAATGTTTAGTTTTTTAAATGAAAGAGTCCTTTTGGTGTTTTTAATCTGATTTTGAGGTCTAAATGAGTTACCCTCAGCTTGAAAGTATGTTGTTTGACCTACAGAGTTTAAGTGTTAAGAAATAACATCTAAAAATACAGAAATTTCACATACAAATCCAGATTTCTAGAATTTCTTGAAAAATAAGAATATTTGGCAGTGCTGAAATAATATTCTCATGTACCGTTTATTAGGGGAAGCTGAGCTCCTGCTGTTGTGTTGTGTGGTAATCGCTCAATTGTGTCTGACTCTTTGCAATCCAATGGACTGCAACCTGCCAGGCTTCTCTGTCCATGGAATTCTCCAGGCAAGAATACTGGAGTGCATTGTCATTCCCTTCTCCAGGGGATCTTCTCCACCCAGGGATTGAACCTGTGTCTGAGCCACCAGATGGTAAAGAGTCTGCCTGCACTAGTAACTCAGGCGGTAAAGAGTCTACCTGCAATGTGAGAGACCCAAGTTTGACACCTGGGTCAAGAAGATCCCCTGGAGAAGGAAATTGCAACCCACTCCAGTATTCTTGCCTGGAGAATCCCATGGACAGAGGAGCCTGGCAGGCTACAGTCCCCGGAGTTGCAAAGAATTAGCCACAACTAAAGTGACTTCATTTCATTTTTTCATTTTTCACCAGGGAAGCCCCAAGCTCTTGTGGGTTGCCCTTTAAATAGAAGTAGAGGCTATCTCTTTCCTGGTTCCTCTCTTGCCTGACCCACACATTTAAATTACCTGCCTGGTTTCTGGAAGCATTTAAGTTTGAGAGACCCTTGTCTAAATATTCTACAGGTTCATAAAGTAGCATATGTATTTTAGCACTTCCTGGAAATAAATAATTAAAATTTTAACTTTCAGGACCCAGAATATAAAAATCCACCTCTGTCACTTAAGAGAGGAGCAGGTCTCTTGATGGAGCAATAGTCTCTGTGAAATCTATCTCCCTGACCTTCCAGATTTTTTTTTTCCAGATTGTTTCTGCCCAGCATTCTTAGCTTATTGGCCAACATGAATTAACACCAAGATTCAGGACCATTGTCAAGGACAGCTTACAGAGAGTCTTTAACCATTCTGTAGGGGACTAAGCATTATTCCAGTGCATTTCATGGTTCTTACTACTATCTAAAATTAACATAGTAATTGTCACCGTCTGAAATCAATATGTTGATTTATATAAATATGCGTGTCTTCCTCAACTGAAACTCCATGATAACAAGTATTGTTTTACTCATCATTGTATCCTCAGCATCTAATATTAGCCTAAAGTTGCTCATAAAGAATGTTAGCACATGAACACTGTACAACACCACGGGGTACCACGGAACCCACGGAGCCACTCAGTGCACAAAAAACTATAGAACTGTTTGGAAGCTCTTCAGGTTTGAAAGCAATTGTATTCTTCCAGGCAGAAGATTAGCGGCAGATATTAGGGTGATAATTGTGGAGACAGAAATAAGTCATCATATCCAATGTATATATTGGAGTTATAGCCAACTTCACTTGCTGACAGATGGATAATGATGATGGCAAGTGTTAGAGGGATGATCTATTTCCATTCCCCATGTTTCCATTAGAGTGGCACTTTTAGTCTCTTTCTACCTGTTCACTCTTTCCTCTCCTTCACTTGCTGGTCCTTGGGTAAGGAGAATAGAATTATGGAATTAATCTAAAAGAACAAACTAGGCATACAAGACTCATTCCCATACTCTTCCAGTCTCTTCCTTAGCACGTACCTGTCTACGGAGAGGGTGAATGTTGGTCTTCATCCTTGGCCATTGTGAGGCTCTACTGCACATCCATTAGCCTCTCTCAGAAATCCTGTATTTGAAAGGAATCTGTCCACTTCTGAAGGTGAGAGTAAGGCCAATTAGCTTCACACCTGTCACACCCTCTAATAGAGTTTTAATCAGTATTCAGGCTGTTTCAATTTCTGTTTCTGTCCTCTCTCCCTTCCTACCCTCCTTCTCAGTTCAGAAATAAGGAGCAGAAGGGAAGAGAATTATTATTTACTGACCTTCTAAACCGTGAGTGCTGGAATATTTTGAAAATTAATGTGATGTTGTCTGTTAGCTTTAGATTTGTAGCCTTATATAATTAATTTCCTTCTATTTTTTTTCATTATGAGACATTTCAGCATTAATTCAGTAAATATTTACAGAGGGTATACTATATGCCAGGCATTGTGGTAGGTATTAGGTGGGTGTTGAATGCTATAAAATGACTTCATCTATCTGTTAGGTTAATGGCATGCCCTTCCTTATTGGAAATAAGAAGATTAGAATCCTTAATGCATGGGATGATCATCCTGAGACTAGGAGGATCTGTGTGCTGAAAGCTCCATCCCAAGACACAACAGAGGGGAGTCGAGGGGCAGAGATCTAACAGTCCTGCTTGCTGAGAGGTCATCTGAACTGTAAATTCTCCCCAGTCTGACATTTCACTGCTCTCAACCAGTCACCAGATCACCAGGCAGTCTCCTCCCCCATCCCCATCACCCCCAGCACCTACCTGGATTCCTGCCATAGTTACCCAAGGAGTCTGTAAGCCTCTGGTCTGCTCTCATCTAATATCCACACTAAAATAACAGCCCTTTAGGACCTTATTTAACCCAATCTACTTTTCTAGCCTCTTCTCCCTGTGTTTGCTAAGTTCACACACACACTGACACTGGCAGCTCTCTGATGTGCATGGTCGCTTTGACCCCTGGGCTTTTGCCCCCACAGGCACTGTGGTTCATAGGAGTGTTTCCAGCTGCCTCTAATAGCAACATCAAGTGCTGTACAGTCCTTTCATCCATGGTGGCCTGAGGCAACCACAGATCCAACTTTTGCTTTCTGCTGGGTGACCTACAGTCATCCTTTAGGACAAACTCTGAGGTCTCCTCCATGCTCTCATCTTCCACAATGCCCCCAAGCAAATTTAGTCTCTCCCACTTCCTATTTGTGTTATGTAGCTCTTGTCCCATGATAGCATAGTTCAATTTTACATGAACACAACATTTCAGTCATGTTTCAAATTTAGACAAAACTTGGATTCAAAGCTCAGATCTGCTATTTACAAGCAATATATATATATATATATATATATATATTAGTTTATTTTCTCTATTTTTTAACTTTACAATATTGTATTTGTTTTGCCTCTTGAAAAGTTTCTTAACTTCTGTAAGCCTCATTTTTTCCATTTTCAAAAATACTGCCTGATTTCACTTAAATGTGGAATCTAAAAACTAAAGCAAACAAACAAAAACCCAAACTCATAGATAACAGAGAATAATTTACAGTCACCAGTGAGGAGACGGGAGGAGGTTGGGTAAAATGGATGAAGGGAATTAAGGAGGTACAAATTTCTAGTTATAAAATAAGTCATGGGGATGTGATAAACAACATGAGGAATATTGTCAATAATGTTGTAATACTTTATATGGTGATAGTAGCTAGACTTATCATGGTAACCATTTCACAGTGTATATAGATGTCAAATCACTATGTTGTATACTTGAAGCTAATCTAATACTGTGTTGATTGTACCTGTATTTTCTTCTTTTCACGAACGTTTTATTTTAGAAAAATTTAGTCTGAAATTTATAGACAAATTGCAAACTTGGTCAGGGTAATCCTATAGACCCTGAATCCAGTTCCCCAATTCATTAACATTGTGACAGCCAATGAGCTGACAGTGACACGTTGTTCACTGAAGTCCATAATTTATCCAGGTTCCCTTAGTTTTTGCCTAACGCCAACCCATGGAGAATAGCCCACATCTCTTTGTGTGTGTGTGTGTGTGTGTGTGTGAGAGAGTAATTTTCTTAAATGACAAACATAATTTGTTTGTTTGAAAATAGTAAGTTTATTAAAAAAACAGTATATTAAAAATAAAATATTAACAACCCCCCAAATATATGCAGCCTCACAAGTAATAAAATAACAGCAAAGTGAAAAAAAATACAGTTAGCCCACAAAATCCAAGGAAAACAGACAAACAAAACGAATGAAATTCATGTATAGCATTTAACACAATACTAGGTACATAGGTTGTAACCAGTAATTGGCATCTATTATTATTTTTTTTATACCTATTTACTTCCTAGCATTTTTTTTTTTTTTGCATTCAAGGTGCAAAACATTTCCGTCATTCTCTCTCCCACCAGATTTTAGTTTCTTGAAAGCATGGACTCTGATTCTTCTGAATATTTTGGAATAAAAGAAAAGGACAGAGTGCATATGCAGATTAGGTACCAGAAACAGCCAAAGTGTCTCATAGTTCTCCAAATTCTCCAAAGGAAATATACAAACTGAAATATATATAAAAAAATCTGGCTTATTCAACCAGCTCCATGGAATGAGATAAATGTTTTATCTATTTTTAAAAAAAATTTCATTGAAGTTTAGTTACTTTATAATGTTGTGCAAATTTCTGCTGTACAGCAAAGTGAATCAGTTATATGTCTGCATATATCCCCTCTTTTTTAGTTTTCTTTCCCATTTAGGTCACTACAGAACATTGCCTAGAGATCCCTGTGCTATACAGTAGGTTCTCACTATTTATCTATTTTTTACATATGTGTTAGCTGCTCAGTTGTGTCTGACTCTTTGCGACCCCATTAACTGCAACACCCCAGCCTTCCCTGTCCTTCACTATCTCCTGGAGTTTGCTCAAACTCATGTCCATTGAATCGGTGATGCCATCCAACAGTCTCGTCCTCTGTAGTCCCCTTCTCCTCCTGCTTTCAATCCTTCCCAACATCAGGGTCTTTTCTAATGAGTCGGCTCTCGCATCAGGTGGCCAAAGTATTGGAGTTTCAGCTCCAGCATTGGTCCTTCCAATGAATATTCAGGACTTATTTACTTTGGGATTGCCTAGTTCGATCTCCTTGCAGTCCAAGGGATGTTCAAGAGTCTCTTCCAGCACCACAGTTCGAGAACAATAATTATTTGGTGCACAGCCTTCTTTATTCTTCAACTCTCACATCCATACATGATTACTGGAAATACCATAGCTTTGACAATGTGGACCTTTTTTGGCAAAATAATGTCCTACTTTTTAATTTGCTCTCTAGGTTTGTCATAGCTTTTCTTCCAAAGAGCAAGTATCTTTTAATTTCATGGCTGCAGTTACTGTCCACAGTGATTTTGGAGCCCAAGAAAATAAAGTCTGTCACTGTTTCCATTGTTTCCCCATATATTTGCCATGAAGTGATGGGACCAGATGCCATGAGCTCAGGTTTTTGAATGTTGAGTTTTAAGCCAGATTTTTCACTCTCCTCTTTCATCTTTATCAAGAGGTTCTTTAGTTCTTCTTCGCTTTCTGCCATTAGGGTGGTATCATCTGATATCTGAAGTTATTGATATTTCTCCTGGAAATCTTGATTCCAGCTTGAGCTTCATCCAGCTGGCATGTTACATGATGTATTATGCATATAAGTTAAATAAGCAAGTTGACAATATACAGCCTTGACGTAGTCCTTTCCCAATTCTGAACCAGTCTGTTGTTCCGTGTCCAGTTCTAACTGTTACTTCTTGACCTGCAGACAGGTTTCTCAGGAGACAGGTAAGATGGTCTGGTATTCCCATCTCTTTAAGAATTTTCCACAGTTTGTTGTGATCTAAACAGTCAAATGTTTTAACATAGTCAATAAAGCAGAAGTAGATGTTTTCCTGGAATTCCCTTGCTTTTTCTATGATCCAATGGATGTTGGCAATTTGATCACTGGTTCCTCTGCCTTTTCTAAATCAAACTTGTACATCTGGGAACTTCTTGGTTCATGTATTGTTGAGGCCTAGCTTGAAGAATTTTGAACATTTCCTTGCTAGCATGTGAAATGAGTGTAATTGTGTGGTATTTTAAACATTCTTTGGAATAGCCATTCTTAGGGATTGGAATGAAAATTGACCTTTTCCAGTCCTGTGGTCACTGCTGAGTGTTCAAAATTTGCTGGTATATTGAGTGCAGCACTTTAACAGCATCATCTTTTAGGATTTGAAATAGCTCAGCTGGAATTCCATCATCTCCACTAGCTTTGCTTGTTGTAATGCTTCCTAAGACCCACTTGACTTCACAGTTCAGGATGTCTGGCTCTAGGTGAGTGACCACACCACCATGGTTATCTGGGTCATCAAGATCTCTTTTGTATAGTTCTTTTGTGTATTCTTGCCACCTCTTCTTAATATCTTCTGCTTCTGTTAGGTTCATACCATTTCTGTCCTTTATTGTGCTCATATTTCCATGAAATGTTCCCTTGGTATCTCTAATTTTCTTGAAGAGATCTCTAGTCTTTCCCATTCTATTGTTTTCCTCTATTTCTTTGCATGGTTCAGTTAAGAAGGTTTTCTTATCTCTCCTTGCTATTCTTTGGAACTCTGCATTCAGATGGATTTATCTTTCCTTTTCTTCTTTGCCTTTCACTTCTCTTCTTGTCTCAGCCATTTGTAATGCCTTCTCAGACAACCATTTTGACTTTTTGCATTTCTTTTTCTTGGGGATGGTTTTGATCATTGCCTCCTGTACAATGTCTTGAGCCTCCATCCATAGTTTTTCAGGCACTCTCTCTATCAGATCTACTCCCTTGAATCTATTTGTTACTTACACTGTATAATCATAAGGGATTTTACTTAGGTCGTACCTAAATAGCTTAGTGGTTTTCCCTACTTTCTTCAATTTCAGTCTGAAATTTGCAATAAGGAGTTCATGATCTGAGCCACAGTCAGCTTCTGGTCTTGTTTTTGCTGACTGTATAAAGCTTCTCCATCTTTGGCTGCAAAGATATAATCAATCTGATTTCGGTATTGACCATCTGGTGATGTCCTTCTGTAGAGTCGTCTCGTGTTGTTGTGTATACTCAGAAACATTGAATCATGCACTTTAAATGAATGAATTGTAAGGTATATTAATTGTATCTCTAGAAAGTTGTTAGAAAGAAAAAAAGACATTCCATCCCTGGGAACCCTGAGGTCAGGTATCAGACTGGATTCTTTCATATCTTGAGGCTCATTTTTTCAATGTCTGGCACCTTTTGTATTTAATGACCATAGATGGTTCTCTCAAGCCCTATTTCTCTATGCAGCAATGAGATTTTTTCCATAGAAATATCATGTTATAAAAACTGAATTCATTTATGAGGATATGAACTGATGAAAACTGATCATTTGTATTAACATGATCTCTTGCAAGACCTTTCTCTGCCTTTGGGGACCCTTCCCAGACAAAGATGGTGGTGGTTTAGTCGCTAAGTCCTGTCCGACTCTTGCAACCCCATGACTATAGCCACCAGGCTCCTCTGTCCATGGGATTATCCAGGCAAGAATACTGGAGTGGGTTGCCATTTCCTTCTTCGAGACAGAGGTCAGAATCCCCTTCTGTGACCACTTTGGCCACATAGAGATAGGAAACGGAGGGTCTGATTCGGAAGTACAAATGTGGATTTCACCCGCAGCTTAGTCCCTCCAACAGCCACAGCTACCGTTGCTGGCCACCCACCATACTGGAATGCAGCAAGCATTCCCTGCTAGTGTAATATGGTACAGAGCAGGCTCCTTCTTGCCTAGTGGGAGCACAAACAGGCATCAACTCTCTTTATATGGACATTTTTATTTAAGATGGATCACTATGTAGAACATGTTTTTTTTCCCCCTAAGATTCTAAAATCTTAAATGTATGACCAATTTCATATAATCTATGGTGTCTGTAGTCCATGAATTAGAAAGTAACATCTTTATATGCATGGATTGAGAAATAAATGCACAGAAAATGATATAAGTAATATCACAACCAATTTTCTCTGAGCACTGATATAAACTGCAGTCGGCTACGCTTTTCTAAAGTCCTGATTGCATTGTCACACCAGAGATTTCTCAGCAGATATGCCTGCATTTCCAAACGAAAAGGCAAACACAATGGATAGTCTCACATATTTTAGTATTTGATTCAATTGCTAATTAAAATAAGCAGGGTATAAGAACAGAATTGAAAAATAGACATGCCCATATGATATCCTTATGGCCATCATTTTTCTGAAATCCACTTATAGTATTTTTAAGTATCTTTGAGCATTTACAGTGCTGATAAAAACTTAACTTCTCTGATTCAGTGTAGTCATGTATAAGTTTTAGCTGATTTTGATTTTTAGCCATTAGGGAGAGCACAAGATAGTAATGTAAACTGAGAAAAATAATCCAATCTCTCATATAAAAATAGAGAATTTTTATATAAGTGCGTCCTTACATGTACATATTTTATTGCCTTTTGAGAGCAACCTCAGCATCCCCATTGCTGGGATCTTTCATAGCTCAGGAGCTAGTGTCATTTAACAAATACTCTGGTCTGTTTTTCTACCTGATAACACTTCTGACAGCAAATGTGTGAGGTTTTTCCCCACACTAACCGATTCTCTGACTCTACAGATACAACATGTGTATCCTACAATTCAACTCAACTCTGACAATAACTACCTGGAGTTAGCATCAGACTCCACAGGTGAAGGGTTCAGCCCCATAAGACTACCTCTCACTTCAGACACCACTTCACAAGTCTCTCAGGCCTCCCATATGTCTGATGGACCAGCTACTATCATGACTTCTTAGGTTTGATGACTTGCTAGAATCGTCCACAGAACCCAGAAAAACAGCTTCTTTACTACTATACAAAGGATACAATTCAGAAATAGTCAAATGAAAGAGTTGTATGGGGGAAAGTGTGGAATGAAAGGGTACTGAGCATCTGTGTCCTCCATGAGTGCACCACCCTCCCAGCAACTCACTGTGACCACTGACCCAGAAGCTTTGTCCACCCTGTCATTTAGAATTTTTCACGGATGTTCTACTATGTGGATCTAATTGATCAAATCACCGATCATTGTTGATTAACACAATCTACAGCCCTTCTCCCCTCCCATCCTTCTAATCATATTTTGGTCTTTCTGGCAACCACATCCCAATGCTATCTAGGCATGTCTCACTGTTCTAGGGTCTTGACCAAGAGTTTGTTCCCACCCTCAAGCAAGCCAAAAACCCTCCAACAACTCTAGTTTCTATTACGAAGATTGGGTTTTCCCTCCAGATAATTTGACCGGTGCCAGGAATCACTTCCCTCTCCAGGGAAGACAGCCCTCTGTGTGTCTGTATTCTGGCCTCAACTTGGAACTGATTCATTTTCTATCCCTTCACCAGAGAGCAACTGTAACTGTCACTCAACTGAAGTTATTCACTTCAGTAATAAGGTTGTTATCTCACAGCAGGTTCTATTGAGGACTGAATCCTTCCTTTCGAGAGGAGTTACACGGAACAGGAGGCTCTTGTCATTCCAGCCACACTGAGAAAAATGAGCTTAGGTGTCCAGTCAGAACTCAGTCATCTTGATATTTTGCTTTCTTCCACAAAATGCACACCTATTATCCTGCTATGATCATGCCATCATCATGGCCTTGATTCTAGAACTTTCTCTGATCCTCCATCAGATTTTGCATAATATGGAGATTTCACACTAAGCCAATCTCCTGGGTAATTGAAATTCTTCTACAGCTTGTGAGGCTGCAGGTACTGAAATGAACTTCTTTCTAGCCTTTTGGTTTACAGTCCTCACCAAATTCAAAAGTGTGAATTATTCCACAGAGTGTCACTTAGAGGAAAGTATTTTCCTTCGTGTGTAGAGAAGCTTTTTTAATGACTCACCTTTCTCGAGGTTTTTTCACCTCCTACATCCTGGGCTGCTCATTAAAAATGAACCGATCTGGACTGATTTCTTACACTCTTAGAGCAGCCTCACTGAGTCACAGATTTGAATGCTTTGGCTTTCACACTTTTGGGGCATAACTCTCCAGTGACCCAGTGTGTGTGCCTGCACACTACTGCACACACGCACACACACCAAAACATCAGACTAATGCTTAACTTCACTTCATGTGACACACTCAAAACTATTATATTTATTTTGTTCCATTAATTATTTTTAACTTTTTTTTTTATTTCATCACTGAAGAGTGGATTACAAACGCATGATATCGGTGACTGTGGCCTGTTATCATTAGGCAAGAGAAATCTCATTTAACATAGCCTGGGTAAAGTGAGTATGTTTTAGAAGGCTGAAAAGTGTTCATAAAAAAGAATGATGAAGTGAACAACCAAGGTTCAAGAAGGCAATAACCAAAGCACTCTGGGACATCTGCCCTCTCCTCAAACTGACCACTGATCCTTGTGGCTGTCTTGGCAAGGTCCTGTAAGGATACAGAAGCATTTGTCTAAACCGTGGACAGTACTCAGGGTGCAAGAAGTAGTTTCTGTGCCAAAGAGATGATAGCAGAGATGTCACAATGAAGAGAGTCACTGGAAGCCAGATAAAAATGTCAACTTAGAAAAAAATGCATCACAGCCCTCAATTGCCTAGCATAGATATACCTTCTTTCTATAACACTCTTTTAAAAGTATTCCTCTTCCCAGTATCATTAGCACCAAGAATAATGCAATTTTCCCACATGCAACCATAATCTTGCCTCAGTCTCTGCAATGGGACACAATCCAGGTTAGACATGGTGACAGCATCATCTTCAAGTCTAGGATCTCAAAATGACACCTGTTCCTCTGGACTAGGTTCACTGTGGTTCTTTACAGTCATATACTGTATGATTCAATGATACACTTAACCATTCACAGGATAACATATGTAATTACTACACAAAGGGTGTACATACTTTACCTTGATGGACACTGAAAATAAATTGAGTTGGACTAATTTTTTGACTGGAAAAGAAATTATTTCATTAGGCAACCTCATGGTTCTTGGTTCTGCTCCCATTTTCCAAGTCTTCCAAGGCTGTTCCTGATAAAAAGAATTAGGGTTAATTCTAGGCTACATGCTTTTTTTAAGGTTTGGTCAATTTCTCCCTTCATCGATCATAAACTGTGATTAGGAGGTGTGTGATATAAGAAAATACAGTTGGCCCTTGAACAACACAGAGGTTAGGGGCACAGACCCTCCCTGCAGTCAAAAATCCACATACCACTTAGAGTTGGACCTCCTTATCCATTCCTGAAGTTCTGCATCTGTGGATTCAACTAGTGGCAGATTGTGTAGTACTGTAGTATTTACAGGGCTTCCCAGACAGCCCTATTGGTAAAGAACCTATTTGCCAATGCAGGAGACGTAAGAGATGCTGGTTTGATGATTCCTGGCTCTGGAAGATCCCCTGTGGGAGGGCATGGCAACCCACTTCAGCATTCTTGCCTGGAGAATTCCATGGACAGAGGAGCCTAGCGGGCTACAGTCCATGGGGTCTCAAAGTGTCTGACTAACCAACTGAAGCGACTTAGCATGCATACATGTAGCATTTACTATTGAAAAAAAAATCTGCCTGTTAGTGAACTGGCACAGTTCAAAGTCATGCTGTTCAAGGGTCAACTGTAGCACATTCCATGTACATTACGTGTTTAGGGGGCAAAGGAGAATTCATCCAAAGGGAGGACAACACAGTCTGAGGATTGTTGTGAGCCAGGATGTGACCCCATTTTACATCCTCTACTATTATGAATGAACTCAAATGAACAAACATTTATTGAATACTTGCTGTCTAGTCAAAGCTATGGTTTTTCCAGTAGTCATGTATGGATGTGAGATTTGGAGTATAAAGAAAGCTGAGTGCCAAAGAATTGATGCTATTGAACTGTGATTTTGGAGAAGACTCTTGAGAGTCCCTTGGACTGCAAGGAGATCCAACCAGTCCATCCCAAAAGAAATCAGTCCTGAATATTCATTGGAAGGACTGATGTTGAAGCTGAAACTCCAATACTTTGGCCACCTGATGCAAAGACCTGATTAATTTGATAAGATCCTGATGCTGGGCATGATTGAAGGCAGGAGGAGAAGAGGACAACAGAGGATGAGATGGTCAGATGGCATCAGCGACTCAATGAACATGAGTGTGTGAGTAAACTCCAGAGTTGGTGATGGACAGGGAGGCCTGGCATGCTGCAGTCCATAGGGTCGTAAAGAATCGGACACAACTGAACGACTAAACTGAACAGACCTGAACCGTGTCTGATTCCTCATCTTGGAGGACTTGGATTCAGCCACTATGAGTAGACGCCAGCCATGGGAGCCAACTCTGAGGAGGATTACGGCATTTTGGTAGCCTTATCAAGAAACATAGTTAATAAGGGCAGCCAGAAAAGACTGGGCAGGCCACAAGGCAATTTCAGCACTGTCATATGAGTTTCAAAGCTAGAACAGCAATTGCAGATCCAAGAGGGTGAATTCAAGGTCCAAAATGAGAACTCATGTAGGAAATAAGAAACTGGGGGAAAGGAGGGACAAGTCAGGAGACAGAGTGACATCAGGAGAAAGGGTCAAGGACGCTAGTCATGAATAGGGCTCAGTGGTTGGGAACTCTCTCTTGCTGAGTGCTGACTGTACAGGGATGAATCAGAGTCAGAACCCTGAGCAGACAATGGGCCAATGTCAAATCTGGTTTTACTAACCATGCTGGTGCCAAGGTTCTGGCAGGGGAAGCAGCAATATCCTCCCTTTTGGGAATTTTGCCACCTACCCTCTGAAATGATGATAACACAGTTCCTTAGGGCACAAAGTAGTATGGTGTACTAAAAAGAATCAGAATCTAGAAATCAGAAAAGCTAACTTTTGTTAATTTATTAATGCAACAGATGTTTATTGAGTGCCTTTTATATTTATTTATGCTGTCCTCAGGGCTGGTGATACAGCCATGGACCAGACAAGACCCCTGCCCTCATAGCTTAGATTCCAGGTGAGTAAGCGATACATTCAGTTGAAGAAGGATTATCTATTTTCTTTCTAGTTGGAGGATAATTGCTTTACAATATTGTGTTAGTTTCTGCTGTACAACAAAGTGAATCAGCCATTTGTTATTGTTGTTCAGTCACTCAGTCACGTCCAACTCTGCGACCCCATGGACTGCAGCACAGCAGGCTTCCCTGTCCTTCACCATTTCCCAAGCTTGCTCAAACTCATGTCCATTGAGTCAGTGATGCCACCCAATCATTTCATCCTCTGTAGTCCCCTTCTCCTGCCTTCAAACGTTCCCAGCATAAGGGTGGTTTCCAATGGGTCAGCTCTTCACATCAGGTGACCAAAGTTTTGGAGCTTCAGCCTCAGCATCAGTCCCTCCAATGAATATTCAGGACTGATTTCCTTTAGGATTGACTGGTTGGGTCTCCTTGCAGCCCAAGGGACTCTCAAGAGCCTTCTCCAACACCACAGTTCAAAATCACCAATTCTTTGGCACTCAGCCTTCTTTATGGTCCAACTCTCACATCCATATATGACTACTGGAAAAACCATAGCTTTGACTCGATGGACCTTTTTTGGGAAAGTAATGTCTCTGCTTTTTAATACTTTGTCTAAGTTTGGCATTGCTTTTCTTCCAAGGAGTAAGCGTCTTTTAATTTCAGCCATATGTAAACGTATATCTTCTTCCTCTTGAGCCTCCCTCCCACCGCCCTCCCGCCCTACCCCTCTAGGTCATCACAGAGCACAGAGATGAGCTCCCTGTGCTATACTGTGGGCTCCCACTAAGTATCTATGAATGTATCTATGTGGAATCTAGAAAAATGATGCAGATGAACCTATTTGCAGGGCAGGAATACCGACAAAGATGTAGAGGATTCTCTTTAGACAGCACCCCAGCTTGTCCCAAAGTGCTCAAAGCCTAAAGGGATACCCCTAGTTAACAGACAGCCCAACTTGTTATGCCAACTGGCACCATGGATTTCTACAAGGCCTACTGGCAGAGATAAAAGAGCAGGGACTGATTTCCTTGTCCTCAGTACCTGGGTCTGTATTAGGAGGTGGCAGTTGGGTGCAGTCTGGGAGCTAGATTCTAAATTCCTTGAGGGCAGGAGTTTTGGTTCACATATGTATCTGAGGGCTTAGCAGATTATTCATCACTTAGTAAAGACTCAAAAATTTATTGAATAGGTGAATTAATCCATGGAGATACGCTAATTGTGGCATCTTTTTGCACTAGATCTACAGTGAGACAGCCCACTAGTGAAAAAAAGGAAAAATTTAGTCAAATAAGCATTTGATGGCATGAGTTGTGAGTGGAAGGTTTAAGGCTTTTGTAGCCACACTAGTAAACAATTTACATTTCTATTTTCAACAAATGAATTCATTCTTCAATGTGCCCCAAAATACCAGGTGTTTTAGCATCTCAATCTGGCTTCATAATACCAAAAAATATTTGATATATATGTAGGTGTATGTATGATAGAGGCCTTTATGAAACAGGCAAAAATATCAGAAAGGCTGCCTCTCATAAGTGACAGTTCCAAATGATTCGTCTGTATTCTTTTCAATCACTGCTTACACATCATCTGGTTAATCTTCTTCATTTTTCCTTCTGTACTCTTAAAATGGATGGTGACGGTATTTTTAGCATTTTTTTTTAATTTATTTATTTTAGTTGGGGGCTAATTACTTTATAATATTGTAGTGGTTTTTGCCATACATTGACATGAATCAGCCATGGGTTTTCATGTGTTCCCCATCCTGAACCCTCCCTCCCACCTCCCTCCCCATCCATCCCTCTGGGTCATCCCATTGCCCCAGCCCTGAGCATTTGTCTCAAGCATCAAACCTGGAATGGTGTTCTGTTTCACATATGATAATATACATGTTTCAATGCTGTTCTCTCAGAACGTCCCACCCTCACCTTCTCCCTCAGAGTCACTGTTTATAATAGCCAGGACATGGAAGCAACCTTGATGTCCATCATGAGACAAATGGATAAGGAAGCTGTGGTGCATATACACAATGGACTATTACTCAGCCATTAAAAAGAATGCATTTGAATCAGTTCCATTGAGATGGATGAAACTGGAGCCCATTATACAGAGTGAAGTAAGCCAGAAAGAAAAACACCAATACAGTATACTAATGCATATATATGGAATTTGAAAGAAGGTAACAATAACCCTATATGCGAGACAGAATAAGAGACACAGATGCATAGAACAGTCTTATTTTTAGCATTGTTAAAGCTAGAGTGTTAGCATCATGCTGTTTCTCAGGGACAAATCAGAGTAGCCACTGGATAGCTATGGAGTCTCTCTTCTGTTCCTGTGTAATTATTTGGGTATTTTGGAGGAAAAAAAAAAAAAACCTCAACGTAACGTAAAATACACATTTATTTGGGTCTTGTTTGTATGTGACTTTCAAAAATACCACTACCGTGCTTGTTGTTGTATTTGTTAGAAGCGATCAGTCACTTTATGATCATCAGCTGTCCTGAATCTGTCAGTCTCTACCCAGGCCTAGCCCCAGACATTGTTGTGCTTTGGAAAAGCAGGATTAGGAGCCTAGCCTGACAAGTTATTAGAATGATTCACCTGCTGAGTGAATATTATCATGTACTGTTGTGTGATGCATTGTATCAGATACTGATGTTTCTATTTTTTATTTAGAATATCCATAAAAGTCAAATGTGTATTAAGTTTTGAAAACATTTTAAAGATATAACATGGATTTATACTATTATAAATTTCATAAATGCAGCATTATATTTCTACTTTTGTGTACACTACAGAGTGCTCATGTGGATGAACTCAGGCTATTATGCTAAGTGAAATAGATCATATGGAGACAGACAAATACCATATGATTTCACTAATTTGTGTGGAATGTATTAAGCTTATTTTGACTTTTAAGACCACAGGGAAAAAAAAGGTTTATTTATTTTAAAAATATGCTTCTAAGCAAATGTTATTTAAAATATATTTCTGGGACTTCTTTGGTGGTCCAGTGGTTAAGACTCTGTGCTTTCAATGTAAGGGGCATGGGTTCAATCCGTGATCAGAGGACTAAGATGCCACATGCTATGTGGTGCAGTGGGGCCAAATTTTTTTTTAAATAATAAGATAAAATGTATTTCCAATTATGTAATATGATGTCTAAGTTACTACTGTTTCCAAGGGGTTTTTTTCCCTACCTGTGTAGAAAAGCTAGAGCCCACTACCTTTAAGAAAACTCTGTTGCCTGCCTGTTCCATCTGATGAGAAGAGTGAGAGAAAGCTCTAGTATAGAAGATAACTGAATGGAACTTTCTAAAATGAGTAGAGATAGCAGGGTCAGAATAGGAACGTGATGATTCTCACTCCTTGCTGGGCAAGATAGAATCCTAATAATGAAATTAGATTTCTTCATACGTAGACTTTATGAATTTGATATAAAACAGAGTTCTTAACCTCCAGGAAAGTAACTGCAGTAGAAAAGTAACACATTCAGAAATTCAGTATTCATTGTTTCCATAACCATTCTTTGAGCGCTTTCTATATGGCAGGCATTATTCTAGATGGAGTGGGGGGGGCAGGGATACAGCAGTGAAGAAAACAGACAAAAACTCTACTTTCATGGAAGTTGTATTTTAGTTGTGACAAACAATAAACAAAAAGAAAATTATACATCAGGGTCGCAAAGAGTTGGACATGACTGAGCGACTGAACTGAACTGAGGTAATAATATTATTAAGGAAAGGAATGTAAGGAATAGGAATATATAGGGACATGAAGGCATGATATTTTACTTAGGGCACTCAGAGGAGATATCAATGATTAGGTGAAATTCGATGAGGAAATTGGATGAAACGAGGAAATAAACACACGAAGATTTGGGAGGCATAGTTTGCAGAATAATGACCCCCAAGGGTGTCAGTGCCCCACTCTCTGGAATGTGTGAACATGGTATCTCGCTTGACAAAAGGAATTTTGTAGCTATGATTAAGAATCTTGAGATAAGGAGATTATTCTGGGTTATCCAGGTGAGCCCAATGTTATCAAAAGTGTCCTTGTAAGTGAAAGAGGGAGACAGAACCATGGGTCAGAGAGAGCTTTGAAGATGTGAGGCTCCTGACTTTGAAGATGGAGGAAGAGGCCATTGTGAGCAGGGAAATCATCGTAAGAGATAAGGTCAGTAAGAGAACACTGGCCAGATCAGGTAGCATCTCTTAGGTGATGGAAAGGCTCCTGCACTTTATTCTGGATGATAAGAGGGATGCTTGGAATATTTGAGCTGGAATGAGCAGTGTTGGTTGATTGAAGTTAGCATTCTTGCTGACTAAAAAAACCCAGGGCTTCCCTGATAGTTCAGCTGGTAAAGAATCTGCCTGCAATGCAGGAGACCAGGGTTCAGTCCCTGGGTTGGGAAGATCCCCTGGAGAAGGGGAAAGGCTACCCACTCCAGTATTCTGGCCTGGAGAATTCCATGGTCTGTATAATCCATGGGCTCGCCAAGAGTCAGACAGGACTGAGCGACTTTCACTTTCATTTTCAAGAAAAAAAAAAGAGGGTACTCAGCAGATAGAATGTCAGATATAATAGGATAACATGAGTAAAAGCGTGGTTGCAGGCAGTTCATGGAAGGTACAAAGATACAATTAGACTAGTTTACATGATGATGTACAGTAGAGGCCAGAGTGGGAGAGCCTGTGATACAAAGGTAAGAAATCTGGGCTATTTATGAGTAAATGAGGGATGCTGACTGTGGGAGTGGGGAGCAGAAAGAAATATGATCAAATAAGTTTTAAAGAAGATTTTGCTGATATATTATGAGCTCAATTTATATGAAACTGGATTCAGGGAATGGAATTTAGAAACCTGTGACCATACTGCATATGAAATTGAGTGCAAGGTTAAGGGTTATTTTCCAGATAATTTGAGGGGAAAACACAGTACTGTTAATTCTAAAAAGTTTATTGAACACCGGTAATGATGGCGTTCTTCCATTTTATCTTTGCATTTCAAGGCAACCAAAAGAACACGTTGTTTTTTTTTTTTTCCCTTAAAATGAAATTTAGCAACTCTAGTTTCTAATGTGAAACCCCCAAATGATCACTGGTCATACATTGAAGTTAAAAGTACCTTCACTGTTGCTTAAGATAACCCCATTTTGGAAATAACAATTGTTCATGTTGCTCGACTGAACAACTGATGTTCAACTGAACAAATAATGTTGCTCGACTGAAACCACAGTCACAGACAACTAGGCAATCTGATCACACGGACCACAGCCTTGTATAACTCAGTGTAACTAAGTCATGCCGTGTGGGGCCACCCAAGATGGACAGCTCATGGTGGAGAGGTCTGATGGAATGTGGTCCACTGGAGAAGGGCATGGCAAACCAATTCAGTATTCTTTCCTTGAGATCCCCATGAACAGTATGAAAAGGCAAAAAGATAGGACACGGAAAGATGAACTCCACAGGTGGGTAGGTGCCCAATATGCTACTGGAGATCAGTGGAGAATTAACTCCAGAAAGAATGAAGGGATGGAGCCAAAGCAAAAACAACACCAAGTTGTGGATGTGACTGATGATAGAAGCAAGGTTCGAAGCTGTAAAGAACAATATTGCATAGGAACCTGGAATGTTAGGTCCATGAATCAAGGCAAATTGGAAGTGGTCAAACAGGAGATGACAAGAGTCAACATCATCATTCTAGGAATCAGTGAACTAAGATGCCCAGACAAGTAATGGAATGAACTTGAATTTGAGTTATATTACGACCTTCAGATGACCCCATGTATATCTATTAGAAAAGTGGGGAAAACCACTAGACCATTCAGGTATGACCTAAATCAAATCCCTTTTGACTATACAGTGGAAGTGAGAAATAGATTTAAGAGACTAGATTTTGATAGAAAGAATGCCTGATGAACTATGGACAGAGGTTTGTGACATTGTATAGGAGACAGGAATAAAGACCATCCCCAATGAAAAGAAATGTAAAAAAATCAAAATGGCTGTCTGAGGAGGCCTTACAAATAGCTGTGAAAAGAAGGGAAGGGAAAAGGAAAGGTGAAAAGGAAAGATATACCCATTTGAATGCAGAGTTTCAAAGAATAGCAAGGAGAGATAAGAAAGCCTTCCGCAGTGATCAATGCAAAGAAATAGAGGAAAACAATAGAATGGAAAAGATTAGAGATCTCTTCAAGAAAATTAGAGATACTAAGGGAGCATTTCATGCAAAGATGGGCTCAATTAAGGACAGAAATGGTAGGGACCTAACAGAAGCAGAAGATATTAAGAAGAAGTGGCAAGAATACACAGAAGAACTGAACAACAACAACAACAACAAAATCTTCAAGACCCAGATAATTCACGATGGTGTGATCACTCACCTAGAGCCAGACATCCTGGAATGTGAAGTCAAGTGGGCCTTAGAAAGCATCACTACTAACAAAGCTAGTGGAGGTGATGGAATTCCAGTTGAAGTATTTCAAATCCTGAAAGATGATGCTGTGAAAGTGCTGCACTTGATATGTCAGCAAATCTGGAGAACTCAGCAGTGGCCACAGGACTGGAAAAGGTCAGTTTTCATTGCAATCCCAAAGAAAGGCAATGCCAAAGAATGCTCAGACTACTGCACAATTGGATTCATCTCACACGCTAGTAAAGTAATGCTCAAAATTCTCCAAGCCAGGCTTCAGCAATACGTGAACCATGAACTTCCAGATGTTCAAGCTGGTTTTGGAAAAGGCAGAGGAACCAGAGATCAAATTGCCAACATCCACTGGATCTTTGCAAAAGCAAGAGAGTTCCAGAAAAACATCTATTTCTGCTTTATTGACTATGCCAAAGCCTTTAACTGTGTGGATCACAACAAACTGTGGAAAATTCTGAAAGAGATGGGAATACCAGACCACCTGACCTGCCTCTTGAGAAACCTGTATGCAGGTCAGGAAGCAACAGTTAGAACTGAACATGGAACAACAGACTGGTTCCAAATAGGAAAAGGAGTACATCAAGGCTGTATATTGTCACCCTGCTTATTTAACTTATATGCAGAGTACATCATGAGAAATGCTGGGCTGGATGAAGCACAAGCTAGAATCAAGATTGCCGGGAGAAATATCAATAATCTGAGATATGCAGATGACACCACCCTTTGGCAGAAAGTGAAGAAGAACTGAAGAGGCTCTTGATGAAAGTGAAAGAGGAGAGTGAAAAACTTGGCTTAAAGCTCAACATTCAGAAAACTAAGATCATGGCATCTGGTCCCATCACTTCATGGGAAATAGATGGGGAAACAGTGGAAACAGTGGCTGACTTTATTTTTAGAGCTCCAAAATCACTTCAGATGGTGATTGCAGCCATGCAATTAAAAGACGCTTCCTCCTTGGAAGGACAGTTATGACCAACTTGGACAGCATATTGTCAACAAAGGTCTGTCTAGTCAAGCCTTTGGTTTTTCCTGTAGTCATGTATGGATATGAGAGTTGGACTATAAAGAAAGCTGAGCGCCGAAGAATTGATGCTTTTGAACTGTGGTGTTGGAGAATACTCTTGAGTGTCCCTTGGACTGCAAGGAGATCGAACCAGTTCATCCTAAAAGAGATCAGTTCTGGGTTTTCATTGGTAGGACTGATGTTGAAGCTGAATCTCCAATACTTTGGCCATCTGATGTGAAGAGCTGAATTATTTGAAAAGACCCTGATGCTGGGAAAGATTGAAGGCAGGAGGAGAAGGGGACAACAGAGGATGAGATAGTTGGATGGCATCACTGACTCAATGGACACGGGTTTGGGTGGATTCCGGGAGTTGGTGATGGACAGGGAGGCCTGGTGTGTTGTGGTTCATGGGGTCACAAAAAGTTGGGCATGACTGAGTGGCTGAAAGGAACTGAATGTTGCTCATGAAAACATTTGCTTTATACTGCTATGTCAAATGGCTTTTCTAGGAGTATCTCCCATTTACAATAGAAAATATCAAAATTAATGGAGGAAATGAAATGTATCAATTATTATTCCACTTGCAATATAAATAAATATTTTAATTAGAATGCTGTTGACCCTTGAACAACATAGGCTTGAACCAAGCAGGTCTACTTAGACTCAAATTTTTTTTGATAGTAAGTAAGTACTGCATGACCCACAGTTGGTTGAATCTGAGGAAATAGAAGAACCAGACACAAAGGGCCAACCATAAGTTATACATGGATTTCCAACAGTGCAGAGGGTCTGAGGCCTTAAACCCCATGTTGTTCAAGGATTAACTGAATATCATGTATTGTGCATCTTTGGGAAAAAAAGAATGTTTTCTAAACCTAAACCTCACACCTTATAGAAAAATTAACTCAAAATGGATCATGGTCTTAAATGTAAAATGTAAAACTATAAAACTTAGATAACAACATAAGAGACCTAGGGCTTCAGGGCCTAGGGCTATGCAAAAAGGGCTTAGACTTGAAGCCAGGGATATGATCCAGAAAAATAAAGATTGATAAATTTTACCTCATGAAAATTTAAAACATTTCCTCTGTGAAATACTGAAAAGACAAGCTAGCAAGTGGGAGAAAATATTTGCAAGCCATATATCTGACAAGAGACTAGGATCTAGATCATATCACATTTCCCAAAACTCAACAGAAGAAAAGCAAGCAATCTAATTTTAAAATGGGCAAAATCCATATTTCACCAAAGAGGACATATAGGTGGCATATAAGCACATTAAAAGAAATACAACTTCATTAGCCATTTATAGAAATTCAAAGTTTCCCTGGTGGCTCAGATGGTAAATAATCTGCCTGCAATGCAGGAGACCTGGGTTTAATCCCTAGGTTGGGAAGATCACCTGGAGGAGGATATGGCAACTCACTCCAATATTCTTGCCTGGAGAATTCCATGGACAGAGGAGCCTAGCAAGTTACAGTCCATGGAGTTGCAAAGAGTCATACATGACTGAGTAACCAACACTTTCACACTTTCACTTTTTCAAAGTAAAACCACAATGAAATATCACTGTACATCTGTCGGAATGACTGAAATAAAGTGACGACCCCAAATGTTAGTGAGCATGTGGAGAAACTAGACCACTCATATGTTGCTGGTTGGAGCATGAAGTAGTATTCTGGAAAATGGGCCACAGTTTTCTTTAAAAATTAAACATAAAGCCGCCATATAAACCCAGCATCTGCAGTCCTGGGCGTTTACCCATGAAAAATGAAAACTCATGTTCACACAAAAATGTTTCCACAAATGTTTACAACAGCACTTTTTTTTAACATCTAGGAACTGGAAACAACCCAAATATCCTTCAACAGGTTAATGGATGAAGTAAATGTGGTACATGCTCAAATATCTTGCATCTTGAAAAAATAATAACCAAACCTCCCTTGACCTCATTTTGCCTGCTTTCCAGCTACTGTCCCGTCTCTCTCCCAGTATTCACAGAATAACTTGTCTAAAATGCTCTGTGTACACTTTGTCAGCAGTTCATCATCTGCTCTTCTTTTTTTCAAACCCTTCCAATCCTGCCTTCAGCTCCTACCATTCCCCTAAAATTGCACTGATCGTAGTCACCATGGCCTCCATTCTGCGATGGCAAATGATCACTCTTCTGCCCTAAATATATTGATGGACCCCCCAGCCTCGTTTCATGCAGCTGATCCTCCCCCCCAGCACCCCCTTTAAATATCTTGGCTTCCATGAAATCACATGTTTTTCCCCCCCCTAGCTCCCCCCCCCTGGCTATTTTGTTTTCAGTTCTCGTTTTTGTGTCTCTTCCTCCTCGGCTTCAACTCTTAAATGCGGGAGGTATCCTGTAGTTTAGTTCAGTACTAGACCACCATATCTTCCACCATTAATAATTTTTCATACTTTTTAAAAAAAAAAAAAGCTTTCCTCCTCATATTCATTTTTTTTTACTCATTTATTTTTATTTAAATCTTTTTGGCCATGCTGTGCGGGGCATGTAGGATCTTAATTTTCCAACCAGGGATGGAACTAAGGCCCCCTGCATTGACAGCACAGTCTTAGCCACTGGACTACCAAGGAAGTCCCTCTTCCACCATTAACTTAATCAGTAAATACATTCCAGCCACACTGGATTCCTTTCTAATCCTTGAATGTATCAAGTCCGTTCTCTCCTCAGGGTGTTTATCTTGTTCCCTAGAACACAGTTCCACTGGACCTTCACAGTACTTGCTCCCTCACCATATCCAATGTCTCCGGACATGACTCACCATCCTTGAATCTTGTCATTCGTATTTTAGATCACATACCCTCCTTGAGGGTATTAACCCCTCAGTCTAAATTTGCTCCCCTCCTCCAGTTATCTTCTGTCAGGCTTCTTCTAATTTTTACTTTTTTCTTTTCTAGTATTTTTTTTAACTTAAACTAAACTCATCTCATTTTTACTCATTTTTGCTTTCTGTTTTATCTGCCCCAGTTTTTTTCCTATAAGTAGTAGTAATGTTAAATGTACAGATGTGAGAGTTGGACTATAAAAGAAAAGCTGAGCACCAGCGAATCGATGCTTTTTGAACTGTGGTGTTTGGAGAAAGGGACTTTTTTGAGAGAGTCCCTTTTTGGACAGCAAGGAGATCCAAAAACCAGTCCATCCTAAAGGGGGGAAAAAAAATCCGTCCTGAATATCCATTGGAAGGACTGATGCTGAAGCTGAAACTCTGATACTTTTTGGGCCACCTGATGGGAATTAAAAAAAAAAAAATAACTGACCTATTTTTGAAAAAGACTCTGATGCTGGGGAAAGATTGAAGGCGGGAGAAAAAGGGGACGACAGAGAATGAGATGGCTGGATGGGGCATCACAGACTCAATGGATATTAGTTTTGAGTAAGTAAACTCCCCGGAAATTGGTGATGGACAGGGAAGCCTGGCGTGCTTGCAGTCCCAATGGGGTTGCAAAACAGTCAGACACGACTGAGCGATGGAACTAACCTCAGTCCTACTTCTATTTTTCCTTTTTTGTTGCCTGTGTTTTTGGTGGTGTCACATACAATAAGTCATTTCTAAAAGATGAATGCTATATAACTTCTCTAGTATGTTTTTTTCTAGTAATTTTATAGTTTCAGATCTTACATTTAAATCTTTAATCAACTTTGAGTTTAGTTTTGTGCATGGTATAAAGTAAGGGTCCAATTTCATTCTTTTGCATTCAGATGTCTAGTTTGCCCACTGTGATTTAATTGAAGAGAGGATGGCAAGTTGAAATTTAAATCATGATCATCTCCTCAAGGCAGAAATGGGGTGACAAGCCCCTGCAGTAAAGGTAAATGGGGGTGAGGGGGACCTGCCAGGAGCATGTAAAGTTTGGGGACTCCCACTTGATTCCTGCTGATATGTGGATGTGGTCCTGTATAGATGTGTTCTCACTCTTAGAACATAAACCTCTGCCAAGCAAGAGAAGCCTCTGGGCCAGCAGTATTGTGCTCTTATCTTGAGTCCATGGGCACTGTTTTGGCTTTTGCCTTTGGTGTCATTCAAATGGGTGTCCTTAATACAAGGAAATGATGTTCCTCCTGACCACTGATAAAAGAAGCTTTCTTTTTTTTTAAATTCCTTTGACTTCTGATCCACTCTCTGGTTTATGGTTTTGACTATATTTTCAAACAGATTCTTAGACGTACTTGGATGAAGAGAGTGATTCTCTCCCTTACAGTCTTAGATAATTCCACTTCTGATGATATTTATATCACCACACTGTTGATTTCTAATCTGTTTACCTCTCTGGCATATGTTTCTGATAAGATACATGCTCAAAAACTATCATAAAAGCTGCATGTAATAAAAAAAAAACATTAAGTGATTAGAAAGCATGAAGAAATTAATACTCAAGAGAAAATGATTGAGAAAATTTCTTTGGGAGGTGATCATTAGGCTGGCCTCAGATTGTTGCTAGTTTCTGATTACAGAAGATAGCATGGACACAGGCAAAGAGGAAAGCAGAGGTCTTAGGGAAATCATTTTATTAGTCAATAGAGGCTGTTATGGACACAGCTAGAGAGGTCAGTTCGAATCTATTCATAGGGAACCTGTAAAAGTGGAAGTCTAAAGAGTTTTGTACCACTCTTTATAAGTGCTAATGAAAAACAAAACCACCACCACCCAAAAAACCCCAAAAACAGCATTTGCAAATAGGACGTGACATGTCTGAATCACAATATACCATCCTTTTCCAGGAGAGCTACAGGCGACCGATATTGATATATTTTGTGTTTATCCTACTTAGATATATATTCTTTCTCAACTCATGACTTATTATTTATGTTTTTTCTCTTTTTTAAAAAACCCTATATGTCCTTTTCTAAACTTTATGCATCCTCACCTCTTTCTGGAAAGTGACAGTGTATTGGTGTATTTTTAAATATATACCAGGGCTACTTTGGGGAAACAAGGCCCTCTAACATCAGCTTTTGGTCCACCTCAGGGCTTCCCTGATAGCTCAGTTGGGAAAGAATCCACTTGCAATTCTGGAGATCCCAGTTCGATTCCTGGGTTGGGAAGTTCTGCTGGAGAAGTCATAGGCTTCCCATTCCAGTATTCTTTGGCTTGCCTTGTGGCTCAGCTGGTAAAGAATCCAACTGCAATTTGGGAGACCTGGGTTCGATCTCTGGGTTTGGAAGATCCCATGGAGAAGGGAAAGGCTGACCACACAAGGATTCTGGCCTGGAGAATTCCATGGACTGCATAGTCCATGGGCTCACAAAAAGTCAGACAGGACTGAGCGACTTTCACTTTCAGCTCTTCAGGCCTAGCAATCTGTTACCTTCCTCTATAACAGCAAGCATTTCAATAAGTCCAATGGCAGGGTGATAAAGTGTGATAGTGTTAAATGGTGATTATATATGCAGATCAGAAATCATAGTACCAACCGATATGTAGATATAAGGTCTCTCTCTGTCCATATCATCCTGGTAGCTGCTTTAGGTAATTAATTTTCTGCAGGCAAGGCATGATAGTGCTCCCCACTTCCTTTGAAAGACAGCACACCCAGAGTGTCTTTTTCACTCTTATTGATTTTTTTTTTTAATTTTTTTAAATTTAATTTATAATTTTTATTTCAGTTGGGGGGCTAATTACTTTACAATATTGTAGTTTTTTTTTGCCAAACATTGACATGAATCAGCCATGGGGTTTACATGTGTTTCCAAAAAAATCCTGAACCAATCCCATCCCTCTAGGTCATCCCATTGCCCCAGCCCTGAGCATTTGTCTCATTAATCGAAGCTGGAATGGTGTTCTGTTTCACATATGATAATATACATGTTTCAATGCTGTTCTCTCAGAACGTCCCACCCTCACCTTCTCCCTCAGTGTCCATAAGACTGTTCCATGCATCTGTGTCTCTTATTCTGTCTCGCATATAGGGTTATCATTGCCATCTTTCAAATTGTATACTAATGCATATATATGGAATTTGAAAGATGGTAAAGGTAACACTCTTATTGATTTTAAATCACATTCAGTGACTGACTTTGAATCATCAACTGAGTCTCCCAGGAGTTAAAGTACCAGAAAGATTTAACTAGGGAGCTGTGGTCCCGATAAAAGATAACATATTGACTTAAAACCTGAACTCAACTCTTTTGATGCTGATGGGGAAACTCTGTGTTTTAGTTTTTTTCTCAAATGTTTTCTGAAGACACACAGGATGCCTCCGGTCAGAGACTTTGCCTTATATATCTCCATATTTGAGTGACTACTCCTGGTACCTTTTTAAACATTTCAAAAAGAAACTTAACACCAAATTAAGTATTTCATACTATTACTTTTAAACCATGATAAACTTGTAGAACGTGGACTAACAAAAGACTTTATTGGGGAAGAATGTTTTATGATTATAGTTATTTAGAAATGCTAGGGGATGGTGATAAAATAAAAAGACCAGCTTTTACTCAGTCTTATATTAATACTTGTATCAAAAGTCTCTGTCCTGACTACTCTGGCTGTTCAGTTGGTTTGGACTCCGTGTTTTCACTAGAAAGGGTAACCCGGTTCAATCCCCGATCAGGGGAACTAAGATCCCCACAAAAACCTGCATGGTGGGCCCCCGCGCCCAAAAATATTATCTGTGTGTGGTGATCCTGTTTGTCATCTGCACTGGGATTGGGCCACCTCCACTGCCCTGCCCTTGAGAAACACACTGCTCCTACCAATTTCTTAGCATAAGAGTGGCCTGAGCAATATTTGATCTGTTACCTCCAAACATTATTTTAATCCTTTGGGAGTGATCGTTGTGGGTGTTAGTTCTATCATCATTTTTTGTGCCTCCTGAGCACCTTTAGCTGACAGCATAGGCGAGTGATGCAACAAACCCCATTATGAGGTAGGTGGCCAGGAGGTGATTTTTTCTGCTTGCCATTCTCAGGGGAAGTATGACATTCGCCATCCCCATGTGATACCCCCTCTTCCCATCTGGGTTCTGGCAATCTAGACCCTAATGTCATTCCACACCCCAAACAAAGGCAGTAATACCACACCACTACTCCTTGCCGCTGAGATCAATTGTTAAACAGGGTTAATCCATCTTCAGTGCAGGACTCCTGACCCAGTCCAGCCGCCCTCCACTCTTTGGCTAACTGGGGACCTGACAGTCTGTTTTCCCCAATCTCCCGGGACCCCATATCCCTCCCTTTTCAGGTGCCCACCTCTTTCTCTTCCTTCCCTCCCTTCCCCATGAGAAAAAAAAATTCGCACACACACAAATATCATCTTTTCACCATTTTGATGTTTTTTTTTTAACCGCAAGCCATCGGTTCACTATGTTTACAGTGAGAGTCAGTCTTTTCGTGGTTGGCCATTTCTAGAAAAAAAAAGCAGACCTCTGGAGACACAGTTCTAAAACTGTCTGGCCTGTTTCTATTCAGTTACTGGCTGCCCAGGTTGCACTTCTCTCCAGGTCTCTTATTCTGGGGTGGCTGAGCTTATCTTCTATTGATTCTGCCCTCCTTCTTTGACTCTGACTCATATTTTTTGGTAACTTTTTTCCACTTTGATTCAATTTCTTACATGCACAGGAACAGAGAAAAGCATTTGGATCTCTTGTTTTTCTTCACCATCTTCGACTGAGTGGCATCTGATTGGATTTTCTTTCTCAAGGTGCCTTGTAGAGATCTTTCTGACCCTCATGGTCACCTTTCATGCCTGGAAAGACAAAAGAAAGGGTATTAGTTTTTGAGGAAAGAGTATAAAAAAAAAAAACTGAGTTGGAAGAGAGATTTTTCATGAAAAAGAGATGTGGGCTGATGAGGGCTTTTGTGCCAGGCAAGGGCAGCATAGAGGCCTCGGGCAACAAAGTCAAAGCCAATGGTGGCTTTGGGGTCTTAGACATCACACTGTACCATTGTGCCCATCAACACGGGCTAGCGGATGCTGAGGGAGGCCGTGATACAACTTTCCCACTCCTGACAACCTCTGTGTAGCTGATTCTGGGGAGTGGTGATTCAGGGACATGGTGTTTCTTCCATGACCTTCAGACTTTCCTTCAATACCCCTTATTCTTTGACTTATATGTGCTACTTCAACACTCCGTCCTCCTCCATCCCTCTTTGAACCTCTGCCAAACACTTTTCATCCCATTGGAGCATTTCAGAATCCTCTAGTCACTTCATCTCTAGACCACCCTCTTCCTGATGGGTGTTCTCGAGGGGTTTAAGGCACTTAAGAGCAAGCACTTAAGGTGGAAAAACGTAATTAAGAACAAGTTGGGTGTTTTTTCTAGTCCAGTGAGCTTTAGAGACCCCAGGACTTGGTGAATCCTCAGTCTGTTGCCCCGAGGTCAATACACAGTCTCCACAAGATTGCACATCAGAGCAAAGAAAGTGTTAACTGTCTCCTCCACTAATATTGTTGGGGACACTTCAACTCTCATACTGAGTAGGGAAACTCAACTTGCGCCATCTACCAAAAATAGATTCCTGATTTAAAAAAAAAGTAAGATGCCCAAAGGCAAGAGTCAGATGACCACTGCACCGCTGACTCTTGACTGATCACTTTCCCAGTGGTCCCTCACTGACAGTTATCATCAGGTAGGGGCCCACTGTGGAGCTGACCAATAGCTGAGCAGGACAAGTACCAGTAGGTATCTCATTGATAGTTGGTTGCTTATGGGCGGGGCCCAGGGATGCACTGACCAATGGCTGAGCAAGACCTGTTGCTTAGTAACAGGATGCAGAGTCATAAGGCACAGCAATGGCTACCTGCTAAGGGCTGTGCTCATGCTGCTCGGTTACATAAGGACACTTTGGGTCCAGTGTGCTGGAATCTTTTTGATTGACTCCTTTCCAACTTCAGCTTTTGATTTCACATGCTTGTTTAACTTTTGTACATCGTTCTTCTCATTGTATTCCCAGGCATGCCTGTCAGCAGTGCTTATCTGTATGCCCCTCCAACAGCTGCCACTTGATCACATGCGCCGCATATAGTATAGCTAATATTTCAAAGCCAACAAGAATGTGAAGGCCAGCCCACCTTGAGAACGACATTCACAAACCTTAACTTCACAGTGATTCTTATTATATTCACAGTGTAACAGAGCAGGATGAGCACAGCCCTTTGCAGTCAACCATTGGTGTGCTTCATTTCAACCCACCCTGTTCCTAGGCAACAGGTGTTGCTCAGGCTTGCTTGGTGCCTCAGATGGCCGCATTCATAAGGAGCCAACTGTAAATGAGTGACAACCATTAGTTGTCCTGCCAGAGAAGGCCATGGCAACCCACTCCAGTACTCTTGCCTGGAAAATGCCATGGACGGAGGCACCTAGTAGGCTGCAGTCCACAGGGTCATGAAGAGTCGGGCACGACTGAGCGACTTCCCTTTCACTTTTCACTTTCATGCATTGGAGAAGGAAATGGCAACCCACTCCAGTGCTCTTGTCTGGAGAATCCCAGCGATGGCGGAGCCTGGTGGGCTGCCATCTATGGGGTCGCACAGAGTCGGACACGACTGTAGTGACTTAGCAGCAGCAGCAGTTGTCCTGCTCAGTGATTGATCAGCACCACAGTGGGCCCTGCCCAAAGTTACTGTCAATGAGGGACCACTGGGGAAGTGATTAAGTCAAGGGTGGTGTGGTGGTCATCAGGTGGAAAGTGAGAGAAGAGGCAGATTCAGGCATTGTTCTGGAGGGGCTGGAGATCACCCAGCCTTGGGCCAGTGGATGAGATGGAGGGCCCAGGGAAAAGACTGGGGACTACATCCCGTAGTGCTCCAGAGCCCTCACTAAGGCCCCCCAGTAGCCTTGGCCCAGGCCTTGAGGAAGGGTGAACCTCTCCCCCATCCCTGTCTCTGCAACCTACTAGCAGTGGCCATCTTTCTGGGTGTTAGTCTGTGAGAACTGATCTCCCCATTTGGACGGTCTGAGGAGACTGAGGACCTGTTGGGTATGGTGCCTGGATCCGTCAGGGATGACAGTTGGGCAGAATGTGGGAAGTGGCCCTGAAGGAGCTGACTGAGATCTGCTTCCTCTTGACCAGGACTGGGATATTTCGGGGTTAAAGCTGTGCCTTGAGACTCCCCTTTCTTGTCAGGACAGAGAATACCACTCATCTGGTAGAGATTTACAGGAACTTCATTCCCTGACCATGACCTGACCTTAAGAACAAAGAATCTGACACCAAGAATCCTGCGAGAACTAACTGCGAGCCTCTCTCACATTTGCTTTTAAAGGGACTTGCTGAAAACTTTCAGTACCTTTGGGTTCTCAGGGCATGAGCCACCCTACTCCTTGTATGCATCTGTAATAAACCTTTCCCTGTTCCAAACTCAAACGTTTAGTTTTCCTGGGTCTCATTCTGTGTCAGGCACATGGACTTGTGATTTCAGTAACAACAATTGTGTCTAAGGACAGACTTTGCCTCTCTTAAACAACAGCAGAGACTGGCCAGTTCAGTTCAGTTCAGTTCAGTCGCTCAGTTGTGTCTGACTCTTTGTGACACCATGGACTGCAGCACGCCAGGCTTCCCTGTCCATCACCACCTCCCAGAGCTTACTCAAACTCATATCCATCGAGTCGGTGATGCCATACAACCATCTCATCCTCTGTCATCTGCTTCTCCTCCTGCCTTCCGTATTTCCCAGCATCAGGGTCTTTTCAAATGAGTCAGGTCTTCGCATAAGGTGGCCAACATATTGGAGTCTCAGCTTCAGTATCAGTCCTTTCAATGAATATTCAGGACTGATTTCCTTTAGGTTTGACTGGTTGGATCTCCTTGCTGTCCAGGGGACTCTTAAGAGTCTTCCCCACCACCACAGTTCAAAACCATCAATTCTTCATTGCTCAGCTTTCTTTATGCTGCAACTCTTGCATCCATGCATAACTACTGGAAAAACCATAACTTTGACGATACGGAGCTTTGTTGGCAAAGTAATGTCTCTGCTTTTTAATATGCTGTCTAGGTTTGTTCTAATTTTTCTTCCAAGGAGCATGTGTCTTTTAATTTCATGGCTGCAGACACCATATGCAGTGATTTTGACCCCAAGAAAATAAATTCTGTCCCTGTTTCCATTGTTTCCCCATCTATTTGCCATGAAGTGATGGGACCGGATGCCATGATCTTCATTTTTTGAATGTTGACTTTTAAGCCAGCTTCTTCTTTGGTACATTCACTAGTTTGTTGCATTTTTAGATTCCACATATAGATTATATTACACAGTATTTGTCTTTCTCTTTCTTTAATTTGACTTATTTTACTAAGGGAAACTCTGCACAACTCCATCCACAGTGTTGCAAGTAGCAGATTGTCATTCTTTTTTTGTGACTGAGTAATATCCCATTGTGTGTGTATGTGTGTGTGTGTGTGTGTGTTCACGCATGCATCTGTGTATACAACGCTGCTTCTTTATTCATTTTTCTGTTGATGCACATTTGGTTTGCTTTCATATCTTGGCTAGTGTCTTTACTAGTGGGACTCTTCCTCTACCACACATTCTTTCTTCTTTTCTATTTAGAGAAGTTCCTCTAACATTTATTTCAGGGTTAGTTTAGTATTGATGAACTCTTTTAATTTTTGCTTGTCTGAGAAGCACTTTATCTCTCTTTCAATTCTGAATGATAATCTTACTGGGTAGATATTCAGTTTGTAAGTATTTCTCTTTCAACACTTTCAATATCAGTATACAATGCCACTCCCTCTGGCCTGCAAAATTTCTATACAAAATTTAGCAGATAGCCTTATGGGATTTCCTTTTTATGTGATTTTGTGATTTCTCTTGCTGCCTTTAGTATCCTCTCTTTATTTCTAACTCCTGTCACTTTAATTATACTATATCTTAGTGTAGGTTTGTTTTGGTTTATCTTGTTTGGTACCCTGTGTGATTTCTGTACTATCTTCTGGTTTGGGAAGTTTTCAGCCATAACTTCTTCAAATACGTTTTACCATCTTCTCTCTACTTTTGTCCTTTTGAGACACCTATAATATGAATGCTGATAAGCTTAATGTTATGCATAGGTCTCTTAAACTGTTCTCATTTTTTTTGGGGGGGAGGATTCTTTTAGCTATTCTGATTGGTGATTTTCATTATTATTCGCTCCTGTGTTATTATCAGGTCTGCTGTTAAATCTTGTTTGTTTTTCATTTCTGTTATTGTATTCTTCAGCTCTGTCTGGTTCTTTTTTATATTTTCTGGTTTCTTATTAGAATTTTCATTGTGTTTGCCTATTTTTTCTAGTTCAGTGAGCATTAATATTACTAATCCTTTGTTATATTTATCTCTGTTTTTTAGTTGTTTGGTCAGTGGTTTACTCAGTCTTTCAACGGAGACCAGTCCTACTATCTTCCCATTTTTCTCTGCCTCTCTGTATTTAAGTGCATCAATTATCTATTATGGTCTCGAAGGGGGTGGTCTTGTGGGGGAAGCATCACTCTACAGTCGGTACCATACTCAGCGGGCGCAGTGGTGGTGGGGATGGATTTGGTGGACCACAAGTCACCTCTTTCCTTAGGGTGTGCCAGCAGCCATCGCCTTGGGAGATCGGTGGTGCCAGGTCTGAAGCCAGATATGAGGCAGAGACTTCCTTTTTCTCAGTGGCTTTCACCGTCCTATTGGGGGAAGGGTGAGGTCCCAAGTTTCTGGAACAGAAGCCCTGAATGTCAGGCCAGATCTGGCTGTGTTCCCTCAAGTATGTACTCTCCCCTCTGACAGCACTGCAACCCTTGCCACAGAGGAACAAGAGGCACATGTTCTGGTTAGGAAAAAATAAATAAATAAATAAAAAAGAAGCAAATCTACAAGCTGGTTTGTTACAGAGGTCCAGGCTACCTCCAACTCGCCATCTGTGCCAGCACCAGTAGTAGCATCCCCTGCCCTGCTTAAACATAGCTTCTGGTCTGAGACCCCTTGGTCCCTCACAGCTGATCACTTCCCCCAGCCTCTGCTGTCCCTGCCCTGTTGACGTGGGGTGCTGTTGGGCAGTTGAGGCCCTCATGGGCTCTGGGCACATACTGGGTCATCTGCTATGGCAGCCTGACCTCCATCAGAGATCAGGACTGCTCCCGATGGGCTGCCTATGTAAGTGCCCTCCATGAGCATGGCCCAGGTTGTCCCACCCAGATGCCGCCCTGTGTCAGACGCACCTCTGCTTCCCACACCCCAGTTCTCTGCCTCATCATGGCAGCCCCTGCTCCAGTGCAGAGCTGCCACACGACGTAAGCGGCGCATGTGTATGGGTGGGAGGTTGTGTGGAAAACAGGCATCCACAAATGCGGTCTCAATCTGTCCTCTTCATTGTGGCTTGGGAGCAAGTCCCTGAGCATATGCTCCCGGAGAGGGGAATCCAGGCTTCCCACAGCCCTCCTGTTAGTCCACAAGGCCCTGAAACGAGCTCAGGGTGTTTGTCTTCCCTGTGTAAGACCCCGTATCCAATATATGGCTCGAATCACTCACACCCAGGGCATATCTCCAGCCGTGTAATCTCCCTTAATTCTGAGTCCTCTCCCATGGGCACAGGTCAGGACTTGAATGATCCTTTTCCCTTCCTACCCTATTCCCCATAGATCTTTCTTAGAGCCTAGCTTTAGGAATCTTTCTGCGTTTATGATTAGTTTTTTGAGCTAATTGTTCTACACGTTGGTGTATTTTTTTTGTAGTATATTTGATTTACCGTGTTGTGTTAGTTTCATGTGTACAGCACAGTGATTCAGCTTACATATCCATGTATTTGGGCTTCCCACTTGGCTCAGTTGTTAAAGAATCACCCTGCAGTGCAGGAGACTCGCGTTCAATCTCTGGGTTGGGAAGATATGCTCAGAGGGCCATGAGAAGCCACTCCAGTATGCTTGTCTGGAGAATCTCATCGACAGAGGGGCTTAGCAGGCTACAGTCCATAGGGTCACAAGGAGTAGGGCACAACTGAAGCAACTGAGTTTGCACAGGCATGTATACATATACCTGTTCCTTTACAAATTCTTTTTCCTTTTATGTTGTTATAGAACGTCTAGCAGAGTTGCCTGTGTTTTTGTAGTGGGTCCTTGTTGGTTATCTATTTTATATACAGTGCTGTCTATAGGTTAATCCCCAACTCCTAATTGATTCCTTCCCCCCCCCAACATCCCATTTGTTAACCATCAGTTTGGCTTCTATATAGATGTGTTTTTGAAGTTCTTTGGGGGAGGCAATTTTTTTAGTTTGATATAGTCCTAGTTTTCTATTTTTGCTTTTGTTGCCTATGCTTTTGGTGTCACATACATAAAATCATTTCTAAGACCAATGTTTACAACGTCTCCAGTATGTTTTCTTCTAGTAGGTTTATAGTTTCAGATCTTACATTTAAATCTTTAATCAAGTTTGAGTTTAGTTTTGTCTATGGTATAAGGTAAGGGTCCAATTTCATTCTTTTGCATTCATATGTCTAGTTGCCCACTGCGATTAATTGAAGAGATGGCAAGGTGAAATTTAATCATGATCATCTCAAGGCAGAAATGGGTGACAAGCCTGTAGGAATGGCACTGGGGTGAGGAACCTGGCCTGGAGCATGTAAAGTTTGGGGACTCCCCCTTGATAGTCCCATCCGCTGATATGTGGATGTGGTCCTGGGCAGATGGGTTCTGACTCTTAGCACATAGACTTGCTCTTGACCTCTGCCAAGCAAGAGAAGCCTCTGCGCCAGCATTATTGTGCTCTTATCATGAGTCCATGGGCACTGCTTTGGCTTTGGCATTTGGTGTCATGCAAATGGGTGGTCTTAATACAAAGACACAGAGTTCATCTTGACTACTGATGAAAGACGCTTCTCATTGAAGTTCCTTTGACTTCTGATTCACTCTCTAGTTTATGGTTTTGACTATATTTTCAAACAGATTCTTAGACATACTTGGATGAAGAGAGTGATTCTCTCCCTTGCAGTCTTAGATAATTCAACTTCTGATAATATTTTATATCACCACACTGTTGATTTCTAATCCGTTTACCTCTCTGGCATGTGTTTCTGATAAGATACATACTCAAAAAACTATCATAAAAGCTGCATGTGATAAACAGCAAGTGATTAGAGAACGTAAAGAAAGTTATACTCAAGAGAATGATTAAGAAAATTTCTCTGGGAGGTGACCATTAGGCTGGCCTCAGATGGTTGCTAGTTGCTGAGTCACAGAAGATAGGATGGACAGAGGCATAGAGGAAAGCAGAAGGTCTTCGGGAAATCATTGCATTAGTCAATAGAGGTTGTTATGGACACAGCTAGAGAGGTCACTTGGAATATATTCATAGGGAACCTGTATAAGCAGAAGTGTAAAGAGTTTCTACTACTCTTTGTAAGTGCTAATGAGCAAAACCCTCCCATAATACCAAAACAGCTTTTGCAATAGGACTTGACATGTGTGAGTCACAATATACCATCCTTTCCCAGGAGAGCTACAGGCATCTGATATTAAAGCAATCTGTTACCTTCCCCCAACAGCCAGCATTTCAGTAAGTGCATTTAAATGTGGTGTTAATTGGTGATAATATATACAGATCTGGAATCACAGCACCGACCTATATGTAGACATAAGGTCTCTCTGTCCATATGATCCTGATACTGCTTGAGCTGATTAATCAGGAAAATGGCATGAAAGTGCTCCCACACTTCCTTTGAAAGGACAGCCAGGGTGTCCTTCACTCTCACTGATTTTAAGTCACACTCAGTGACTGACTTTGAATCATCAACTGGCCTCCCTGGAGTTTAAGAGCCAGAAAAGATTTAATTATTGAGCTGCGGTCTAGATAAAAGATACCATATTATTGACTTAAAATTTGAACTCGACTCTTTTGAGGCTGATGGCGAAACTCTGTGTTTTTAGTTGTTTCTAAAATGTTTTCTGAAAACACACGCGATGCCTCTGGAAGAGACTCTGCCTTATATGTTTCCATATTTGATTGACTACTCCTTGAACCCATTTAAACATTTCAAAATGAAAGTTAACACCAAATTAAATATTCCATACTCTTACTTTAAAACCATGAAAACTTGTAGAACTTGGACGAACAAGAGACTTTATTGGGGAAGAATGTTTTACGATTATAATTATTTGGAAATGCTAGGGGATGGTGATAAATAAAAGACCAGCTTTTACTCAGTCTTATATTAATACTTGTATCAAAGTCTCTGTCCTGACTACTCTGGCTGTTCAGTGGTTTGGACTCCGTGTTTTCACTAGAAGGGTAACCGGTTCAATCCCCGATCAGGGAACTAAGATCCCACAACCTGCATGGTGGCCCCCGCCCAAAATATTATCTGTGTGTGGTGATCCTGTTTGTCATCTGCACTGGGATTGGGCCACCTCCACTGCCCTGCCCTTGAGAACACACTGATCCTACCAATTTCTTAGCATAAGAGTGGCCTGAGCGATATTTGATCTGTTACCTCCAAACATTATTTTAATCCTTGGGAGTGATCGTTGTGGGTGTTAGTTCTATCATCATTTTGTGCCTCCTGAGCACCTTTAGCTGACAGCATAGGCGAGTGATGCAACAAACCCCATTATGAGGTAGGTGGCCAGGAGGTGATTTCTGCTTGCCATTCTCAGGGGAAGTATGACATTCGCCATCCCCATGTGATACCCTCTTCCCATCTGGGTTCTGGCAATCTAGACCCTAATGTCATTCCACACCCCAAACAAAGGCAGTAATACCACACCACTACTCCTTGCCGCTGAGATCAATTGTTAAGCAGGATTATCCATCTTCAGTGCAGACTCCTGACCCAGTCCAGCCCTCCACTGTCTGGCTAACTGGGGACCTGAGGATCTGTTCCCCAATCTCCCGGGACCCCATATCCCTCCCTTTTCAGGTGCCCACCTCTTCTCTTCCTTCCCTCCCTTCCCATCAGAAAATTCACACACACACAAATATCTTTTCACCGTTTGATGTTTATTTTAATCACAGCCATCAGTTTACTATGTTAGTGTTAGAGTCAGTCTTTTCGTGGTTGGCCATTTCTAAGAAAGCAGACCGCTGCGGACACAATTCTAAACTGTCTGGCCTTTTCTATTCAGTTACTGGCTCCCCAGGTTGTACTTCTCCAGGGTTTCTTATTCTGGGGTGGCTGAGCTTATCTTCTCTTTGGATTCTGCCTCCCTCTTTGACTCTGCCTCATATTTTGGTACCTTTTTTTGCTTTGATTCAATTTCTTCACCTTCTTCGATTGAGTGGCATATGATCAGATTTTCTTTCTCAAGGTTCCTTGTAGAGGTCGTCTGACCCTCGTGATCATCTTTCATGCCTGGAAAGACGAGAAAAGGGTATTAGTTTTGAGGAAAGAGCATAAAAACTGAGTTGGAAGGGAGATTTCATGAAAAAGGGATGTGGGCTGATGAGGTCTTTTGTGCCAGGCAAGGACAGTGTAGAGGACTTGGGCAGCAAAGACAATGGATAACATGGGGAGCTTAGTTGGAGTATTCTTACCTTAATACTGCCTCTGTAGCTCCGTTGACAAAGGGTCTTCTTTCTTCCTTTCATCCTTGAAGCAAACTGCATTGCAACTCTTCTTGGCTGCCGTGGCTTCCTGGTTACCTTAGTCATGATGATACCATGAAGTGGCCTATTCCAGAATCTCTGCCTCTGACCTCCCTATAGATACCCTCTCGGGACAATGAGCAGACACACCCTTCAATTTGATTGGTCAGCTAGGCACTCCCCCAGCCAATGGTGGTTTGGGGGACTTAGACGTCACAATGTACCACTTTGCCCATCAACATGGGCTAGTGGATGCTAAGGGAGGCCATGATATAACTTTGCCAATCCTGACACCTCTGTGTGTCTGATTCTGGGGAGTGGCGATTCAGGGGCATGGTGCTTCTCCTCATGACCTTCAGACTTTCCTTCAGTTTCCTTTATTCTTTGACTATGTCTGCCTTCAACACTCCTGCCTCCTCCATCCCCCTATGAACATCTGCCAAACACTTTTCATCCCATTTCAGCACTTCAGAATCCTCTAGTCACTTCATCTCTAGACCACCCTCTTCCTGTTGGGTGTTGTTGAGGGGCTTAAGGAACTTAAGAGCAAGCACTTAAGGTGAAAAAAGGTAATTAAGAACATGTTGGATGTTTTTTCCTTCTCCTGTGAGCTTTAGAGACCCCAGGACTTGGTTAATCCTCAGTCTGTTGCCTCGAGGTCAATACACAGTCTCCATAAGATTATACATCAGAGCAAAGAAAGTGTTAAATGTCTCCTCCACTAATATTGTTGGGGACACTTCAACTCTCATATTGAGTAGGGAAACTCAACTTGCCTCATCTACCAGAAATACATTCCTGATTTAAAGAAAAAAAAACGTAAGGTGCTCCAAGGCAAGAGTTAAATCACCACCACACCACTGGCTCTTGACTGAATCACTTCCCCAGTGGTCCCTCATTGACAGTTACCAGGAGGCAGGGCACACTGCGGTGCTGACCAATAGCTGAGCAGGACAAGTACCAGTAGGCACCTCATTGATAGTTGGTTGCTTGTGGGCGGGGCCCAGTGAGGCACTGACTAATGGCTGAGTAAGGGCTATTGCCTAGTAACAGGATGCGGTGAATAAGGCACAGGACGGGTACCTGCTAAGGGCTGTGCTCATGCTACTCTGTTACATAAGGACACTTTGGGTCCAGTGTGCTGGAATCTTTTTGATTGACTCCTTTCCAACCTCAGATTTGGATTTCACATGCTAATTTAACTTTTGCACGTCATTCTTTTCATTGTATTCCCAGGCATACCTGTCACCAGGGCTTATCTCTATGCCCCTCCAACAACTGTCGCTTGACCACATGGTCAGCATACAGTATAGCTAAGAGTTCAAAGCCAACAAGAATGTGAAGGCCAGATCACCTTTAAAACTATTTTGACCAACCTTAACGTCACAGTGATTCTTACTCTATTCACAGTTGTACAGAGCAGGATGAGCACAGTCCTTAGAAGATAGCCTTTGATGTGCTTTGTTTCAACCCACCCTGTTCCTAGGCAACAGGTGTTGCTCAGCCTTGCTTGGTGCCTCAGAGGGCCCCACTCACAAGCAGCCAATTGTCAATGAGTAGCCATTAGTTGTCCTGCTCAGCTGTTGGTCAGCACCACATTGGGCTCTACCCACAAATTACTGTCAATGAGGGACCAGTGGTGAAGTGATTGAGTCAAGGGTGGTGTGGTTGTTATCAGGTGGAGAGTAAGATAGGCAGATTCAGGCCTTCTTCTAGAGGCCCTGGAGCTCATCCAGCCTTGGGGCAGCAGGTGAGCTCGAGTGCCCAGGGAACAGACTGGGGATTACATCCTGTAGTGCTCCAGAGCCCTCAGTAAGGCCCTCCACAAGCCTTGGCCCAGGCCTTGAGGAGCGATGAACCTCTCCCCCATCCCTGTCTCCGCGACCTATTAGCAGAGGCCGTCTTTCTGGGTCTCAGTCTGTGAGAACCGGTCTCACTATTTGGACAGCCTGAGGAGACTGAGGACCTATTGGGTTGGGTTCCTGGCTCCGTCAGGAATGAGAGCTGGAGAGAATGTGAGAACTTGGCCCCGATGGAGCTGCTGACTGAGATCTGCTTCCCCTTAACCAGGACTGGGACATTTCAGGGTGAGAACTGTGCCTTGAGACTTTGCCCTTTTTTGTCAGGACAGAGAATAACATTCATCTGATAGAGACTTACAGGAACATCATTACCTGACTATGACCTGACCTTAACAACAAAGGGTCTGACACCAAGAAGTCGGCAACAACTAACCACACCTCTCTCCAGCATTTGCTTTTGAATGGGCTTACTGAAAACTTTCAATAACTTTGGGTTCTTAGGGCATGAGCCACCCATCTCCTTGTAAGAATTTGTATAAAAAACTTTCTCTGTTCCAAACTCTAATGTTTAGTTTTGAAAGGCCTCATTTTGTATCAGGCAATGGACTTGCAATTTTCAGTAACAACAATACAGTCTAAGGACAGATTTTGCTTCTCTTAAACAACAGCAGAGACTGGCCAAGTGCTCACCATGATCCATAACATACCACTGACTTAGTTTGGCTAAACTTTAGCCAAGCTTCTCTCCTCCGAACTTCAGCTTTCCCCCAAGCTTGAGCAAGCCCTAAGAGTCAGACATTTCTGTCTCCCTTAATAGCTCACTTTGCGAATCAACTCACTACAGAGAGAAACACTTCCTGTTAAACTGCTCCATCATTCTGTCTGCTCATCCATCCCCACCACTTGCTCCATCACACACACACACACACACACACACACACACACACACACACACAGAGTTGCTGCTTGCCCTGCTTATCCTTCCATGTTAACGAAACATCCTTTTCTGTCTTATTTTGAGACATGTGAAGAACTTGTAGTCAGAGCATTCTCCCTATTGCAATCAGTTCAGTTCAATTGCTCAGTAATGTCCGACTCTCTGTGTAACATGGACTGCAGCACAACAGGCTTCCCTGTCCATCACCAAGTCCTGGAGCTCAGTCAAACTGAAGTCCATGGAATCGGTGATGCCATCCAACCATCTCATCCTCTGTTGTCCCCTTCTCCTGTGGCCTTCAATCTTTCCCAGCATCAGGATCTTTTCCAGTGAGTCAGTTTTCACATCAGGTGGCGAAATTACTGGAGGTTCAGCTTCAGCATCAATCCTTCCAATGAATATTCAGGACTGATTTCCTTTAGGATTGGTTGGTTTGATCTCCTTTCAGTCCAAGGGACTCCCAAGTGTCTTATCCAACAGCCCAGTTCAAAAGCCTCAATTCTTTGGCACTCAGCTTTCTTTATTGTCCAAATGTCACATCCATACATGACTACTAAAAAAACCTTAGCTTTGACCTACAGACCTTGGTTGGTAAAGTAATGTCTCTGCTTTTTAATATGCTGTCTTGGTTGTTCATAGCTTTTCTTCCATGGAGCAAATGTATTTTAATTTCCAGGCTGCTCTCACCATCTTCAGTGATTTTGGAGCCCAAGAAAAGAAAGTCTGCCACTTTTCCCATTGTTTCCCCATCTATTTGCCATGAAGTGATGAGACTGGATGTCATGATCTTCGTTTTTTGAATGTTGAGGTAAGCTAGCTTTTTCACTCTCCTCTTTCACCCTCATCAAGAGGCTCTTTAGTTCCTCTTTGCTTTATGCCTTAAGATTGGTGTCATCTTCGTATTGAGTTTATTGATATTTCTCCAGGCACTTTTCATTCCTTCTTGTGCTTCATCCAGTCCAACATTTTGCAGAATGTACTCTGCATGTAAATTAAATAAACAGGGTGATAATACACATTCTTGATGTACTCCTTTCCCAATTTGGAACCAGTCTGTCGTTTCATGTCTGGTTCTAACTGTTGCTTGTTGCCCTGCATGCAGATTTCTCAAGAGGCAGGTAAGATGGTCTTGTGTTCCCGTCTCTTTAAGAATTTTCTGCAATTTCTTGTGATCCATACAGTCGGATGGTTTAGCGTAGTCTGCAAAAGAGATATTTTTCTGGAATTCTCTTGCTTTTTCTGTGTTCCAAAGGATGTTGGCAATTTGACCTCTTCTTCCTCTGCCTTTTCTCAATCCAGCTTCAACACCTGAAAGTTCTCGGTTCAAGTATTGTTGAAGCTTGTCTTGGCGAATTTGCAGCATTACTTTGGTAGTATGAGAGATTACTCTATCACCATAGTCATTTCAAATCAATTTCTTCTTATATTAGTCTGGATTTGTTCTATTAAATTGTAAAAATGGACATAAATTATTTGCTGTAATGTTTATTTCCAACTTAACAGGTATTAATTAACCCCCTGCAATGTTTCAGGCACTGTTGTGGGTACAAGGGGCACATCGCTAACCAATATCCATGATCCTGCTCTCATGGGGCTTACATTATAGTCAGGGAAGATGGAAGGTTAACATTAACAACAAAATAGTGAATTATAAAGTATAGAGAGAACATTATGAGTTATGAGAAATGGGGAGCTTTTCCTCCCCAATGGTCAGTGAGGGAAGGCCTTTTTATTCCAGGACATTTGAGCAAAGACTTAATTAAAGACAAGAGGGTCTGACCTTGTGGCTATCTTGGGCAATAAAGTCTGGGGAGAGGAAATAGCCAGGGCAAAAGACCCCGATTGGTATTGTCTGTGTCCTTCCAACAAAACAAAGAGGCTGGTGCAAGTGGAAGCAGGTGAGTGAGGATGAGACTAGAAAGTGACGAGCTGCTGGTGAGAGAGAACAGGGCAGGAAAAGGAGGAATGTCATATTAAGCTTATCTTTCCATTTATATGATGAATTGGTTCACAGTACACAAACCACACTGGGCTGTGGTGGTAAAGACGAGAGGCATTTGTCATAGTCTGATGGCAAGCAGGTGGGGGAAGGGTACTTTTAAGTAAAGACACCTGAGATGAATCCAGAGCCACCTAAAGTAGATAAATCACGAAGTGAAAAGTTGTGACAGTGTTTCCCAGACAGTGGGGGAGAACCTACAAAGGCACCAAGACCCAAGAAAGCTGGTTATACATGCATTGAATATGACTGGTATCTAAGGTATGATGGGGAAATTGTGAAGAAACATGGCCTTGGAGGAAGAGAGAAGAACTTGAAGGGACACCTGGGCATATGTTAATTTAATGTCTGTGTTACTCTGCTTTGAAGGAGCATTATTAATGTTTTCTAATTGTAAATATATACTCGAGGCAAGGCAATATGGAAATGCAAAAAGAAGTATAAAAATGAAATTAGAGAACACCAGCAAGTGTGTCAATAGAAATATATACTGCTAATATTCTGTTTTTGTTGTTCTACCTAAATATTTATAACATACATATTATGTATGTTGTATAATGCTAAAATATATATAATACACATATATTTGGATGAGCATATATATCAGTGATTTTTTTTAATTTATAGAAATTGAATCAAACTATATGCTATATTGTAGACATCCTATTCTATACAATATTCTGGGAAAATTTTTCCATCTCAGTGAACATGTATCTGCCATTATTTCTAAGGATTACTATAGTGTTTAAATGCTTGCTTATCCCATATTAGTGCTATGAAAACAGGAACCATGTGTGACTTGTTCACTGGTTGCTTCCATATATTTTCTGTTGTAAATAAGACTGTAATAAACATTGGAGTTCATGTATCTTTTCAAATTAGTGTTCATTTTCTTCTTATATTTACCTAGGAGTGGGATTTCTGGGTCACATGGTAGTTCTATTTTGAGTTTTTTGAGAAATTTTCATGATGTTTTCCTAGTGACTGCACAAATTTACATTCCCACCAATTAAGTACAAGGGCTTCCTATTCTCCGCATCTTTGCCAGCATTTGTATTTTCAGCCATTTTGATTTGATGATAGCCGTTCTGATGGCTGTGAGGTGATATCTCCTTGTGATTTTGATTTCCATTTCTTTGATGTTTAGTGATGTTCAGCATTTTTTCATGTGCCTATTAGTCATCTGCATATCTTTTGGGCGAAATTCAGATCTTCCCATTGTCTAGATTTTTTTTTCCTTAAATATTGAGTTGTATAATCTGTTTATATATTTTGTATGTTTACCCGTTATTGTCATGTCACTTGCAAATATTTACTCCCATTCAGTAGATTGTCTTTTCATTTTGTCAATGTTTTTGCTTGCTGTGCAAAAGCTTTTAAGTTTAATTAGATCTCATTTTTTTCTTTTGTTTTCTTTTCCCTAAGAGACAGTTGAAAAAAATATTGCTATGAACTATGTCAAAGAGTGTTCTCCCTACACCTCTCTTCCTCCTCCTACATTTTTTCTTCTAGGAGTTTTCATATAGTTTCCAGTCTTCAGTTTAGGGCTTTAATTCGTTTTGAGTTCATTTATTAATTCTAATAGTTTTTTGGTGGTAGTTTATAGTTTTATGCATATAGTAACATGTCAACTTCAAATAGTGACAGTTTTACTTCTTACTTCCAACTTGGATGACTTTTATTTCTTTTCCTTGAATGATTACTGTGACTAGGATTTCCATTATTTTGGAAGTGGCAAAAGTGGACATCCTTGCCTTGTTCCTGATTTTAGAGGAAAAGCTTTCAGCTTTTTGCCACTGAATATGATATTAGTTGTGTTTGTTATAAATGACCTTTATTATGTTCAGATATATTTCCTCCATATCAAGTATTATGAGACTTTTTGTAATGAATGAATATTGAATTTTGCCAAATGATTTTACAGCATCTATTTAAATAGAATTGATGCTTTTGGACTGTGGTGTTGTAGAAGACTCTTGAGGGTCCCTTGGACAGCAAGGAGATCCAACCAGTCCATCCTAAAGGAAATCAGTCCTGAATATTCATTGGAAGGACTGATGCTGAAGCTAAAACTCCAATACTTTGGCCACCTGATGCGAAGAACTGACTAATTGGAAAAAACCCTGATGCTGGGAAAGATTGAAGGCAGGAGGAGAAGGGGATACCAGAGGATGAGATGGTTGGATGGTATCACCGACTCAATGGACATGAGTTTGAGTAAACTCCGGGAGTTGGAGATGGACAGGGAGGCCTGGGGTGCTGTAGTCTATGGAATCGCAAAGTTGGACATGACTAAGCAAGTGAACTGAACTGAACTGATCTGCCCCACACACCCCACTAGAATGTAAACTCAATGACAACAGAGTATCTCATATCAATATCCTAGAATCTATAATAGTGACTGACACAGAGGGACTCAGTAAATATTAATATTTAAGTAATAAATGAAAAAGTATATTACAAACACAACTATTAAATGGAAGTCATATAAAAAAATAAGACATTAACTGGTCCTTAAACATGTGCTTCCTTTAGAGCAGTGAGTAGGTAATGAAAGTGGAATTATATTTGTATGGAGTTCTTAAGTATCATATGCGCTATAATATGTTTAATGAATTCGGTTAGTACTGCCTTGTATGTCAAATTAGAAGCTTGAAATAGCATTAGGGAATTTAATCCTCCCTTACAATTTTATTAGAAAGTCTGTGTTCAACCAAAGCCCTTGGATTTGAACTTTAGTTGGATTTAGAGTGATTGTTTAGGGGCTTGTTTATTTGTTGGTCAAAAGAACAGTTTTTATGGTTATTTTGTTTCCCATTGCAACCAAAAATATCAATCATTGAACACAGTGACAAAAATAAAATAACTAAAAATCTCGTGATCATGGTTTTAAAAGTAAGTAAGAAAAGTATATATAACAAATTAATCAAAACATAGTAACATGAAAGCAGTACTAAATCCATCAGCAAACAGCATGGAGGTCAAAGAGAGAGAAAAGTATTATGTGTCATGAAATTAAAAAGAGAAATGAGTACTGTAGCTACTTACTCATTCACCATCATTTTAAACATCAGTTTTCAGGTAAATGAAAGTTACTCTTGAGGCAGTGAAATTTATATTCACTGAATGAAAATATTTTAAAAAGGCATTGCATCCTTTTTTGTCTGGCAATCTCTTTATTATCCACACTCACAAACAGCATATTTTACTTTTTAAAGCCTTCTAAGCCTGTCTTCCCACTTATAAGCAGTAAATTCCTGACACCTGGTCAGGAATGCTGGAGAAGAAATTTCATAGCCCAGAGTTAGCTGGAAATTTTTAAGATTTAAAATATCATGTTGATCCATTTTGATTCTGATGAACTTTGAGATAAAAGCATTGATAATCCCAGATGGTTGACCAGTTGAATCGACAACACTGTGCAATAGCAAAGGGCTTCTCTTGTGGTTCAGCTGGTAAAGAATCTGCCTGCAATGTGGAAGATGTGGGTTCAGTCCCTGGGTTGGGAAGATCCCCTGGAGAAGGGAAAGGTTACCTACCCCAGTATCTGGTGTGGGGAATTCCATCGACTTATAGTCCATGGGATCACAAAGAGGCAGACCCAATTGAGTGACTTTCACTTTCACTTTCAGGTGAATTTAGTCTGAGGTTCAGTTCAGTCACTCAGTCATGTCCAACTCTTTGTGACCCCCTGGACTGCAGCACACCAGTCTGAGGTTAGAAACATTCTTTTCCCCTTCAGCCTCAATTTTCTAAGCTGAAAAGTGAGGTGGTTGGCTTTTGTTATGTTTATAAAATAACTTCTGCCTCTAAGATTCAATGATGCAATGAATTTTCTTTTCTTTCCATAATAAATTTGTACGGACACAGTGAAGTGAAAGTCGCTCAGTTGTTTCTGACTCTTTGGGACCCCAAGGACTATAGGCTACCAGACTCCACTGTCCATGGTATTCTCCAGGCAAGAATACTGGAGTGGGTTTTCATTCCCTTCTCCAGGGGATCTTCCTGACTCAGGGATCAAACCTGATTCTTCTGCATTGCAGGTGGATTCTTTGCCATCTGAGCCACCAGGGAAACCCCAACAGTAGGCATAAAAATCCCTCCAATGTAGAATTATCTGCTAAGGACAGCATTGTAGCCTTGAAAACCAGGAACTCCCTGGAGATGAACATTTGGGTTCAGTAATCCTGAATTTACCATTGGAGGTTTGAAATTCTTTCCTGCTATATTATTATTTTAGTCTAAAATAATTGAAATCTAAAGTTTTAAACTTGAGAAAGAGTAACTAAACTATACAAGTGACAAAGGGAAATGTAGTAATGAGCTGATGAAATATTGTTCATTTCATAGCTTTCTTTGTTGTCATTATTTCTTGTTTTGTTACATGGTACAGACTAGCTATGAGCACTGTTTATTGCCAGGACACTCTTGATAATTTCAAAAAAGGGATGAAAAGCTCCACTTTTCCTAAGAATTAATAAACTTGGCTATCTGTTCCAATGCCGACATTTTCTTTCTAATTCTTTATTATAATGGAATTTCAAGCCAACCCTATACTTTGCCCTTCCATTTATTTTATCCCTTCTGTTTCTCTGTTTGTTAGACAAGGTTAAAATAAAATCCATCAAGTTGAGTCATTCAAACTGAACTGCCAAAAGAGCTCAATGGAAAGCAAGAAGAGAAAACCACCCCCCACCCATCCACCCATCCTCCCTTTCTTACCTTTTACTTGTCTAATTTCAGGTACTCCTGGAAGTGAACCGTGTGGTTTCAATAAGGAAAAAAAAACCTGACATTAAAAAATGATGGTTTTGATTTTTCTGATTGAAAAACAGAAGAAGTTTTGATATGGATGATTTGGAAAATATATCAACATAAGAAAAAGGGAAAAATATTCTAATCACAGAGAGATTCCATTATTTTACAGTTCCTTAAATGATTTTCCCTCTTCATGGGATCATACTGTGAATAAAATTTGTATCCTTTTTTGACATTTAAGATTATATCACAAGACTGTCAGTTGTCATTAAGTATTCTTCAAAAATGTGATTATATTGGCACAAAAACTGACAGCCAAACCAAGAAAGAGCTGATTGAAATGAATTCTTCAAGCTGTCTTTCTCTTCTCTCCACCACTCTTGCTGGTAATGAAGCAGTCAATGTAGTTTGAGTTGTGTCATTTCTCCTCTATGGGCCATAATGACAAGAATCCCATTATCATCTGTCCCTGGTAACAAAAGTGAAAATCACACTGTCCTCTTAACCCTTTCTCAAATGTTTCTGTCACTTGTTATATCTTCAGGCCCTCTCCTATGTGTGGTGTGGAATCATTTAGTAATCAGTGGAGAGGAAGTGACAGGGGCTTGGGCAGAGAGCCTTTCATGTTGACATCTCCACCCCCACTCCCAGACAAGACAGACAATCCAAGGTCATGCTAATCAAGTAACTGACCCACAGCCCCAGCACCATCATACTTGGAGCAGGCAGTACAACAGGAATGTTGTTTGCCTTTCTCTATGAATTCACCAGAGAATACACTTTGGCAAATGGGATGATTTCATGCTCTACTCCCCAATCCATCAGTCCCCAGGATCTAGCATCAACAGCCATCAGAGAAAATCTGTTGCAAGGAAAGTTGTGAAGAGTCTGAAGGAGTAATAAAAGCTCATTTGATAGCACATTAAAACTTGTTCTACTTTTAACGAAATGTGGATTTATTTCTTTTGTTCCCAGAGGGAAGTAGTAACTCCTAAACTTTACATTCACCATTTTATCACCTCCATAGAACCCATGAAGAATAGTCTCACTTTGATGTCTGGTTGGTCTGGGTTCATCCTTCAGTGAATATAGCCTAGCCTATGTTTCATCAAAGACTCATAGCAGCTTCAAAATTGAATTTAATCCAACTTTAAGTCTCTCATGTGTCCTACTTTTCCAAATATCTAAGACTTACCAAGCTACTGGTCTAACACCTACAGAACTGAAAAAAAAAAAAACTTGAACCAAATTTTCAACTGCTTCAACTGCTTATAATACTTTCTCCAGCTTTATTGAGCTATAGTTCACAAAATTGTAATACATTTAAAGTGTACAGCATGATGATTTGATATACATATCTCTCGTGAAATGATTCACACAATAGGCTAATTAAAACAACCATCCCCTCATGCAGTTACCAATTTTGAGGGGGCTGAGAATGAAGATATAATCTCTTAGCAAATTTGAAATATATAATATAGTATTTTTAACTATAATCACCATGCTGTACAGTAGGTCCTCAGAACTCATTCATCTTATAACGTTTCCATAATGGCTATACCATGTACATTTTTACCAATGGTGTACAAGAGTTTCCTTTTATCTGCATCCTCACCAACATTTGTTATCTCTTGTCTTTTTCACAGTAGTAGATAGCCTAACAGGTGTAAGATGAATCTCACTGTGTCTCTGATTTACATTTACATTTCTCTGATAATTAATGATGTTGAGTTCCTTTTAATATACCTGTTAGCCACTTATATATATAGGGAAAATGTCTATTCAAGTCCTTTGACTATTTTTAATGGCATTATTTGGTTTTGTATTTGTTCATTTTCCTCTTAAGTTGTAAGAGTTTCTTGTATATTTTTTTATAATTTGTTTTATTTTGTCCAAAAGTCAAATATTTCTATAATTATAAAAAGCAATACATTTTATATTTAAAAATAAAATGATTTCCCTTAAATAAACTTTCTTCTTTCAAAATGTATTAGTCTGGAAAGGAAGTATTAATCTGGAATATTCTAAACTACTGAACATATTGCCATGTATCAGTACAAAGAACCTAACGCAAATAGTAATTCCAATGAGTCACTTTCTTTCCAGCTTGTTTTAAACTGTGAGATAGCAATCAGGCTTAATTATTTGAATTTATAAACATTTAATCTCAAGACAAATTCCTTATGTTGATAATGTTAATTTAGTAAATGCAACTTGATGTTGATAAATTACAAAACAGTAAACGCAAGTTGACATTGATATATTACAAGACTTCCTCTTTAGATATTATATTGAAAGAACTTCATGAAGGAAGGCAAGAATAAAGGGCACAAAGAGCTTCTCTGGCTACCCAATTTTAAGCTGCAACCTCTCCAAGAAACACACACATGCACACACACACACATTTACTGTTCCCCTTTCAACCTTATTTTCCCCCATAGCACTTACTACCATAGTATCTGTACCACTAGAATGTATGAAATCTGATATTCTTGGATATTTTGGACATTAACCTCTTATCAGATATGGAGTTTGCAAATGTTTTCTTTGTCTTTTCATTTTGTTGATTCTTTCATTTGCGATACAGTATGTTTCTAGTTTTATGTAGTCTTACTTGTTTATTTTTTATTTTGTTGCTTGTGCTTTTGGTATCAAATCAAAAAATCATTGCCAAGACCAAAGTCAAGGAGCTTCCCCCTATGCGTTCTTCTAGATGTTTTATAGTTTGAGGTATTATTCAAACTCTTTAATGAATTTTGAGTTGATTCTTTATGTAGTTTAAGATAAGGGTCCGGTTTCATTGTTTTGCATGTGAATATCCACTTTCCCCAACACCATTTATTGAAAAGACTATCCTTTCCCCATTGTGTATTTTTGGCATTTTTCTCAAAAAGTAGTTGATCTAATATAACTGGGTTTATTTGGGGGCTCTCTATTGTGTTCAGTTGGCCTATGTGTCTGTTTTTATGCCAATATCATATGCTGTTTTGATTACTACAGCTTTGTAATAGAGTTTGAAATTGAAGTGTGATGCCTCAAACCTTGCCTTTCTTGCTCAAAAGTGCTTTAGTTATTTGGAATCTCTTATGGTTCCAAACAAATTTTAGGATTGTTGTTGTTCAGTCACCCAGTCATGTCTGACTCTTTGTGACCTCATGGACTGCAGCATGCCAGGCCTCTCTATCCCTCACCATCTCCTGAAATTTTCCCAAGCTCATGTCCATTGTCTTGGTGATGCCATACAGCCATCTCATCCTATGATGCCCTCTTCTTCTTCTACCCTCAATATTTCCCAGCATCAGGGACTTTTCCAATGAGTCAGCTGTTTGCATCATATGACCAAAATACTGGAGTTTCAGTTTCAGCATCAGTCCTTCCAATGAGTAGTCAGGGTTGATTTCCCTGAAGATTGACTTGTTTGATCTTGCTGTCCAAGGGACTCTCGGGAGTCTTCCCCAGTACCACAGTTTGAAGGCATCAATTCTTTGGCACTCTGTCTTCTTTATGGTCCAGCTCTCATAACCATATGTGACCACTGGGAAGCCCATAGCCTTGACTATACAGACCTTCATCAGCAGAGTAATATCTCTGCTTTTCAACACACTGTCTTGATTTGTCACAGCTTTCCTGCCAAGAAGCAAATGTCTTCTGATTTCATGGTTGCAGTCACCATCCGCAGTGATTTTGGAGCCCAAGAAGAGGAAATCTGTCACTACTTCCACCTTTTCCCCCTCTATTTGCCATGAAGTAATGGGGCCAGATGCCATGATTTTAGTTTTTTAATATTTAGTTTTAAGCTGGCTCTTTCACTCTCCCCCTTCACCCTCATCAAGAGGCTTTTTAGTTCTTCTTTGTTTTTGCCATTAGAGTGATATCATCCACATAGCTGAGGTTCCTGATGTTTCTCTCACCTATTTTGATTCCAGCTTGTAACTCATCCAGCCTGGCATTTCTCATGATATGCTCAGTATATAGATTAAGCAAACAGGGTGACAGCAGACAACCCTGTTGTATTCCTTTCTCAATCTTGAACCAATTAGTTGTTCCATAGAGGGTTCTAACTGTTGCTTCTTGACCCGCATACAGGTTTCTCAGGAGACAGGTAAATGGTCTGGTATTCCCATCTCTCTAAGAGCTTTCCACAGTTTACTATGATCCACACAGTCAAAGGCTTTGGCATAGTTGATGAAACAGAGGTAGGTGTTTTTCTGGAACTCCCTATCTTTCTCTATAATCCAGCAAATGTTGGCAATTTGATTTCTGGTTCCTCTTCATTTTCTAAACCCAGCTTGAACATCTAGAAGTTCTTAGTTTGCATAATGCTAAAGCCTAGCATGCAAGATTATAAGTATGACCTTACTAGCATGGGAGATGAGTGCAATTCTCTAGAACATTCTTTGGTACTACCCTTCTTGGGAATTGGGATGAGGATTGACCTTTTCCAGTCCTGTGGCCACTTCTGGGTCTTCCAGATTTGCTGACATATTGAATATAACACCTTGATGGCATCATCCTTTAAGATTTCGAATAGTTCTATTGGAATTTATTCTACACCATGTATTAAAAAGACTATCCTTTCCTCATTGTGTATTTTTGGCATTTTTGTCAAAAAGTAGTTGATCTAATATGTCTGGGTTTATTTGGGGGCTCTCTATTGTGTTCAGTTGACCTACATGTCTGTTTTTATGCCAATACCATATGCTGTTTTGACTACTATAGCTTTGTAACAGAGTTTGAAATTGAAGTGTCATGCCTAAAACCTTGCTTTTCTTGCTCAAAAGTGCTTTAGCTATTTGGAATCTCTTATGGTTCCAAATAAATTTTAGGATTACTTTTTCTATTTCTGTGAAAATTGTCATTAAAATTTTGATAGGAGTTACATTGCACCAATAGATCACTTTGAGTGATATGAATATTTTAACAATAGCAGTTCTTCCAATCCAAATATTTTTTCCATTTATTTGTGTCTTCTTCAACTAAGTTCATCAATGTTTTATAGTTTTCAGTTTTTATAATTTTCATATCTTTGTTTACATTTATTCCAAATATTTTATTCTTTTTGATGCTATTGTAAATAAGATTGTTTACATAATTTCTTTTTCAGAAAGTTCATTACTATTGTATGGTGATGCCATTGGTTTTTGTATGTTGATGTTGTATCCTGCAACTCTGCTGAATTTGTTTATCAGTTCTAACAGATTTTTTTTTTTGGTTAGAACTGATAAGATCTAACTAAAAGATTATGTCATTAGCAAACAGAGGTTAATTTCCCCCTTCTGATTTGGATATTTTAATTCCTTTTTCTAATTGCTCTGGCTAGGAGTTCCTTATGTTAAATAGAAGTGGTAAGAGAGGGCACCCTTATCTTCTTCCTAATCATAGAGGAAATTTTTTCAGCTTTTCACTGTTTAGTATAATGTTAGCTGTGGGCTTATCATGTATGGCATTTATTATATTGAGGTGTTTTCCAGCTATACCTAATTTGTTGAGTTGTTACAACAAAAGGATATTGAATTTCATCAAATTCTTTTTCTGTGTCTATTGAGATAATCATATGACTTTTATCCTTCAATTTGCTAATACGGTATATCATATTGATTTGTACATGTCAAACAATCTTTGCATCCATGTGATAAACCCCACTTGATATGGTGTATGATTTTTTAATGTTCATGAATTGTGTTTGATATTTTGTTGAGAATTTTTGCATCTGTGTTCATCAGTGATATTGGTCTCTAATTCTCTTTTCTTGTATAGTGCTTGTTGTCCTTTGGTATCAGAAAAATGCAGGCTTGCTTAGTCACTAAGTTGTGTCCAACCCTTTCCATCCCTATGGACTGTATTCCATCAGGCTCCTCTGTCCATGGGATTTTTCAAGCAAGAACACTGGAGTGGGTTGTCATTCCCTTCTCCAGGTCATCTGCCTGACTAAGAGATCTAACCCTAGTTTCCTGAGTCTCCTACATTGGCAGGCAGATTCTTTACCACTGAGCCACGTGGGAAGCCTCAAATGGTGACTTGTTAAATGAGCTTGGGAGTGTTTTCTTTCTCTGCCCTCCCTTCTTTCCGTCCTTCCTTCCTTCTTTAATTAACTTCTCCTTTTCCTTCTTCATTCCTCATCCTCTTCTTACTCTCTCCTTCTTATCTTGCTTTTTTTCACCTTTTGCTACTACAGAAACCTTGTGATAAGTATCTTTGTTCACATAGCAAGTTCTGGTGATTTTATTTCTATGAAATAGATTCTTAGTGATCCATTTCACTAGCCTATACAGCCTAATCACTGCCATGGAATAGCTCCAATCCTTAGAAATTCTTGATTCCTTGAGTAGGAATCAACATGGGTGGGTGGAAAGAAATTCTTTTTCCACCTAAAGTCCTTCTATGACCATATTGCAGATGGGAAAATAAAAACTCAGGGAAGTCAACTGACTAATCTAATGTTTTAACTGGGATAGTGCTAATTGCTGTAATAAAGAAACCCCAAAATCATGTTGACTGAAACCAATAGAAACTTATCTCTCACTCACATATTAGTCCAATGTCACTGTTTGTGCTTGACAGACTGGTCTTCAACATGGTAACTTAACATAGGTTGCTTCCATATTTTGATTTCACCTTCCCATAGAACCTCTATGCCATTTATATTCAACTATCAGATAGAAAAAGAGAAATTAGAGAAAGCACATCTATATGAGTGCTTTGGACATCACTTTCACTCACACTCCACTGGCAAGAACCAGTAATAGGATTCCAGATAGATGCATAGGGAACTGCAAAATGTAGTACTCTGTTACCCAGCCTTATTATTCTTAGCACTTACCACCAAAGACATTATTCACTTGTTGATGCATTAGTTTTCAGTTTCTCTCTCTCTTACAATGTAAGTTCTATGCATGCATTGCCTTTGCCGCTGTATCGTTAGTACCTCATACAATGTTTGACACATAGTATGTGCATTGTGTTTAGTCACTCACATAGGAACCACTCAATAAATATCTATTGAATAAATAAATTAATTTCTTTCCTCACAATTATTTCAATTTCTTTTTGTTCTTTTTTAGTTGAATTCTTATTTTTTTCTTTTGTGTTGAGTCATAAAACATATATACCTGTAAATCTTCTAAATTCATCTTCAGTCACAATCCATATATTTTGAGTTTTAATGTTTTCACTGTCATCATATTCTAAATAGCCTATAATTGTGGTTTAGTGTTCCATTGTGACTTAAGCATATTTGGGAGAGTGAAAATTTCCAAAGAGTTGGATTTTTCTATGAATTTCAACAGTTTGTATTTAATTTCTTGCTTTATTTCATAATGGTCAGAGAAGCAATAGAGGAGGGTGCCAAAAAGCAGAATTTCTCCCACATACACACTCTTTCAACAGTTTAAAAATGTCCAATTATAGCAAATGAACATGAAGTACAGAATAAAATATCAGATCCTTTGGATTTCCATGCAATCTTACCGTGCTAAATATTTCATCTCCTCCATGTTTTCGTCCAAGGTTTCAGCTTGCTGCCTCATGATATAAATGCCTTTGAATAGGGTTTTAAAGTCCTGGCTTGTTGTCCCAGATAAGTATAAGTTAGCCTGGGCGTGGGAGAGAAAAGCAGGTTGTTCCTACTTTGGTAATACGTGATATTTAACAACTCTGCTCCTCTAAATTCTCCTCCAAGAAGTTATGCTATGGGATTTCTAAGACTCATAGGCTTATTAGAGGTTTCTGGCTATTTGAGTTCTCTGATTCTTATTAGCCTTTGAAATTCAAATTGCTAGTCACTTTTATCATATGCTATAATCAAAACTGCGGCCTTTCTCATAGTGATAGCTCCACAATTCCTGGCCTCTCACTATTCCCAGCTGGTTCATTGTAGAGCTTGTTCTTCAGTTAGAATTTACCAAAATGTGATGCTTAGAAAACGCATGCTGCTGTGACCCAGGGCTGTGTGGGAACTTAGGTACTCGACATTCATTCTGCAACAGGAAAGCCATCTCTGTGGCCAAGGGAGTTGGTGCTGCCCACGGTTGTTACCTGTGCTTTCGCAGCAACTGTCAGGGGAGAACATCAACAGATAATTTCTTTCTCCAATTCAACTGTTTTAAAAATTTAATCCACTTTTTGGCAATTTATGGTAATCAAAGTAAGGGTGAGCGAAGAGACACAAAAATGAGAAAACTTGCATTGCATCAAAGCTTCTCCAGGTGATTTTAATAATAGGATTACATATACAAATTGATCCTCAAGTGGATTGTAATGAAACCTAATCATCAATCTTATGACATTTCGGGATCTAAGAAATCTCTTAGTGGATAAAAAAGAAAGAAAATAACATTCCTTGAGTACCTATTATTTTCTAGGGATGTGTGTGTGTATGTGTATTGTCTGAATTATTGTAAGCTTAATATTAAATAGATCTAGATGTTATAGTCTTCATTTTACATTTCAGGACTCTAAAACTAAAAATTGCCTAAGGTAATATGACAAGTCATCGGCAGTCCTGGGTTTACACCTCCTTTCCATGAGTGAGCAGCAGAAAGAGAATTTATAGTGATGTCAGCTTGCCTTGAAAGTGTACACTTCTCATCTATTCATTTGATACTATGTCCTTGTGCTCCCCCACCTAGCTGCCTCCAGGAGGAAGCTAGATAGATATTTGGGTGTAAGTATGGGAGACCCAAACATCTTAAATTTTCATTTTTTTTTTAAATGAGAGTATGTCAATATCGCTGTGGATACAATTACTTCTCAGCTTCTAATTGGATAATCAGCACTCACAATTCATTGTGACTTTCTGTTTGGTTGACATGGGAGAACCAGATCCCTGATCTCCTCTCCTCTCACTTCATTAGCATGCTCTTTTCAGTATTTATTACAAAATAATTCAGATATACACAAAGTGTCCAAAATAATGTCACAAGTGGCCATGTACCCATTATCTAGCATAAGAGCTGGAACATTGTAAATATTGGTGAAACTCCCTGTGTACCTCACCCTGATTGCACTCCACTCAACTCCTCCCCACCCTATGTACATGCCTTGCCCAGAATTAGCCTCTATCCTGAATTTGATGATCATCCCTATTCATGTCTTCATGGTTTTACCATATATACATACATGCTTTAAAACGCCATCTAGTATTACATTGTAAGTTTTCAGATTTCATATACATGATTTCACACTGCAAATATTCTTCTGTACATCTAATTTTTGTGTTTTTGAAAATAATCAATCATGTTGACATGTAAGCTATATAGTTCATTTATTTATTGCTGCTCTATATATGCTATTTATTGAGTAAACTACATATTCATCCTTCAACTGATGGATTTTTAATTTGTTTCAAGTTTTTCATTTTGTAAACAATTCTGCATTTACCATTTCTGTTCATATTCCATTTTGGATGTGCTTAGGAATTTCTCTAGGGTATATATCTAGGAGAATCTTTGTTAGGTCAGAAACTTTATGAATTGTAAACTGTACTAAATAATGCCAAATCAATCTCCTTGCTATTTTTTTATGCAATTCTAGGTGTGGACTATCTACTACTATTTAGTGGTCCTATAAGATCAGCCTGACCTCAGAATTTGTATTGCAAATCTTTCTTATTCCAGTTGTAATCTTTTATAATCTCTCTCTTCCCTTCTCACTCTTCCCACCCTGCCTCTCTCTTGTTCTCTCTCACTCTCACAAAGAAAGTTTGAACTAATTTGTCAACCAGTAGAAATATGTTATCTATACAATTTATTCTCTATGCAAAATTAAAATAAGTACTAACTACCTTAATAATAGCTACTATCCAATGGTCAGCTCTTTACTTATTAACTGTCAAGTATTTCCCTTATACTTCCTCATTAAGCACTCATAATAACCATGAAAGACAGCTATTTTGATCTAACTTTATAGATAAGGAGTTCAGAGATATTCATTAACTTGTTCAAAATCACAAAGCAAATAAAGTGCTGAGCCAAATTTCAAACCTAGTTGCAAAGTATTTTCATATTTTAATCAAGTGTGATTTATTGCTTCAATATTGCCCTCTGAAACTAGGTTAGTACCATTCTTATTCTACAAATGAGAAAAAGAAGGCTCAGAGAATTATATGCTTTGCCAAAAGTTATCCATCTAATGGCACCACTAGGACCCAAACCCTGGGCTTTGGACTCCTGGATCAGTTCTTTTCCTCCTACTTAACACTTCCTCTGAAGTCATGAGATTGTCAACATAGTATTGGGCCAGGGCACATTGGGTAGGGAATGCCCAATTCAAGAATTTTCAACATATTCTGTAATTGATAGAGAGCCTTGAAAACTTTTGAGTATGAGAAAATCAAACAGTTTCTGTATATATAGATACAAAACATTAGATAAGTTATTATTATTTGGAAGTGAAGTAAAGTGAGTGAAAGTCATTCAGTCATGTCCAACTCTTTGCAACTCCATGGATTGTAGCTCACCAGGCTCTCTCTGTCCGTGGGATTCTCCAGGTAAGAATACTGGAGAGGGTTGCCATTCCCTTCTCCAGGGGATCTTCCCAAACTGGGGATCGAAACCCAGCTCATTAATTGGAAAAAACTGTCTATAAAACAACATATAGGAAGCAGCTGTGTATAGAAAATTATTTGAAATGCATATGAAGATGGGTTAGAGTTATTATATTAGAATACTCAGGATTTAATGAAGGCATTTTCAGAATTGCAAGACAGCTATAATTATAACTCCTACATAATTTTTTCCTCTTCCAGGGCTGAAAATGTCTATGTTGCATTTTGTTCCAATTTTACTCCTTTAAAAGGAAGTGGATTTTTGCACACATAATCATGTAAAAACAAAACATTTAGTGAATGCATTTGATTTTCATGCAGTTGACATAGCATGTATGATCCACCCAATGAATTTTTGAGAATTATAAAGCAGGTTTTTATCTTATGTGGAGATGTGGAGTGTTAATCTTTCTTTTGAATAGTATGAATACCACAGGTCTTAAGTTGACAAAAGCTGATCAAACTTTACATTTTTCCCTCTCAGAGCAGGACTGGCTTCAGATGACCACTTCTCTTGTAAAATCCACAATTCAGCTCCTAACAATGCCAGTATCCTGGAAGTGGTTGGCAGTACAGGAGTGGGGTGAAGGTAGGGGAGGTAGTTGTTAGAAACAGATGGGGCTCTGCATCCTCCATCTGATGCAGCTGTGTACATCTGTTGACGTCTGTGACTGTATCACTCAGTGTACTCTATTCAGGATGGAAAAAACAAAGGCTTGTCCAAAGGTGTTCATTGTTTATGGAACAATGAATGGTTTACAGGCATCTGCTAGGCACTCCTCAACAGCTCTCTGATACCAATGGTCCAACAGAGGCACAACTGCTACCCCAAGTTTGTCTTTCACCCCATGACTTCTAACTGAAATCCTTTCATCCCAGTGGGTGGCTTATTAGAAGGATCTGGCAAGCTAGCTAGTGCCCCAAGCTACTTCCTGTAGCCCTCCCTGCCCACTGTTGTATGAATGGGAAAGATCTTTGCCCTTTCTTGATTTCTTGTTCTCCTCTGTCCTCTCTTTGCTGCCCTTCTCCTTTAGCTCGCAGTGCCAGATATACCTGTGACTTTGGATGTAATGTGAATTTCAGCGAGTTGCAAGTCAAAGCCCTCTATTTAGAAATAGCCCCAGGTTTTTAAGGGGATTATTTGGTATTGAGGAAAGGGGGTCACCCAGAGGGGAGGAAGAGGACAATATTAATAATATATTTGCTGTTCTCTTTTTGGAAGTTTTTAAATGAACTTCCTTTCATTCCCATCTTGGTGAGAATTAGAATAATCTGGCCTTCTAAATCAGAGTTCTTTGAATTTAGAAGTTAAAGGATATAACTTCTTTGTTCACAGCTCTAAGCTTTTTTCCAAGACAACCCTATACTTCAAGTTTAACCACCAGACAGAGAAAAATCCAGCTCAGTGTTTTAGGGAGCACAGAGTATTTGCTTGTCTTCTCCAATGTATTCGGACAAAGCTGGAGAAAACAGTCTCACTTTGAAATCATGACCATAAACCTCAAGTGGGCCCTTAATGCTGCTGAGCAATCATATCATGCATCCCTAGTTCATTTGGTCTCCCACTCTCCTAAAGGAGTGTTTAATAGTCACCTTTCTACCCACACCTCCAATATCATCACCTTTCCTTTTCTCATCCTTCATCCTCATGATCACCGACCTTCTCACTTATTCAAAGACTTTGCTTCTCTCTCTCCCCTGAATCATCAATATCCCACCCCCTGTATTGGATCTTTCCAATGAGCATACAACCAAGCTTTGATTTTTCTTATATTAGAAAAAATATAGAAGAATAACTACCCCTCATTTGCCGCCACTTTTTACTCCAATTACTGGCATTCCCTTAAACAAAACGAAACAAAGCCTCAGATTTGTTAATACTATTTCCAACTTCTCTGTTCTGATTCTCTCTTCAACCATTCCAAACAGGCTTTTGCCCCTACTACTCCACCTAGCGGAGAAGGCAATGGCACCCCACTCCAGTACTCTTGCCTGGAAAATCCCGTGGACGGAGGAGCCTGGTAGGCTACAGTCCACGGGGTCGCTAAGAGTTGGATGACTGAGCGACTTCACTTTCACTTTTCCCGTTCATGCACTGGAGAAAGAAATGGCAACCCACTCCAGTATTCTTGCCTGGAGAATCCCAGGGACGGCGGAGCCTGGTGGGCTGCCGTCTATGGGGTCACACAGAGTCGGACACGACTGAAGCGACTTAGCAGCAGCAGCAGTAGTAGCAGCAGCACTCCACCTAGACTTACCTTGTCAGTGTCACCAATGGCATTGCTAAATCTGATGATCATTTCTTGGTCCATGTATTATTGCAGCAGGATTTGACATAGCTGACTACTTATCCTGAGACAGTTCCTTCACATGGCTTTGAGGGTCCCACACACACTTAAATTTCCTTTCTACCTCTGGCTAGTCATTCATTCTTACTCATTCTTTTTCTCTTTTCTTGGTTCCCTAAACTTTTTCCAACCTCCAAATTTTGAGATGCTATGAGGCTAAGTTCTTGGGCATTGTCTGTCTTCTGTATACACCAACTCTCTAGGCAATATCATCCAGTTTTGTGAATTTGATTGTCATATATTTTGTAACCCGTTAAAAAATATTTCCAGCCTGCATCAGTTCTCCTGAACTCCAGATTAATACATCTAAATGCCCAATCATCATCTCCAGTTATGTGTCTTATAGACATCCAAAACTAAACATGCTGCTAAGTCGCTTCAGTCGTGGCCAACTCTGTGCGACCCCATAGACGGCAGCCCACCAGGCTCCTCCGTCCCTGGGATTCTCCAGGCAAGAACACTGGAGTGGGTTGCCATTTCCTTCTCCAATGCGTGAAAGTGAAAAGTGAAAGTGAAGTCGCTCAGCTGTGTCCGACTCTCAGCGACCCCATGGACTGTAGCCTACCAGGTTCCTCTATCCATGGGATTTTCCAGGCAAGAGTACTGGAGTGGGATGCCAATGCCTTCTCCGAAAACTAAACATCCTAGACTAAACTTATTCCCATTCAAATATCCACTCCTCTTCCAATTCCATTTCTCTTAGAATCTTCCCCATCTCAATGTTGATTCCATCTTTCCACTAGGAGGTGGAGCTAAACTGTTAAGAAGACACATCCGAACCTCATGTATCACCAGAATTTTAAGGTCCTTGGGAGTCCATTGTTGCTAGGTTCTTATCCCCGCCCTATTTACCACCCTACTTACTGTGTTTGTGCTTAGCCACTCAGTCATGTCCGACTCTTTGGAACCCCACAGAAAATAGCCTCCCAGGCTTCTCTGTCCATGGGAATTCTCCTGGCAAGAATACTGGAGTGGGTTGCCATGCCCTCCTCCTGGGGATCTTCCCAACCCAGGAATTGAACCTGGGTCTCCCGGATTACAGGCAGATTCTTTACCATCTGAGCCACCAGGGAACCCTACCTACTGCATTGTCTTATATGACACAACCCTGATCCTTGTTATATTTTCCTGGTGAGTTAAACTTTTATCATTATATAATGTCCTTATTTGTCTCTTGAGATAGCTTTTTACTTAGGGTATACTTTGTGTCTTATAAGGACGCCCACCTCTGCTCTCTTTTGATTAACCATTTGCATGGAATAGAATATCTTCTCCCACATTTTGCTTTCAACCTTGTCTTGACTATTTTTTAAAAAGATGTTTTTGATGTAGACCATTTTTGAAGTCTTATTGAATTTGTTAGTCTTATTTCAAATTTGTTATTTGAATTTTGCTTCTGTTTCCTGTTTTGGTTTTTTGGCCCTGAGACCTGCAGGATCTTAGCTTCCTGACCAGGGATCAAGCCCACACTCCGTGCATTTGAAGGCAAAGTCTTAACCACTGGACCACCAGGAAAGTCCCCAGCCTTGTCTTACCTAAATGCATAACTTCCCTTTGAGTCCCGTCAGTATATACTGTTTTTGATTTGTCTTTTTTGTTGTGGCTGATTTTCTCATATTGGGCATCTCAAGAACAAGAGACAGGGAAGCCAGATTTTCATTGTCCTTTGCTCTTCATCGCCAATTCCTAGTGATTTGTTCTTCTACCTTTGTTGCATGAGACTCCCTAGTATTCTGATAATAATATCTCCCTTTTTGCTTAAGCTGAGTACAAACAAAAGGATTATAAGCAATGCAGTTTCCGCAGCATTGTTATTACTAATACCATACAATGTAGGTAGGGCTTCCCAAGTGGCTCACTGGTAAAGAATGTGCCACCAATGCAGGAGCCACAGGAATCGTGGGTTCAATCCCTAGGTCAGGAAGATCCCTTAGGAGGGCATGGCAACCCACTCCAGTATTCTTACCAAGATAATCCCATGGACAGAGAAGCCTGGCGGGTTACAATCCATGGGGTTGCAGCGAGTCGGAGATGACTGAGTGACTGAGCACACACATATAGTGTAGGTACTTATGAATGACTAGATGGATAGATTGAAAAAAAATATATGATATATATATCATAACTAATTTGCCTGATATTTAATGCTTCATGGCATTGCTGGCATAAAAAGTTCGTTGCCTTGCCTGTCTGTGCAGTGTTTTCTCCTCTTCTTTGTAAAATAACTCAGTAAAAATAAACATCAGCATGAAATTAATTTTATGTTTTGAATAAAATCCACACATGTTTACTTAAACAATCAAAAAACCGCTAAAATACTCTGAAGCAAGTTTACATTATAATTTAAATTTGGCATTTTATTTCAGCTAAAGAATATCTTTACTGTGCCCATTTGCATGAAAAGTTGCCTTCACTTCAGTTCAGTTGATCAGTCCTGTCCAACTCTTTGCGACCCCATGGAATGCAAAACACCACGCCTCCCTGTTCATCACCAAATCCCAGAGTTTACTCAAACTCATGTCCATTGAGTCAGTGATATCTTCCAACCATCTCATCCTCTGTCTATCCCCTTTCTCCTCCTGTCTTCAATCTTACCCAGCATCAGGGTCTTTTCAAATGAGTCAGTTCTTCCCATTCAGGTGGACAAAGTATTGGAGTTTCAGCTTCAACATCAGTCCTATCCAAGGGGGGGGGGGGGGGGGGGGGGGGGGGGGGGGTAAAATATTCAGGACTGATTTCTTTTAGGATGGACTGGTTGGATTTCCTTGCAGTCCAAGGGACTCTCAAGGGTCTTTTCCAACACCACAGATCAAAAGCATAAATTTTTCGGCACTCGGCTTTTTTTTATAGTCCAGCTATCACATCCATACACGACTACTGGAAAAAACCATAGCCTAAATAGACGGATCTTTCTTGGCAAAGTAATGTCTCTGCTTTTTAATATGCTGTCTAGGTTCGTCACAACTTTTCTTCCGAGGAGGAAGCACCTTTTAATTTCATGGCTGCAGTCACCATCTGCAGTGATTTTGGAGTCCCAAAAGTAAAGTCTGCCACTGTTTCCCCTGTTTCCCCATCTATTTGCCATGAAGTAATGGGACCAGGTCCCATGATCTTAGTTTTTTGAATGTTTATTTTTAAGCAAACTTTTTCACTCTCCTCTTTCACTTGCATCAAGTGGCTCTTTAGTTCTTCACTTTCTGTCGTAAGGGTGGTGTCATCTGCATATCTGAGGTTATTGATATTTCTCTCAGCAGTCTTTATTCCAGCTTGTGCTTCTTCCAGCCCAGCATTTCTCATGACGTACTCTGCATATAAGTTAAGTAAGCAGGGAGACAATATACAGCCTTGACGTTCTCCTTTCCCTATTTGGAACCAGTCTGTTGTTCCATGTCCAGTTCCAACTCTTGCTTCTTGACCTGCATACAGATTTCTCAAGAAGCAGGTCAAGTGGTCTGGTATTCCCATCTCTTTAAGAATTTTTCAGTTTGTGGTGATCCACACAGTCAAAGGCTTTGGCATAGTTAATAAACCAGAAAAAGATGTTTTTTTCTGGAAGTCTCTTGCTTTTTCGATAATCTAAAGGATGTTGGCAATTTGATCTCTGGTACCTCTGCCTTTTCTAAAACAAATACAATATTGTAAAGTTAAAAAATAGATAAATAAACTAATTAAAAAAAAAACAGCTCGAACATCTGGAAGTTCACAGTTCATGTACTATTGAAGCCTGGCTTGGAGAATTTTGAGCATTACTTTACTAGCGTGTGAGATGACTGCAATTGTGCAGTAGTTTGAGCATACTTTGGCATTCCTTTTCTTGGGAATTGAAATGAAAACTGACCTTTTTCAGCTCTGTGGCCACCGCTGAGTTTCAAATTTTGCTGGCATATTGACATATTGAGTGCAGCACTTTCACAGCATCATCTTTGAGGATTTGAATATTGCTCAACTGGAATTCCATCACCTCCACTAGCTTTGTTCATAGTGATGCTTCCTAAGGCCCACTTGACTTCACATTCCAGGATGTCTGGCTCTAGGTGAGTGACCATACCATCGTGATTATCTGGGTCATGAAGATCTTTTTTCTACAGTTCTTCTGTGTATTCTTGCCACCTCTTCTTAATATCTTCTGCTTCTGTTAAGTCCATACCATTTCTGTCCTTTATTGAGTCCATCTTTGCATGAAATGTTCCCTTGGTGTCTCTAATTTTCTAGAAGAGATCTCTAGTCTTTCCCATTCTGTTGTTTTCCTCTATTTCTTTGCATTGATCACTGAGGAAGGCTTTCTTATCTCTCCTTGCTATTCTTTGGAACTCTGCATTCAGATGGGTATATCTTTCCTTTTCTCCTTTGCTTTTCACTTCTCTTCTTTTCACATCTGTTTGTAAGACCTCCCCAGACAGCCATTTTACCTTTTTGCATTTCTTTTTCTTGGGAATGGTCTTGATCTCTGCCTCCTGTACAATGTCATGACTCTCCCTCCATAGTTCATCATAGTTCTTAAGGCACTCTGTCTTTCAGATCTAATCCCTTGAATCTATTTATCACTTCCATTGTATAATCGCAAGGGATTTGATTTATGTCATACCTGAATGGTCTAGTGGTTTTCCCTACTTTCTTCAATTTCAGTCTGAATTTGGCAATAAGGAGTTCATGATCTGAGCCAAAGTCAGCTCCTGGTCTTGTTTTTGCTGACTGTATAGAGCTTCTCCATCTTTGGCTGCAAAGAATATAATCAATCTGATTTCAGTGTTTACCATCTGTTGATGTCCATGTATAGAATCTTCTCTTGTGTTGTTGGAAGAAGGTGTTTGCTATGACCAGTGCATTCTCTCGGCAAAACTTTGTTAGCTTTTGCCCTGCTTCATTTTGTACTCCAAGGCCAAATTTGCCTATTACTCCAGGTATCTCTTGACTTCCTACTTTTGCATTCCAGTCCCATATAATGAAAAAGACATCTTTTTGGGTGTTAGTTCTAGAAGGTCTTGTAGGTCTTTGTAGAACTGTTCAGCACCCATCATTTCATGGCAAATAGATGGGGAAACAATGGAAACAGTGATAGACTTTATTTTGGTGGGCTCCAAAATCACTGCAGATGGTGACTGAAGCCATGAAATTGAAAGCCGCTTGCTCCTTGGAAGAAAAGCTATGATCAACCTAGACAGCATATTAAAAAGCAGAGATATTACTTTGCCAGCAAAGGTCTGTCTAGTCAAAGCCATGTTTTTTCCAATAGTCATGTATGGATGTGAGAGTTGGACTATAAAGAAAGCTGTGAGCCGAAGAATTGATGCTTTTGAACTGTGGTGTTGGAGAAGACTCTTGAGAGTCCCTTGGACTGCAAGGAGATCAGATCAGTCATAAAGGAAATCAGTCCTGAATATTCATTGGAAGGATTGATGCTGAAGCTGAAACTCCAATACTTTGGCCACCTGATGTGAAGAACTGACTCATTGGAAAACCCTGATGCTGCGAAAGATTGAAGGCAGGAGGAGAAGAGGACAACAGAGGATGAGATGGTTGGATGGCATCATGGACTCTATGGACATGAGTCTGAGTAAGCTCTGGGAGTTGGTGATGGACAGGGAGGCCTCGCATGCTGCAGTCCACGGGGTCGCAAAAAGTCAGTCAGACTGAGCGACTTAACTAGACTGAAGAAAATTTCCACTTGTCTTGAAATGTCTTTTAAAATACATCTTTCACAAGTTTTTATTGTCAAGCAATTGTTCCCTTCTTTGAAGTGGCCTTCTAACCTATTGGATATGTTCTTCTTTTACTGCTAAACTGTAGCAGATGGCTCAATACCCCCTTCCCCAAAGAGAAGATAATTCCTGGCACTATGACAAGGCCCAGCAGTTTGCTTTCCAAGTCACTAGCTGCTCACTGAGACACTTCTTTGATTCAGAGAAATGGTACATTATTTACAATTTTCAGTGTTTCAATAGCATTCTTAAAAATCTCAGTGTAACATTGTACATTTTAAATATCTTTCAATTTCATTTGTCAATTATACTTCAGTAAAACTGCAAAAAATGTCAGTGAAGTATGCTATATTACATGCCATGCAACCTGAATTTTTGACTATGTAGGAAAACATAAATATGTAAGAGAATAAGGAAGAAGAAAAAATATTGGTTGTATAATCTAATTTAAAAATGGTCAGAGGATCTTTATAAGTATTTTTTGAAAGGAGACATACAGATGGCCAGAAGGCACTTGAAAAGATGCTCAACATCACTCATCATAGAGAAATGCAAATCAAAACCACAATGAGATGTCACTTCACACCTGTCAGAATGAGTATTATCAAAATGACAACAAAAAGCAAATGTTGGCAAGGATGTGGAGGGGAGGGAACCTTTGTGCTCTATTGGTGGAAATGTAAATTGGTGCAGTCACTATAGAAAACAGTAGGGAGGCTTCTCAAAAAATTAAAATAGAGCTACCATATGATCCAGCAATTACACTTCTGGGTACTTATTTGACAAGAAAGAAAATACCAGTTTGAAAAGATAGCTTCCCCCATACCTAGGTTAATTGCAGCATTATTTACAATAGCCAAGATATGGAAACAACCTAGGTGTCCATTAATAGATGAAGAATAGATGAATAGATGAAGTTATATACACATAAAGTAGAATATTATTCAGCCATAGAAAGAATGAAATCTTGCCATTTGTGACAACATAGGTGGACCTTGAGGGTATTATGCTAAGTGAAATAATTCATAGAAAGACAAATACCTTGTGACTTCACTTAGATGTGAAATCTAAAAAACAAAGAACAAGCAAAACAAAACTCATAAATGCAGAGAATAGATTAATATAATAGCTGCCAGAGGGGAAGGAAGTTGGGAGATTGGCAAGATGGGTGAAGGGAGTCAGGAGGTACAAACTTTCAGTTATAAAATAAGTAAATCTTGGAGATGTAATGTACAGCATGGGGACAATAGTCAGTAATATTGTATTTCGTATTTGAAAGTTGCTAAGAGAGTGGATTTTAAAGGTTCTCATCACAGAAAGAGTGTGTAACTTTGGGGTGATGGATGGTGACTAGATTAGTGGTGATCATTTCACACTGAATGTAAATGTCAAATCAATTGTTCAATCAAATATCAATTCTAGATATAGGTATTGTTGAAGTCTTCATGGAGAAAGTGTATTATGAGTTTAGTCTTGCAAAAAGAGAATTTCAACTAGAAAAAAATGAAAAAAAGGACATTCCAAGTAAAAAGAATAACATGAACAAAGTTGGGGAGGTATGCAAATGCAGGCACATTTTGAGGCTGTGAAGAGAGTCTTTTTTTACATAAAGTATAAGGATCTGAGAGACACATAGTAGGAGATGACACTGCAAACGCCAGAAACAGACATGGCCATATCTGGGTCTGGAAGATTATTTGGGAATCACTTCATCCACATTCAGGGTTTTAGATTCCATCTAGATGCTTAAGGAAAACAATGCTAAATTTTGTATGCTCCTGAGTTTTAGAGAGGTCTGTTTTTCAGTATTATTGTGTCCATGGCTGATTGACAGACACCCTTGAAAGTAAAAGTGAAAGTGAAGTTATGTCCAACTCTTTGCCACCCCATGGACTGTAGCCTATCAGGCTCCTCCATCCATGGGTTTTTCCAGGCAAGAGTACTGAAGAGGGCTGCCATTTCCTTCTCCAGGGAATCTTCCCAACCCCGGGATCAAACCCAGGCCTCCTGCAATGCAGACAGACACTTTACCATCTGAGCCACCAGTGAACACAACCATCTTTGAATGCTTAGATCAAATCATAACACTCTACTGCTCTTAATTTTATAATAATTACAATCACACTTAGAATAAAATTCAATGCCTATACCACCATCTCCAAAGACTTATATCATTCTGATTCCTGACATCTTGTTCACTACATGTCAGGCACATGGCTTACATGAAGTAACCTCCTATGAAGGGCATTTACAGTTGCAGTTCCCTCTGTGTTGATTTCTTTATTCCAGAATTCTTCACATGATTTATTCTTTTGTTGGGTTGGCCAAAAAGTTAATTCGGGATTTTCTATAAGCTGTTGAGGAAAAAACCTGAATGAACCTTTTGATCAACACAGTATTTTATTCACATGTTACCTCTTCATACACACCTCACCTGGCTAACCAATATAAATATCTCCTAACTCAAACTTCAAGGGACCACCTTTCTATTCACTTATCCTGCCTTACTTTTTCTTCCTAGCACTTAACATTTTTTAAATATATGATATAGCACAAGCAACAAATGCAAAAATAAACTAGGACATCATGAAACTAAAGGGCTCTTGCACACACAAAAAAATGATCAACAAAATGAAAAGGCAACTATGGGAGAAAAACTTTGCAAATCATACATCTAATATGGGCTACCATCCAAAATCTTTAAGGAACTCATACAGCTCAATGGCAAAAAATAATCTTGTTTAAAAAACGGTCAGAGAAACCAAACAGACATTTTTTCCAAAGAGGACATATAGGTGGCCAATAGATACATGAAAAGATGCTCTACATAGCTAATTATTAGAGAAATGCAAATCAAAATCACAATGAGATCTCACCTCACATCTGTTAGAATGGCCATCATCAAAAAGACAAGAAATATTAACAACTGCTGGGGACTTCCCTGGTTGTCCAGTGGTTAACAATCTGCACTTCCATTTCAGGGAGCATGGGTTTGATCCCCAGTTGGGGAACTAAGATCCCACAATCCATGTAGCATGGCCAAAAGAAAGAAATAACAAATGTTAGGAAGGATGTGGAGAAAAGTAACTCTTTTGCACTGTTGGTGAGAATGTAAATTGGTGCAGCCACTATGGAAATCAATATGGAGGTTCCTCTAAAAAAAATGAATAATAGAACGACATGATCCAACAGTCCCACTTCTGGTTAGCTATCTCAAGGAAATGAGACCACTATCTGGAAGTGATATCTGCACCCCCCATATTCATAGCAGTATTATACACTGTACTCATACTATGGAAACAACCTAAGTGTCCATCAATGGATGAATAGATTTTTAAAATAGTATAATATATACAATGGAATATTACTCAGCCATAAAAAATATTATTCAGAAGATAATTCTGTCATTTGGGACAACATGGATGAAAGTTGAGGATATTATGCTAAGTGAAATAAATTAGAGGAAGATAAATTCTGTGTGATCTCAATTATATGTGAAATCTTAAAACTAAACGTACACACAGAAACAGAAAGTAGCCTGGTTGCCAGTGGTGGGAGAATGGGGGAAATTGGTGAAGATGGGCAAAGAGTACACACTTCCAGTCATAAGATGAATAAGTTCTGGGGATTTAATATGCAGCATAGTGACTATAGCTAACCCTTCACTAAACTTGGTAACTATGTACGGTGATGCATGGTTAACTAACCTTATTGTGGTCATCATTTCACAATATACAACAATATCAAATCATCATGTTGTATGCCTTAAACTTACATAAGATTATATGTTGATTATATCTCAATAAGAAGATCCAACCAGTCCATCCTAAAGGAAATCAGTCCTGAATATTCATCGGAAAGACTGATGCTGAAGCTGAAACTCCAATAATTTGTCCACCTGATGCAAAGAACTGACTCATTTGAAAAAGACCCCCCCCCCCCCCCCCCCCCCCCCCCCCCCCCCCCCCCCCCCTGATGCTGGGAAAGATTGAAGGCGGGAGGAGAAGGGGACAACAGAGGATGAGATGGTTGGATGGCATCACTGACTTGAATGGACGTGTGTTTTGAGCAAGCTCCGGGAGTTGGTGATGGACAGGGAAGCCTGACGTGCTGCAGTCCATGGGGTGGCAAAGAGTCGGACACGACTGAGTGACTGAACTGAACTGAAGGCTGGAAAAAAACTTTTAATATATGATATATTTGGCTGTTGATTAATTTTGGGTCTCCCCCAGTCAAACAAAAAAACTCCCTAAGAAGGTATCCTGGTCTTGTCCACCATCATATCTTCAGTGTCTACAAAACTGCATGGTAAATAGTAGTCATTCAATAAACATCTGTTAAATAGGAGTGAAGGAAAGGAGGCTTATGTAAGTTATATTACTGAGACAAAATCATATTTAATCACAGTAGTTAAGAGGCCATTACAATAGTTTAGGTGAAGGACTCTGGATAAGAGCCGAATGATTAGAAAGGTGGGGCCTGGGGCCTATAAGATACTTTAGAGGTGGAATCTTTGGCATTTTGTGGTTGATTGACTGTCATAATCACAAAACTGAGAGAAATCAAATATAGCTTCAGGGGGTCAAGTTAAGGAATGTGTAAGGGTAACTACAATATCAATACATGAACTTGCTTCAGCAAATACCAGCTCTATGTTATATACCATGCTTGATCTTGACAGCACAAAGATAAATTAGAAACCAGTTCTTGTTCTAAAAGTTATTAACTGTTTATAGGAGGAGGCAAATTTTTGACAGAATGTGCTGAGTGCTATGATAGCTATTTGCACAGGGGGGCAACACACTTCCACATATGAAAACACAGATTGAGAACACAAGAACAGAAGCGAACTTTCAAGAAAATATGATTAGTTTGTTATTGTTTTTGTTGTTGTTCAGTCACTCAGTTGTGTCCGACTCCTGGAGACCCCATGTACTGCAGCACACCAGGCTTCCCTGTCCTTCACTATCTCCAGGAGTCTGCTCAAACTCATGTCCATTGAGTCGATGATAGCATCCAACCATCTCATTCTCTTTCTCCTCCTGCCCTCAATCTTTCCCAGCTTCAGGGTCTTTTCCCATGAGTCATCTCTTCTCACGAGGTGGCTAAAGTATTGGAGCTTCAGCATCAGTCCTTTCAATGGATATTCAAGCTTGATTTTGTTTAGGATTGACTGGTCTGTTCTTGCTGTCCAAGGGACCCTCAAAAGTCTTCTCCAACCCCACAGTTTGAGAGCATTGATTCTTCGGTGCTCAGCCTTCTTTGTGATCCAACTCTCAGGTCTGTACATGACTACTGGAGAAACCACAGCTTTGACTAGACAGATCTTTGTTGGCAAAGTAATGTCTCTGTTTTTTTAATACACTATGTAGGTTTGTCATAGTTTTTCTTCCAAGGAGCAAGCATCTTTTAATTTCATGGCTGCAGTCACCATCTGCAGTGATTTTGGAGCCCAAGAAGAGAAAGTCTGTTACTGTTTCCATTGTTTCCCCATCTATTTGCCATGAAGTGATGAGACCAGATGCCTTGATCTTTGTTTTTTGAATGTTGAGTTTTAAGCCAGCTTTTTCACTCTTCTCTTTCATCTTCATCAAGGGGCTCTTTAGTTCTTCTTTGCTTTCTGCCATAAGGGTGGTGTCATCTGCATATCTGAGGTTATTGATATTTCTCCTGGCAATCTTGTTCCTAGCTTGAGCTTCATCTGGCCCCGCATTTCACATGATGTACTTTTCATAAAAGTTAAATAAACAGGGTGACGATATACAACCTTGACGTACTCCTTTCCCAATTTTGAACCAGTTTGTTGTTCCATATCCAGTTCTAACTGTTGCTTCTTGACCTGCATAGAGATTTCTCAGGAGCTTGGTTAGGTGGTCTGGGATTCCCATCATTTTAAGTATTTTCCACACTTTGTTGTGATCCACACAGTCAAAAGCTTTAACATAGTCAATGAACCAAAAGTATTTTTGGTTTTTCTGGAATTCTCTTGCTTTTTCTATGATCCAACGGATGTTGGCAATTTGATCTCTGGTTCCTCTGCCTTTTCTAAATCCAGCTTGTACATCTGGAAGTTCTCAGTTCCCATACTGCTGAAATCTAGCTTGAAGGATTTTGAGCATTACCTTACTAGCATGTGAAATGAGTGCAATTGTGCAATAGTTTAAACATTCTTTGGCATTGCCCTTCTTTGGGATTGGAATGAGAACTGAAGGTTACCAGTCTTGTGGCCATTTCTGAGTTTTCCAAATTTGGTGATATGTTAACTGCAGCACTTTAACAGAATCATCTTTTAGGATTTTTAATTAGCTCAGCTGAAATTCCGTCACCTCCACTAACTGTGTTCATAGTAATGCTTCCTAAGGACCACTTGAGTTCACACTCCAGGATATCTGGCTGTAGGTGAGTGATCACACCATCATGGTTTTATGGATCACTGAGACCTTTTTTGCATAGTTCTTCTGTGTATTCTTGCTACCTCTTCTTAATATCTTTTGCTTCTGTTAGGTCCATACCATTTCTGTCCTTTATTGTGCTCATCTTTGCATGAAATGTTCCTTTGAGACTCAAAATGAAGATGCCCATCAGTTCACATCTGAAATTTTAGGGCAAGACTTTGGCTAAGTGTAAGGAGTTGTCAGAGTCATAAACAACTGATTGGGTTAGAGGAGACCATCTCAGGAAAGCATAGAGAACACATGAATAGTGGCCTAAGATCAGAACCACTGATTGGAGATTAGCAGACAAAGAGAAGCCTATTAAGGGGAATAAACAAAGCTGTAAGTTATGGGAAATGAAATAGGAAAGGAAAGTGGAGACACGAGAAAAAAACATTTTAAGTAAAAAGAAATTGTAGAGATTGAGATACCTTCTAGGTCTCTCAATTTTTAGTTGAAGTAAGGTAATAGTAGAGCTGTTTCCATCCATCCATCCATACATCCATCCAAGCATTTATTGAGCAGTTACTACTATGTGTCAAGCACTGTGCTCAGTATTAATAAAGTTCTCTCCTTCATATGATCTTCAGGCTAATTGGAAAGATATCCATTAAACAAATAATCCAAAAAATACACATAAAATACAAATTGTAATGATTCATATGAATAAAGTAGAAAGTACTATGAGAATGAACCCCCAGGAAAGCGAATACCAACAAATCTGCTAATACTTCTGGTTGTGTTTTGCTTTTGCTTTATGAAAATAATGCTCTGTTCTGGCTCTGCCTCTGAGACATTGGTTAGTTCCTGTAAGTACTCTGCTCTCTAATTATTGTCCTGAGATATGGTGCCTGGTTTTGTCCACTCTCCATACTTGCAAATTCTTAATTTTTGTCTCTCTAAGCTTCTGATATTTGTCTTGCCCTCGGCATTTCTATAAAATTGGTACTGATTCATGATTTCTTTCTAACTCTTGATGTCTAGCTTATTTCTCAAGTTTTGTTTTACTGTTACTATTCAAGCTCCACACAGACCATGCAAACTGGAGTACAATGCAATAGAAGCTGATGAACAGCATATGGGGCAGAAACAAAGTATTAGACAATCATCAAGGGCAAAGGCAGGAGAGAAAACCCTCTGTCTTGAAAACTCCTATCCAAAAGGAACTATGCCACCTAGAAAGTTTCTGGTACTGTTAATATTGATTGATAAGTAAGTGAACATATAGACTTGACAACACATGATGTTATGTGCAATGAGATCTTCAGAGTAGAATAAAAAAAAGTCACTTCATTTCTGTGGTAGGGACTGATTAGGTATTCACCAAAACATTTCTTCTTTTTTCCACATTTGCCAGCCCTCCCCTCCACCATGGAGTCAGTGTAGTGATATGACTGAGTTCCAGCCAATGAATTCTGAGAGGAAGTCATATGTGCTCCTTCCAGGACTGGTCCCTAAAATCTTTCTCACTCAATTGTCTAAATTCTGTCTCTCTTGGTTGAAGCAACAGAGGCTGATGACCTTGGAAGGCATTTATTGAGGATGGTAGATTCATTAGAATAAAGGATCCTAGGTCCCTGAATCACCATGTGAAAGAGAAACACTGGTTAATCAGAAAGACTTGTTTTGAAATTTATGTGAGTAAGTTTCTATCAGGTTTAAGCCATCAGATGTACTAGGATTTGCTTATTACAGGAGCTTGTGTCAACTTATTTGATTAAGTTACCAAAACAATAGCTAATATCTATTGAGCCCTGAGTATGAAACAAAATCTGGAAATAAAAGTGATGGAATTTGCCCTAGCTGCTATAGCTGATAGAATAAGAATAAGGTTTTCGACCCTGATGTCTTTTCACTACACATCCATTGAAACATGCCTCATGTAGTTTCGAAAGAAAGCACACTGTGTTTAGAACAAAAGACTGGAATAAGAGGGCCAGGTGAATGGTTTCAGACCCAGCCAGTCTAAGGGACCATGAGAAGAGGTGGTTTGAGTCAGCCTTAAATCAATGTGATTTATGCCTGAGCTTGTCTTTCACTAATACAAAGGCCCTGTATTATTCAAATTTACATCCCTCTTCCCCTCCCCATTGCTTTATTCAGTATCTTGCATATAGTGGATGTCCACTGAATTACTTTGCAAATGAATTGTTTTGAATACAAAGTATGAAGCTCTGGACTATGGTTAAGATGGTTTCATTTCCTTGTTCCTCTCTAGATTCATCTTCCTGAAAATTGTCCTGTTCAGATCTGAAACTAGCTTTTAAGACATTGAAATCATGTTTTTAAAGTGACCGTTCAATTTTTAACATTTGTAGGCTTCTATGCTTTTAAAATCAGATAATCCATGTAAAGCTCTTAACATAACTCTAAGAACATGGAAGGCCCTCAATAAACCAGTAACTGCTATTATTAATGTCAGGTTTTATTGTGAGCCAGTTCTCTTTCATATTCTCCCTTCGGACATCTTTTCCTGCCTAGTCCTGGTGTTTTTTAAACTTCATTAAAGTATAGTTACTATACAAAATGTTATCATATTTAATGTATACATTTTGGCGAGTTTGGACATATGCATATACCTGTGATACCATCACCATAAACAAGGGAATAAACATCCATCATCTTGAAAAGGTTTCAGGATGTCTCTTTGCCCTTTTTTGTGGCATAAGAACACTTAGCATGAGATCTACCCTCTTAACAATACAGTATTGTACTCTTACAATACAGTATTGTTAACTATTGGTAGAATGTTGTACCACAGATCTCTAGAAATTATCCACCTTGTACAAATTTAACTTTCTACTTGTTGAGCAGCAACTCCCCACCTCCTCCTCCTCCGGCCTCTGGCAACCACCATTCTATTCTCTGCTTCTTCATGTTTGACTATTTTGAATATGCTATATAAGTGGAATCATGCAGGATTTGTCCTTCTGAGACTCACTCACTTAACAGTGTCTTCCAGATCCATCCATGGATTAAAAAATGCAGTATATTCATACAATGGAATACTTTTCAGCCTGGTACTAGTGTTTCTAATGCTATGACTGCTTTGGCTTTACTTTCTCTTCTCTGAGTTAACCTATTTGCATATTAGAGATACCAAACAGTGTGGTAGACGTTCTACATACATTAACTCCTTACCCTTCATTAAAAAAAGGAGTGTTTTGTTAATTTGTTTTATAAAGGAGGAAACCAGGGCCCATAAATTAATTATCTTGTCGACAGTCACATAGCTCTAAATGGTAGAGCTGTAGCTTAAATGTCTTTCTAACGACAAAGCTCAGGCTCTTTCCCACAACACCAATGACTGACTTTCCTTTTCTTTAAAGAGAAGGTGCTAACATTAGTAATTCAATAATTGCACAAAATGGAATATAAAAGTTCAAAATCAGAAAGGATCTAGTCAGTGGTGAGCTGGAGCCAGTTGGGAAGAGATGCAGTCTGCTCTCACAAATTGGTGCTGTGGGACATCACTTTGATAGCTTGACAGTGGCCATGGTGGCTGAAATTCTTTCTCCCATGGAAACTGGCAAATGCTACAAAACACTACAAATTGGACTATCTTAACACGGAGGACTTAGATCTTCCTTTCTTCTCTTAGACTCTCTATAGATCACTGAGGTGCAGTACACGTGAGACACGAGCTGAGGATACACAGGTGTCTGACTGCACTCAGTGGGTGTGAGAACGAGGGTGTGTGTAGCTTTGTTGATCACCATAGGTGGTGTAGTTATCAAGGGACACTGTTGAATGTCAATGGATGTACGAGCAGGGTTATACATGTCTAGAGTGTGGGTTGGGACAGATATGACAGAAGCATCACGTGACTCATTCTATCCTGGGATATGTGATGTATCGAATCTATGTATCGACATAACGCGGTACTAGAGCGATGGATTGTAGAGCACACATAGAGGCACACACTATAGTCATCAGACAAGGATAGATCTTCAGAGAACGACACGATGGGATGGGACTGATATGAGCACGAGGTCAACAACACTTTATGCGACCAGAATAACATGACTAGGTACTGAAGATAAGGCACAGACACGACAACATTGAGAGACAATATGCTCTCTGTATAGCCGAGTGCATAGAAGTATAGATTTTAATCCAGTATTTGTGTGGAGGTTAGTAATGCATAACAGTCTCTTGCGAATTAAAGCAACCCAGTCACACACCAGTCACAGGAGGAGATCACTAACAATGTGTCATGGTGTTATTTAGGAGGTTATGTGTGTGGTTAGGGGTTGGGTGTTTTGTTTGTTAAAGATGAAAGGGTTAGGGTTTGGGTGGGGGGGGGGGGGAATGTGGATGTGGAGGGGGGTGATGTGGGGTGTGAGAGAGTGTGAGAGAGTGAGAGTGTGATTAACAGGTACAGTATACATGATGTATTGTGAGGTATTGTTTGGTTGACATTGGTATCGATAGTGGACTCTTTACTGCGGTGAGTGTGTGTTGGACATAGGATGAAAGGAAGTATCTATTGTGTAAGGATGTGGAAGATGGAGCGTATAGTGACATACACATAATCGACTGGTATTGAGAAATGGTTTAATACTATGGTGGATGTATATGGATGTGAGAAGAGGGAATAGACACAAGAGGTTAGAAGTCAACTAGAGGGAGTGAGAGTAATGAGTGAAGAGGAGAGCGGCGACTTTTAGGGTGTGAGTGGTATGATATATGTGTGGTGGGAGGGTTTTCTGGTGGGGGTGGGTGTGGGGATAGTGGTGCAGACATGTAATAATGTGCTAGACACATGGATATGGGTGAGGATTTAGTATCGAACACGTGTATGCAACTGTGATCATGTGAGAGCGTAAGTGATTATGTGTGTAGTGTGATATATGTGCAGACACACTAACAGGAACAACTATGCAGAACACTAGTACAGTGGTGTGAGCGTCACTAACAGATACAATAGGGTCACATATCTTAGCAGTCCAGGTGACTGTGAGAGGTCGTACATATTGGACAGAGTACACACATGAGAGATGAGGTCACATGCGGGTTAGGGGAGGAGGATGAGTTAGACTCTGGAGTAACTAATGACTAGTGGGAGGACACTATGGAGTAGAGTCACGAGACCATATTGTAGACTACTCTGCTTACTGATTTGATAACTATGATGTGATCTGGAATTGTAGAGTGTGAGAGGACTATCAGGTGGAACAAGTTGTGAGAACAGACCTGGGTGATGGTACATGGATGTAGAGGGAATGGTTGTAGGTGGTTAGTCTAGACAACCAGCTAGTGGGAGTGGAGTAAACACGTGAACTAACGATCACAGCAGCGAGCTGTAACATCTATTGGCAGTCATCGCTGATTGACGACCAGTCTAGGTCAGAGTCAAACACTGAGTCTGTTGAGAGCATCTCTGGACAGAGGGTAACATGGAGAGAATAGATGAATTATATGGTATTTCGTGAGGCTAGGAATCAACACTGACAACGATAGTATTATGAATTGATAGGGTTTTGTTTGAGTGACAATCAAGAGCTGAATAGGTGGTTCTTTACACACATTAGAGTGCATAACTAGATGACTAAGAAGGGTGTATGCTGTTGGGGTCTTGGATGAGATTGACATTAGGGATGGAGAGTGTGACTGGTGCGATCAGGGAGAGACTAGAGCGGGGAGATACAGTGACAATGTGATCAGGTCTGAATTATGTACACACACAGAGGTGGGAGACTACTCTACCTATATAGATGCGTATTTGAGGATTGAGTTGAGATATACTCAGTTTGGTGTGCATGTATAGACTGTGTACAATAAGCGTGAGTTATTCACTTGGTGCATTTAGGTGCGTCTGTTGAGATGAGGAGAATATACACACACAGAATAGATATGAGGGAGGTTATGGAGCACATTGACATAGAGTGATTGTTTTCACACACTCCTCTCAGAAAACCAATTGATTGGAAGAGGGTGATGGGTAGTCATCTTAACTCAGATGAAAGATGGATGTAGATATTGTGTTATGCAGTTAACTCGAGTGGTGATAGGCGATAAAACACAGTAGAGTGTGAGGATATCATTGAGGTGTGCGGACTGATTTTATCATAAAGGGTGTGGCAGACGATATAGTGTATCACAAAAGGTCTGGGTAGTGGAGTAGGTGTACTGGAGTGTGTGAACATAGTTTGTGTGGACTCAGATGAGAGAGTGGTATACAATGAGTGGTCAGAGATGGGGATGACAGGACAAGGGGAGCCTGATGGATATATGACATGTGCGCTGGTCTGCGATACATGCAAGTCGGTAGTGAAGGCGGCGTCACACTACGAGCAGTCACTTCACTCTTGATGACTCTGCTGTGGAGAGTCATACACATCTTTCACATATGCAAGACGTTCAGCATGTGGAGAGTGACGGGGCTTTATAGTCAAGAGTGAGAGTTTAGAAGGGTGGTGCTCTCTCTGCGGCGGAATGGAGGACACACTATGACAACACTGGTGTGATGAACACACACTTAACAGGCACACTGGTAGCACGGCTATCTGCGTCAAAAGGCGAACGCGGGAGGTAGAGAGCACACAGCACACATCATGTACTAGGGATAGATGGATAGAGGCGATGTTGGTTATGCATAGGGAGTGAACAAGCGTAACACTAGCGACACCGGGATTTAGACAAAGTGTGCGTGGTTGGTACTCTAACTGAACTATTGGGAGGTGCATGGTGGTGTAATGAAGCACCGAGGCAGTCAGATGGATAGCGACACACATAGCTACATTGATTGGTTACGCGTGGTTTATCAGCTCAATCAGTGGTAGAGGGGTTGTAGAGGTGACAGGAATAGTAGTGGAGAGGCACAGTATCTCTCTTGTGGCGGCACACGACAGACAACGGTCACTTGAGAGTGATAGCATGGGACGAGGAGAGAGACGAGAACAGAAATGAGGTGGCAATTGGCGTGGCAATATGCAGAACATCTAGGTGTCATCAGGGACTTTCACGCATAGAAGGATACATATTGCTCGTTCGACACTTGGTGAGGAGCGGGAACAAGAATGGGTGACAAAGGGAACACACACACTGGTTGGACAATCGTGACACACATGTGGCGTAGGACATACGATTCTGTCGTGTGCGATGTACTCTCTCACATAACACTCAGGCACTGAGACAATTTACATGAGCTGACGTACATGATCTCTCTAACTCAAAGGATCTATACACACATCACACAAAGAACGGGAGAAGGAAGAGAGGGGAGGGGTGGTGTCCGGAATATATGTGTTAGACACGCTCGTATTAGGTTTATATCTAGTCTACTATCGTGTTTGACTTGAGATATGACAGGTCTTGTCTCTATAGTTGATGGATAGCAGACTATTGAGTAGCTTAAGAGATCGAGAGTCTGGCAGTTGTCTGTGTAGAGAGATGGAGAACCTTAGGAACAGAGATACAGAGACTGTTTTGGTAGATTGAACAGGAATCTGCAGACGAGAGCACTATCGAGGAGTTATTTTCTGATATATCTCGTATAAGTTCTACTTCTATTCAGAGTGAGGATGAACTCTCTCTAGTGTAGGATTTGATTTATTAGGCACATGGGAACATATTCAATGTTTAGGTATTGTCTATACTTCAGTCGTCTTATTGAACAAGGTTGTGAGCATTAATAGTGTATATGTTACAGTGTGTTATCAAGCACTGATATGGAGGGAATACACAGAGAGAGATTCTTGGTCGTGTGGGTTCTATGGCATGTGGTGAGAGTGGTGTCTCTCGTTAACTCTATGAAGCACACACACATTATATTGTGCACATAGTGATGGTTTCTGTGGGTGGGTGATCTGTGTTATCAGAGACATACAAGTGGCAGGTAGCACTGCATTATCTGACAGTACATGAGCACAGAGTCTATCTATAGATTTATCACTAGACATCATATAGTGTATCACACATCTATTGTTTTTAGATGCACGAAGAGTGGGGTGGGGGTGGTAGTCTTCTAGGGGATTGGTGGAGGTACTAGTAGGGGTGTCATGGTCTCTTGTCAACACGAGTGTGGGTGGGATAATAAGATATATCTTGGCTAGAGGTGTACGCTGGAGAGTGCGATAGCGAGGGATCGAACGAGTAGTCGTAAGATAGAGCAGAGTCTCTTGGGGTGTGCACGTATAGGGGAGTCTTGGTGTGTAGGTTGTTGGGGGGTACTAGTGACAGTAGAGGTGGAGGACTATGACAGCACTCAGTGGCTTTTATGGAGGAAACTATGTAGGGTCCGAGAAAAAGTGGAGAGAGACTCAAGGTCAGTTGGGGAGCGTGCAAGTGAGTCAGTGGCACTAATCTCACATAGACTCTGATGTGTCACTCTTAGCGGTAAATTCACATGGCAGAGGCTATGAGCGAGTGGGCATTCAGGGGGCGTTAATTATGTGGCTGAGACGGTGAGATGATACGGGCAATAGTAGTACAACATTCGCATACATTTGATATGATAGTCAAATTAGGTTCTGAGGCATGCACTTTGGGTCTGACGTAGGCGGCTAGTATTTACAGGGTGATCTCACATGAGGCACTAACGCTTCTAGCCAGACAGTAGGAGTAGGTACTGTGACGATGAGATTGAGTACATTAGAGGGAAGTACTGACAGTATAGAGTGATCCGGGCACGAGGACCTGGAGATCTGTCTGGGCGTGGATCTCTGCACAGTAGTGATCTTAAGGTACGAAGAAAAGTAGCACATTGTAGCATGGATCTTTTGGTAGATTGTTCTTTATGGATCTCTTGTCTGTGTTTAGAATCATTGTGGAGTCTATTCTATTATGTACACTCGATTATACTACAGAGTTCACGGATGAGCTCGATTACAAGGTCTCTATATCATGGATAGTGTGGGAGTGTAACAATCTCACATCATTACTGACACAGTAGGCAACACAAGGAGATGTGTGAGGTGAGGTGTATTGGACAATGATGGGGTCACCAGAGTGTCCTGGGGTGTGATATTTTAGGTAGGTAGTAGAACAGCACGGTTCTAGGACAGGTCTGTGGTGTGTATCACTGATAGAGATCTGTGTGATACTCTGTGTACAGGACTCACACATAGTAATGACAGATATGGATGTATGTCTTACTATGATGAGAGTGATACTCTCTGATATGTGGCACACACACAACTGAGTGAGAGAAGTGTCTCTTGGGTTGTCTCAAGGTTACTTACTCACATATGGAAGAGTTCTATGAGTATTAGTGCGTAGACAGATTCTATGAGATGTATTAGGATGTTGGTGGGTGGGAGATACCAGTTCAGATGGCACAGTGATGGATGGTAACTACATCAATATTTAGTAGACTCTTAAGATTTACTAGTGTTCTACACTCTAACATAGACGTGATATTATTAATCTAAATATGATCTGTTGTGCTCGTTCTTTTTTTTATATAAGGATAGCAGAGTATCTCTATGACTCAACACATATAGTATGATTGAAGTACTATGGGAGGTGATTCAGTATCTCATTCACACACCATCTCTTCTCTAACATGCACATGTGTACAACAGTGCTCTTGAGAGGTCATCCTAAAATAAAGCGCGAGGTTTGTGTCTCAAGATTCATGCGGAGCGATTCTAGAGTCTCTCTTTCAACTGATGTGACTTCTCTGGCAACTAGATGTTTGTGTGTATACACACATGGGATTTCACTGGTTCTAGTGGTGTTCATCTTCTCTAACGACGATTGAGATCGTGGTTGATCTTTGGCTGAGATTAGTGTGCATGGTTCACTATGGTCATACCACTTACACACAACATATGAGGAATACAAAGAGGATTAGGATGCGAGGGAGGGGAATTACCTCATACAGAACAGGTTGGTTTCAGATCAGTAGGATAGTGGGTAGAGTTCTCACAGGTACGATACTCTTGCAGAGATACAGTGAGAGTGGCACAACATTGTGGTCAATTGTTTTTGGACAGACTCTTCTATCATAGAGGGACGAAGTCCTTGGATGAGGATGTTTTAGCGAGACAATACAATGCTTTCTATGAGTGGTCTCTCAATCACTAGTCTAAGCGCATACACACTCATCTAGCATACATGAGAGTAGTCAGTTGGAGGCACACACACACTGGAATCTCACATAGTCACACTACATTTTTACACTGTCTAGGCTCACTCTTCTAGTGATACTTGTTCAGTAGTCGGCGTGTGAGATTAGATCTACATTAGAAGTGGAGCACAGACGGTCATATGATTGTGATGATTTAGAGTGTGTTGACATCACGAGTTATTATCACATGATTAAGTTCTATACTATGTAGGTCACGCGAGAGCACACAGGTTGTTGAGGTTTGGATTGTAGATTGTACGGATGATTCTATTCAGTGTATGGGGTCAACTGCTTCTTGAATGACATGTGTATTGCAGTGCAAGGGGTGATGTACAGAGTCGCGTACGCGTGATCGTGTCACACAGCAAGATAAGGTAGGGAGTGATAGTCGAATGAGAACACTACATGAGATATACACAGCTGGGGCGCTTATAAGAAAGTGAGCTCTTTAATAAGAGTTGTGGATGGTCTACTCGGTGACTCTACGCGTACAGTGTACATGGCACAGCAGTTGTACGAGTGTGACTGACTCTATGATACAGGTGGTATGTGACACTGCAAGAGACTGGATGGAAGCGACTCTTCTGACTGGGAAGTAGACACTGAAGGGGTTATTGATTAGTACACGCATGTCTTACTGTACGTGATAGTGATGGGCGAACGTTGTATGGGAGGTTAGTTAGGAGGGGTGCTGTATGTTTGTGAGAGGTCTGTGGAGCGACGTAGTCGTGAAGGGGAGTATATACGACGGTACGGTGAGTGGAGAATTATTAGACGCTATGAGGTGTATGAGAGTAGGATTAATGATGGCGGGTAGGTTGATAGTGTGCACACGTAGTGACGTTGGTGGTAGTGTTGTGATTATATGGATGCTAGACACATAGTACGGGATGGAGGTACGAACAGAAGAGTGAGGACATGTGTAGATTGTATCTCATGCTGTCAGGCTAGCGCGAGAACCAGACTCACATCAGCGAACTTAGAGATCTAGACACGCAATCACAGGAGACTCATCACCAGTACTAAGCACAAAAAGAGAAAATGAGCTGTCGCGTAGGTGAAGACACACACGATCTCATAGAGTGGCGTATGATCTGATGTGATATCTGAGAGTCTATCAACTCTGTTACATCTTATACATCACACACGTAATGTCAACTGGTGTTTACAGGCTGATGACTATACACCTCACAGTGTCACATTTATGTCTATCTCCGACAGCTACTCATGAACACATTAATGAACATCTGGGTCATGGAGAGGACATGTCTGTGAAACCTTGGACATTTAGGTACCTTCAGTATAGATGCTCTAGTGGTTATCATGGTTAGGAGTGTGGTAGTCACTAAGGAGTCTGATCTATCCTTGTAGTGGATGTACACACTCTGTGTGTTGTGTTTAGTGCAGGCGCTATAGTGAGACGACATATTGATACTGAGTGATATAGTACTTGTAGGCGATACCTTCAGGTTATTATACACATGGTAGGAACTATTGGTATTCAATCATTTGGGGACAGGCACAGTGCGTTAGTGAATGACTCAAGTGGTGGTTCACAAAGGGAACATAGTCAAGGGACAAGATATAGCAGTTAATCTGTATTTTTCTACAGCGGTAGTTGACTGATGGATCACGGATACAATTACACTCTCTATGATTGTTCGAACAGACAGCACATATGCACACTTCATGGGTACAGATTATAGCTGGTGGCGAGATACAACTTGTAAGACACATTGGGCTGATGGTTAGTGGGGGTGTATAGCGATGTGGGTTGTCGCTTTATTACTGACATATGTGATAGATTATGTGGAGTTATGACAGGCATGGAAGCACACACATCTACTGTAGTATAGGTGTGTGGTGTATGTGTGGACCACTGTGTGCGAGGTGTATAGCATAGGGATCGGTATGGTGTTAGAACATTGTGGTTGTGACTGATGTTCATTGTTATTGGTGCACCGACAGTGTATGGGGTTCAGAAACAATGGATGTGGTCTAGACTCATTGGAGTGGTTTTGCGCGAGTCAACAACTGAACACCATGATATAATATGGGGAAGATTGACAATCTAGTCAAGAACTCTATAGGGCTATTTGGTCACTCAAATAGTTCTACAGAAATATAGTAGTTCACAAACGTGGACTCTATGAGGACTATATGGGTGTCTTACGATTATGATACGTATCGTCATGTGAGCTGATAGTGGTGTAGATAGAGCAGAGTCACATTAGAATGTCTATTCCAATGACAATCTTATAATCTGTGATTAGGTGCCGTCTCAATGGTAAGAGACCAGTTTGGCACACTAGATATCATAGCATGTGCTTTATATAATATCTACACAACTGGGTGTGGTGTAGTGAGGTGTATTACTCTGTGTGTATGGTATCATAGGGTACGATGTGTGGATGTTTAGAATTTGTAGTTGTTAATTGATGTTTATAGTTTTTGATAAAATTTAATATATTAATTGTTGGATTTTTATTGTAATATGTTATTGGTTAAATGATTATTGAATTGTGAACAAGATTTTTTTAAAACAAGGAAGGAATTGTGAGTTGGATGAATTGGGGGTTTGGGTGTTTATAGGCTTCTGTGGTTTTATTGTATCTTTTTTTCTTTTTTGAAGCAAATGTGGTCCAACAGTGTCACTTTTCAGAGGACACAGCCCTTACCAGGATTCCTGGCATTGGAAACATGAACTACCATCCACCCAGCCCGGATTCTCTGTTAAACACATCTGTGCCATCTGTGGGACAAGATCCTCAGGTATGTGCGAAGCAGACACAGACAAACCCCTCCAAGTGCCCCATGCAACGGGGGTCCCAAAGAAGACAAAACCTACTTCCCACTTGGCTCCTTGTACCCAAATGAGAAAAAAAGATTCCTTTAAGGATGATCCAAGTTGGGGCCCAGGCTCACGTGTCAACTTGACTGTGTGCGCACTCGAACACAAACGTCTCTGTGAGAGTCCGATCTAGTGATATACATCTAGTGACATATATGGTGCAGATACAACATAATAGTCGTCATGTATCTATCAGACATGTATTATGTGAGATCTGCTACTCTACATCTCTGTGGAGATACCATATACGAGACACGAGTGCATTCACTAGCAAGTAGGTAGCAAGCCGCGTGAGAGTGAGAGCGCTGTAGTTCTTTGATATTGAGCCATTAGCGGGTTGGAAGCAGTCAATACGAATGAAGCGCGGAGACACCTGCGGAGTGACTATCTAGAGTAACACAGACAACCATGTGATATAGTATATTTCACAATCAGAGAAGTTCTCTTATCCTTAGACACACACACACACTCAGTCAAACAATTCTGAGAATAGCACACTTATTGACTATAACTCACACACAAGATATCACACTTCTATATCAGCTTATATAACCTCACTGATGCATCTCAACTACCTGTCTAACACTGAGGAACACTGTTCATTCAGTTGCGACAACACACTCACAAAACACTATGCCTTATAGATATCGTATAGCGTAGATCTTATAGAGTCTAACCTCCAACGCGATCAAAGACAGTACAAAATCTTTGCTACATCCATATACGAAATCTTCTACTCTCTCCTCTAGGCAGCGGGGAGTTTAAGACCACCGGAGATCTGATATGTGTGCGTATCTATTTATCCCAATATGTATTACTGTGTCTGTTCTCGAACAGAACACTATTTATAGAAGTGACTTTAGATTCCCGACTTGATTTTGACTCTCTATTGTCTTTCATCTATATACTCTTCAGAGCGCACGCTTTGGAGTTTCTGTCCACAAACACATTACTACTGTCTATTAGATCCCTTAGTGAGTCTCGTATATACTTATGTACAATCTCCCGGATCTCCAGAAATTCCGTTACGCCCCCTACCTCCAGCCATCCTAGCAACAATTTTGACTGATCATATTGAATACTCTGCATTCATGATGACAAGCGACGCAGACTAGATCACACAAGACATTTCCTTTATCCTATGTCAAGGGTCTTATTGTCTTCTTGGACACAACTGCTAACAAATATTTTTCTCACTTTTATTAATTAGCGCCTTCTGCTACTCTGTCTACTAACTGCAATAACATGTCACTCCATATGCGCGATCAAAGTTCACAGTGCCCTGGAACTTACTACATGCGCTAGTGTTTGCTTGTTCCTCAAAAAGTTGTTCCCAAATTGTTGCAGATTTGGCCATTTGCCATAGCATACAAATTCCAGCCACACCCTGACATAGAGAGTTTTTTTATCGCTATCCTTTTACGAAGTCTTGGGCGCTGTTCTCTCACATCTTGCGGAAAAACAGCATGGAAATGATAAAGTTGGTTTCCCATGTTTTCTTGATGTTTCTTCAGCACACGCGCTGAAGAGCATTATTTGTTATTCTATGAGTATTCTAGTAAATTGCTGTAGTCAGGCTGATTAGACACAGACTAACTTCAAGGAGCAGGCTTTTCTAGCCACAATTGCACCTAAAGTGGCTTCTCGTCTGAAATAATACAGCTTCTGGGATCCTCCAGATATTAACATTGGTTCAGCTTCTCTCAGGCCTTCAGATCACCAGATTAGAAAGTCATATCAGGTCCCTATAACTAAACCGCATCCACATGTCACTCAAAAATCAGACATATCAAATTCTGCTTATCATTTGCGCAATAATTTCGTCTCATTATATTTCTCAAGAGTCTCACAATTTTCAACCAATGAGCACAGCTGACCTGATTGACACTTATGGGAAGACGTCTACCTAGAAAAACCTTCCTCTTATTAAAAATATTTATTTTTTTTTGCTGTGCTGGGTCTTAATGAGGGCATGTGGGGATCTTTTTAGTTGTAGGCTATGCAGGATCTTCCTTTTTCAACTGACAGGAAGGTGCACATCATATGGAATCTAGCTCCCTGACCAGGTATCCGTAACCTGACCCTCTTGCATCTCGTACAGTACAGAGTCTTAAGCCACAAGGACCAACCCAGGATCAACTCATGGTGATACTGAGAAGTCCGTATGCCTTGTGGTCATGTGTGAGGAGTCGCTCTCTCCTGACACTAAATTACGCCATCCACGCACGCTGAGAGCTCATGGAGCTCTAACTGGATGTACTCGTGTAACAGGTACTCATAAAGAGACAATGAAAAAGGTAACAAGATATCTCTGTAATCACAAACCACACCGTTCCATCAGATCCTTTATGTCACATCTCAAGATTACATCTCATTCCAGTTAGATGCCGTAACACGGATCATATAAACCAGACTAATTCCTCTGATAGGCAGTAATATTTGAAAATACACTTATGTAGTTTCTTGTGATAGTTTATGACATATAAAGGATAATAGATGTTGAATGAGATTCTCAGTCCTTGGAGCTTCAAGTTATGGAGAAATAATAAGTGAAACTGAGGTTGTTTCCCTGCTAAGTGATATCAATTCTCTCTAATCTCTACTCAACACTCATCACATACTTTTTACTTTCTTATGTATCGCCTAATATGACTCTGCGCGAAGGAGTCTCTCTCTCTGCTTATATCACTACAAACTCATTACTAGTAATCTGACGCCCTATTTTCACAATCCAATGGTAAGTGAAGTCTTAGGTCAGTACTTTTTATATACAACACATAACATTCTCATGGATTTATTGATCATTCCAGAGACATATTGCTTTTAGAGGGAACTGAGACATCAATGTCTAAGGGCAATATATACTTCTGCCTTAGGATTATGGTTCTTTGTCCAGTGCATGACTTAGCATTCTTTCTCCACTAGTTATATTCTTCTGCTATTTTGTCCATGCAGCGAGGTGCAGTCTAGTTTTTCTGAGGTATAGACAGCAAGAGGTTCTTTTTGATTCTAAGACTTCCATGATACACCAACACCAAACGTTATGGAATGGTCCATATATTTCTTATTCGAGTGACTCCTATTCAAGCATGCAGGCTGTACTCTCTGTCTATGTTGATAAGCTTTGCAAAGGGTTTATATATATTTATATATATTTATCTTCAAGAGAAATCATATCTCTTATACAAGACTCTTTTACATCACTACTTATCATCTGATATGCGGAATAATACTAATGACGATAGCCTCACATCGTCGCAAGTCGTACACCAAGCTGCCATGGCCTTATAACAAGAATGAATAGAAGAGAGTGCGCTGTGTTCACGGTGTCCAGGAAGTCGAGGGCAGACACAGTAAGCTTTACGCTTCACAATGTTGTGGGTATTCGAGTCCGCTGGCTCTGCGCACTAAGGGATGTGTACAGAGAGGATTTTTAGGAGAGATAAGTGTAAGTAAGGTGTAGATTGTATGAAGGAAGTGCTGGTCATACATGAGTATAAATGTCATAAGATGGAATTGCGTGATTACACAGGTTGTGAAGCAGAGGAAGGGAACAATACTTTAGGGGTACGCACATGATTTAGATCGAAGTCTGAATACTATATCATGACTCATCGCATGGGTTAAGGTTGTGTTATGAAACAACATAAATCTAATAGTTAGCAGAACATCTATTCCTTACACCATTCCTCAAACTGTCCTGGACCTCAGATGATGGTCCAAACGGGACCCCTCTCTCATTCCTGATCCAATATCGCAACGTTTTGCAATATATATCTTGAAGAACAGCTGTAGTGCTACTCGAGGGCGTGCTGGATACCATTACCATATGCAGACAAGTCAAGTGACTGAGACCTTCTGGGGCAGTTAGCTGACTATCTCCCCTCAATCCCTCACCCTGGGGAAGCCTGCTGGTTTGATTTAATCTCGTCTGGGCGGTATTATAACCTATGCCTTTGAGTCGAGACACAACAATCCTCTACAGATTGTCTACTGATTCAATGGAAGTCTTTGGGATTATTGGCATTACCAATATCAGACAGCCTTCTAATCAGAGGATCTCTTGCATTGAGAGGTGTGTACTTTTCTAAATGTTTTAAATCACTTTCAAATTTACAAGGTAGGTTAAGCTGGGTTGTTGTAGGGAAAAAAATCATGAACGTCGCTTTTCTGTTTATTTTTACAGGACGATCAAAAAGTCCTTTCCATTAAGTAACACAAATAGATAAGAATCAACTCAAGACGTTAACTAGAGTAGCTAGGTACATCTCAAGAGACGAGTGACAGGTATGTAAATGCGGTAAACTCTTAATAGATTTAAGAATTAAAGAGGTCTTGCCTCTGCCTTCTCTCAGAAATGGGAATAACAACAACGCATACTTTTATGATACTCTCACCATGGTGTGAACTTCTTTATCTTAAAGAAGAAAGCTACACTCTTTATCCTATGAGATGGTGGGGAGGGCTGGCTAAAAGTAGTACCAGTCTGTCAAAAAAGGTTTGGACCCCTTATAGGAAAAAATCCTACCAACAAGGAAAAAATGGCACTCTTCAGCATGTTTGGAGAATGGAGGTGGAGGCCCTTAAGAATAACTTAATTATACCCTAACCCATTCTGAAAGTGAAAGTGGTTAGTCACTGAGTTTTGTATCCAACTCTTTGGGACCCGTCCATGTACCTATAGCCCCCAGGTCTCTTCTGTTCCATGAAATTCTCCCCAGTCGCGCAAGAATCACTGTGTGAGGTGTCCATCCCCCTCTCGCCTTCCCAAACACAAGTATAGATCACAGGGTACCGAGGTCTACTCAGTGCTATTGAGCAGGTCGCTGATTCTTTAGCCTAATCATATCTATAGCTAGGAAATATACTTGGATTGGTGGAGGTTAGAGTATTTCTCAAGTGTCACACAAGATAAGGTGGGAGAAAGGTAAGATGAAGCCCACACATCCATACTCTCACCTGGAAAATCCCATGACGACCGAGGATCTGGAAGGCTATAGTACCCTAGGTCGATCTCAACAGTAAGGTGGACACAACGAAGCGTCTATTCCACTTTCATTCATTTTCAGCTTTCATGAGAGCATTGGCGACAGGAGATGGTCAACTCCCACCCCAGTTGTTCTTGCCTGTGGAGAATCCCAGGGATGGGTGGAAGCCAGTGACTGCCATCTATGGGTCACACAGAGTTTGGACAACGACTAGAAGCGACTCAGCAGCAGCAGCAGCAGCAAGGATAACGTGATAAACAGAAGACTGGAAACTTCTTACTTCCAGGCGTCAAGAGCTCAGCTCACATCTCCTTCTCAACCAGGCACGAAGTACTGTGAACTAAGGATGGACTCTCACTCTGATATCTACAAGAATCTCAAACTGACAGACCCGACAAACTGCCCCTCTCTCAGCCTGTTCATCATAATGGTTTCTCACCACCACCTTCTCTAGCCATCTTACCATTTTTCAGCTCACTCCAACAATAATCAAACAGCCATTATTGAATGCCTCTTTTGTTTCTTTCTTCTACATGACCCCACATTCTCACTGAGGACAGACGAAAACATCTTGTCTCTTTCTCTCAAAATCTTATAAAGAAATACTGTGATAGCCGTACTCACCATCACAATCTTACGTGTTAGCGCAGGACACCGCAGGCTCCCGATAGTTTTTGTGTGAGTTTTATTTTTTTAGTTTCCTTTCTATGTTATCATAACCTTAGGAACACATATCAACGGCCTCGCTAACAGTGAAGTCTTGCCTGACTAACACCTATTCTTTCACTACTTCCTAACAACATCTAATTCCGTTAGATCACAAAAGCAAACATCAGACAGTTGACGATCCTTTTGAACCAAAGTTGATCATGAGATCTTTAGGAGTTCGAGAGTCTCCATCTTATCACTCTTCCAAAGACACATTCGTCTAGTTGTCCAAGACGATCACTTTCTATATACTCAGGAAAACCAGACTAGAGTGGCCAGACTCCTGTCTATAGAGCATATAACAAGATCTGTACTTGTCCGCACAAGCCGCCTACGCGTGCTACAATCTGTGAGACAAACCACCCTCAGGAGTCTAATCATCTGATCACACAACACACTAGAGTACATGGCGAGCGAGTCTGTCACCTACACTCTGCATTATCGGTTACGACCTTGCTCTAGGTAAGGAGCTTCAGCTCACTATCTTAGACGGAGAGGTCAACATTCTTCTCAAAGTAGAGATTTCGAGATGCCTGCACCGCATCTCCGGGGTCAGGGGACAACACCTACCACCTCAGGGAGCGCTCACTCCGCTAGGAGGTATCGTGTCGCCGGCGGATTTTCTCACACATATGAGTTACGCAGAGCTCTACCATGGTTACAAATATGAATAATGCGTCTCTAACTTTATACATTCTGAACTCATGTAGAGACTTCTATTCATGTGTCCGGTAGTACACACATCACTCTCGCAGTGCGACTCACGGAGCTATTCATTCTCCGGAGCCGATTCATCTCATTCCCGGTGCACACAGTGCAGAGTCGTCACACAACGCCGACTGAGTGAGCACTAGATATTTTTCTAGTACAAATAATATACAGTGAGATATTCATCACATGACAAGTATTAGCTCATATTATGGAGGCAACGTGTCCACACATATCAGCGAGCGCATGTACACATGTATAGGTTCAGGACTATCGTGGGACAAAAGTGTAGATATGAGAGTCAGTTAGCGACCATCGGGATCATTTCTGGTCACGATATCACACATTTCAGACAAGGGGTGCTAGTACTAGCGCGTTGTGAGGTCCGACAGTTTGTAGCTCATTTGCTCTGTAATCACGAGAGATTCCTCTTCTCATGGGTGATATTCTCTTTTCTTATACTGATCATATTGTCCTACGCAGGTGACACATATGCTCAGAAGCAGGTAACTTATATGTCTGTAATCTAGGCATGACAATACAGAGAACACCATCTATATTTCACTGACAGAGACTGGAGTGACAGAACTCGAGGTGGTAGAGACTAGATGAAATAAAATCCTAGCCAGACAAAGGATGTTTTATAGTTACACCGACGTGGCGGTAGTATACACTAGTGCATCAAGAAGGCCACTATATCCCATTCTCACGATCATGTCAGATGGCGACACCTACATCATGTAGGTCGATACACATCAGAACAGCGAGAATACAAACACAACTGACTCAACCATAATTTTATGGAGCTACGTCACACTTTTTACAGACATACAATGTACACGCACGATGTTTGCATAACGTGAATGTGTGCATGGTTGTCAGTAATATATAATGTTTGTCACATCACACTATGGGACGATCAGACACGACTCTTGAAGGCACACATCGTCAGATCATCATGGGCGTGTCTATACAATCACAACAACTACTTACTACATAACACACAAGAGCAGACTTCTGACTAGGGGCACACACGCACACATAAACACGATAACAGGTTTCACAGGACAGTTATAGATGTATAGCGACAACGAGGTACTGTAGAGAGAACACATGGTGAGAGTACTTGTATGTGTGACACTCTGTTTTATAGAACTCTTAGACTGTCATGTAGTACATGGTATCACACACAGCTCTGAGAGAAATAGACTAGGAGTAATACCTTACTCTTGACATGGGCTATGGAATGTTTGACGATATTATTACTAGAGGTAGATTGTCATAGTGTATGTTGGGGTGAGGGAGTATTATGTGGTGTAGAGAGAGAGAGCTATGTTGATGTGATGTACTGACGAGTGGTGTCACAGAAGCACAAGAAATTGTGTGCACAAGGCACACATCATGGATCAACACTAGGTGACAGCACATGATCTAGGAATACGACGATATGGGAGCACTTTAATTGGGTGACACACACTATCGCACGCACACAAAGTTAGGGGGGCGCCAGTGACCTACACATGGAAAGCGCACTGCGCGCTCGTTCAGGACGACACAATGACGACACACATGCAGCGGGGGACACACATCACACATAGTGCACTCTAGAGTCGAGGGGGGTCTGGATATACATATGTATAGGGGAGGATGCGTATGCGATTGTCAAACAGTGTCTACAATGGCATAGCGAGTAGGGACATTTTCGGTGTAATGATGGGATACACACACCACAGTGTGTGTAGATTCTTCTGGATATGTAGGGGATGTGCGTTGAGAAGCTGATTCAGAACAAATAGAGACGAACACACACCACTCTATGTAAGGACACGTCACACACACAAGGAGATGTGAGGACAATATAGGGATATGGTACATGAACAGATTCACTTTGTCAGGTTGGGAGAAGTATCATGAAATGGATTATGTGATTCAGTAGGTTAGGAGAAACATGGGGATGGGAATAGGGTGGACAGGCATATAATGTGTACTTGTGAGTGATTATTGAGAGAGTACACCGGACAGGGGGGAGGGTGACACAGAGGTGACACGGGCGCATCGCATACAGTAGTGGAAGGAGTATCACACTGGAGACTCTTGAGGACGAGGGATGATTAGAGGTGTGGAGAGACTACGTCTACTATCATCAATTGTTTCATCAACGCATCACTTATGAGTATGGACGGGACAGTTGAGCAGTGGTTAGATTATGTATCACACAGGCATGTGGATTGCAATCGACCCTGTAGGTGTTCAGCTATATAGTTGCGGATCACACATCAGTTGTAGAGAGCATCTATGGAGGTGACACATAATTGTGATTTTCTAACATAGAGAGAGAGATACATCTTGCTGATAGATAAGTAAGTGATGACTACACAGTGGGACTGACACAAAGGTGGTGTAGTGGATTAGTATACTGGGAGATTCTAGGTGAGTTGACACATAGGGACACTGAGTAGGTGGGGAGGAGGATCATAGAGGCAATGTGAAGTCACAGACTAGGAGCGAGTCTTCACAGTGTGTACCTAGGGAACCATCGGTACAACAGAGGAGGGTAAAACATATTACACTTACAATTGACATCAACGGGATAGAGTAGATAGATTACACTCTATCTGAGGAGTGGTGTTCTAGACACAGAGACACAACAAACTATAGAGAGTGGAGTCATCTGTTCAGTACAATTAGGGTGTAGTGTAGACAGTATAGGTAGAGCAATCTAGGGAGATGGAGACATTGACAGACACATGTACAACCAGCAGGTCTGGTGGGTTAGACTGTTGTGTTGAGAACTGGTTATGGTACAGGAGAACATATGCATTTGATATGTGTGGCATGTACACTGAGGTGCGTTTGAGAGGTGGGGAGTCATTGGTAGAGACTATGTGTGTAGAGATGCACTAGTTATCAGTTGTCTGAAGTGAGTACACAATCTATTTAGTGAAGATCGGATAGCTGTATATAGGTAGATTAGAGAGAACACATGAGAGGCGACAGGAGTTTGGGTGATATGAGGACCTGATGCTAGGTGGGTGTGATGAGAGTGATATCATGACACAGATATGTCTATACTTGGTGCTGGAGAATGTGAGACATGGTACAACTGATGATATTCATGATGTGTACATATATCTCAACGGGATTGATGGTAGTGAAGATGAACTGTAGTATAGTGATGTTGTGAATAAGGGGAGTTGTGGCGGAAGAGCACTTAAGTTGAGATGACAGAGAGTGTTTCACTCTCTGGATTATGAGTATGTGTATAGAGGATTTAGGAGCGGGGCAGGGGCTGTCTCGACGTACTAAGAACTAAAGAAGTCACTCTGAGAGAGAGTACACTTAAAGGAATGCATACATGACCACATAGGTACACACAACTAGGTCGGCGCCACATGGGGTAGAGTGGATACAGGTGATTCTAGACAGTGGAGTGTGATTGTATCTTTCTCTGGATCTGTGTATGTGTACTACTTGACTTGTAGTCTCACATGTGATAGGTGAGGTATTGTGTAGATTGTAGTGCAATATTACGAATGGTAGGGATGGCGAGCACTAGTCATCCAGGGAACTGGATGATTTGATGGTGCGTTGAGAATTTTAGCAAGTAGAGCGGTCGTATGAGCGTCTCTTATATGTGTTCTAGATATATGTTGAGATGGGGCACAACAACATAGAACACAGGATCGAAAACTCTAGGATGGAGTTTGGTATGGATAGATCACACACTACACACTATCTATATTATGTGTTACAGAGTGTTATTATATTAGAGTTGTATGTGTGAAGGCATGATATTTGTGGGAACACACACAACATATTATACCAGATGTCACTATGCGTAGTTTATGGTATATTGTGCACCAGTTTATTGTCACACAATGTATCTCTTGCAAGCAGTATGTATGGGACACAGAAAATGACAGGTCGATACGACGCACATAGACTGTGATGCACGACACCAACCACGGAGGAACTGGTGGAAGTTGGAAAAGATGGGCGCGGTAGATAAAATGCACAGCGGACGAGTGAACCAGGCCGCACATCTATGTGCAGCATGTGCGACACACTTAGGATCTAATGGGGGGTGAGGGGGAGGTTCAAAGTCACACGGATAGGGCGTCCTCTCTCTGATACGAATTAACAGCATAGAGGATAGGTTCGTAGACAGGGACATGGTTACAAACTAGTCTACGCGACGAAGAGATTATAGTGTCTCCACGGAGATTAAGGACACACTGTGTAGGTCACAAGAGCAAACAGTATATATAGGGTGCAGGGCACCAGACTACGGTAAATCCCACAGGTAGTCACAACAGTGATACGGCAAGGCCAGACGTGATGATACTCTGTATACAAAGTATTGGGAGATTGAGTGCGGTGACTCTAGGGCAGTTAACTGTTTGGACATACAGTGAGTACTGACACACGACAGAGAGAGACGTGTCACAGACTAGAGGGGAGTACACGCAGTAGACGGGCGGAGATGCGTAGTTAGCACAATGGACGCTCGGTCGTAGCACTGATTATGTTAGTATTACACTTAACTGTTGGTTGAGTAGGGTGTATGTTATTTGCTCTAAACACATTGGATACGTACATTAAAATATGTAATCATATGAGGAGCATATCCACACACATGTTTCTCGTGATCGACTTCACAGGACAGCAAGATATACATAACTGCGAGTCTTTATCACAAGGTTGGATATGGAGAGCACTTTGTTATGTGTGATTATGTAGTTACATTTCTAGGTGTCCGGATAATTTGAGTGATTAGAGGTGATATTCTGAACACGACACAGGCATACACACTAGAGTCTGACTACAGTCACATCATACTGTACATAGAACACAGCTCAAAGGGTCTGGTATCACGTGTATCACATGAACCACTATGGGATATACTAGATATTAGAGAAACGATGAGCAGATGATGACTCTATGCTAGAGATGATCTTTGTATAGAGTTCACCTGCTAGACATTAACTGAGTCACTACAGGGTTAGTACGCAATCGGAGTAGTGTGAATATGAGTAACGTTTCGCACAAGTAGAGTGAGATATTATACACCATCTGGTGTGAGTCACTCTTTGAGCAACACACTACTTAATATTAAGAATAACACAACTCATTATGGTGACTATATTCTAGAATTGACATACCTCAGTAGCAAGCACCTACGACGAGGGAATGTGGTTATGTGTTTATGCATAGAATAGACTATACTATCCACAAGCACACATAAGTCTTATTGATAGGTGGTGGAGGTGACGCGCGCTTATACACATACACATAGCAGGATTGGGTAAGTAGGGTGAGTATTGGTGTAGATAGAAATGAGGGGAGGGGTGATAAGGTTTGGGTTTTTTTTTTTTTTTTTATGGAAGAGTGGTATATATTGGGAGTATCAAGAACGCTTACATGACAAGTCACATAGAGTCATCATTATATTGTGAATCTTCTGGTGATCACTCTGCATGCTTAGTGGGAGAGATGTGTGACTTCATGATGCTGCATTAGAGTGATAGTTGGTACACTAGTGGACCGGGATGGGACAAGTCAGTAGGTGAGACAGCGTGGAGATGAGAGGACATAGTCCACATTTTGAGTTGGACAGTTATGATATATGGTAGTTACACAGTACATATTCACTCTACTGCACATAGTGACGTATGTAAGGAGTTTATAACACATGAGAAGCATGATATCTTGTCCACTTCACTATAGTCTCTGACTGCTAGGTATCAGACACTGTCAAGATTCTACATCATGTATCTTGTTGGAGGCCCATTAGTACACTATGTACATACAGTGTGGGGGGGGGTAGTGGGGGGTATTGTATTCACACATATGAGGGTTATCACATGAAGAGACACATGCTTCAGTGGAGTGAGTAGCGAGATGTGAAGAGGTATAATAGTATAGTGGATTGTGGTGAGCACAATTGTGAGTGTTGGATCACACATGTGGGGATCAGGTGTGGTTATGGGCTACTCATAGATAGTTCGAGAGAGTCATTCGGTGACATGAGGAGGTGGGCGTCACCTATTACGTGATAATGGCTTATAACAGGTCAACTCATATTGAGGTGAGAGATTCAGGATATTTATGTGTAAGAGACTGAGGATTGGACTAGAGAATTTTTGACACATCAATATAGACTTATATTATATAGGGGATCTCAAGGAGATGTGGGGGTGTATTTTTTTTTGGGTATCTTTAGGACTATATGCACCAACACAAGAGGTATTAGATCAGAGGGAGGAAAATATGAGTGTGGTGGAGCTGAGTACGATAAAGACATATGCGACTTGCAGACTGTTAGATTTTAGTGGTAAGTGAGTACAGACTACAGAGTATATTATATAGGTGAGTCTCGTAGTGTTCATCAAGTACGCGATCGTGTTATGTCAGTTCATGTTACTGGATTGTACACTTTAAACAGTGAACATTGGAGACTTGGCTCAAGTCTGCACTTCACACACGAAGTTGGTGATGAGCTGTATCACTGTCTTGGTTCACATATGCGCGACGTATCACAGTGAACAACACATACTATACGATTTCTGTGTGTGATACAGACACTATCTAGTGTGTGATCTTTCTATATATAAATAGGTAGAGAGGGAATAGAAACTAGGGTACTAGATGCCACAAGAGCACAATAAACACAGATCGGGATTTGTGTGAGAGACACATAGACTACAAGAGTAGATTTATCATGCACTAGACCTACACATGTTTAGAGGGAGGGATCCGGTAAGTGTGAAGACAAGATTGAGAGGGCACGAAACTGTCATTACAAGTGTATACAGCCGAGAGTTGGAGCTGGTGTTTGGAACGATTATGAGGCCAGTAGCGTGGGTGATGTTGTCAGTTAGTCAGAGAGATAAGATATACTCAATATTGACATCACGTATCTCTAAGTCGTTACAGACACAGTATATAGAGCATATGGGAGCTGGCACAGAGATATGTCGTGAGGAAGTATGTGTGGAGTGTATTTTGTGTGTGATACAGTTGGAAGGTGTCGCTGACGTTGGGGGGGTGTACACGGGAGCGGTTCAACACATAGATGAACACACTACTCAGAGACCAATACAACGTAGCCAGGTTGAGACACAACACACACACATCAACTCTCTTTGAGGCGCGCTGAGAGTCGGGCGTGGGGACGTATATCTCGTGTGTCACCATAGTACACTATTCACACACTACAGGTGTGATTGTGGGAAATTGGGATAGCACACGATTAATGGGTGGACTGACGGGACCCACATCTTAATACATGGGGGTTCAATACAATTGCTGTAGAGAAGGTGTGATACAGTGACAACGTGGACCTTGAATCATGGATGAGGATCTACCTATTATATATAGTGGACACTGGAGATACAGAGAAGCGAGAGAGTATTGGAGATTATGGCGACGCACTACTTACGCATCTCACTCTAATACATCTCTTTTTAAGATTGCAACAGATTAACACAGACAACAGAGAGTCTGGTTGTAGCTCTAGTGTTTGGTATTATTTACACATACCAATAGCGTATGTGGGACAGGATTCGCTGATACATGTTGATACATCCATTATATCGAATGCTAGTAGTTGATAGCGCTATCTCTGAGTGACACACTTCACATCAGTCCACTTACAACAAACAGGCCACTGGAGCACAATGAATACTTAGATGTTTATCTCAGTCAGACTCACATTTTACACTTGATAGCAAAGCATCTATTCACATCACTGTGCGTCGTGTGTGTTATACATTATCCAGACAGTGATATGAGATGATATAGTGTGATATGTGAGAGTCTGACTATTATATATTCATAGGTACTTGCGTGTTCACGAGTAGATGAGACATCTATAGAGAGGGGGTACTTTAGTGGTCTAGTTCGTGGGTCTAGAGTAGGTGGGGAGATATGAGGCGTGGGGTGAGTGTGTATGTATGTAGATGATTCAGATAACATATGAGCTATATACACTATTATACTATTAATAACGTCCTTAGGTGAGTGTATAATCCACACTACATAGTATGTGAGTATTTGCGATGTGTATTCTGTTGGGACTCTTAGGATGTAGTGTGAGTTCACACTATATGTGAGATATTTGGGGTGAGGACTACAGTTGGACACAGGAGAGCGTGGCAACTCATACATATTAGTGAGTGTCATCGTATATAGGTATATGTAGTGCATATTAGAGCACAACATAGGGTAGATATGAGTTTAATGGGACTCATAAGACGTATGGACAACAGATATATTGTACACAAGGACTTACACTGTAGATATGCAATGTGGGTCATCTGTCTATACTATACTAACAGTATCTATGATGGGAGAGTGTGATTTTGAGATTATTGGTATGTGAGTGGGTAGGAAGTGATAAACGTGATGACACATATGTACATAGCAGGTGTGATCGGTTGAGTAGTAGGTATTACAGAGGAGATCTCGAAGACATATCTATTATAGACGACAATGTGTGAGTGAGGTTATGTGTGTTGTGTGAGAGAGTGTGCACAGGATTGTGTATGAGGTTATGGTACAGATGGATGCTATTCAGACTTAGTATTTTTAGTGCGTGGACTCTACTAAAACTGTGTGTAGCGCGAGTGATGGGAGGTAGGTGACAAGTCTTATGATCTAGGTGACATGAGGATGGGCAACTTGCCTAGTGTTATCTGTCTATCACTACTGGGTGCATATGTAGTATACATTAGATAGACTTAGGTAGAAGCGAGTAGGACTATTATGTTTACTATCATGCTTCGAGAGATTAGACACTGTGATGAGACACAGTCTGATGAGATTAAAGAGTCATGGGGGGTTTGTATATGTAGGACTCATAGTACAAGTAGCTGAACAAGTGTGTGTTGAGTCACTAGTCAAACTGTAGAGTGGACTCAAATACAGCACAGAATAGGGATAGTCTGATTGAGTGGATTCACACTGTGCAGGGATACACACACATATGGATACTCTGAACGGCGTCATTGGGAGACAACATGTGCTAAGTCTAAAGATCATGCGTGTCTAGGGTGACACACTACTATGTATTATACTTATTTAATTTGGTGAGACACAGTGTGAACACACATTAGTGTATTGGATATCAGTAGATAGATGTGGACAGGATAGGGTATAGAGATGATGAGAGACGTGTATTCATGATATCTGTATGGGGAGGACAAGTGAGACGTGACACAGGGATCTGTCATATACGAGGGGTGGGTGGTCGTTTAGGCACTAAGAGGGGTGGTAAGTTTGGTTAATATTGTGTGATACAGTGTTTCTTGAGTTGAGATACTTTACGTAGGTAGGAGATATCTAGAGTGACATAGTCATGATTATGTTGTAGATGTGTCATAGGTTCAGATGACGCATCTAAGCAGTGACATAGCTGATCTCTTAGTTCTCTTCACTCTTTGGTCTCTCTAGAGAGGCACAGATAGGATTGTGATTGTAGATGAGACACTTAGGGTCAAGTGAGTATCGTACAGAAACATATTAGTCGATCTCTAAGGATATATAGATAGAGAGTTAGTAGGTCAGACTCACACACTGTATCTCATATATATTGGAGGACAGATGGAACACTGATTTTTTGTTTGAGAGGTGGAGGACAGAGTGAACATAGATGACTGATAATTATCTTATATCTATATGAGATTGCTACAGTGCTCATGTGGGATGCATGACACAGAGTCAATTAGTATGCAAGAACGGTCTGTTTGACATTACACTTGCCGATTGAAACGTAGATATCTAGTGTTAGAGTGTAGACATTCATGCTGCACAGCTCTAGCACGACGTCATGTTATATGTTATAGAGTGCAGAGTAAACACCATTAACTAATTGTGTAACATGAGCTAATCATCATGACACAGAGAGACTGACTTTTTATCTGACTAGTGGTGACATGATGGCTAGTGTATACAGACAGTGTTATATCACACGTGATGTACAGATGGGCGACCGAGAGTTAGGTGAGAGGAGAAACGTACAATCAATAGGCTCTAGTATATTAGACACACTCATAATATATCGTAAGTATAGAGATTGAGGTAGACAGGTTGGAGGAAATGGTGCAGCGAATGGGGGAGCAAGATAGGATGGTCGGGATAGACAGGTCAGAGGTGTCTATAGCACAGATGTGATGAGATAAGTGAAATAGTGTTTAAGGATGATATCTTTGAGAGCACGTGCGGAGACACACATTATAAGAGACATTGTGACACGTCGATTTCTATGTTCACTAGCTAGGTGGGCAGCTCATTAGTACGGAGAGAGAGGCTATGTGAATGACACAGTGCGGATTACTGCAGAGTGTGTGGTATAGATCACGTTATATATCAAGTACCAATTACACTACCATAATACACTTTTCATGGGTGTATTTCTGTGAGATATGTATATTGATAAATAATGGACAGCATAGGACACTCTACGTAACAGGGGAGAGGCAGAGTAACTGACAGCACGACAGCACAAGTTACACACAATAATATATTGTATTGGAACAAATAGCATGATATGGTGAGACAGGGGTATCTCTGTTGACAGTATATGTAGTGAGTATGAGTGTGATTAGAGGCACAGGCAGACATGTTGAGGAGGGGACAACATAGTGATCGTGGACTGCACAGGTTTGCTTGCACTAGTGTATGTGAGCGCTGGGAACACACACTAGGAGAACAATTCTAACGTGATATACAAGTGGTGGCAGCACATAGTAGAGGTGAACACCATCTGTCAAGGTGTGCTGGTGGGAGAGGATAGATGTGTATGAGTAGGGACGTGAGGGGTATACATGGCAGATAGAGATAGCGAGATTAGAGGAGAAGGACATTTCGGATAGGGTCAGACTTGCAACACACGTATTGGTACAATTGGGTGACATGGTTGTTGGCACTATTCGTCACAGTGTGGAAGTGAGTACGAGAGTTAGATGCTCACACACAACACACTAGAGGTGGTGTGTTGAGTAGAGAGATCGGTAGGACTACCGCTAGTAGTGGTAGTAGACACTAGAGTGTGACAACTCAGTGGTAGAATAGTGGAGTGAACGAGACACACTGCTAGAGCTTACTATACAGGAATGGAGTGTGAGTGATGTGATAAAAGTTAATAGGAAATGATTTAGAAATGGACACAGCCACGACGTGGAGATGTATAGCTGAGCTTACAGAACTTTGTAGTGGATGGGGCTTATGGTAGACACAATTGAGATACTGACACGTCATAGTCCTGATAAACATCACTAAGAAAGGTCGTGTGAGATTACTTAGACGTCATTAGGGCATATTAATGTGAGATTTTAGTCCGGAGAGGAGTATTAGATTAGGGGAGTATGATGGATATATTACATACTGAGAGACTACTGGGTATAGTTTGACATAGCACGGAAGAGAGAGTCTCTGAGAGATCTCAAGACGAGTTACAGTTGTGAGTCCATAGATTTCTCTCAAGTCAAGCGGATGTGTTCCTTTATGTGATATTATTCTACTTGGCATTATCTGTCATGAGATGTAGTGTGAAGATACTGACTAATTAGAGGGTGTGGTTACACGCTGGTGTGGTGATCACATGGAAGATGACAGACACCATCCTTATTATCATATATGAGAGTGGAGCTCATAATTGTGAGAGAGATGACATATTAGAGTACTACGATCCGATAGTACGATATATGGACGGGAGGATCTAAGATGTATCATATATGCATCATATCATCCTTGAATCTTTTTAGGAGAGTTAGTGAGAGGTCAACACACATACACTTCTAAGTAGTACTGTGTTGGTTGATGGAGTCTCATTGATATGTTTTATCACATTTTAGACATTTATTAGAGGTTCTCTGGAGTTCTGACTAATAGATAGATGATTATCTATATAGTAGAGGATAAGGGGTGGTGATTACAATCCGAGCTCAAGTAGGATATGTATGTGCACAAGCAGGAGTTAGGGAGAATTAGTAGTCACACACACCATCTACGTGACACGATATTGAGATATGATAACACGTTTGAATAGGTCTCTGTAGAGGGATAATTTGTGTATTGATAGTGGTGACGTTATCAAGACTAACTACATCACTAGTATGGCACGAGATAGTGTGACTGATATTGTTAGTGACCATGGCGGTTGACATAACTATTGAGGAACGGATATGTGAGTTGGAGAGTGAGTTGATTATTTTAGGGCACATTCACACATATACACACACACACACACACGAGTAGCACTATGACTATTCTAGGTACTGACAGCATTATGTATTATGTATATAGAAGACAGATTATATTGTATCATCACGATTGGTGATGTATGAGAGGGAGTCTAATTATTATATCTGTCAATGGTATTGCTAGGGGAGACAGAGATTATTAGATCTAATAAGCACTGCACTCAAACTGGTCGTTATGGCGTAGATAATCGTTGGTGTATTAATAGGTTTCTAGGAGATCCTAGTTCTACTGTACATACATTAGTCAACTCTATTATCTCTGGTTTACACACTCTATACTGCTTACTGTGTGATATAGTAGTGTGATCTCAGGAGAGTGACACAATAGTGGAGATACTAGACATAGAGAAGAGTCAGAGGTGCATGGAGATGGGGGGAAGTAGGAGAGGATTGTCTGATCTTGGGATCAGGGACGACACAAGTAGAGAAAGTGGGGTAAAGACGATGGTTGTGCACTAGGGTGGTATTATAGCTAACACTCTAATAGAGTAGCTGGTGGGGGATAGTTGGGAAGACAGGTATATAGTATTGTAGTGGGTGACCTAGAGGGATCTTCATACAGGGAGTATGGTGTATAGACAGTGGATGGGTATCAGATATGTCTGTGATGTGGTTGACAGGAGGAGACTATGACGACACGATGTATTAGGATGTGATGAGTTAGAGCGAGGAGGGACTTTGTAGGGGGGAGAGCGTTGTATGGGAGGCCTTAGGGAGGCGAGAGAGGGTGAATAGTGTGAGCGACAAGTCTGATGAATAATTGATGTGAGATAGGGAGTTGATGGGGACACATAACACACTCAGAGTATGAGCAGTGTCTATTTAATAATATTTCGTGTTGGTTGTACACAGACTTGATGACTCTCCACATAGGAGCATCAACAAGAGGTGATGTATTGACAACATGGGATGTGTTAGGGTAGACACAGAAGTATGAGTAGTGCAAGTGTGTGTGACGGTGGTGGAGAGAGATACACGGAGACACAAGAGACAGAGCATACAGCTGTCTCATTTATAAGAAATAAATCGAAGACAGCTGCTTAGGAGGAGAGGGTGACAGGTAGGGGTACTAATGAACGCAGGAGAATTCATAGGTGGATAGAGGTCTGTATAAGTGGTTATGTGGGTATTACATACGAGGTGGACGGTACTGCTACAACAGACAGTGTTGAACATAGTATCAGAGAACACACATGTGCAGGCGGAGAGTGTCTACATCGAAAGAGACGAAGGGTGGGGTGTGACACTGGCGAGGGAGCGACACTACAGGGGATGAAGGAGGAGTGTGTGGAGGAGGGCGGGGACATATATGAGGGGTTTCGTGTATTGTGTACATTACACCAGTGATGAGACAAAGATGATAGGGGGAGGACGTCCAGTGCACAGACATGAAGACTTCAGATCTAATTAGAGATTAATGACAGAGGGTAGTCACACACTTGATGGTCTGAGTGTGAGGTGTCTCTACGTATGGGAGGGTAGAGGAATACCAACGGAGGACAGGACAACATGGATCGGGATATACTCAGTGGATAGTACGAGGTGTACCACACTGACATGTGGGATGGGTGTTCTAGACTCAGTGAATAGTGTTTAGACAGGAGGGGATTGAGGAGCAACAAGCAGATAACTGTAGTAATGGGTGAGTGTGCCTCTGAGAAGCATAGGCACTGTAAGAGGTTAGGCACACGTACACGCTAATGTATCATAGTTTCTTAGCACTGTCTCAGTGGAGGCACACCAGGCACAGAGATTTTGGGCACGACGATCTAAGGTAGGATGGATGACACAGGAGTGACGCAACAATCGAGGAGAGGTGTGATCAGACTGGGGTTGTTAAAGAACACACGACGTATCTGGAGAGACCTATAAACACATATAGCAGTTGTGACTAACTAGTAGCAGGAGCATGAAGGCAGGGACACACAACGCACATAGTGAGCACTGTGTAGACATCTAGACAGGGTACACTCACATGTGCGTTCATGCACCAGACTACATGGAAGACACACACTACATGTGAGTGGGGATCACAGTGAGGAGTAGACATGGCAGAGACTGTATACAGTAGTAGAATAGCAGAGGAGAGAAGTGATGGATGGTTATAGAAACTACGTCAGACATTAGGCACATGCGAGAGTCTATTAGAGCGAAGTAGTCACGTCTGGACACAGTCGGTGTCTATGAGGACTGGGTGTGAAGCACTAGTTTGACTGAAGAATATCTTTTGTAGAGGAGTGTGGTCTGGTAGAGTAAAGAAGGGCGGATATGGGAGGGATTCCAGGAGACCATATACATCACAATAAGGGATTATATAACAGGTGGACAGGAGACAGATACAGATGAATACATAGAGAGGGGGGTACTAAGGGGGAGAGAGGGGAATGACACACAGACACGTGTTAGACTAGAGAGAAAGGAGCAACGCAGCACTGACTATATACACTGAAACATAACTGGAGAGATCTTAGTACTGACTTGGAGTGCTTGGGACATGGTGGGGCACACACAGTGACAACACGTGGCGATAGTGTGTGGGTAAGTGTACGGAAATGTGGGGACACATTGGCACACCATGGTACACACACACACAACAAGATGACTATATCAGAGTGACTAACGTGGCACAAGAGGAACAGATAAATGACAGAGGAGGGATATGCACATGGGTCTGCAACAACTGGATGAGAGAGTATGTATGTCGAACCTTTGGGATGATAAGTACATGTGCAACACACTAATCGGACTGCGCCGCGGTTGAGTATAGATGGATATGTCATGGGTTATATGTGAGAGTTGATCAGAGGTCACACAGCGACAGGACGGGACTCTGACAGGTAGATGTAGAGGTGAAGGGATATAGATAGTGTGGCTTACAGTAGATCTGATGAGGACATTTAGTGTGTATAGGCAGACTGGGACTGGGAACGAACAGATGGTCACAGGTGGGTCTATTGAGTATGTCTGACAATAGACAGCAGATAGTCAGTAATCAGTCAGTAGGTATAGAGTGTCGACAGTACAGTCTATGTATTAAATAGTATAGTAAGAGAGTACGTAAGAGAGATCAAGTGATAACACAGGACGACACGGTATCTAACTCACATATCTTGGTGGTGGACACAGATATGACTACACAGTACGATGACAACACAGTGGTGATGCAGGATTGATCATGTACACACATTTGCGGGAGAGAGAGTCACAGAGCCATATCACAGAGAGGACACACACACACACTGGTTGGGGGAGAAGAAGAGGTCGATTTATTTCAGAGGTGATACTCTCACGGACTATGATTTGACGTTGTTATATGACATATAACTAGTGATGGCACATAACACACACAGAGTATCAGTAGTGTGTGGTGATAAGGACAACGGTTCTTAGGTGGCATTCTGGAGATCGTTGGAAGTAGAGTGGTAAGGTAGAGGACTAGGAAGAGACATGAGTGATCAGTGTCTAGAATCTCATCGGACAGATGATCAAAAGGATATACTAGATACTACTAAGTGTATATGGTCAGAGTAATATAGGTTTACAGATGGTCTCTTAAACATTCAGTCGATGTCTGGATTGTGGAACCGTCACAGGGCAGGCATGGCAATCTAGAGACATTTCACGTAGAATGATACAGGTGTGTGTCCTGACAACCATGAAGTACAATATGTGAGTAATGACAAGTGAAGAACATTGAACATGGGTCATGAAATGACTATGATATGGAAGGAGACAGGGTAGATAGAGAAGTGTGATTGAATCTTTGACTGCATGAAATCTGAGAGCTGCGATCGGATAGCGATGTGAAAGACTGCAGTTGACAGAGTAAGTACTATGATGGTTACTGCACAGATAGGACAATTATGTGCACACTGCACAGAGTAGACGGAGCAAGGTGACGAGGGAGTCACACACACACATGTTGTGATGTTACAGAAAGGTGGGGGGGGTGACAAGTGTTTCTATGGAGTGGTTCTGTGTCTGGATAGTGAAGAGCGTCAAGTATGTTGAGACCACAATGGGGTGTGTTATCTCCTGTTAGACATCTTGATATATACTCACAACTATGACACACATTGGTGTAGATCTCTGTAACTCATGTATTAGTGAATTGACACAACACGAGTGAGGTGGACACATATACGGCCATTAGAGGAATTTCTACACTTGAGATGGCAGAGTGTGGTAGTGATTGTATATCAGGGACTATAACTCATGCTAGTTCTTATAAACTCACAAGGTTGACTACTATTAGATATTATTGTGTAATCTTGATATTTGTCTGTTTATCTCTTGAGACACTGGGTGACAGGATGGTGGGTAGCTCTTGAGTCTGCTAGGCTCACACCTTACATTTACATCACACTACATACATGAGTAACATCATAAGTTAGATGACTCTCACTACACAGTGAGACACAACAATTTTCGCACACACACATCATTATAGCAGAGGTCTAGAACACATGCATGTGAGACGGAGAGTGTTATATACACTCTACTATGAATATTGTGTTGATCACAGATACAACTACAGCATAAATACACAAGACTACTTACTACATTAGTCTGCACATGATTTTTTGTGTTTCTAAAACACTTTGGATTACTCCTCACAGTAAACATAGTAGGGATCAGTCTACTAGTGGTGAGGTGGGTGAGACACAAAACAGTTTGACGACGCGGAATAGTGCTATACACCTACGGAGAGTGAACTGATAGATAGAGAGTCTTACGGCAGTTTTGTGACACGGAGGTGATGAGGATCTCTATTCCTTGAGATACGGAGTGTCTGGAGATTTATCATAGGTGTGATTCTTTGTTTGGACATGATACATCTCGAATTTCACACAAGTTTGAGATTCATCTGATCCTCTCATATAGCTCTATCAGAGAGTTCTAGTTTCAGTGAGTAGAATGTACACACTGATTCAGAGATGCTATACTGTATACAGCAGATATATCTTGAAATATTGAATCTGGATTCTAGCTTTAGTATACAGATGGTGTCCGTCTCTCATTCATGCTATATTCCTACTTTGACTAAATGTCATTAGAGATTGAGACACACATGTGACATAATATGAGGTTGGTATCAACAGTATTGAGATAAGTGGTGAGACACATGGTAGATGCGAGAGTGAGTTCACACAGTTGTACATGTACTGTTACATACGACACATGGCACGCACTACATGTGTAGAGTTGTACGTGTCTCGTGAGATCACATGATATCAGACTTGTAGTCAAGGGCGCGTGCGGATCTTAGGCACGAGAGGATGATAGTTCTCACGGGGGATACACTTATAAGAGTTAGTTCAAGTTGTGTACTAGTCACAGATTGGGTGAACACACACGCACAACTTTATCATCTTTGCGTGCGTAGACATCGTAAGAGAAAGCATGCTTAGAGGATCTGCTGGTGTGCGTGAGTGAGGATCACGAGGCACAGATAGAGAGGAATGTAGGCAACTATATAGCAGATGGTGTGACAGATACAGAGAGAGAGTGAGACACACGAGACACACACCACCACTCATATCTGAGACTGGGATGTGACACGAGCAACGACATATTACTAGAGGACTGAGCATAACACTAAAGAGTTAAGGACTGTAATTTGTAGATTTGGGTTGTGGGGGGATGGTTTTATTTTGTTGTTTCTGATAGATAGGTTTGTATGAAATAGTTTTAGGTTGAGTATATTATTTGTTGGTGAGGTTCTGAGAGGAGAATAGGATTGAGGGGGGGGGAAAAAGCACTAGTGTTGTGGGGGATGGTGGATGTAGTGGATGTGACTTTAGGTGTGAGTGACTCAAAACGAGAGTATTATGAGGCAACATGACACAGGACTGAGTAGTTGACAGTGGTGAGTGAGTGGATCAGATGACACACAACATTACGTATAACACAAGAGGCACAGGGTTGGCAAGGTCCTCGTAGAGTGTGTGTAGGTGCGCGACAGCACTGTGATCACGCTACAGTTGTGCGGACACGTCAGACATGTACGTATAACACTGGACATGGACACACTCGATCTACACACGGGGGTGTGGATTGGCGTAGTGGAGTTGAAACACTCGACCAGTGTGGGTCCGTAGAGAGTGGGATGTATGGTGGTGCCAGAGTGGGGATTGCTAGAATCACAGTGAAAGATGGGCTGGAGAAGTGCACACTTGACTACTGGGGGTAGAGGTGTGTGAGTACAGCTTGGGGTGGATAGCCATGAGATCTCAGAGGGGACAAATGACGTCACAGGTATCATGTTTGGACACACACACAGACGGGGGTAGGGTAGGACTATGAAGAGGTATTGTATCACTAAGATGTACTCAGGATAAGGTTGAATGGGATGACACACATTTGTGTCACAAGTGTGAACGTTATGGAGGGTGTGGATGAGGTGTAGTAGCAGTGGGAAGAGACAGACAACCAGTGTTGGGGATGAGGACAGTAGTGACATAGACGAGATAAGAGAAAATTGGGAGGATATAGGAGGAGAGGGAAAGGATAGTGGGAAGAGAAGGGTTGTATGATGGGAAAAAAAAAATATTTTAAAAGAGGGGTCACGAGATTTAAAAAGACACTGACATCAAGGTCAATGCACAAAACGGGACTTAGGACGGTTTGCAATCAATGATAGAAGCGCGGGGTCAGAATGTGGGAGAGTGTACGGGGATCATAAATACAATTGCATAGCGTGAGTCCAGAAGGCACAGGAGTAGTGTTGAGAAGGGACATGACTATGTCAAAGTATGATGCTAATGTAGATGATACAGAGGTCAGAGGATAGCTGGAGCACACATGGTGAACACGGCACGACTTGGATATATTCGACATCGGTGTAGAGTAGATGACATGGGGAGAGACAGAGTTAAACGTGATGTGGGGGTGCGTGTGCAACGATAGGAGTGTAGTGGTCTTTACTAGAACGACACATAGTAGAGAGAGTGTGTGACAAGTAGATAGAGGGGATTGGAAGGTGTTAGATGAGGGACGGGCGACGACTGCATGGAGGGTGGATAGCGGAAAGTAGAGTACACGAGTCACTATATGATGAGGAGCGGGGCTATACGATGGAGTGTTAGCGCTGTTTTTAGTGGGCGGCGTATGGGTGCGCGCAGTCGAGTAGATATATGTGTGGCACTATAGTCAGTTTGTGATAGACTACTGTAGGGGGGGGGTGAGTTATGGGAGGGGGGTTAGGGGTTGGAGCGGTGCAGGGCGCGGGGAAAGGGACGAGCATCGGTCAACGCGTAGTGAGTGTGTTCTTCACATGTTATCTTTATGGTTTTGGGAAGTGTGGTTTATGGGAAAGGAATATAGACGTTGGTAGGACACAGTAGTACAGTGTCGCGTTGAAGTGTATCACGTGGAAGTGGAAGAGTTATATCGGTGGAGTATACGTGTCGTGGTCACACAAGGTGACTATCTGAACTGGGAGGAGCACACAATGGTGGCATGGTCACACCCCATGTTGTGTTTAAATAGATAGGATCATATTAGTTAGAGAAATATGTTGAAGAAGGGATTTTAGGGGCCAGCAGGTTCACATTCGAGACGCGCGTAGGAGGGTTGCAATTTGATCGGGGTCGCTCAGATGGAGGTGGGTGATGTATCGTGACAGTCGAGTTGGGTGTGAGGAGTGACAAGCTCAAGCGTGGGATCATATGAGGATGAGAGACTCGTGTACACGTTACTGACGAAAGAGTACAACGTGGAGTGGGGTAGTGCTAGTGAGCACGGGAGAGTGGTTGTCACATATCTCTAGGGACAAGTCACGGTGTTAAGATGCAGATGATGGTTATGAGGAGGGAGTTACTATATGTAGTGTAATCAGAGCGACACAACACAGTTGTTTGGGAACGGCGACACATATCTGGGTGCGGGACGGAGAGTGATTGTAGCGGACTACACAGCACGATTTTCTCAAGTAGGGGTGAGTAGTAATGGTAGAGCTTGAGAGCGCACACAGGGGTTGGTGGTGGTGTCACTATGACGTGTCGAGAGTAGTTTTGAGAGAATACAGGACACTTATCAGTTGAGTAGTGTCTAGCACAAACGATCCACGAGCTGTAGATGTAGATCACTGTAAGATGTAAGTCTACAGAGAAGGGTTACTGTGGGTCATACGTGTGCTATGTATAAGAGTCTCTGCTCAAGGGAGCGACTGGAACATTGATAGTGGTGACACAGTGCACATCTACCAGTAACACATGAAGGGATCTGACTTACGGATTTAGGAGAGGGTGAGACACAGAGATATGCTAGGGTGTGAGTTATCTGGCAGGTACAGTCGCACGTGCTTGTGTGGCGTGCAGGTGAAGTCAAGACTCTGAGTAGTGAGAGAGTAGAGAGAGTGGGGTGGAGATAGAGACGGAGGGAGAGAGAAGCAGCGTGGAGGTGTGAGTAGATTAGGTAGGGAGAGCGAGAGACGACCACAATATGTATCAAGATATTATAGTGGGGGTGTAGGTGTACGTGAGAGTGAGTCAGTCAGATACACTCTACGTACACACACATTGGTTAACTTCACTGTTACGCTGAGACGTATCGGTGTCTGGCGACACTTCAACTGCATGAGGATTAGAGATACACACGGACGGATGAGGAGAGATATGCATTAGGATTACACATGTAAGATAGAATGACATATTACAACATTAGTCTTGTAGGGCTAGGTGAAGTGGCACAATTGTATACATTCGTTGTAGTATATATGCTATGGGCACAACACACATTTGTATACCATCTGGGTTAGATTGAGTTATGGTATGGGAGATAAGGAAGATTAGAGATAGACTCTAGAAGATTATAAGGGATATGACGCGCAGAGAGTATATGAGAAGTCGAGTCAGTGGGTATTGTGATCAACTCTAACAGTGGTGGAGTGGTGTATTTCTGAGTCAGATTATGGAATCAAACACTAGGAGAGTGTCTTGACTATCGAAGTTGGGTGGTGACAGGAAACACAGTGTGTGAGTGAGCACACACATTAGTGCAGCGGATGCAACGACTAGGGGTGACACACACATATGACAACATTAGCACAAGATAGGGTGGATGGAGGAGTCAACTTGGTCTCGCAGGTGGGGTGTTACAGAGGACACGTGACAGTATAACTAGACATGACACATCTCTTACATGTGGAATAAAGGATGGCATCTTCGTGGTTGTGGTTATGATAGAGCGAAGACGGAGTTAGTCAGCCTATGTACAGTGCGTAGTGTCTTGTCTAGATGTGCAGGGACGGTGCAAGGAGTGAGAGTTGTGTTCTGGTAGGGTTGATTTGACTTGTGTCTGAGTACTGTTATTAATGGGATGCTATAGGAGTATCTCTACGATAGTAACAAAGAGCAGGCAGAGTCTATTAAGATATATTAGGGACGTTCTGCGGACGCTGTTCGTATTGGATGTGATAGAGTTGAGTGTGAAAGGTGGTGTGATAAGAATGGTACTGTGAGACGTGATATGCATCTGGAAACAGCGTTAGCACACTGGTCTGTATAATGGTGCGTGATATCGTGTGAGACTACGAGATAGATGTAGGATGAGACACATGATCTCTACAAGAGTTCTGTTTATGCTGATTTACTATCATCAGAGTTTTTGGCTCTCTAGAGTGTGAGTGATGAGTACTTATAGTACACAAGTCTTAGAGACACAAGATGTTTCTGGATGGGCTTTTAGACACAATATGCGGAGGACAGATAGGTGTACACTAGTAAGCATCTCTGTCACAATCTGTGAGACACAGTGTTGCTGATGTAGGCGAATACATTGTAGAGGTGGCAGCGACATGAGACAGAGCGGAGATCTTACATATTGATACGAGACCCACACAGTAGCGATCACTTGCGGGGAACATGGACACCAAAATGCAACATGAGCGCAGAGGATTTACAGGCAAGAGAGAGTGGGACACACGACTCAACATGATTGAGCGGAGGCATGTGGTGCGACTCTTTCTGAGAGGATGCACATTCTGAAAGTTTGTTAATGTAGGCAACACTGAAATCAGCGACGGCATCTCTATTTATGAGTGATGAGACAGCCAGACACAGTAGGACACTATCTATGGGAACGTGTTGGTACATTACTCGATGAGCTTTAGCTAGAATGAAGTGATGGAGCTGAGTACAATGTGTCATGTTACACAGACATTACACATTCTAAGCAGTAATTGAGCAGATTCTCGTAGGAGGTAACACAGATCATGTGACAGGATGTGATGCAGTTGAGATAATAGATTGAGACAATAGATATACGCGAGACACAAGTCAGTGTGCGCACGGGTATAGGGTTGAGTGGATTATCTACTTCAGTAGACACAGTGATAGGTGTGAGTCTTATGTGAGATTGGACTGAGTAGTTTATCGAATGATTGACTCTGATATCTGAGGTATCTCTGGAGGCGGACTAGAGACATTGGATGACAAGAGTAGTCTCATCTTATGGATCAGAGTATATTTGGAGGTTGGGGATAAATTCATTGGGATAGGCTCTTGTACGATCATGGTCACACAGTACTGTTAGAATGGATGTATTTTTATCTGACATTAGCAACAAGCACACGGAGGGTTAGTGGTGATCACCGACAGCGGGGACTAAACTCTATATAGAGAGGATGGTAGCAACAGCACGCAGTAGGCAACACAACTGGTTCAGGTGTGGTGAACCACAGATGTCATGTGTGTGCAGTTCGTCTGTACATTTGGGTGGGACCAACGATAGTCACAGAACTCGATGTGGAGAGTCATCAGTTAGACGTATCTTTCTGTCAGTTTCTCATACTGCCAGCAACTGTTGGTGCTCTTTGACTGATAGATGCATGTCTCCAATCTCCACCTCTGTCACTGCATAGAATTCTCCCCTCGTATTTCCTCTCCTCTTCTTATAAAGACATCAGTCTTATTGGATTGAGGTGAAGTGAAGTGAAAGTACGGTTTTCAGACACTGTGGTCCAACTCTTTGCGCGACATCCATGGCGACTGGTAGCCCTAAGGAACTTCTCCAGGCCCAGAATAACTGGAGTGGGTAGCCTTTCCCTTCCTCCAGGGGAATCTTCCCAAACCACCACGGGATTGAACCCAGGGTTTCCCCGCATTGGCAGGCCAGATGCGTCACCCACTGAACTATCAGGGAAAGCTTAGGAACACCCACCCTAGTCAAGTATAGGGCTTCGCAGGGTAGCTCAGAGAGTCAAAAGCGAACCTACCTGCAATCAGAGAGGCCTGGGTTAAGTATCTGGGTTGGGTTGAATTCGGTAAGATCCCCCCCTGGAGAAGGGGAAAGGCTAACCCACATCCAGTATTCTGGCTGGAGAATTCCATGGACAGAGGAGCTTAGTGGGCTACAGTTCCATGGGGTCGCAAAGGAGTCAGACATGACTGAATGACTAACACATAGTTGATTTACAGTGTTGTGTTAGTTTTAGGGGTACAGCAAAGTGATTTAGTTATACATAGTCATATTCATGTATCTATTCTTTTTCAGATTCTTTTCCCATATAGGTTATTACAACGTATTAAGTAGAGTTCTGCCTGCTATACAAAAGATCCTTGTTGATTATCTATTTTATATGTATGTGTTCAACTTCTCAGTCATGTCCAACTCTTTTTCGACCCCATCGACTCTAATGTAAAGCAAATTTCTTCTTGACAGTCTTTTGTGAACCACCCATCCCTCCACATTGAGATTATCTCTACTGTGGCATTTGGTACCTATATAAGTAGGACTCTGTCACTGTCACTCTCTTCAACCTCTTTCTGCTCCTACTGAAAAGGAAAGAAAATACTAACCAGAAGAGGGCAGTTTCAACAATATTTCTCTGGCCATGTTACTCTTGGGTGGGGTCAGTGTGCACTGAGTGGTCATACCTGAGTGCATAGCTTCCTGCTTACTTGAAACAGATGGAGTCAGTGAAGAGGCCTCTACCTGGATTTTTTTCAGATTCTTTCTGGGCTTCCCTTGTGGCTCAGCTGGTAAAGAATCTGCCTGCAATGTGGGAAACCTAGGTTCGATTCCTGGGTTGGGAAGATCCCCTGGAGATAAGAGTGGCTACCCACTCCAGTATTCTGGACTGTATTCTGGTCCAGTATTCTGAACTGTATAGTCCATGGGGTCGCAAAGAGTCAGACACAACAGAGTGGCTTTCACTTTTTACTTTTCTTCACGTCATATAAGAATAAGAGAGTAGGATAGGACCTCATGAGGGAACCTCATGTTCCCTCTTCTGCTAGTTTACTTGATCTCTACTGGACTGTGATGTTCACAGTCATCTTATTGCCTTTATTTTTCTACCCTTATTTTAGCCTGGAAGTCTAGAGATAGCTGGAGTCAAGCAAATGTCCTTCCACAGATAGAAGAAGTTTCTGGCAAGGTCTTCCCCCTGCAGAGTCGATCTTTTTATAAAGAATGCCCTAGGAGTATTTCACAATGATTACTCTTCCCCTCTTCTTGCCAGGCCCTGGATGGGATCTCTCTTGGCTCTGCTATGTGATAATCTGGGGTGGAGTTCCCCAAAAAGGAGTGAGATCCTACCTAATACTGCTGCTCCATGAATTTCTCACTCCCAAGCTATTTTGCTCTCGGCATCCAACAATTTGTCAAAATTCTCATTTCAGTCTGAGAAAATGGCACAGCCAATATGTGCCTAAGTAGGCATGACCAGTAAATATAATTTGCTATTCTAGATGGAACCCTTGACTATATAAAGAATCTTAGAGGAAAACTGCAAAAATCTGAATAAAGTGTGGACTTAAGTTAATAGTAATAATGTATTCATATTGGTTCATTAATTGTAACAAATGTACCATAACAATAGAAAATATTGATAATAGGTGGAATTGGATATAGACTTCATGGGAACTCTCTGTACTATCCTTGCAATTTTTCTGTAAATCTAAAACTCTTCTAAAATGTAAAATTTATTTTTTTAAAAAGTAGAGCAGAGTAAGTCAGCAGGCCATGGGGGAAGGGTGGATCTCAATATTAAAGGATGTGACCAGAATAGAGGTCATTTGCTCAAAGGTTCAAAGGCAGTGTTGCAATCAGAATTCTAAGATCACCCCGGTGCTACTCCCACATCTTCCTCTAGAGTGTGGTCAGAACCTGTGAACACAATGGAGGTGGCTCCCGTGACTAAGTTATACAGAAAAGGTGGAGGGACTTCTGCAGATAAAATTAAGGTCCCTAATCAGCTTGACTTTGAGGTAATCAAAAGGAAAATAGCAGAATAGCAAAAGAGTGACAGGACCTGACAAGGGCTTTACCAGGATCACTGGCTGTTGTGTTAAGAACAGACTGTGGTACATATACACAATGGAATATTACTCAGCCATCCGAAAAGAATACATTCGAATAAGTTCTAATGAGGTGGATGAAACCGGAGCCTATTATACAGAGTGAAGTAAGCCAGAAAGAAAAACACCAATACAGTATACTAACACATATATATGATATTTAATCGGTAAAGATAACCCTGTATCCATGACATAAAAAGAGAGCACAGATAAATAGACCCCTGTATGGACTCTGTGGCGAGAGGGATCGAGGGCGGAATGATATGGGAGAATGGCACTGAAGACATGCAAATATCATATTGTAGAATCGCCAGTCCAGGTGCGATGCATGTGTACAGGGGGCGCGGGGGCGGGTGGACTCAGAGGGATGGGAATGTGGGGAGGTGGGAGGGTCAGGGATGGGGGGAGGGCGGAGATGCCAGGGATGGGGGGGGGAGGGCGGGTTAAGTTTTCGGGTATTTTGGGCAGGGAATGGCACGCACGAATTGCTTTGTATGGGGTGTTCAGGTGTGGGGGGGCATGAGGGGGCAAAATTATCGGTAAGGTTTTTGTGGGTGGTCGGCAGGACGGGGTGGGGGGATAAGTGTGGGAAGCAGGGGGTGGTATCGGGGTTTGGGGATGAATGGATGATAAAGGCGCGTGGGGCTGAAACGAATCGCCGTGGGGGGGGGGGGAGGGTGTGGGTATAGGGGTTCAATTAATGAGGCTCAAGGGTGGGGCGAGGTGGTTCAGCTTCGGGTTTCTGGGATGCATGATACAGCGAGAGGGCGTGGTGGTACTTAGAGGGGTGGCTCGGGGCGGGAGGGTATGGGTGTAGAGGGGGGGATTTGTGGGGTGGGTGGGCCTAGTGGAATGAGATAAGTTTTCGGGAGGAGTGGTAGGTTGGGGGAAGGCCGGGGGGGGGCGGGGGTGTGGTGGGGGGGGTGGGGGGTGGGAAAATCTTCGTGTTTGGGGGGGGGGGGTGGGCTGGGGCGGTTTCTATTGGATGGGGGGGCGTGGGGGGTGCATGGGGAAGGTGGGGGGATTGGTATGGGAGGGGGGAGGGGGGTGGGAGGGGGGGTGATGGGGAGGTGGGAGGGGGGGTCGGGGGGGGGGGGGGAAAGCTATGGGGAGGGGTGGGGCTTGGGTGCGGGGGGTGGGGAGGGGTCTTTGGGTATTAAGGGGGGGTTATCGGGAGGGAGGGGGTGGCGGTGGGGGTTCTGGGAGGGGGGCGTGTGTGGGCGGGGTTGCTTGGGCGGGCGAGGTGGATCATCTGTGCGGGGGCGGGGGTGAGGGTGGAAGGGAAAACATGTACACCTATGGTGGATTCATGTCAATGTATGGCAAAACAAATTACAATATTGTAAAGTTAAAAAATAGATAAACTAAAAAAAAAAAAAAGAGCAGACTGAAGGGGAGCAAGGGAAGTTGAGCAGGAAGACGAGTTGGGCAGGCTGCTACAGTAATCCAACCAAGAGACGATGGTGGCCTGGGCCAAGGGAGTAGTGGAGGGGGGTGAGAAAAAAAAAAGTCAAGAGAATTTCCTCAGTTCAGTTCAGTTGCTCAGTTATGTCCAACTGTTTGCAATCCCATAGGACTACAGCATTTGAAGCAAATTGGAAAGGTAAAAATGCTTGAAAAGTGGGTGCCTCATGAGCTGATCAAAAATCTAAAAAATTGTTGTTTTGAAGTGCTGTCTCTTGTTCTATACAACAACAATGAACCATTTCTCAATCAGATTGTGACATGCAACAAATGTGGATTTTATATGATAGCTGGCAATGACCGGTTCAGTGGCTAGAGAACCTCCAAAGCACTTCCCAAAGCCAAACTTGCACTGCAAAAAGGTCATAGTCACTGTTTGGTGGTCTGTTGCAGGTCCGATCCACCGCAGCTTTCTGAATCCCAGTGAAACCATTATATCTGAGTAGTATGCTCAGCAAATCGATGGGATGCACTGAAAACTGCAACGCTTGCAGCCGGCATTGGTCAACAGAATGGGCCCAAGACTGCATGTTGCACAACCAATACTTTGAAAGTTGAACTAATTGGGCTACAAAGTTTTGCCTCATCTGCTATATTCACCTGACCTCTTGCCAACCAACTATCACTTCTTCAAGTATCTTGACAACTTTTTGCAGAGAAAACGCTTCCACAACCAGAAGGAATCAGAAAAAATTTTCCAAGAGTTCGACGAACCTCAAAGCGTGGGTTTTTACACTACAGGAATTTCTCATTGGCAAAAAAATGTGTTGATCATAATGGTTCCTATTTTGATTAATAAAGGTGTGTTTGAGCCTAGCTGTGATGATTTACAATTCATGGTCTGAAACTGGGGTTACTTTTTCATCAACCTAATACATGCCAGGCACTATTCTAAATGCTTTATGTATCTCATTTAGTTCTCTGAACAATCCTATTAGCTCTCTTATTTGAAAAATGAAAGTACTGAGGATAAGACAGGTTACACTTGCCTCAGGTTCTGGAGCACCTTGGTGAGAAGTACAATCTCTAGAATCAGATTAACTGGGTTCAAATCTTAGCTTTAGTAGTTATTATCCTTGTGATGTTGGACAAGCTACTTAGTATCTCTGATCCTCAATTTCCTAATAATAGTAACTGAACTGGGTGATATCGCATGTGTTAGTTCATCCAGTCCTCAAAATGACCCAATGAAACCTGTTCCATCACCAGTTGTAGAACCTGGTGGGGAGAGTCATGCAGCAGTCTGCTCAAGGGTCACTCACCTTTGGGTGTTAGAGTCATGGCTCCCAGGGAGACCCTGGGAATGGCTTGGTGTCAATCTACTTTCTGTACTGTGCTGATGGAAAGATGTTTGCAGTTCTATGGAACACTGTTCACTATTTTGAAAGCAATGCTGTTGTGAATGTTGTACTGAATAGAAATAGACATTTTTATTAATTAAAACTATTCTTCTCAAGGCTTCTAAGAAGGACTGCTATTTAAGATTCTGAAATAATAAGAGCTACAGACTGCTGATTGCTTGCTATGTGCAGGGCACAGTGATAAGTGTTTTTTGTTGTCTTTTTTTTATTTATTTTAGTTGGTGGCTAATTACTTTACAATATTGTAGTAGTTTTTGCCATACATTGACATGAATCAGCCATGGGTCCACATGTGCTCCCCATCCTGAATAGGTGTTTTTATTTTAAATGTTCTAACAGGTGTAATTCTCAGTCTTGATGGGAAAATGTTCATATTTTCCTGTTTTATAGATGAGGAAACTGAGACATGTAAAGTTGCCCAGGACCATTACATACTGGGTGTATGACCCATCCAGGTGGGCTACAGAGCTGTTGCTTTAACCACTATAATTTTTGAGGTTGACTCCCTACTATGAGTTAACTGTGTTAGTTTCTCAGCTGTGTCCAACTCTTTTGCAAACCCATGGACTGTAGCCTACCAGGCTTCTCTGTCCATGAGATTCTCCAGGCAAGAATACTGGAGTGGGTAGCCATTCCCTTCTCCAGGGAATCTTCCTGACCCATGGATTGAACCCCAGTCTTCTGCATTGGCAGGCAGATTCTTTACTGTCTGAGACACTAGGGAAGCCCAATGAGCTAAGTGATGTGGCCAATTCACAATACCTTCGTGTTATGTAAATAGACCAGAGATGGCCCCTGTGGATTGGTCTAGATGGTCCCCATGTTGTTCATTTCTTAACAGCAGGCTAGGACCATTAGCCCAAAGCCCTGTGACACCAAACTCATGTTCTTACACATGCAACTGCTTTATTTTTTTAAAGTAAGTTTTTAATTTTATTAATTTATTTATTGGCCATACCTCACTGTATGTGGGATCTTAGTTCCTCAACCATGGCTTGAACCCATGCTGCTTGCATTGGAAGCACAGAGTTTTAACCACTGGGCCACCAGGGAAATCTCCCAGTTGCTTTAAACACAGTCCAACTAAACATGCTTTTGAACATTTAGAGCCTACCTACTTTATGTACCCTGTGAAACTGTAACCACCATCTGCTAACCATAGAGCAGACACACTCTGCATCTATCAAAGACCCCAAACCCCTGCTGTCCTTCAGAGCTCTCTGACCCACAGAGTCTCCACCCTGGTGCTAAGCAACACCATCTAGATGAGAAGCCCCCTCCCGAACTCCCCACCCCTCAGGAGGTCCCTTGCCCTCATCCTCCTCAGGGTGACAGCCTTGTGGGGCTGACTTTGAGCAGTCTCCTGGGAGGGCCCTCTCCTTTCCCAATTGTGTCCCTGAACTGCTGATATGTAACTCTGTCTCGTGATCCTGTCTCTTCCTTAATCAGCCCAGAAATACCTGAACCCACCACACTTCCCTCAGGACTAATTTATAGACCTTTATTAATTCACACCGTGTGTTTGTTTTGACAGTTTTATTTGAGCATTTTTCTGTGGTATAACTTACATACCCTCAAATTCACTCCATTTTAAGGGTACAAATCTACCGAAATCTACTTTCTGTCTCTAAAGATTTGCATATACATTTTTTTATTCCATTTTATTTAGAAAATTATCTGAATTAGCTGATTCTGACCCAAATGATCCCATTTTTACTTATATAGTTACTTCGTGCATGCGTGCTAAGTAACTTCAGTCATGTCCAAGTCTTTGTGACCCTATGGAGTGTAGCCAGCCAGGTTTGTCTGTCCCTGGGGTTCGAGTTACTTCAATCATGTCTAAATGAACTTTGAGCAAGTTTATAAAGACTGTTGTATGATGTGTGTATGTGTATGTGTGTGTGTGTGTGTGTGTGTGTGTGTGTATCACATACATAACACAACTCCCTTAAAGATTACCTCACATTAGTATTCATTCACTCATCTCAGCCTAACAACATCCTGGGGAAGGCAAAATTCTGTGGTTTAGTGATTAGAATTTGGGCTTTGCACTCAAAGCAAGCTGAATTCTATTTATATTCCATGGGAATATGTCCATTATCTTTTTCAAAAAGATTTATTTGGCCGTGCTTGGTCCTAGTTGTAGTATGCAGAATCTTTATTTGAGGCATGGTAACTCTTACTTGTGGCATGTAAGATCTAGTTCCATGTTCAAGGATCCACCCTGGGCCCCCTGCATTGGGAGCTCGGAGCCTTAGCCACTGGACCACCAGGGAAGTCTCTATACGTCCATTATCTTTACGATTATGCCCCCAATATACACCAGAGTGCTTGGCGACAAGTAGCTTCTCGAGTGAAGGTTAAGAGGTGGGAAAAAAAGAATAAATGAATTCTAACTCATCAGCAAGCTCAACTATGGACTTGAGAATGTCACTTCCATTCACAGAGGCTGAGTTCCATCATATAAAAAACAGGGACAGTAACCACCTCCTAGAGCTGTGACTATTGACTGAAATGATGTACAGCAAGTGTCTGACACAGGGATAAGATAGTGAGGCTCAGAACTGTTTAGTGACCTGTCCAATACTGTAGTACAAGTAAGCTTTGCATGAAGGACTTAAACCCAGGCTTGTCCGCCTGACACAGCAGTTAAACAATCTCATGAATGCTTCCACAGACCGCTTAAATGAGCACAGATATTTATGATCATGTGCTATATTATTAAAGAAAGGTGCAGTGATGATAGTGTAAAAAGTTCCTAAAATGTCATTTTTCTTCTCGGTAATGCTGGTAGAAAAGCCCCTGAATGTAAGCCTACGCCATTTCACAGCCCAGCCTTTATTATAGAAAATGTCCTGGCTCATCTCTTACTTACCTACAGCCCATAAAATGGTGTTGGATCACTTTAAATCCTCTTCTCTGCCTGGCTCAGATTGCAAAAAGTGGTCAGGTTAATTGGAACAATTAAGGTGCTCCTGGGGGATAATTACCCCTTTTCCTTTCTGTGTGTAAAGAGGAAGGAGGATGGCTGCTTCTGAAAAGGGGGTCTCTGAGGCACACTGGGAAGGAGAATTCAAACCACAGTCAGATGGAGCTCAGAACGTGTTTGCTCCTGTATTTTATGATTAGCAAATAAAAGCATATGTGGTTTCCTGTATCTTTTCTCCCAATTTCCACACTGTAGAGGATGCAGAAAAAGGTGATCTGAGCCAAGGGAAAGCCATGTCTGGGTCAAAGAGGTCACAGTGGGCTTTCGCACATGCCCACCAACCTCTTCCTGCTTCCCCAACTGCCACATCACTACTCCGAGATTATGGCCAGGCCTGTCCACTGAGCTTCAAGAAACAAGTGCTACAATGAGACAGCTTTTCATTTTTGATACAGCAAGATTCTCCTTTTACAATTCTGCCTGATGAGATACCCTCACCAGCAGGATTCAAGTCCACTGGGGAAAGTCCTCTTGTGCTTTACGAGTTGTTATGAACTGCGATGTCTAGCAAATTGGATTTGCTGTTGTTGTTGTTTAGTCACTAACTTATGTCCGACTCTTTGCAACCCCATGGACTATAGCCTGCCAGGCTCCTCTGTCCATGGGCTTTTCCAGGCAAGAATACTGGAGTGGGTACCCAAGGATCAATCCCGTGTCTCCTGCAATGACAGGTGGATTCTTTACCACTACACTAATTGGATTGGGGGTGTCTGGAACTAGAAAACACTCTTCTCACCCTCTAACTTGTATAACAAGCAAAGTATGAAAGTGCCTTGCATTCAAGTTGAGTGACTTCAGCACAGTGTGATGGAAGACAATTAAGGTGTCAAAGTAAATGGGCTCCTTTATACAGTGGGTGCATTTCTCACAACCAGTCAATAATTAGCATTGCAAGTTAGGAGCAAGAACCATGTTGGAACTGGCATACTTTAAAACGACATCCTGCTGTGTTATCAAGAGGAAAGAGAGCAGAGAAAGTTCGCCAACAGAATTCTAAGGAGATGGTCTACTGGCTCCTACTACAGCAAACTATTGGAATGGCCTGCCAGTTATGGTAAAATGCTTGAATATGGATATCAAATCATGGACGGAGTCTTAAATCCATTTCGCCTTTAAGGGTGCTTAAATTTAGAGCTAAAAAATAAGAGGTGGGAAAGGTGGCACAGCAGAAATGCCTTTGGAAACACAGCAAGCCTCACCACTACTCTGGGACCTTGAGAAATGTACTTCATTCTGAGAACTTCAGTCTTCTCCTCTATGACTGGAAGTGATATGTTCTCTTTTTGAAGGTTACTGTGAGGATTAAACCACCTCTGAATATAAAGCACCTAGCAGCAAGCCTGTCATAGAGGAAATGTGTGCTGGAGATTCGTTTTCCTTGTTGACTTTCTGTTGTCTTTCTCTGACCACCCTTATGGCAGAAAGCAAAGAACTAAAGAGTTTCTTGATGAAAGTGAAAGAGGAAAGTGAAAAAGTTGGCTTAAAGCTCAACATTCAGAAAACTAAGATCATGGCATCCAGTCCCATCACTTCATGGCAAATAGATAGGAAACAGTGACAAACTTTATTTTGGGGGGCCCCAAAATCACTGCAGCTGGTGACTGCAGCCATGAAATTAAAAGATACTTGCTCCTTGGAAGAAAAGTTATGATCAACCTGATGGCATATTAAAAAGCAGAGACATTACTTTGCCAACAAAGGTCCATCTAGTCAAAGCTATGGTTTTTCCAGTAGTCATGTATGAATGTGAGAGTTGGACTATAAAGAAAGCTGAGTGCTTTCTTCTCACCCTCTAACTTGTATAACAAGCAAATTATGAAAGTGCCTTGCATTCAAGTTGAGTGACTTCAGCACAGTGTGATGGAAGACAATTAAGGTGTCAAAGTAAATGGGCTCCTTTATACAGTGGGTGCATTTCTCACAACCAGAATTGATGCTTTTGAAATGTGGTGTTCTACAGGTAAAAAACTGAAGAACAGAGAGATAATGGACTCTTTCTATCACCAACCAGTAAGTGGTGCAGCCAGGCTAGGATCTAAGTAGTGTGACTCACAGCCTGCCCACATGGTGAAGTAAATAAGTCTGAGAAAAAACTCTATCCGGAAGGAGCTTAGCATCACCCTACTGGGATGTTTGAAATGACAGACTCTGGGAAATATGTACTTGACACCAAGTGCTGTGACCGTAAGCAAGTCCTTAACATTCTCTAACTCACTTTATTCTTATATTTAAATGCTCTGATGAGAATGTAAAATTTTGCAGCCACATTGGAAAACAGAGTGGCAGTTTCTCAAAAGTTAAACCCAGAGTTGCCATATAACCCAGCAATTCCACTGCTGGTCGGAAACCCAACAGAAATATATCCACTCAAAAAACCTGTACACTACTGTTCATAGGAACACTATTTATGAGAGCCAAAAAGTGGAACAACCCAAATGCTCAACATCCATACAGTGGAATATTATTCAGCAATAAAAAGGAATAAAGTACTGATAGATGTTACCCCACAGAGGAACCTTGAAAACATCATGCTAATCGAAATAAGCCAGACACAAAAGACCACCTATTATATGATTTCATTTGTAGAAAACTCTAAAAAATGTAAACTGATTTATAACAACAGAAGGCAGATAAATTATTGCTTGGGATAGAGCAAGGGAAAGGGGGTCAAAGGGATGCAGACCACAAGGGAGTATGAGGAATTTCCATGGGTGATGGATGTTTGCTCTCTGGATTGTAGTCATGGTTTCATGTGTGTATACATATATTACACCTCTTCACACTCTACATTTTAAAATTTACATTTTTATGTGTCTATTATGTCTCAATAAAGCTACTTTTTAAAATGGAGATAATACCACCTACATCCTAGAATTGCCATAAGACTTAGAGAAAATCATTTATGTGAAAATGTCAAGAAAAGTGCATGACATAGTTATTGCTAAAAAAATAACTAAAAGAACCTAACATAAAACCTTTAACATAAAAACAACAGTGAAGAAAATAGGAGTTCTGACTTCTTAAAGAATCAGTTCAGTCAGTTCAGTTCAGTCGCTCAGTCGTGTCCGACTCTTTGCGACCCCATGAATCGCAGCACGCCAGGCCTCCCTGTCCATCACCAACTCCCGGAGTCTACCCAAACCCATGTCCATCGAGTCAGTGATGCCATCCAACCATCTCATCCTCTGTCATCCCCTTCTCCTCCCGCCCCCAATCCTACCCAGCATTAGGGTCTTTTCCAATGAGTCAACTCTTCGCATTAGGTGGCCAAAGTATTGGAGTTTCAGCTTCAACATCAGTCCTTCCAATGAACACCCAGGACTGATATCCTTTAGGATGGACTGGTTGGATCTCCTTGCAGTCCAAGGGACTCTCAAGAGTCTTCTCCAACACCACAGTTCAAAAGCATCAGTTCTTCGGCACTCAGCTTTATTCACCGTCCAACTCTCACATCCATACATGACCACTGGAAAAACCATAGCCTTGACTAGACGGACTTTTGTTGAGAATAGAGAGCCATTATTTAGAACATAGTATGTTGAGACTCTAACTAAAGCCATTGTTGTTGTTAAGTCACTAAGTTATGTCTCCGACTCTTTGTGACCCCATGGACTATAGCTACCAGGTTCCTCTGTCTGTGGGATTTCCCAGGCAAGAATACTGAAGTAAGTTTCCATGTCTTTCTCCAGGGGATCTTCCCAACCCAAGGATCGAATCTAGGTCCCCTGCATTGCAGGCGGATTCTTTACTGCATGAGCCACCAGGGAAGCCTAATATGTATATATAGAGTCTCTAAATAAGTATAAATAAATAAATACACACACACACACACACACATACAGAGTTTGTGTGTGTGTATATATAAATACAGTGTAGAGAAAACATACATTTAGATATACATATAGTATTGATGGGCTTCCCTGGTGGCTCAGATGGTAAAGAATCTGCCTGCAAGTGGGAGACGTGGGTTTAACTCCTGGGTTGGGAAGATCCCCTGGAGGAGGGCATGCCAACCCACTCCAGTATTCTTGCCTGGAGAATCCCCATGGACAGAGGAGCCTGGTGGGCTACAGTCCACAGGGTCACAAAGAGTAGGACACGACTGAAACAACTTAGCTGCACATTTATAAACTTCTGTAAAGTTCTTTCTACATTACTTATGAGAAGTGATCTACTTTTTCTCACTTCTATAGACATAAAGGATTGTTTGAAATCAGCAAATTTTCCTAAATTCAAATAACTGGGAGCTCATTTTGTGACACACCTTGGGCTATGCCCTTGAGGTGCATCATAATAGCTCTCCTGGGAAGAAGGTATTACCAGCCCCATTTTACAGATGGGGGAAAGGAAGGATCACTAAGATTAAATGATACATTTGGATTCACAGCTAGTATGTGGCAGAGTCAATAATTATGTTCGGCACCATCTAACTGAAAATCCCAAGCTCTCTGAGCACTGCCAGGCTTTCTTCCAAAATTGCTAAATCTAGTACATGGGTAAATTGCTAATACTACCTTAACCTTCATATGTACACACAAATTACTCAAATGAATTCAAACCTTGTCTCAAAGATTAGTGTCACTTCACTGTCAGTGACACCAAGGCTCTGATGAAGAGAGGAAGCCAAAACAGATTCAGCAAGGCATAGAAAATAATCATTAAATATGTGGTTCAAAGTGAAATTATAAATACTCTAAGTCCGGGCTTCTATCCATGTGATAGGAATTAAAACATTAAGACATTCAAAATCTTAGCACTATATATAGATTTCTGTATGCATTCATTTTATTTTGAATTCTCAATTTTGTCATCATTGTCTGATCTTAAACTAAAACTTTAATTTAAAGAGATGCTAAAGAAGAAGTAGCTAAGTGTATCAAAGTAATTTATCAAGTACTATAAATTGAACAGTTTAATCTTGAACAAGGAATTTTCATAATAGTGCCTTAATAAATCTTTAAGTATATGAGGAAAAGTTACTTATAATCATTTAGCTTTAAAAGAGGTTTTTATAGTCCTTTCTTTGAAGTCATAATAGATGTAAGACCCTAGGGAAATATTAAAAAAAGACTATTTTTTGACAATTATTGCTAATATTACAATAGTCTCAGATCTAAGCACATGTTTCAGCCCAGAGAGGCTTCAGTTAGATTCCCAGCCCTGCCACTTACTAGATTACCAGGCAACTAGGTTACTAGGCAAGTGCTTACCTTTCTGTGCTTCATTTTTCTAATCTCTGAAATAGTGCTAAGGACAGTGCCTATATTTAGAGTCATCCTGTGGATGAAATAAGAGCATGTATGTTAAGACCCAGAAATGATGTTGGGTGCATAGAAGTGCACTCAGCAAATAGGAGTGGTTAGAGAATTATAATTCGGGCCATGTGGGGGCTGAACTTTACTCCCTTTCCTGGCCTCAGGCAGTACTGGCAACCTCAGTGTTTAGCATATTCAGTGACCAGAGGAAGGCTTCTAGACTTGGGGTGAGGGACCATAGTCCTAGTTTTGAATAAGCAATGCTAAATTCACACTACTGAGGCTACTCCAGACCATCGCCTTGGTACACAAAGCATAGGATGACTCCATTTTCAAAAACTTATCAGGTAACATCTTTACAATCAACTCAAATGAACATTTAGATGCTTTCCTATGTGCTCTGCTTCATGTGAGGGGCTGTGCATGCATTCTCACATAGCCCCTCAAAAGGAACCCTATGAGACAGGTGCTATGCTTTTCCTAAGGTAACAGATGAGGAACTTACTGTCTTGTCTGAAGGGAAGGTGCTATTTGTTCTCTGCTACCATCTTCATCCCTAGGAATTCCATACAAAATGAGCTGCCCTCCAATTAGCAGTCATGTGTGTGTGTGTGTGTGGCCACACATTTGATGACATTATGTAACACTAGAAATCTGTTAGCTGTTCTGGGAAACCTTTCTCTGATTGGGCACTTGTCTATTCTGTGGATCTTGGTTTTGTATGTGAAATGATTGTCATCAGCAACCCAATGATGCTTTTCCTCCCAAGACTCAAGGCAACAGTCTTTCTTGGTGAACTAAAATAAGCTTGATATGAATCTTCAAACTGGAGTTTTGACAGGTATGTAAGAAAAACAGATCAGTGAGTCCATTACACTCACTGTGCTGTAAGATAAGCATTTTCTTACATAAAACATCTTTGCATTTTTCTTTCTTGGTTTGAAAATTAGCATGCAGCAAAGCACCGGCTGGCTGTGGTCAGTCCTCTTTCCCTGAAGGGCAAACACTTTATGGGTGGGCTTGAGTGCATTACCCACATGGCTCTGCTCACTGGCCTGGAGGCATTTTTGTTTTTGTTGTTTTTTCTGCATGCCAAGCTTCTCCCTGGGACTGAGAATGCTGGGAAATCTCTAACTCTCTAGAGATACCAGGCCTGTCAAGGTGAGAAGGAGATTCCAAGTCATCACCACCTCAGCCCTACTCAAACTTTGGCTCCATGTTTCATGAGACTGATCAGACAGTAAAGAGTCCGCCTGCAATGCAGGAGACCCAGGCTCAATCCCTGGGTTGGGAAGATCCCCTGGAGAAGGGAATGGCTACCCACTCCAGTATTCTTGCCTGGAGAATCCCATGGACAGAGGAGCCTGGTGGGCTACAGTCTATGAGGTGGCAAAGAGTCAGAAATGACTGAGCGGCTAACACTTTCTTTTTTCATGAGACTGAAGCTTGTGTGCCGAACTTTCATGAAGAGAAGAAGGTATGAGTCCACAAGAAAAAGAGAGAGAATTAAACAAGCAAAAGGAGATCCCAGGAAGCTGATATGTGGGTTGCATAATAGACTGAATCCCACAGATGTCTCCTAAAAAGGGACCTCAACATCCCAGCTCCAGGAGAAATGGCCAGGGATGTCTCAAAACCCAGGCTGAGATAAAGCAGTAGGATGAGCACAGTTGAGCATAGAAGGGATTGATCTAGAGGTGTGTGTGTGTGTGTGTGTGTGTGTGTGAGAGAGAGAGAGAGTAAGTCAAGGAAGACAGATATTGTAAAAAGTAATTATAAGAGATTGTGGTTAAGGAGGAGACTGTAGAATGTTATGTGAACATGAAACAGAGAAACGAAACTGGACAATAGTGCATGATGAAGGCATAGTGCATGATGAAGGCTCACAACAATGGTATATAATGCGTCTGTTTGCAGATGCCCAGGCTTACCATGCGGAAGGCATCTTCTAAACAACTTCTCTTTCATCTTGCCACAGATTCCCAGGGAGCTTTTTGTTTGTTTGTTTGTTTTCCAGGAGATCTCTCTGATACAAGAGGCCAGGTGGCTTGTCCTAAAACTACTTTCTGGGTACCACAGAGGATCTGCCAACAATGAAAAGACCATGGAAAGAGTTCTATATCCCTGCTCTGTCGGACTTAGACATGCAGCTTAGTTTAGCCAATAAAAGTGAACAGAAGTGATCCATACCCTACCAGGACAGAAGCCCTGAGAGACATCTTGCCCTTTGCCACTGCCTTTCTTTTCCTTCTGCCAAGAGATGAGCAATGTCCTGGCTAGGGGTGTTCCATCTGTATGGGTGAAGTAGATGTGCTGCCAGCTCACCTTGGACGTGACATGTGAGCAAGAAATCAATATCGGCTAAGATAAGCCACTTATATTTAGAATCTCTTTCTTAGCACCGTCTAAGCTGACTGATAAAAGTTCTTCTATCTAGACACTGTGGAAAGCTCAGTTTAGAGAAAAGATTTCTATTGATGATTTAAGAAGGACAGCTGATAATTTGGCACATAATGAGTCATAAATTTCACCAAAGCAAAACCAACGATTTGGTGCTGAGCCCAAGGATGCTTACTATTGTCTGATTCTCACGCTTATGCAAACAGTTTCCTTTTTTGCCTCTTTTCATTATAAAGTGTGGCCACGATGGACAGCCCACCATCCCATGAACAGAGGAGCCTGGCAGGCTACAGTCCATAGGGTCACAAGAGTCGGACATGACTTAGCAACTAAACCACCACCACCACAAGAACTAAAGCCCTGAGGACAAGCAAAGAGACAGGTTCTAGGTCCTGGTGAGCCAAGCATTGAGCTTAGTGGAAGGTGGGGTCCAATGGCCCCAAGTCATGCTGGGGGATGGACAAAACCTGTCCAGTCTCTTTCCATAAACTGTGTTGCACTGCACAAGAATTCTGGAGTGGGTGATTTAGGGCTGCATAGACGAAAGCCCAGCCACATCTCCAGCCACCCGCAGCTGAGTTAGCTATGGAGGAGAGGCTGGAGCCCAGTCTTCGAGTCTAAACACGGAAAGAAAGAAATGATCACTTCTGATGGCATTAGCAGAGCCTCTGAAACTCTGGGGAAGCAGCAGCTGAAGAAAGGAAGGCGAGCCTGGAAGTGTCTTCCTTAGTTGACTGGTAGCCAGCTGCCAAGGCTTTTTATAAGAATCTGTAGGTGCAGGCGAGGCTGTGTGGGTGGGCTTGCAGCACAGAGTGGGAGAAGAACTGAAGTGTCCCCATCTAGCACCGGCCAAAAGCCCGGATGACAAGTCTGCAAAACTGGACCAAGACTGGGGCCGGAAAAATGACAGCATCCTGTTTGCTACTGGCCCCCACTTAAAGGTGAGTCAATATGGATGGAGGAGTGTATCCTGCCTGACTGGTTTGGGAAAGGCTTTAAAGCTGCAGGGTGTATGGGAGTCGAGAGATGGAGGAGGACCCCTTGCAAGCAGCACTTGATACAGGCCTGGAAACAGACCAGACAAGGCTTGCTTTCTAGGAACATCAGGTAAGGGATATTGAGAATGTGCAAATGAGCCTGTGCACCAAATGGTTAAGCATCATAAGATGGAAATGCCCCCTTAGCTTCCCTGGGGGACCCTCTGCTCCTCACAGAGTATCATGGCTTCAGAGACCCTGAGATCCCTGGGAGAATTCACCTGATGGAGAAGCCAGTGTAGCTGCCCTGTCTTTGGGTTTAGAAAAGGACAACATAGACTGAGCCCTAGTGTTGGTAGTGGGGTTTCCCGGCCCCACCCTAGCCCTGACTTGGTTCCCCTGGCAATCCACACGGTGGGCATGGAAGCCAGGTTTAAGGAGATTGGTGGAGGCCCTGGGGACTGAGCTGAATGCTCTTCTTAGCTACACAGGACTGTGGTCCTGGCAACACCAGCACTAGATTCCCAAAAGGAACACACTTAAAATGCACAGACAAGGTTGGCAATAAGGCCATCAACATTTATTTTCATTTTACTTTCACAGTTTGGAGGGTTTTATTTATTCCAAAACTGGAGTGACTCATTTTAAATTAAAGTGTTGCATGCAATTAATTAATTGTCACCAGGAAGTTCTTCCTTAATCTCTAGAATCAGCAGGGACTCCTTCAAGGGAATGCTTCTTAAGCACAGAATGAAATGGACTCTCTGACTTTCAAGCCACTGTGGGATCACTTTGGAATTTAGTCCAGCTAAAGAGAGACTACCTAATTATTATGGCTTCCAACAATGCTGTGTTCTTTAGGATTCTCACTCTAATCCTGTGAAAATAGCTATATAAATCAGCAAGTGAACTATACTCAGGCTTCTCCCTCCCCCACACTCACACCCACATCATCACCAGATCAAAGGATCAAAGTCAGCTTGCAAGTATAACTGGTATTTGCTGCACTAGAAAATTAGTTGTCAAAAAAATTTCACTGAGGGGCCTAGATATTCACTAGATATTAACAGAGATGCCTCCTAAAAAAGCTAATGCTATTTGAAATCCCAGGTTTTGACAGAATTTAAAAGATTATGTAACTGTTGGGTGATATGCAGTGCTGTAACCTGATACATCTAATGTAATTTACACTTAATTAACATAGAGGGTTATTTAAATATTGGAAATTGGAGTAATTTGAATTGTTAATTTTTGGTGTATCAAAAAAATAAGATTAGAAACTGACACTGCAGAAAGGGACTAGATAGCACAATGAATTAAGACAAGATTCCCTACATTCTTGAAGGGTTTTTTTTTAAACCCAGTGATGCTGCAGTTAACAAACCTGGGAGAACAGAGCTCCTTTTATGACAAGCTCAGCTGTGGGAAAGCAACCAACAAAACACCACTTCTGAGCAAGGGGAAGCAATGTCAGGGAGTGTCATGCGCTGACGCCTGTTCCCACTCTAGCTCCCCTCCCACTCACAGAGCTAGGAACCTTCGTGTCCTCTGGCCTCTGAACCCCAAAAACAGGGCAGGGGCCAATGGAGTCTGCCAAGAATCTGATGCCTATGACGCACATTTGAGAGGCCCGAGTGGATGGGCTGTGGATTAGGCTTCCCTCTAGCAGAGATGTTTGTGGATAAAGGACCTGCTGAAATTGGAGAGACAGGCCAGGTGTCCAGAGGGTTGGGAGACTGAAACTGACATGTAGGCAATAGCGGAAGAAACGAGGGAAGTGTAGCTGGGAGAAGAGACAAATTGGAGGCTGTAAAATAGATATCTTCAGATAAGGAAAGGGCTGTGGTGTGCAAAAAGATAATTTATCAAGGGAACAGCACCGAAACTTTGTGCTGTGTCCAGCCATCCGTCCATCCATCATCTGTGCTGTGCTCAGTTGCTTCAGTTGTGTCCGACCCTTTGCAACCCTATGGACCAGAGCCTGCCAGGCTCCTCTGTCCGTGCCTGGAGAATAGGCAAGAATACTGGAGTGGGTAGCCGTGCCCTCCTCCAGGGGAATCTTTCCAACCCAGGGATTGAACCCCCATCTCTTACATCTCCTGCATTGGCAGGTAGATTATTTGCCACTAGTACCACCTGGGAAGTCCCCATCTATCATGTGTAGGGCAGTTTTTCTATCCGAGTATGGAAAGAGCTTTGTGATTTGTGATCGTTAGAAAGAGCTTTGTGATATGTGATTGCAAGCAACAGCCAGCAGGTAGGGAAAATGTTTTAGGCAAGAAAAGAGCCCCAGAAATCACACTTCTGTCTCCATTATTCAGAATCCCCTCACACCTCTAGTCCAAGACCTGGTTTTCCTATTCAAGTAGAAGAACAGAAACGATGATGAACAGACGAAATGGGTTAACTTTTGATGTGACAGACTTGAAGGCTTGGGAATCTTTTGTCACTGGAAGTGCCCACTCTTCATTACTAGGGAGCATACAGCCAAGTTTCCATGTAGCCCCAATTTTCATGAAGAAAATGCAGATCATTCCATATACTGTCTCAATCCTCAGTTCTGAAATCAACCTAATGTTCTGTTTCAAATAAATCCTATTGTGTCATTTGTAGGTTTCACTGCTAAAACCTCAATGAGTGAATACAATTGTGCTGGGAGAAGGAATCCTGGGAGGCCTGGATTCGTGATTGTCCACACTGCAAAAATGATAACTACTGATTCCTTCATACACACCGGGAACGTCACCATCTCAGGTAATCCTATGACAACCATCAGCTTACACATCATCTCAGTTTTACAGGTGAGTAAATGGGTTCAGCAGGGTTAACCAACCTGTCCAGTCATGTGGATAATAAAGTACCATGTTGATCCCCAAATGCCCTCCCTGCATCACCCCTGCCCTCACCCCACGGCCAGATTCATTACAGTGGCATTTCCCCAGATTATTTCAATAGAGCTGACAACAGATGTATGGGAAAATGGTTCAATGCCAAATATTCACATTAGGGACCTGGTGTAAGGAAACTTAACCACGTTTCTTAACAGCAGCATCTCTCATTAGTAAACAAAAAGGCCTAGGCCTTATTTTTGTTGTTGCTGTTCTTAAGAAGTCTCACCAAAGCCAGCGCAGGAAAAAAGCCCTGGGAAAAAACCTCCATGTGCTTCAAAATCTCCCTTGTAAGCAAGCGCTGTCCCAGCAGGCACGGTCAAGTCCTTCTACAGCTAGAGACCACAGAGGTGCTGTGCTTTTGTGCATCTTGGCTGTAGTCCAGCAGAGATGCTGCCTGCTCATGTCTGTCAGGGGGCAGAGATAGAGTTTACATCCACAAGACCATCCTAGCAAATGCCCTGAAAGCTTCACTGCCTCAGGGCCAATCCATGACCCCCTCAACAGTAGGGCAGCTGAGCCTGATGAGGAAGGCCACTGTCTCTCTTATTCCCAGGGCCTGTCATTTCCCCAGGGCTGGCAGAGCCCAGGGATTGGAGGGCAAAAAGCCCAGCCGTCGTCTAAAGGGATGCTACTGAATGGGTCCTGTGTGCTGAGCAGAGAGGAGGGGTAGCTCTCCTCGCTGGTCCCTGGCCACCCGCCAGGCCTGAAGTAAGTACTGTATATGGTGAATCATTGTCAGCACCGGCATTGCCAGATGCTGGGCAATGCATATAAAAGAATCTGGGCTTTCAGACGTGGGTTTCCTCAACAGAGCTCTGCTCTCTCCTCTCCGCTCTTGCCTCCAGCCTGGCCTCCTTCATCCCCCGCTCCACACAGATGCTCAAGAGATCTTCCTGAAGCAGAGATCTCACTCTATGCTTCCTCTGTGTAAGATACTTATGTAGCTCAGGAAATGGATGCTCTTAGAGATGAGTTAACTGGCCCAAGGCTCCACAGCTCCCAGATCTTGAAATAGAGCCTGGGCACAGATCTGGCTGATCCAAAGCTGATCCCATTACCAACCACAGTTTTGAGTTATGACCGCCAGTCTAGCTCCCACCCTTTTCTGGGCATCCCCATCTCACATGTGCACTCCTGCTGAAATCAGCTCACTCTCTCTCCACTCTCCCTCCACATCCTTACTCCTCTGTCTGTGTTGCTCCCCCATTAGACTGAGAGCTTGTTGAGCCATGGAATGTATATTATTGAGCTTCTTATCCCAGCCCATAGCCCAGGGCCTGGATGGAGTAAATGCATCTTGAATGGATAATAGAAAATTTTCCCAGGGCCCCTGTTCTTAGTACTCTGTCAAAATCTGTACATTGGCATTCAAGAGTGCTTCACTTTGACTAATCCAAAATACTGATTTCTAGCATTTGTGGTTCTTAAGACCCATGCCAATAAAGTCAAACTGACATTGAAACTAGAATTAAAAAGGCAAGATGGGGATTAGAAGGACTCAGTGGAGGTGCAATAAGAAATCCTCTGCCTGCCTCTGAGATAAGTCTGATACATTTTCCAAATAATAGCCCAGGTTCCACAGAAGAAGGGTTTCCGACATGGTCCAGATGAAATCTGTTTTTCAAAAGTTAGTGTTTTCTTCCCTCCTGATCATATCCTTAAAAATGGAATTTTCAGTTGCTCACCACTGAATTTGAAAGCAAGAACATTTTAAACATCCACCTTGTTCCTTGTTTTTTTATTAAGTTTGATAACCAGCTCTCCTTTTATTTTAACTAATTAAACTATGTAAGAACACAAAGTAATCACCATAATAATGTAGCAATAGACAGATACAACTAGTCCTCTGCAGACTCTGCTCCATACTCCCTTTGGAAGGGGTACATACTGATGTTCTCAAGTTTATACAAGCAAGGCCATTTTGTTCTATGGGCAGCAGTGCAACCATAGATTCTCAATTAATATGCTTACTGTCAAATTTAAGTCCTTCATTCCAGGAAGGAAATATTTCCAGTATGAATTCCCCTTCATACAATGGCTGAATTGTTTGCTATTTTACACACTGGCCAATCTCAACCCAGAAGGGACTCAAACCAAAGTCCTAGCGGTTCTGAGTCATAAGAGTGGGTGCAGTTTCCATGATTCATTATTGATTTTGACTGGGAAGCATGTGCAGCTTTTTTACAATACAGGAGGGACATGGCTGGGGTCCTGAAGGGAACAGGTGGGATGTCATTGCTTTGCCCCATTTCATGAGTCAGTGAACAGTCTTTCTACTCTGGAATTAGAACTTTGCCCATCTTCTTCACAGCTATATTCCCAGCATTCTACCCAGGGCTAAACACATGGTAGATTCTCAGTAAAGATATGTTGAATGAATAAATGTTATTGGATGAAAGGGAACCTAGGAAGCGAGTAGCACTCAGAAAGCTGGTGCACGTAGACGTTAGGAGCTCAAATTCTGGAGCTCAACTTCCTAGGATCCAGTCCCAGCTCTGATCTTGACTAGCTGTGTGACTTTGAGCCAGCCCCCTAACTCATCTGTACCACTGTTTCCTCATCTGTAACCTAATGATGTTAATCGTAGTTACCTTAAAGAGCTGTTGTAAGGATAGAAAGTTTTAAAGCATAAAGAGCACTTAGAACAGTGCCTGACTTGTCATGAGGGCTCAGTAAGAACATGCTGTTAGCATCACTTATTGCTAAGCAGCTACGGATGCAGGGTGATGTGAGCACCCACCATGCAACAACATCTGCGTGAGTGTGCAGACTCTCCTTTCTGTTGCTCCAGGAAATGTGGCTTGCTTATCTCTTTATCTTCAGTGACTGACCAAGAGAACTCTCTGAATGGATGAAAGCTTATTCAGCAGCACAAGCTGACTGGCAGTCTTACAGACGCACACAGTGCCACTGCTACTCTTTCCAGTTCAACAATCCCTTGAGACGCTGGCTTCAGAGTTCCACTTGGAACCCTCTTGCTCTTTTCCAGTTCCCTTGGCAGGCTGTTGTATTTGGAGTCTCCATCTGCCTAGCCCCTTCTGTCTGATGCTTCAGTGGGACTGTCTGCCTAGCTCTATCATGTCTCTGTCTTAGACAACACCTCCCTGGTTTCACAGACACAAGATAGCCCACCCTAGATTGCAGTGGTAACAGGCCCAAGCCTTGGTATGGTGCCCCTGGTCCCTGTTTTCCTTGGTAGCATGATTCAGATACCAGAAGCATCATTCCTAATAGTAAGATCAGGGGCTTTGAGGTCAAACCCACCTGAATCATATCCCCACTCAACCACCTACTTGCTTTGAGACCACAGACATTTTTAACCAATCTGAAAAATGAGGATAATTATAACTATCTCATGACTGTATGTGATAGTGCATATCCTTAAAAGATGAATAGAAGGAGGCCAGGGAACAGTGAAGTCAGAGGAGGGTACCCTGTGCCACGTTAGCTTAAATGGATGGATACTCTGATCAGAGAGAGGGGAAAAGTTTCTAAATTCATTAATGGACAAACCCTTAAAATTAGCACCAGGAATAACTGGAATAATAAGGTTGATATCTTTTTGTCTATAACCTAACTTCCATTCATTTGAGCAAGATTAAGCACAAGATAAAATCATAATCAGAGGAGCTAGGCATGTACAATTTCCATTAATTGCACAATCTGGTATGAACAAATTGAAGCAGTCTCAGAATTATAAGTTTTTAATTGGCTTAATTTCACCTGTCACATTCCACCTTTGCGTAATATTGCTACTACATGGAGCTTTCTTCTATGAATCATGGCGCCCCAGAGAGCCATAGCTTCGGTGGGGTTTGATGGAAGTCCAATCACAGGGCATGTGAATCAAGTCTCCAGCAGCCAATTATCACCATTTCATTGGATGTAATTTCATTTTTCTGTTGGCTGTCTGGTCAGGTAATTGATGCTAAGCCTTTTGAGTCCTCTGACTGAATTGATGCTAAGCCTTTTGAGTCCTCTTACTGATTAATAATAAAACAACCAAGAATGTGATTTCTAGTGGGTTTTCACCTCTACATAGTTCCCCTTTACACTAAAGGATTCAGTTAACACAAAGAAAGCAAAAGAAGTAAAATTTTATTTTAGGAAACTTTCAGGTACTTTTATGGTGAAAACAAAGAAAACGCTAATAACAATTATAATGCATTTCCTACAATGCTTATTCAACTTACTTTTACCTCTTTCTTATTCTAATACCTGAGTAATGGCAGTATTTGGACCCATTAGAAATCTGCCCAATTGGGGACTTCCCTGGTGGTCCAGTGGTTATGACTCCACACTTCCACTGTAGGGGTCATGGGTTCCATCCCTGGTCAGAGAACTAAGATCCTGCATGCTGTGCAGTGCAGTCAAAAAAAATTTTTTTTAAGTGTGCCCACTTCATACCCATTAGTACCCACATTACTGCAGCTGACTGACTCTTACTCCAACATCTCCAGCATTTTCTAACCTCTTGCTTTTAATAGAAAGTAAGTGAACATGAAGTGGATTTTTTTTAAGCAGCTTCATATGGGTTTATTAAGATGAATTGAGATGTATTTGCTAATCTCCACTAGAGGTAAGCAATGAAAACTATGTCAACCAAGATTACCTTGAGTGCCTGGAAGGCATGGAACACACAAACTCACTACTGTAATCAAGGAGAAAAGAGAATACATGGTCCATGGTCCGAGTGATGGAGTCAGAGATTGGTATCGAAATGAGCCTATCAGATGAGAGCTCAGCAAAGGGTGAGTGGGGCTATTCAAGCCAACAGGGCTTTAAAAGGGGTCTGAGATTCCTCTTGCCTAGGGTTTCCTTAGGTCAAGTTCGGTACAGATACAGAAATCCATGCTCTGAAAGTTTTTGACATCGTCACATAACAAGATGTGGACAAGTGGCCTGAATTCCTATGTTAGACTCTTATTTATTCAGAAATAGAGTTTGGAGGGTGGTAGGTTTTTATCTGCTAATAGCATGGCTTTGGTGGACTAATCCAGCCAATTTCAAGGGCGCTGGGTGAGATGGTGAGATTCTAAGTTATTTTGAGGGCTCAGTCTTGAACAGAAGTAAAAAATCTGGAACCAGAAAAAAAAAAAAAAGGACTCAAAGCAATAAGAGATGGAAACATGAACACAGTGGTAATAAGGGCCAACCAATAGCACCAAATCATACTTTTCTCACTTTAGTTTTCTTTAAAGAAGTAACATGCATGTGTGTCTTAAAGATACAAACCAGAACTTGTCTGGCACAATAATACAGTCAACAAAACGTGGTTCAATAAGGTAGAAAAGGAAACTGATGGGTTTTCCCATCGGGGTAAAGCAGAGAGGATTCTGAATTTTCCAATATTCCATTAACTATAATGTTCACTCCATGGATGCTAACATGTTCAATGTATATTATATTCAGGTTTAATTTCACCCTTTTATTTTTTGTATTCTGTAGTATTTTTTTAATAAATTTATTTATTTTGGGTGGGGGCTAATTACTTTACAATATTGTAGTGTTTTTCACCATACATTGACATGAATCAGCCATGGGTTTACATGTGTTCCCCATAATTTCACCCTTTTATTCTGCTTACTTAATGGAAAACTTTTCTCTATGCACTTTAACTAGCGTAAATATTGGTGCTTCCTGCAGTAACATTAGGTCCCTGGATCTGCTCTGTGTTTGTGTGTTGTACATGCATGCCATGTGTGCAAGCCTGAATGTAGCTATTAAAACAGTTCAATGCAGAAAAATATTCACCACTGTGTAACATAATTAATCCACGGGCACACCTCAGTACCTGACTCTAGAGCTGGATATTAAGAATGCCAGGCAGAAAATTCAGGAGAATTAGAATACCATATATATATAGAAAATCTCTTTGAAACTCACCCAAGGTAATTCAACTAAATGCTTGCCTTTTTGCCTTTAGTAAAAACATTTATTTTTCAAGCACACATATGACAAGAAGCACAGAGTGATGAGAAAATACAGGCTCTGAAGGTCTCCACATTCACATTTAGAGCCCAGCTCTGCTCCTTACTAGGTAGCACTGGAAAGTTCTATGACCTCTCTGCATCAGCTTTTTTCCACGAAGAAAATATGGATTTTAGTAATATCTGCCTCCTAGGATTGATGTGGCCATCTGATGTACATAAAGAGCATAGTAATCGGCACATATACACTATTGATACTATGTATAAAGTAGATAACTAATGAGAACCTACTGTATAGCACAGGGAACTCTACTCAATGCTCTGTGGTGACCTGAATGGGAAGAAAGTTCAAAAAGGTGGGGATATATGTATGTGTAAAGCTGACTGATTTTGCTGTACAGCAGAAACTAATGCAACATTGTAAAGCAACTATACTCCAAAAATTTTAATTTAAAAAATATAAAAATTTTCTTAAATAAAAAAAAATTAATTAAAATATAAGAGCCGAGTGAAGTACCAGGTACACACAGATCCTTGGCAAATGTTAGTTCTTATTCTCTGAAGATTGTGGACAGAGGTTTCTGAAATGACTCATAAGGCTTGAAATATGCCTAACTGCATGAGTGGATCACAGAATATGACAACTATCGGGAGGAAGTGGGGACCTGGTGTCCCCTCCATCTCTTTAACTCAGTGATGGCTCATGCTTGGTTTGCCCTGGCCTCAATCGCATTAACAGGAACTCCCTAGCAGGAAGCAGGCATTCAGTCCCCTTCTCTGTATCTTACTTTGGCATAACCCAATACTCCAAGAATCCTATTTCAAGACTTACCACTAAGTCTTTGTTCTATAGATGAAACACTATGAGTCCAGCAACACAGCTTGCTAATTGGTGCTCTGATAAATTTTTATACTTGATTTTTACTAAATAAAAGATCACTTATTATTGATGCCCTCACCAAGCCTTTTCATACAGGAAATTGGCTTATAATAAAGAGTTGGCCGGACATACAGGGGAAAAAAAAAACACACACACAGACAGCAGGTGGTACAGCCGTTCCACTATTAAATAACCCTTACTGTCAAGTAATACATGTGTCTGATCAACTTTTACTGTGTTGGTCACCTTCCTTTCCCCATGAAGAAGCCTCCATGAATTTATAATCATTATTAAATTGTTTTCATTCTCTCAATTAAATCACATCAACATATTTATCTTTTTTCCTTTAGATTTTATCTTTCGACTTTGAAAATCTTTAAGTATTATCAGAAGATAATTATATTGATTTTTAGTAAATTTTGTCTTTGCTTTGGCGGGGCTTCCCAGGTGTCCCAGTGGTAAAGAATCTGCCTGACAATGCAGGAGACACAGGAGATGCGGGTTTAATACCTGGGTCAGGAAGATTCCCTGGAGAAGGACATGGCAACCCACTCCAGTATTCTTTCCTGGAAAAATCCCGTGGATAGATGTGTCTGATGGGCTACAGTTCATGGGGTCACAAAGAGTCGGACACGACTGAGTGACATAGCATGCACGTACATCTTTGTTTAGGCAAGGGCATTGAGTAATCACATAAACTGGAATGATGGCTTCCAAGTTCATATTATTTAATGCCACTTATCACTTCATGCCATGACCGAGAGTGGTAAATTTGGTTCAGAGTAACCATGGCAAATGAAGCTGTAAATGTGCACTGAACAAAGCCTTGTATAATTGAGGACAGAAAATGCATATGAGTTCACATCACTATTGCATTTTCACCTACAGGAATTTGAATCACACAGAATTACCGTAACAGTTTAGATTTAAATCAAATCCTAGCTGAAGCCACAAAACTAGATCAGGTATGTTTTATGAAAGGAGAGCGGGAGACACTGGGGGTATTTTCTCTCTTACCTCAGTGGTTTGCTGTTTTTATCTGACGTAAATGTGTGTAACAGGTGTAACATGTTACACCTGCTGTTGACAGTTGCCACTGGGGCATCTGGCCTGTCAGACATGTCACTGTGTGTTTGTTCCCTGTGGAATATATGAGTGGTCATCCTGTCCTCTTCTCAAAAGGAAATGTAGAAAGTAAAGATGACACCTATTACACTGAGTCCTAAGGAAGGTCAAAAGCCCTAGGTTGAGAGTCCTTTTATGGAGATGTGGTATTGTCAATTTCCAATTCAGTGTTCCTGTATTCAGAATGAAACAGAACACAGGAGGCGGTGTGGTGGCTTGAGTTCTAATCATGCTTCTGTCTCTAATAGTTATCCCTGGGCCCGGAATTTGATCTCTCAGAGTAGAAGTTATTCCAATTTGCCTGATAAAGGCACTAGATTAGGAATGACATTAAATCCACCCACCTCACCTGTAATGTTTCAGGAACACATGCTTCTCTTTATTTTTATATTTAAACTTTTCTCAACCAAGTATTTGAAGGTACATTTTAAGCTAAGCCATTTTAAACATTAGCTGTCCAATACAGATTAGGAAAGCAACATATGCAAAAGCAGTGGACCTAAATATTTATTTGAGACTATCCATCACTATTGAAGTAGCAGAAAATATGTAGAAATAAAATGGTAGATATTAAGAAGACACTTTAAGAGAAACATTTCCTGGCTTCGTGATGGTTGTTTTATTAGTATTCTTTGCTTTTCTGCTGAATTTATCATATAAATGTATCTCTGTATCTACATTTTATTCATATTTAATATGAGTTGATTCAATATGCAAAACCATAATTTGTGACACTGAGAAATTCACACATTCATAACTTTAACTTCAAATCTACTGTTAGAGATTAATAATGAATTTCACAACAGAGAATATTTGAATCCCAATTTTGAATGTCAAGAGATAAAGGGCTTGGTAATTTCCCTCTATTAGAATGTGTGTAACTCGGGAAGATATTCACATCCCTCTTGGAAGCCAAGTGTTTTACAACTCAGAGAATGATAGTTATGACAATGGAACTTTTAAACCCAGAATGTCTAGCACGAATGCACACTGGGTGGAAGGATGTTTGGGGAGTTGCTGGAAACCTCTCAAATGATCCTTCTCTTTGCCTGCTTTTTAATTCTGATGGTCACTTTTTATTTACTATTTACTATGCCATCATGATGGTGGGTGATTTGTATGTTTTCTCTCACTGACTCCTCATAACAGTACCATAGGGTAAGTGTTGTCCCATTTCTTTGGAAGTGACTGTGACTTTCCCAGGTTGACAGGAAGTGACAGAGATGGGTCACAAAATGGTATCTTTCTGATCAGATGGGTGCTTTTCCTTCTATAGAATGACCCTTTGGGAAGGAAGGCATAAATGATGATGCTAATGCACGTGAGCTGCAGTCTATCATCCACGTAGGGTCTCTTCCTCAGCTCTGTGCTTCCTACCCAGTCCTTTGCTCTGAAATTCCCAAAATGCTATAAAAGGAAAGCAATAGCTCCATTTTCCAGGCAGAGGGATGATGTTGAGAAAGGTTAAGTGACATTATCAAACATACAAAAACAAGTCATGATGTAGTCAGAAACCAAATCAGTAGTCAAGCTATTAGTGCTTGCCACAACACAGGGGTGAGTTCTCAGTACACATGGATGCTCTTTAAATCTCCTTCCAAAAAGTATCTTTGAGGCTATTGTTTCCTATATATCTTTTATAAGGAAGCAGCTGTTGGAACATCTGCATGGAACATCAAGCCTCAAATTGCAAATTATTAAGTGTAATTAAGTGTCCTCTAGAGTAAGAGTCTGACACTTTCCAAAACTTGCATTGCTCTGATGCTCAGTCCCTTAACTCTGAAGAACTCTTCTGGAGTCTCTACCAAAGCCAGAGTCCATCTACAATGACCTTTCTTGCATTCACACAGCATCAGAGATGACTCCATTTTTTCTCAAATGTATGCATCCTCTCAGCAAGCCAAGAAAAATGAAAGGCAGTTATGCCCTTTAACCAAGAGAGAGTTGGGAAAAGTAACTAAAAATAAAGCAGGAAGAGTGTCATTGAAATACGTTCTATCTTCATAGTTTGGTTATCATTAGGGATGTTCAGAAATATTCCAGTTTTCTCCTACTGTCAGGAAAATGATAGGGTTCTACTTCCTTGTCCCCTTTTAAATTTATCATGAGCATGCAACTGGTCTTGGCCAATGAGATGAGTAGAAGTCAGAAGTAGTAGCAGTGATGCGTGTGGGTGTGGGTGTGTGGGTGTGGGTGTGTGTCTTCCAGGCAGAAGCTTTGAGAACCGGGGCATAATTTCCAATGTCCTCCTCCTCTTGTTGCAGTGATGTGGTGGGGCCTGGGGCCGCGAGGAGCAGAACCCCTGGGTGAGCTTTGTTTAGCCTGTGGCATGAATGAGAAATAAACTGTTGATGGCTTAAACCACTAATATTTATCTGCTGTTAATCACAGCATAACCTAGTCTATCCTGACTAATTCATTTCTTCATTTACCGAAACGTTTAAATCATTTACCTCAGAGAGTGATAAGGATGCTTATTCGTCTAAGACGGAAGGAGGAGACAGATGAGGAGATGAATAGGTCTGGAGGTGAAGAGACCAGAGTCATTGAGGAGGCCTCTACATATTTTCTTAACGGCGCTGAGGAACAGTACGTGGTTTGGCACCCATGGAGCAGAGGGCATATGGAAGAAGGGCAATAGGAAAGGAGCTGGAGTCACATCCTGCAAGCGGGTAACACCAGGTTACGGCCTTCTGCTTTCATTTTGACATCAGCAGTGATCCCTGTCAGGCACCTGAACAGAGACTGCTGTGACCAGAACCGCAGGCTCAACACTGTGCATCACATCTCCCACCTGAGCTCTTTAGACAACAGATCCTTCAACTCTAAGTGAAAGAACTGAGTTAACCAAGCTACAAATCCAATTGTCAAAAAAAACACTCAGACATGGGACACACATATTCAATGTTTCTTCAACTTGCCTACCCACAAGGATCACCAAGTTTACCTAGTTTAAAAAAATATATGGATGGGATTTTACTGGGGGTCCAGTGGTTAGGATTCCACGTTTTCACTGCCAAGGGCTTGGATCAATCCCTGGTTAGGGAACTTAGACCCTAACACAAGCTGTACAACAGGCAGCCAAAAAATAAATAAAAATGGAGATTTCTGGACCACCCTCAGGCTCCTCTGCCTCATCATCTATCCATTTAGCAAGCTCTCCAGGGGATTTTTCTGATCAGGAAAGTTTAGGAAGCACCAGTCTAGCAGAGAAGACAACAGGCCTGGTTGCACAAGAATTCAACATTTGCCTCTATGCATCCATTCTTTTATTTCAAAAGCAAAAGTATTCATTGAATATCCTGCATGCTGGGCACCATGCTAGAAACTAAAAATGCAAGAGGGAGCAAGACAAAACCCCTGCTCTCTCTAAGTTTCCATCCTGCTAAGAGAAAAGGAAAATAGAAATTAAAGACAAAGTTCTTTACACTGCGGTGGCATGCTGCTGAGTATTTTAGGATGCTATGCAGGAGCCTACCGGGGAGATCTGCCTTCCTCAGGGGTGCCTGAAGGCTTTCTCTGAGGAAATAAAATTTAAGCTGGTATTTGAATGATGAAGAGGCATGAGCTAGGGAAAGAGATGGAAAAGATCATTTAAGGCAAACGGAAGATCACTGGCATCTGCCTGGACAGGGAGAGTCCAGAAGAATTGCAGAAAATTCCACTGAGACTTGGCTACAGAAAAGGAGTTAAATGGTCAACATGAGCTATGGCCACAGTGGTGACACACTGATCTATGTCCAGTCTATGTGCCAACCAGACGGGATTTAGACCTTGGCCTGAGTCCCAGATGAAACTGCCGAACTTCCCTCGCCCGGTGACCTTTCCCATGAAACCGATATGCTTCAATACCAAGAGAACAATATTCTATTATCCTGTTCACATTGCTCATTTGAACATTTTAAGGCAGTGCCTCAGAGTGGGAAAGTGTAGGGAGTTTAGAGGCAGCAGACAAATTAAATCCAGCTCGATCACTCACTAACAGTATGGTTTTAGGCAAGTCACTTAAATCTCTTTGAGCTTTAGTTTCTCTAACCGTAAAATGGGATTAAAAATTGTCTCTGCCTCCTAAAATGGTTTGAGGATTCGCTGAGATAAGGCATGCAGCGTACAGTGGAAAAGAACTAAGATTTGTGCAGACCTGTGTTTGAATGCCAGTTCTGCCACTTATCTCTTGGGCAACACAGGGGCATGTTGATTTACCTTTCTGAGCCTCGATTTTGTCATCTGCCAAGTGGTGAAAAAAATACATACAGCAAAGAGATGCTGTGAGGAGTAGAGAGACTATATGAATACTGCCTCATGCAGTGCCTGACACGTAGGCGCTACACATACTCTACAAATGGCCGCCATCATTCATCTTTTCTGAGTACCAATTCAGCCTTCTGCTTCCAAGGAGTTCAGAATACAATTTGGAATACACTAGGCAACAGGCCAAAACTGAGAGCCATAATGTGCCTTTCCACTTGGGATTTCTCTTTGCCCAGGTATGACATGAGGGAGATATGCTTCTCCAACTATCTACAGTAAAAGAGCTTTTCATCCCGGTACATCATCGACCACGTTGTTGTATGTGGCCACAATGCCAAACTGCCTTAAAAGTCCATCAGTGCTGATTCTCATGCTCTGCATCTAGCACATTATCAGCAGATGCCAGTCCAAGAGCCAGCCCCCGTCCAGGGCCACATAGGAGTACCACTGGCTTAAATGAGCTCTGCGGGCTCTTTTAGCTCACACAGGCTGATGCTGAATGGAACTAACAAAATAGCCTGTTCTACTACAGACAATTGGAATCTGAGGCCCAGGAAGCTCAACAGTGTTGCTCCCAGGACGGTCCCAGTGTATCCCAGTGTACTGGAGATTAAGCTGGTGAAGGCTGTGATATCCCCCTTCATTGCATTTATTATTATGAAGACTTCTCTGCTAATTTTTATTCTTTTTAAAACTTGATTAAGGTATAATTACAGAGGATGATATGGTTGGATGGCATCACTAACTCAATGGACATGAGTTTTGAATAAACTCCAGGAGTCATAACTTTTCTTCCAAGGAGCAAGCGTCTTTTAATTTCATGGCTGCAGTCACAATCTGCAGTGATTTTGGAGCCCCCCAAGATAAAATCTTTCACTGTTTCCACTGTTTCCCCATCTATTTGCCATGAAGTGATGGGACCGGATGTCATGATCTTAGTTTTCTGAATGTTGAGTTTTAAGCCAACCATTTCATTCTCCTTTTTCACTTTCATCAAGAGGCTCCTTAGTTCTCCTTCACTTTCTGCCATCAGGATGGTGTCATCTACATATCTGAGGTTATTGATATTTCTCCCAGCAATCTTGATTCCAGCTTGTGCTTCATCCATGTGTGCAGAATCACACTGTGACTCTAAAATGCTTCCACATAAGAGTCAATCACGTAACTTCTGCTCACTTTTCACTAGCCAAAGAAAGTCATATGGTCATGGTTAAAATCAAGAGGCATGAAAGAACATAGAACCTGAAATCTCAGTGATACCAGTACACCCACAAAATGCATCATCTCATTCTCTGTGCCAATTCTCCTGCTGGTCATTAGGTATAGAAATAAGAGCAATCCCATCCCTAATCTTAAGGAACTCACAGGGGAGAAGACTATAAAGTACAAAGTACAACAAAGATAACTTCTGTACCCGAGCTTCAGACTAGCAGCTATCAGGAGCTGCAGTTGGAAGTCACAGACAGTAGAGGGTACGTCTACAGACTGCAGTCAGGCTGCGAGGATGCAAATCCTGGCTCTGGGAGGTGTACGGCCATGTGTATGTTAATCTCCATGTGCAGAGTCCTCATCTGTCAGAGTCCTCATCTGTAAAATGGAGGCAAAGCATATATTGATCTGGTTGAGAACTTCAACAGATTAAAGAAGATAATATATGTAATGTGGAGATCCTGTACACAGTGAGTTTTCCAGTAAATCTTAGCACTTATGCATCCTCTCCACTTCCATATAAGTACCTAAAGTTCAACAACAGTACTAGTGTTATACAACAGTATATAATATACAGTAGCATATCCAATACGTCCTATATAATAGTACACACAACATCATTACTGTTTACAATATGATTATATGCAATATATGTTTATATATACAATATACAATAATATTATCCAGACTGTTACTTCTCCAATTTTCTCTCCTCCAATTAGTAGTGTCATATGGTTTCTTCTCTTTGAAATGCTTATCATATCACTTTAAAAAACAAACTCCAAATTCAAAGTCCTCAAAAATTTTCCCTGCCTACCATTCATTATACCTCATCCCCTGCCTCTCTTTCCTTGTCATACTTACATTTCAGTCACATAGAAATAATGAAATCTCTTTACATATGGTTCTGTGCATGCATGCAGGCTAAGTGGCTTCAGTCTTGTCCGACTCTTTACAACCCCCTGGCCAGTAGTCCGCCAGGCTCCTCTGTCCATGGGAATTTCCCAGGCAAGAATGCTGGAGTGTGTTGCCATTCCCTCCTCCAGGGGATCTTCCCGACCCAGGGATCAAACCTGCATCTCTCACGTCTCTAATAGCAGTGGGTTCTTGACCACTGCACCACCTGGGAAGACCATGGTTTGTGCAGTGAGTACCAATTGGTGTCAGTCGGACACTTTTCACTGGGATCACCTCTGATTGTCCAGGGGTCCATGACCCAGCAGTTACACTCCTGCTGTGTGACCCTGACCCCTAGTTAGAGCACATTTGATTGGAGACTCATTGACCTTAGCAGGACAATCAGATTTACTCTTCCTGGGAAGCACTCTCTAAATGAGGCTGGAAAGCCATGTGGCCATATTTTACTATGGATATGCTGAAGTACTGATCACTGATTGAGACAGAAAAAGTGTGAGAGGGAGGGAGAGAAGGAGAAACTTAACTCTTCAAAGAGATGAGAAGCATAACAAAAATCCTTCGAGTATTTCAAGCCCTTGTCCTTGGAATCTTTAAGACACCTTTGGAAATCTTTTACTACATTATTTTGTTTGCTTCAATTAGATGGAGAGTTAGCTTTATCACTGTTTCAGAAAAGTCTTCCCTAATTTTCCCAGGTAGCCTGGGACACTGTTTCCTTCATTTCCCTGTAATATTGGGGGTTTTCTGTTCATGTGTCTATCTTCCCTCCTGCCTGTAAGGTCCTTGAGAGCAAAGGTTGTATGTTTTCATCTCTGCATCCTGTGTCGCCTGGCACAGAGAGGGCAGCCTAGACGTGGGTGTGCCTATTACCTGAAACCTGAGCCAGGCTCTCACAGAGGAGGTATCTGAGCAAGGCTCTAAGGAATGAGGCGGAGTCGGCCAAGAAGGAATGAGGAAAGCTCTTGTCCTATTTAAGGAAAGATGCAGGTTTCTTTTGCCCTTGGGCATGTCTCTTGAATTCCTTATTATAATAGGATCACTTGGCCCTTTGTGTCTGACTTGCATGGATTCTGCAGGGAGGAAGAGGGACAGACACACATGTCCTGAAACAGCAGTCCTGTTTTACATGGTTTCGCCAGTGGCTTGTGCCACCATTGGAGATGATATGGGAGGGAGAGGGGCTTGAATTAGCTATGCTCAGACCTTGCAAAGGATTTACAGGCAAGCGTGGAGCTTTGAGAGCCCCTTCCTGAGCTCCATGCATCCCATCATGTGCCTTTTCACACTTATTGCCCACTCCTGGGAGAGGGCAGCAGGTGTTCTCTAAATACCCTGGCAACTATAGTCTAGCCCCTCGGGGGATCTCTTCCTACTCCTCTTAACATTCTTCTTTATGAACACATTTGATCTCCAGTGTGGCCTCCCTCGTCCTAGGTGATTCAAACTAAACCAGGAGCCTCCAGCTCTATTTTCAGTCAGCAGCTGTATTTGGCTGTTGCATCCTTGAATAAACAGGGGGGGTTAACCAATTTTACTAAACATACCTTTGCATTTCTGATGATATCATGTGAGTTTCTCAGCAGGTTTTGTGAACAAGAGGGGGAAAAAGTTCAGATACTATTTTGAATAGAAAAGGTCACAGTGTGATGGAAAATATTTAAGATACATTGGCACTGATACATATTTTTGTGTTATGTTCATAAGAATGTCATGTTTGTGAGAATCAAAAAGTTGCCTGGTTTACAAAATCAGAGACCATGTGGGTTGATATCAGAAAAGAAAATGGTTCTATTGAAGGATTTACGCATGCAAATATTTTTCCTTTTTGCATCAAGAGATAGAATTTAAGGTCAAGGCATTATGCTGATAATGTCATAGGCCACCCTCCATGACATGGTTCGGTTCTGCTGGGCCCTTTGTATGTACTTGTTCTTGTAAAGTATTAAATCTCCTCTTGAGTTTTGTTGAAATTGACTGTCAAAATTTGATATTCTTGAACTAGGAAGCATAAGGGATAGACCTCTCCTCAGCAGATGGGGAGTAGACATTCATGTTTACTATGACCTTGACCATGGGTGTGCCTATGTTGGCCAAATATCCAGTCCCTTTGTTTCATGCTAGGTCTCTGTGGGAAGCAGCAGCAACACAGTTCTGGTCATTCTGATCACTATTATGGTCATACTGTCTCCTAGTTTTCCATTCCCCCCAGAGAACAAGTGATTTGCCAATCACACTGTGATTTATTGTGGACTGATTCAAATTCAAATAGCCTCAGAAGGACACCTATGAAAGAACACATATCCCTTCAGCACAGGTAGACTCCAGTCTGCCTTCATTTATTTACCGGAAATCCGTTCACTGAGTCACAGTCATTGGGCCACACATGATACACAACAGGGAAGGCAAATATATAAGCAGGTAATTAAAATTTGAGATCTTGAGAGCCTGAAGGAGAGGCCCCCTAATCCTGACAGGAGGGGGCTGGCTGAATGTGCTAATTACAGCAGATATGCTCATTTATAGCCCTGATAACCTAAGGCAACTACCACCTTGGCAAACTCCAGTGTTCCTTCCACACTCAACAGGCCTTTCTTCTGAAACTTTATGTACCAGGCACTATGCTAGGTGATGAATATTAAATGAGAAATCAGGCATAGTCTCTATCCAGATGGAACCTTTGGTCTAGAGAGAGGAGACACATATATGAACAACAGTAATAGAAGGCAGATTGAGAAAAATATTATATTAGAAATAAATGCAGAGTGTTGTGGGAACATAAAAGAAAGTGCCACAAATTGTGCCCAACAGGTGTTAGGGGAAGAAAGTAGCAATTAACCTGAGCCTGAAAAATAGCAGGACTTTTGTTCAACTAAAAAGGAGGGAAGTGTACTCCAGGCAGAGAGGAGGCACGAGTCAAGTTCTAGGGCATCGTGGTCGCTAGAATATTGGTGGGAAAGCAGTCAACTTGGAGGATGGATTGTCAGGGGCAATTACATGGGAGATAAAGGTTAGGTAGGCTAGGTTTAGATTATGAAGGTCTTTGAATGCCAAGATTTAAAAATTACCTTTTGCAAAGAGATCTGTGTTTTTGGAAGAGATGTGAGAGGCAGGTGTGAGGTGGTGCAAGAATCGTTGAGTCTTAACCTTGCCACTGTTTAGCTGAAAGACTCAGAGCAAGTAGTGTAACCTCTCTGAACTTGCTTCTGTCTGGATACTATTAACTCTTACCATGTCTAGGCACAAAATGTGTTTGGCAGAATGAAAGGGATAATACAGGTGAACCACCGGAAGCAATATATGAAATACAGAAACCGCTCAGGACCTGCTCTCTGAATTATTGCTGTGTGAATGTTACCTTGGGGAGACGTAAAACTAGTTAGGATGTTCAACTGAAAAATGCTGAGACATGGACTGGAGCAGTGAGAATAGAAAGGAAGGAACACAAGTCAGCAAACCTGACCTTGGAGATGAACCAGGGGAGACACAGGGAAGGAGGAAGGGACCTAAAATGCCCGAGCTCTCTCACTTGGAGGGATGGAAATGGCGCAAAAAACAAACCAGGGTGGAGAAGGCACCTGAGAAGGTGTGGGTTTTGTGTGTGTGTGTGTGTGTGTGTGTGTGTGTGTGTGTGTGTGTCTGCACTGGGGGACAAAGCCTGAAATGACTATTCATGACATGATATTGTCAGAAATTATTTTTTCTCCTCAGCCAAGCCCTGTACTTAGAAAAGTAGAAACTGTTAGTTGCTCAGTCGTGTCCAACTCTTTGCAACTCCATGGTCTGTTCATGGAATTCTCTATGCAAGAATACTGGAGCGGGTTGCCATTCTGTTCTCCAGGGGATCTTCCTGACACAGGGATCAAACCGAGGTCTCCTGCATTGCAGGCAGACACTTTACTATCTGAGTTACCACATGACATTATTCTATGCTTGGCTACCTCCTGTTGGTGTGCTCTCTTTGGCAATGTGTAGTCAGAAGGCTATATTCTTTATTTCCCCTGGTACAGTCTTCCTTCTGTTTGTCTTTACTTACCTCTTCCTGCCTTTGGAAGTTAAGGTCTTGAGTGTCTGTATTTAAGTGTGGGACAAGGTAGCCACTTGGCTAGCTTTCAGTGTAGGATTAGGCCTGCCTTTAATCTAAGCAAAAAGGAATTTCCAAAGGTTGCACACAGTTTTTCATAGGTCATCCAATGTAGGGCTTGTTGGCTCTATGTATAACAGCTAATGTTTCTATGCATTACAGCCTATACTTTATACATATACATACACACACACACACATATCCATATAACATAAATGCATACATGAAAGTGAAAGTTGTTCAGTCATGTCCAACTCTTTGCGACCCCATGGACTGTAGCCTGCCAGGCTCCTCTGTCCATGGAATTCTTCAGGCCAGAATACTGGAGTGGGTAGCCATTCCCTTCTCTAGGGGATCTTCCCAACCCAGGAATCAAACCCAGGTATCCTACATTGCAGGCAGATTCTTTACCAACTGAGCCACCAAGGAAGCCCAAATACACACATATATAGTATATACACATGCAAACACACACACACACACACACACACATATATATATATACATGCCCATATATAGTATATATTTACACACATATAGCATATACATTGGAGAAGGCAATGACAACCCACTCCAGTGTTCTTGCCTGAAGAATCCCAGGGACGGGGGAGCCTGGTGGGCTTCTGTCTATGGGGTCACACAGAGTCGGACACGACTGAAGTGACTTAGCAGCAGCAGCAGCAGCAGCATATACATACACATATATAGTATTATAATGCATAATATATGCATTATATATTATTATATATGTGTCTAATGTGTATATATATATATATATATATTCAGTTGGCCAAAAAGTATAATATACATAGTATATTATATATATAGTATATAGATAGATGTAGTCTTTTCTATTTATAAAGATATAAAATCTTTACAATATCCCTACAAAAGAGGTACTAGTGTAACCCTGACCTAACTGATTATGGGTATATAGAATTCCAGCTCTGGAGGAAGAAAAAGAACCAAGCATACAAAAGGGTTCTGAAGAGTTAAGAGCAAGTTGTCACATGAGATAGATACAGAGGGAAGATCTCACTAAGAAGGTGACATTTGAGTAAAGGAAGTGAGGAAACGGCTCCATTCTATGGCAAGACAGCGCACTCCAGGAAACGAGAACACCAGGTGCCAACATCAAAAGCAAGAGCTGCCAGGCTGCAGTGTCACAGGAGGGAGGGGAAGAGGAGTAGAAGGTGAGAACAGAGAGGTAGGGGGGGACAAAGATTGAATGTAACCTGGCAGATTTGAGGACTTTAGCTTTCTCTTGGGTCAGATGGGTGCCACTAGAGGTTTTTGCAGACAAGACTGATATGACCTAATTTCCATGGGACTATTCAGGCTAACAGGTTCATCTGGGCTGCTGTATTCAAAATACACTGGGATGAGGGGGTAAGGGGAGAAGCTGAGGAGCCAAGCACCCCCAAAGTGGAGAAAGGTAAAACCCAATGTTCCAGTTACCAGCTCATTGTCTCTTAGGTTCCAAATCAGTGTGGTTTCCGTCTTCTGATTAGACCCAAACTGATATACCCAGGTTCATTAAACTACATTAATTTGTCTGAAATAATAGCCCACCTCCCTCCACCACCTCCAGTCCTGAATATTTCATCCTCTGGGGAAGCTGCAGGAGTAACTGGTGTTTAGCCCAAGATTCAACTATCATGAGTTCCATCATTCCTCAATCACTTTCCTTCTGGAAATATAACTAACAGAGCTATAGCCATTGTTTAAAGGGTTCTCCAGCTAAAACTAAATTAATTCATGCTCATACATAGTTAGATTAAAACATGATAGAGAAAATAATGTGGTGCTAGTGAAAACTAGCTATAGGAAAATCAACTGAAATATTCATAAATGCTAATTCTGGCTAACAGTACACAGATTTCTCTACTGTGTCTCTTCTCCTCCCTAGAGAGAGGGATGAGGGGGAGAAGGGGACGACAGAGGATGAGATGGTTGGATGGCATCACCGACTAAATGGACGTGAGTTTGAGTAAGCTCCGAGAGTTGGTAATGGACAGGGAAGCCTGGCGTGCTGCAGTCCATGGAGTCACAAAGAATTGGACACAACTGAGTGACTGAACTGACTGACTGTTTCTCTTGCAAAACTTTTTTCAGACCTAAGAATGTTACTAGATACGAAAGTGAATTCTTGTGAGAATAACTAAGAGTAATTATGTGCTTTACAAAGATGGAATTGAGAAAATAATAACAAAAAGGATGGAGAAATACTGTCGGCTTTGTTTTTGAAGGAAATTCAAATGATGCTTCACTCAGAAATACTTATGTAATCAACACTTAAAGAGCTGCAAAATGTAGCACTCTTTCTAATTTCCAGCAGGTACTATAAGCTCATAAAATCATGTTATTTTAAGTGAGGAAAAAACTTATTGGTATTACAGAAAAGCAAACTCCATGCTATTTTACCATAATAAGTTTTTCCCCCTTTCTGACAGTCTAAATGCCTATAATTTTAGTCACCAAGACCCTATATAAAGTTTTACTAGCAGAAAACTGAAATCCCTTATTATCTTTTCTATTTCTATGGCATAGATTCACCAGATATCTGGGTCTCTGGCATCCCTGTTTTTAAAGGTGATATCACAAATACAAAGAGACAACACCCTGTTTAATCAGAGCTGATAACTGACCTTGGATTGAGGGAACAGAACAGCTGAATTAACGTACATCAAAATTGCTATTTTAAAATGAAGGAGATTCCCACACAATAGAGGATAAACCAAGCTTATTATGAAAAGAATTTTCAAATACATGGTTAGAACTGATGAGCAGAAATATCCGTAGGTTGCAACTTAAAAAAAAAAAAGGAGAAAAACATTTGATCCATCATAGATGTGGCTGATTTCAGGTGTCTTTGAGGTGCTTACAGAAAAGCATAATGAAGAGCGGAGTGCCTGGCACACAGGGGAGGCACAACAGATCTCATCTTAAATATATGGTATCATAGGATGAATATGTTATGTGATAAATGTGTCAACTGGAATGAGATGGGAGTTAAGCACCAGGGGTAGCATCCTCTTTCTCAGACTTCTGTCATTCTGAGGACACCTACAGTCTACTTGCTGCTAAGTCGCTTCAGTCGTGTCCGACTCTGTGAGACCCCATAGACGGCAGCCCACCAGGCTCCGCCGTCCCTAGGATTCTCCAGGCAAGAATACTGGAGTGGGTTGCCATTTCCTTCTCCAGTGCATGAAAGGAAAAAGTGAAAGTGAAGTCGCTCAGTCGTGTCCGACTCTTAGCGACCCCATGGACTGTAGCCTACCAGGCTCCTCTGTCCATGGGATTTTCCAGGCAAGAGTACTGGAGTGGGGTGCCATTGCCTTCTCCATACAGTCTACTTACCATATCCCTAAACCATCTATGTTATGGTTTACTTAAAACTATTCTTTTGATTTACCCACATTTTCTGCTTCAATTAACTGCTTCATCTTAGTTCATCAATTCAGTCGCTCAGCTGTGTCCGACTCTTTGTGACCCCATAGACTGCAGCACACCATGCTTCCCTGTCCTTCATCCATTTCTGGAGCTTGCTCGAATTCATGTCTATCGAGTCGGTGATGCCATCCAACCATCTCATCCTCTGTTGTCCCCTTCTCCTCCTGACTTCTCATCTTAGCTCATAATACCCATGAAATTAGAGGTGTGTTGTCCTAATTTTATTTTGACACACATGAAAATAAATGAATAACTTTAAAATTTTAAAGTTTCCTACTTGTACCACCAATCTTAAGGCTCACCAATTGTACGTGTGTTGCTTCACCTTGAGAAATACTGTTATAATGCAAAGAGCACAGACTTTTGAATGATTCAGCATTCAGTTCTAATTCCACTTCTGCCACTTCCTAGCTCTGTAACCTCAGGGAATTTACTTTACCCCCTAAGTTCCACCACATAGCCCTATGTGCAGAAAATGCTTCTTTCCCTTTGGGGCTACATGTCAGATGCTGGGACTACCACGAACCCTGTCTTCATCAGGTTCACATTCTAGTTGCAGAATTTAACACAAAAAAAGCATGTACATGCCACACTCTGTCATACGGAAACAGTATTTTGAACTTTTTATAGCTTAGGATTTAGGAGTTAGAAGGCTTTTTTTTTTTTTTGAGGATGGGCAGGAGAGTAGTGTAAATTGGGTTATGAGGCCCCCATTCAGGTACCTCACCTCAGCCATTGAACTCACTTCACTGTCCATGAATCTGTTCCAATCTCCAAAGAAAGTAGCATCCATCAATCCCCTCTGCAAGGGCGAGGTCCATGGAATCTTCTGCCCAGTCTGCCCTTGTGTGCAGCCCTGTTCTCTGGGAACTCACCTCCCCAAAAGAGTTGAAATTTTTACAGTGAATTAAAGTTTGGTCATAATATGCCACATCTCTTTGTAGATATGATACTGAGAACTGGAACATTTTCTTCGGAGTTAGTTTATAATTGTGGTTCACATTTTTACTTTTTCAGGATCCAGGATTTGGACTATTTCCCAAAACATTTTGAGACAGGTTAGAGGTTTCAAAAATGCAAATCTGGACAATCAGGGGATTCAATGGAACAGGAACTATTTCAAGTCAGCAGAAAGAGAAAATTGTACCAGGCAGCTGAGTTGAGTCAATGCGTACACTTTGGCACTGAATTGGGTACTAAGATTTCTGGCAGTAAAGTCCAAAAAAGGAAACACGGTGGATCTTTTCTTTAGTCATTGTCTGAATAAAGAAAGCACACACATTAGTCTACAGAAACAAGCTTTGTTTCTGCATAAAAAAATGTCTGATGATATCCTGTTAGTTTCTGGGTATGAAGCACAGAGAAGCACAGTTGGGCAATATTTTCAACTGTAAATCAACAAAAGACACAGAAGCACTGTTGACAAAATAGGCCATTCTTGCCTAGACTCTTTGAAGAGCCAGAGGAGGTAATGTTCCATCATGGCTGAAGGGAGGCTTCTCCACAGAGCAGAAAACAGTCTGAGAGTCTAAGGCAGAAACAGAGATTTGGTGACACACTGTAGTCATAAATCTAACAGAATCCAGAAATGACTGAATTGCTCACCTATTACACTGTTTCATTCACGTTTCAGCTGTCTCACCTCAGCTTCACATACTCCATACTAACCTTATGAAAGCTTTATACTTGAGAGACCATATGTGCTAAACTGTATTGTTATATTATTTGTTGCCCTCAACCTTGCCTAAAACTTCATGACTGGGTCATCCATCCCTGGGGGAGAATTATACTTCTCTACTCATGGACATCAGACTCAGGCATGTAACTTGGTTTGGCCAATGAACTTTGATCTGAAGTGTCATGTGCCACTTTCTCAGCAGAAACTCTCAGAGCCTTCATGTGGCATGTGGGTTTTTCTCTTTCGTTTTTCCTCTACCCTGAGATTGATGGGTCTCAGAAACTGCCTGTTCCTTGTACTTTGTTCTCAGAATGGAGGGGATAGAGAGTAGAACTGAATTTGACCTATAAAGGACATGAAAAGTGACTGAGAAATAAACTTTTCTTGTTGAAAGATACTGAGATTTGGAAGCTTAATATTTGTTAGCATGGGATAACTTAGCAAGGCTTCTGAGGTGGTGCCAGTGGTAAAGAATCCACCTGCCAATGCAGGAGACGCAGGTTTGATCCCTGGTTCAGGAAGATTCCCTGGAAGAGGAAATGGCAACTCACTGCAGTATTCTTGCCTGGGAAATCCCAGAGACAGAAGAGTCTGGTGGACTGCAGTCCATGGAATCACAAAGAGTCAGACATGACTGACTATGCACACCTAAACTTAGTAAAAACTGACTGATATGCAAAATATATTGGAAAGAAACTTGCTTTGCTTTCATGAATTAACTCTGAGTTGAGCTTGTGTTCTACCAGAATATTCTGTGCTATATTATGCAGAACATACAACTTCTATCTTATAATTTTTAGTTCAGAGAGAGCCAACTGACTCCCTCAGTTCATAGAGCAAGTAATTTTAACAAGTATCTCTGATGAGCATGGCAGTAATGAATGTTGAGCTAGTTGCAAAATGCCCAGAGGGATAAATAGGGGGAGAAAAAGACTACTAACACTGATTGGGCATCTTCCATGCATTAGATGCTTTACATATATTATTTCATTTATGGTTATGGCAACTCAGGTTCCGCCGCCATTCTACAAATGTAATTCAGAATGGTTGGGTGAATTGGCCACAATCAGAGAGCTACTAAATGAGACAGCTGGAATTTGAGCTTTGATGTGACTGACTCCAAAGTCTTTACTTTCCATTATCCTCTTTCGATTACAGGTTTTCCACCACATGAGACAGGATGAATTGATGACACAGACACAGAGGATCATTTCAAAGTCTTTGGAAGCCTAATGTTGCACTAAGTTTAAAGGGAAAGGGGTCAGGTTGTAAAGGGTTGTTCAATATGTTTGCACAAATATACCTGGGGTTTAACTCCAATATGAAGAATAATGTATTATTTTAATTGTAAAAGAAGTAGAAAATTTGGAAAATATAAAAATCACAAGTGAATGTTTATCAACTTTTGAGGTCAAGAATTTATAAACTTAGAAGTGGAGGAAATATCAAAAAAAAGACATATTTGATTGCACAAATGTTAAACAAATGCTGTATCTCAAGTATAGGCTTTAAATTTTGAAAGATATATTTCTTTTGATATACTGAGTAGGATTCTATTAGTGGGCAAACTAGTATTTCTATCATTCTTATGCTAATATGGCACTTCTAGATCACTTTTATATTTTGTATATATTTTAATTTAATATTTATATAATATTCCATAATAGTAATATATTCTATATTGATATTAGTTAATTGTATGAATATTAATAACATGCCTCTTTCACGTTTGGTTATTAACTAGAACTAGAAATTGGGAGTGGGGAACACAGTAGACGTATATAAGTGAGGAATCGAACATCAAAAGACATAATGACTATTGGCCTAAGGTGGCATTGCTGACAGAACAAGTAGCATTAGGACTCAGTTATGTAGTCACTGAACGGGGACAAGGATGCAGGAGTGTTTCTCATGGACCAAATGTGAGACATGGGCAAGGTGATTGAGAGAGACATTTACCTGAAGTCTTTAAAAAAATAATAATAATTCATTTATTTTAATTGGAGAATAATAACTTTACAATATTGTGATGGTTTTTGCCATGCATTAACATGAATCAACCATAGGTATCCTTACCCGAGCAGACTGCCCATCAAGGTAAAGTGACCCCAGTAGAAGATAAGGATGCTGAATTCTCTGGTTAAAGGAGAAATAAGTAGTATTGATTTATTATTGCCATTTAGGGGATTTCAAGGAAAAGAGTTAGAGCTGACCATCTATTAAGCCCAAAGCGAGGCAGCTTTAAACATCTGACGAGGCTAGAGGCAATAACACCAGACACCTTAAGTGCAGTCAAATAGACCTTTCCTGACCCTGACATCCCCTCCCACCTGTTTCCTATCCTGGAGATGTCAAAAACTGGAGGCATGCTTATGGAGGGGGGAGTAGAGAACAGAGGAGATTTGTAAGGGAGAAGGATGCACATGAGGGATAGAATCCTTACCTTTGAAGTTCAAAGATTTTTTGTTATTACCTTAGATTTACATTTATTGTTGTTCAGTCACTCAGTCGTGTCTGATTCTTTTCAACCCCATGGACTGCAACACGCCAGGCTTCCCTGTCCTTCACCATCTCCTGGGGCTTTCACAAACTCATGTCCATTGAGTAGGTGATGCCATCCAACCTAGATTTACATAGTTATTACTAAAATGAAACTACTAGAAAACCAACCAGAGGACTTTCCATCAACTAAGACTAAGCATATAAGCTATGAGGACTGTCCAAAATTTCTTATATGGGCTCAAAAAATATTCCATAAGATGGATTTAAAGGAATAATTGGAGAAAAAGAAAAAAAATGTATCACACTTTACAAGTACCCCCAATTCAATGTATTCAATTGCTTTCATCTTCTTCCATGATTTTAAAGGTAGACACCTACTTTTGTTGCTAGTACTCACTTGAGCATTCATTCATTTTTTCATCACATGTATTGAGTACCTACTATGTGCCAGGTTGTATTTAGGTATTGAGGAAATTATAGTAAATTTTAAAAGAGAGCAAAAACTGCTGCTCAAATGGAGCTTACTTTCTGTTCAAGAGAGAAAAACAAAAATAATTTAAAATATACATGAAAAATAAAATATCAAATAAATATAATTGTATTGAATAAGATTAAAATAAGGGAATGGGATGATGACTGGGTGGAGGGGATGGATTGCTCTTCAAGTAACAGTTTCAAGGGTGATCTTACCAAGACCTGAGTGATGAGAAAGTGACAGCCGTGTACAATTTTTGGAGAAAATTACTGTTGGCAGAGGGAAGAACTAAAAGTGAAAAAGCCCCAAGGAAAGGACTAGATCGGCTTTTCAAGAGACAGAAGAAGGCATGTGTGACTGGAGCATAGTGAGCTCAGAAGACCATTGGGAATTGACATTGGAGAGGAACATGTCCAGGTCATGTAGGGGATTGTTTGTGAGCCTGTGTAAACTATTTGGATTGTACCCCAAGTAGAATGTCAAGCCACTGGAGGATTTTAAGCATGTCAAGGACATGATAAGAATCACATTTTAAAAATAGCACTCTGGCTACTGTGGGTAAGGGAATGGGCACAGAGAGGTAACTTAGGAAAGCATTACAAAATCTAAGAATATGATGGCAACTTAGACCAGAGAGGTGGTGAAAGAAATAGAAGAAAGTGAACATTTTCAGAAACTATTTTGGAAGCAGAGTTGAGAGGATGGAGGATGTGTTCATGGATTGAATTCGGGGAGCTGAGGAAATAGGAGAAATCAAGGATTAGTCTCAGGGTTTTGGCTTAAGCTGTTAGATTAACAGTGCTACTGTTGCTGAGATCTACAGAGACTAGGAAGGAGGGTGGACTTAGAGGGAAATCAAAAGGTATGTTTTTCAGGTTCTAGATTTGGGATGCTTATTTGGCATCTAGGCAGAGATACTATGTAGGAGTTGGATATGTCCTGATAAGTCAAAAGCTCAGTGGAGATGTCAGGCAGGCTACAAATTTGGGATTCTTGGAATATGCTTGCTTGCTATTTAAGACCATGTAGCAAAATGAAATCACCTAGGAAGAGAGTGAAAAACAAACGTGTGATCCAGGATTAAATTCTGGGAGCACTCCATTTTCTAGAAGTCCAACAGAGGAGGAGGAGCCAGGAAAAGAGACTGAAAAGGATCAGCCAGTAAAATAGAAGGAAAAAAACAGAAGCATGTTGTAGAAGAGGAAAGAAGAGGTTTTCACAAGTAAGGAAAGCAGTTAACTATGTGAAATGCTGCTGAGTGATGAACTAAGAGGAAGATAATGAAGTGACCACTGGATATGACAAGCAAGGTCAATATCAAGACAATACATTTGACTTCCCTTTATGATTCTTATTAATATATTCTGTGATTGCAAGCTTTCAAAAATGTTATTGGAAAATGCAATCATATTTATAGTATTTATCAGTTTCAGACTTTGCAATTTTCTGCTCTTTCTTAGTCTAAATAAATACTGGTATCTCCTGCTTTGCAAGGGTTGGCTCTACACCACTTTACTTTTGCAAAGTGCTTCCCAGGTGGCTTAGTGGTGAAGAAGCCACCTGCCAACAGGAGATGTGGGTTTGATCCCTGGATGAGGAAGATCCCCTGGAGAAAGAAATGGCAACCCACTCTAGTATTCTTGTCTGGAGAATTCCACAGACAAAGAAGCCTAGTGGGCTACAGTCCATGGAGTTGCAGAAGAGTCGGACATGACTTAGTGACTAAACAACAACTTTAGAGAAAGACATATTTTAGTACCTGTTTTCACTAACTGAAAGAAATTCAAAGAGGATTTTTGCTTCTTCAGGGGAAAAAAAAGACAAAAAGCAAAAATGGTGTCAGCATTTGTTTTCAGCGAACTGAGGGGTTATAGAGGCTGTGCACACCCAGAGTACCCATAAGAATGTCATGGCCAAGCTCCTCCTGGGAACCACACTCAGCATCCAGTTTCCATAACTTCAAACTGTGTCTGTGAGCATCTGTGCTTTGTCTACGCTCATTCTGAGTCTCCCTTAGTAAGATGTGTTCTAAGGTAATAGTTTTCTTGCTTATGGAAGATTTTATAGGTACACTTGTCTTTTGGAGAGCAGGGGAAACCTGTATTCATGTTCATACCTAAATTTGTATTATTTTTTCCTAACTGGGTCCCCTAAATTGTAAAAGCTTCTGGCTACTCAAACACTCAATCTGTACTTGTTGAGGATGGATAGATATATACATAGACAAAGAGATACCATTTCTTTCAAACGTATTCAAGGAAGAATGGCAATTTGATGCCTTGGTCTAATTTATAATTCTTTTTTGTTTTTAATTTGGCCACACCACCTGGTTTATGAGATCTTAGTTTGCCCACCAGGGATTGAACTGCACCCTCAGCAGTAAAAGCACTGAGTCCTAACCACTGGACCACCAGGGGATTCCCTAATTTACTCACACTCTTTGTTCCCCCAACTCTGTAGATGGTGATCTACTGTCTTCTTCAATTTAGTGTTTTGGAGAAGATTAAGGATAGTCTGATCTTGTTCCTTTGTGCATAACTATTATTAGGTTAATATGTTTCTTTGTTTTTTGTTTTTCCTTTTGGTGAGCAGTATAGACTTGACAACCGGGATTCTTTGACTAAAATGATTTATGTGATTTGAATCTATTTTTATTTATATTTTATAGAACCCAGTGAATGCTCCCACTTTCTACATTTAATGACTTTCTTGAGATCAGAAACATTTCCCCATGCATTTTTGTTCAATATTGCTTCTGTTTTGTGTGTCACCCTATCTTCTAGCTGTCTTTATTTCTAGCTCCTATCTATAGGATCTCTGCACCATATTTACTATCACCAGTTTCATTATTTTCATCTCTCTTTTTTTTCTGTGTTCCGGGAGTTTCTCAAATTTATCTTTTTATTTACTAATTCAATTTTCTGAGGTGTCAATTCAGTGAGATACTCATTACTTGCACACACTTTCTTCACTGTATTATTTATTCATCTCTGAATAGTCTTTCTTTTATTTATATTCATAAACTAGCAAGTGAGATGTGATAGGAACTTCAATTTAAAAAAAAATAGGATAGTGATGCTGGCCCTATACATTATATCTCTTCTTATCCCAAACTCCCCAAAGAGAAAGGTCGTAAAAGTTGTCTGTGAAGTCCATTCCAGAGTTAATAACATATCAAGAAAGCACTGGAGGGTGTTACATTGTGGGAGAGTTGAGAATAGGTTTCTGACTAATGTTTCATTAGAACTCTAGAACTTAAGAGAGACCCTGAGGTTCTGGCAGGTCATAACACTCCATTGTTCATCTGTGGAGCCAGGGAAAGATTTAAAAATGAGGAAGTCCAGGAAGCAGAGAGCTGAAAACCTTACTGTGCACATTACCCTAATTCATTTACCTCAGCATTGCTTGGGGATGCAAGAAGGTAGAGGGCACCAGACCTACCCACCCAGTGAAACCAGAAGCAAGCGTGCCCATGGACATCACCAAATGTCCAGAATCTTTGGACAGGCTCACTGGCAAGGGGTTTTGCTTGCTGAAACCAATCTGTAAAGAATTCTGGAAGAGGTGCCTACTTCCTTAAATGTGCAGACATCAACACAAGGTGACAAGGATAATAAATAATCAAGGAAACATGACACCATGAAAGGAAACTAATAAAACTCCAATTAATGACCCTAAAGAAATGGAGATCTGTGAACTATCTGACATTCAGAATATTCCTCTTAAAGAAATTCAGTTAACTACAAGAAAGTAAAGATAAACAACTAAAGAGAATTAAGAAAACAATGCCTGAATGAAATTAAAAGCTCAACAATGAAATAGAAACCATTAAAAACAAACAAACAAAAACCCCCCCCAGAAATCCTAGCATTAATGAATACAACAAATGAACTGAAGAATTCAGAAGAGAGCTTCAACAGCAGACTTCACTATGCAGAAGATAGAATTAGTAATCGGGAAGACAGGCCATTTGAAATCAGGAAGTTAGAGTAGCAAAAAGAAAAAAAATGAGGAATAGTGAAGAAAGCCTACACAAATTATGGAATGCCATTAACAGAAATAATCTACAGATTATTGGAGTTCCCAGGAGAAAAAAGTGAGACTTGGATGGGAAGCTTATTCAAAGAAAGAATGACTGAGAACTTCTCAAATGTGGGGAGAGATTTGGGCATCCAAGATCATGAAGCTAGTAGGTAACTCCAGAATCCCAATTCAAAATGATCTTCTCTAAGATATATTAAAATAAAACTATCTAAAATCAAAGGCAAAGAAAGATTTTTAAAGAAACAAAAGAAAAACATTCCTCACATATAAATCACTTTGGAAAACAGTATGGTGTTTCCTTTAAAAACTAAAAATAGAGTTGCCGTATGTCAAGAAGCAACAGTTAGAACTGGACATGGAACAAGAGGTTGGTTCCAAATTGGGAGAGGAGTAAATCAAGGCTGTATATTCTCACCCTGCTTATTTAACTTGTATGCAGAGTATGTCATGCTAAATGCCAGGCTGGATGAAGCACAAGCTGGAATCAAGATTGCCAGGAGAAATATAAGTAACCTCAGATACGCAGATGACATCTCCCTTATGGCAGAAAGTGAAGAAGAACTAAAGAGCCTCTTGATGAAAGTGAAAGAGGAGAGTGAAAAAGTTGGCTTTGAGGCGAATCGCCAGTCCAGGTTCAATGCATGATACAGGGTGCTCGGGGCTGGTGCACCAGGATGGCCTGGAGGGATGGGATGGGGAGGGAGGTGGAAGGGGGGTTCTGGAGGGGGAAAACATGTACACCCATGGTGGATTCAAGTCAATGTATGGCAGAACAAATACAATGTTGTAAAGTTAAAAAATAGAAAATAAACTAATTAAAAAAAAAAAAAACTCAACATTCAGAAAACTAAGATCATGGCATCCGGTCCCATCACTTCATGGCAAATAGATGGGGAAACAATGGAAACAGTGAGAGCCTTTACTTTTTGGGGCTCCAAAATCACTGCAGATGGTGACTGCAGCTATGAAATTAAAAGACTCTTGCTCCTTGAAAGAAAAGTTATGACCAACCTAGACAGCATATGTACACCCATGGCGGATTCATGTCAATGTATGGCAAAACCAATACAATATTGTAAAGTAAAAAAAAAAAAAAAAAAAGATAAATAAATATTAAAAAATAATGCAGAGACATTACTTTGCCAACAAAGGTCCATCTAGTCAAAGTTATGGTTTTTCCAGTAGTCATGTATGGATGTGAGAGTTGGGCTATAAAGAAAGCTGAGCACCAAAGAATTGATGCTTTTGAACTATGGTGTTGGAGAAGACTCTTGAGAGTCCCCTGGACTGCAAGAAGATCCAACCAGTCCATCCTAAAGGAAATCAGTCCTGAACATTCATTGGAAGGACTGATGCTGAAGCTGAAACTCCAATATTTTGGCCACCTGATGCAAAGAACCGGCTCATTTGAAAAGACCCTGATGCTGGGAAAGACTGAAGGCGGGAGGAGAAGGGGATGACAGAGGATGAGATGGTTGGATGGCATCACCGACACAATGGACATGAGTTTGAGTAGGCTCCAGAATTTGGTGATGGATAGGAAAGCCTGGCGTGCTGCAGTCCAAGGGGTCACAGAGAGTCGGACGCAGCTGAGCAACTGAACTGAACTGATGATCCTGAAATCCTACTCCTGGGCATATATCTGGAGAAAACTATAATTCAAAAAGAAGCATTCTCTCACTCCAACATTCATTGCAATGCTATTTACAATAGCCGAGACATGGAAGAAACATGATGTCCGTCAACAAATGAATGGATGAAGATGTGATATATATTTACAATGGAATATTACTTATCCATAAAAGAATGAAATAATGCCATTTGCAGCAACATGGATGGACCTAGAGAATATTATACTTAGAGAAGCAAGTCAAACAGAGAAAGGAAATATTATATGATATCAATTATATTTGGAATCTAAAAAATATACAAATGAATATATATACAAAATAGAAACAGACTTACAGACATAGAAAACAAACACAGTTACCACAAGGGAATTAGGGAAGGGATAAATTAGGAGAATGGGGTTAACAGTTACACATTACTATATATAAAATCGATAAGTGACAAAGATTTAGTGTATAGCACACTCAACTATACTCAATGTCCTGTAATAACCTATAATGGAATATAATCAACAAAAAATAATGAATCACTTTGCTGTGCATCTGAAATGAACACAGTGTAATGAAAAAAGCCAAACTCTAATAAAAGACTCTCAAAATGGAGTCTATTGGGAGGGAGGTGGGAGGGGGGTTCAGCATGGGGAACACATGTAATCCCATGGCTGATTCATGTCAAAGTATGGCAAAAACCACTACAATATTGTAAAGTAATTAGCCCCCAACTAAAATAAATAAATTTATTAAAAAAATAAAAAATAAAATAAATAAATTTATTTAAAAAATGGAGTCTATTAACTCAAAAAAAAAAAACTAAAAACTGGAAAAAAGAATGAGAATTACATGAGGGAAATCGAGGGTTAACTAACCTGAAGTGGAACACAGACAGTGCATGTGCAAGAGAGGCTTTTGAGCAAAACTATAGTTAGTAAATAGTGTATGAGTTGAAGATGACTCCAGTGTTTCAGATACTCAGAGTGATTTTAATTAAGAAGTAAGATTTCTGTAGTGAGAAGTTTTTTTTCTGTTTATGCGCAACCCTCTTATGCAAGTAAAAAAGTAGCTACACCAAGCGAAGAAGACCTCATTGATCTGTTTTAATTAACTACTGATATTTTCCAATACATGTATTGTTTACACTCAGGAGCATCAGATTGTGTCACTCAGAAATTTCATGGGTGCTCATAGCTTAAACCACCTCAAGTGGAATGGAGAAATAGAAAGAAAATGACTTTGTAGAATGTTGTAGAAAGAGCCTTTTTTTGGCAGTAGACAGAGAGAATAAAATCAGCTTGACCTTATCTGTGTATCCAAAAACAATCACTATTAATGGAACAGAGTGCTTTTTAATGGGAGATTTCAGCTCATCTTGCCTTTAAAATCTCTCTATTGCCCTCAGTAACCATGGATGCTCCACCCCTCTGTGTTTAACAGACCGAAAATGAAGCAATGGTAGGAAAATTGATGTTAAAACATTTTTGCGCTCAAATTAAATACCATAGCTTATCTTCGTGATTATGGCATTTAGAAAGGACATCACCCAAAAGGACAGAGCATAAATCACCACAGAGAGCTACCAAATCAGTATTTGGCATGAGTGAGAAGGAAGCCCCACAGAGCACCCACTGAGCTCCAAGAGGGACTGATGGAAGGGCCGTTAGCTCAGATGATGACTATGTAATCAGATAGGTTAGCTGATAATTTGTACAATGTGCTTAGGAAGCTCCTTACACTAGAAGAGTGAAGGTTGACATCTTTCTGTATGATAAGGCACGAAGTACATTCCCACTAATAGATGATTTTCATAAGAAGATAAAGAGAAAGCTGGGCTTCAAGTATTAAAAGATGGATTGAACACACATATACTTCTCTTCCCTCCCAAGATCCTCTTGAAATTATTAAAAAGAACTTTTGGGGGGGGCAGGCAGTGAGGGGAGAAAAAGCCATTGCAGCGCCAGAGAAATCAGAAAGGCAGCCAGCAGTAGACTAGAGATTTCTAAGGAATCCTAGATGGTAGAAACATCATAGAACACAGATGAGGTGGGACTGACTGAGGAATAAAGATTGAAAACGAAAGACCAAATAGCAGAAAGAGTCAGGAGCACTAATGATAGCAGTTATGAATGGGGATGCATTGGGAATAGCTAAGAGAGCCACCACTGTCTCTGTCTCCTTCAGCATTCTGCCCAGGGTGCTGGTGCCCACAACTCTGACTCTCTGGGTCCTGAGGACTCCTCTCCAAATGACATACCTAGTCTGCTTGGCAAGGAGTCTTGAGATATATGTTAGGGCCTGGGAGAGAAGAGTTTGAGGTAACTCTGAATTCTCATGTAAAGTGCAAAGGGAAAAATATAAATTGGAAAAAGAAAAACAAAACAAGAAAACTCCTTCCTGGAGTGCAATACACTAAGAGCCTCCCCTCCCCCTAGAGAGTAGGACCTTCCCTCTTTTGAAGCTTGTGTGACATGCTGTTTGTCAATGGGGTCTTCAAAAGCTTCCCTTGTGGCTCAGATGGTAAAGAATCTGCCTGCAATGCAGGAGACCTGGTTTCCATCCCTGGTTCAGGAAGATCCCCTGGAGAAGGGAATGGCTAACCACTCCAGTATTCTTGCCTGGAGAATTCCCATGGACAGAGGAGCCTGGCGAGCTACAGTTCTTGGAGTCACAAAGAGTCAGACACAATAGAGCAACTAACACTTTCACTTTTCAAAAGCCAAGCGAAAGAAAAGGGCAATTTTTAAAGCCCTATTAGAACTGAGATGCTACAGAAAGTGTACTCTGAGCAATAGAGACTGTGGGCTGAGATCAGCTGAGAAGAGGCTGAGAAATGCTGGGGTAAGATTTGACCTCCTCTCTCTTAACCTTTGAAAGCTTGAGCTCAAGAGTATGTTCTAGACATGTGATATTATAAAGGAGAAAATGATTGTTCTTGCTCGAATTTTAGTTTGAAGAGCCCATGCTCAAGAATTCCTCTTACAATCTTCTTTTCCTGATAATGAATGTGAGCCAATGACCCTTTTTTCCTCCCCAAAGCATACTTTATTTCTGGAAATGCAGATAAAGTGCCATGCAGAGAAACTCAATCTTAATTTTTTTTTTTCTTGAAGATAAGGAGTTCGGTAATCAGGAGTCACCTGTCAGGGCACAGACAAACACTGGCAGCTCAGGGGGAAAGAGCCATAGGCAGCGAGCTGAAGGTTTTCTTCTCTCCCCCTGGTTGGCTCTCCTCTGGGGAGGGCACACTTCTCCAGAGAACACGGGGGGAGACTGGGTATTGAGATTTGATAGATAGGAAGAGCTTGTGGTTATTTATAAAAATCCACTTGTATAAGATAGCTTCTGGAGCGCTCGAGTGTGTGTGTTTGCTTTGAGGCTGCCAATAAAGGTGCAGAGCTGAAGAGCACAGGAGCTGAAGGCTCGGGATGGCTAGGCGTGATTAGCCTTGCTTCTGCATGAAACTTTGCACACAAATAATTAAGTACCTTTTGAGTAATCCCCAAGGAGGGAAATATCATTTCTGGCAATGATTAGGGACTGTTCTATGAAACGGCGGCTGGATTTAAACAGAACCTTCCACAATGAGTAGATTTCAGTCCTTAGCACTCGCTTAAACCGAATAATCGGTTGAAAACACCCACAGCATTCTTATTCAAAAGTATCGGTTCGGTTCAGTCGCTCATTTGTGTCCAACTCTTTGTGACCTCATGGACTGCAGCATGCCAGACCTCCCTGTCCATCACCAACCTCCAGAGTTTACTCATACTCATATCCATTGAGTCAGTGATGCCATACCACCATTTCATCCTCTATCGTCCCCTTCTCCTCCCGCCTTCAATCTTTCCCAGCATCAGGGTCTTTTCAAATGAGTCAGTTCTTCACATCAGGTGGCCAAAGTATTGGAGTTTCAGCTTCAGCATCAGTCCTTCCAATGAATATTCAGGACTGATTTCCTTTAGGATGGACTGGTTGGATCTCCTTGCAGTACAAGTGACTCTCAAGAGTCTTCTCCAACACCACAGTTCAAGCATATATTTAATACTTATTGGCTGATCTTCATCCTTTGAAGGTAAATTTTCAAAAAAAGATTCCATTTGAAGCTAACACTGGAGAAAAAAATAGTGAATGATCAACTCTGGTGTTATTCTTTGAATCTAAAGCAATGTCTACTGAGAAAATAATGACATTAATTTTATTTGTTCCTGGAAAAATAGATGGGAAGATAATTCTAAATGACTCCAGATTGGTCAAAATCCTGAAATAAGTGGATAGTGTCCAGAAGAAGAATAAAGCCCTCTTGGACAAGGTGGGTCTTGTTGATTGTGAAGACAGAAACACATTATGGTGCTTGACTGGCTGCCTATGAGCAAGGGAGATGGACTCAAAAGAGGAGAGGGATCTGAGAATACTGGCAGGCAAGGGGGGGTGGGGTGTAGATACAGGATTGGCCCCTAAGGCAAGACTCACATATTAGAGGTAAAGTCCAGAAAGGTTTATGGAAAATACAGCACAGGTACAAGCTGAGAATGATGGTAGGTGAAAAATCAGGAAACAATTGTATGGGTTACGATATCAACTACAAGAAATATTATAGATGGAAAATTCTGTTTATGTCTATGCATCTATCTGTCTGTCTCACAGAAAGAGACTCCTACAAGATTGATGAATTTCACAGGTACTCCCCACAGTTGTGCAAATTGGTGGTAGTCCCAGATGCCGGGGAAGGTCAGGACAAAAATCACTGTAATGTTAACTGGTGGGAAAGAAGGAAGAAGATTGTACCCCAAACCTGGGCCAGAGAAGGGCTATACAGACCTTGCTGCCCATTAATGCCTGTGGGTATCAGGCCATTTGGCTCTTTAATGTAGAAGAGTTAAAGGTTGTTACAATTGCTTTTAGGACTTCCCTTGTAGCTTAGTTGGTAAACAATCTGCCTGCAATGCAGGAGACCAGGGTTCGATCCCTGGGTTGGGAAGATTCCCTGGAGAAGGGAATGGCAATCTACTCCAGTATTCTTGCCTGGAGAATCCCATGGACAGAAGAGTCTGGCAGGCTACAGTCCATGGGGTCTCAAGAGTCGGACAGAACTTAGCAACTAAACCACCATCACCACCACAAATGATTTTAGTGGTTATTGAAATGTTTCTTCCTGCCCTTGTTGGATTCTGGTTCAAAGGATGAATATCAGTCAATTGCAATCTTTCAGGATGGAGAAATGAAATAGATCAAGCTGTGGACATTGGGGATGGACCAAGACAGAGCCCAGAATGACATTTCTAGTTTCTTGAGTTAAGAAGTCTCATTATTGGGGTGTCATAGTTGGAGAAGAAATGCCAGCTGCTTCAGTTAACTTGCCTGGAGTCACACTGTAAACCATTAAGAAGAAATTAATTAGAGATGCCTAGAAAATTTGCAGCTATTTTGCTGTTCATTATTTTTAAGGGTTCAAATACTAATGGAATTTTATTTTCACTTCAATATTTAGTGTTTGAGCAAAGTATACAAACTTGATTCTCCTGATAGCTGCTCCTTTTCCCCTGCATTGTGGTAAACACCGTTGTCTTTCTTCCCAATGGTTTTATCTCCCTTCTTACTTGCTAGGACAACCAAGCTTTTGTTCAGACTTTTCTGAATTGCAATATCCTTCTCTCTACTTAGGTGATGATTTTTTTCCTTTTTCATGGAAAGGCATTTCATTTTATTTTTTAAATTAATTTATTTATTTTAATTGGAGGCTAATTACTTTACAATATTGTAGTGGTTTTTGTCATACATTGACATGAATCAGCCATGGGTGTACATCTGTTCCCCATCCTGAACCCCCTTCCCACCTACCTCCCCATCCCATCTCTCTGGGTCATGCCAGTGCACCAGCCCTGAGCACCCTGTCTCATGCACCTAACATGGACTGGTGATCTGTTTCACATATGGTAATATACATGTTTCAATGCTATTGTCTCAAATCATCCCACCCTCGCCTTCTCCCACAGAGTCCAAAAGACTGTTCTTTACATCTGTGTCTCTTTTGCTGTCTCACATATAGAGTGATTGTTACCATCCTTCTTAATTCCATATATATGCATTAGTATTCTGTATTGGTGTTTTTCTTTCTGACTTACTTCACTCTGTATAATAGGCTCCAGTTTCATCCACCTCATTAAAACTGATTCAAATGTATTCTTTTTAATGGCCGAGTAATATTCCATTGTATATATGTACCACAGCTTTCCTACCCATTCTTCTGCTGATGGACATCTAGGTTGCTTCCGTGTCCTGGCTATTACAAACAGTGATACGATGAACATTGGGGTACACATGTCTCTTTCAATTCTGATTTCCTCGGTGTATGTGACCAATAGTGGGATTGCTGGGTCACATGGCAGTTCTATTCCCAGTTTTTTTAAGGAATTTCCACTCTGTTCTCCATAGTGGCTGTACTAGTTTGCATTCCCACCAACAGTGTAAGAGGGTTCCCTTTTCTCCACACCCTCTCCAGCATTTATTGCTTGTAGACTATTGGATAGCAGCCATTCTGACTGGCATGAAATGGTACCTCATTGTGGTTTTGATTTGCATTTCTCTGATAATGAGTGATGTTGAGCATCTTTTCATGTGTTTGTTAGCCATCTGTATGTCTTCTTTGGAGAAATGTGTTTAGTTCTTTGGCCCACTTTTTGATTGGGTCGCTTATTTGTCTGGAATTGAGCTGCAGGAGTTGCTTGTATATTTTGGAGATAATTCTTTGTCAGTTGCTTCATTTGCTGTTATCTTCTCCCATTCTGAAGGCTGTCTTTTCACCTTGCTTATAGTTTCCTTTGTTGTGCAGAAGCTTTTAATTTTAATTAGGTCCCATTTGTTTATTTTTGCTTTTATTTCCAATATTCTGGGAGGTGGGTCATAGAGGATCCTGCTGTGTTTTATGTTGGAGAGTGTTTTGTTTCTTTAGGTAGACTTACTCCTAAGTATTTTATTCTTTTCGTTGCAATGGTGAATGGAATCGTTTCCTTAATTTCTCTTTCTGTTTTCTCATTGTTAGTGTATAGGAATGCAAGGGATTTCTCTGTGTGTTAATTTCATATCCTGCAACTTTACTATATTCATTGATTAGCTCTAGTAATTTTCTGGTGGGGTCTTTAGGGTTTTCTCTGTAGAGGATCATGTCATCTGCAAACAGTTAGAGTTTTACTTCTTCTTTTCCTATCTGGATTCCTTTTATTACTTTTTCTCCTCTGACTGCTGTGGCTAAAACTTCCAAAACTATCTTTAATAGTAGTGGTGAGAGTGGGCACCCTTGTCTTGTTCTTCATTTCTTCTTTTTCTAGTTGCTTTAGGTGTAGAGTTAGGTTATTGATTTTATTTTTCTCTTGTTTCTTGAGGTAAGCTTGTATTGCTCTGAACCGTCCCCTTAGCACTGCTTATACTGAATTCCATAGGTTTGGGGTTGTCATGTTTTCATTATCATTCGTTTCTATGCATATTTTGATTTCTCAGTGTGTACACGTCAATCCCAAACTCCCAATCTATCCCTCCCCACCAACTTTCCCCCCTGGTAACCCTACGTTCATTCTCTAAGTCTGTGGGTCTGTCTGTTTTGTAAATAACTTTATCTGTAGTATTTTTTTTTAGATTCCACATATAAGTGATATCATATCATACTTGTGAGGAGTTTTTGACTAGACTTTCTAAGCCATGCATTCCTCTTGCTAAGTGCTTGGTTTAGCATGGACAAGAGATGTAATTCTGGCCAATGAGACTTTAGAGGAAATCTGCTGGAGGCTTCTGGGAAGGTTTTCTTTAAAAGGAATGTAAGAGATAGACTACTGTTTTGAGAATTAAATGAGCTAATATATATAAAGTGCTTTGAACAGTGGCGGCACATAACAAGTCAATAATCATTTGTTATCATTGGGCTATTGTTACTGTGTTTGTTACTCTAAATGTGTAGCATCCCAGAGTGTCCATGATATCCTAGAAGTGATATAAGACGTGTACATCATATTTCTGTCTGTGTAACAAGGACAAACATTAGCCTACAGTGGAGGCACACAGCCACAGGAAGAGTTTTGACAGAAGCTGAGAAAACCAAGCTCTTCAAGAATTTTGTGACTTAAGCATACATAAGCTGGCTCAGAGCTGACAGGATGAATATGGAGCAACAGTATTCATCCCCCTGTAGCCCTGAGGAGAGCTCTGATGCACCCTCGGTAAGAAGGAGGAAAATCTCACAGAACTTGTGTTTATTTTTCTTTATTCTCCATTGGCTGCACCACTCCAACCCCCCAAACAAATCTCCCACTTGTATAATTTATGTATTGGCCACATGGCAATAACAAGATTACAAAAGCCGAAATCATAAAATAATATATTCTAGAAAATGAAAACTTCAAATGTAATGCAGAAACATTTCAATTTCCAGATAATTTTTATTTTCATTCACTTATCTCTAATGTGAATACTAATGGGAAAGTTTAGAAATTCTGGCATATGTAGGACACAAACTCCATGTCTTCTCTGAACTCTTCGGCAAGATATTAAGGTATAACAAGTATGAATATTAAATATTCTAGTTTTATGGCTCATTCATGTTTTGCAAAAGCACTACTTAATATGAACAAAACACATTAATGAGCAGAAAAATTTTCAGTACCATAAAATAATATAATGCCACACTAGTCCATGACTTAAAAAGTGCTGTTATTAAGGTTCCATTTTTCACCAAGCAGAAGATTGGCCCAGATGATGCTAGGAAGGGTCTAGATAACCCCTATTGCTGTCTAGACACTCAGTTCAGTTCAGTTCAGTCGCTCAGTTGTGTCCGACTCTTTGCGACCCCATGAATTGCAGCACGCCAGGCCTCTCTGTCCATCACCAACTCCCGGAGTCTACCCAAACCCATGTCCATCGAGTCAGTGATGCCATCCAACCATCTCATCCTCTGCCGTCCCCTTCTCCTGCTGCCCCCAATCCTACCCAGCATTAGGGTCTTTTCAAATGAGTCAACTCTTTGCACGAGGTGGGCAAAGTATTGGAGTTTCAGCTTCAACATCAGTCCCTCCAATGAACACCCAGGATTGATCTCCTTTAGGATGGATTGATTGGATCTCCTTGCAGTCCAAGGGACTCTCAAGAGTCTTCTCCAACACCACAGTTCAAAAGCATCAATTCTTCGGCGCTCAGCTTTCTTCACCGTCCAACTCTCACATCCATACATGACCACTGGAAAAACCATAGCCTTGACTAGACAGACTTTTGTTGACAAAGTCTAGACACTAGGTTTTAGAATATTGGCGAGAGGTATTCTTTCGTACTGAGGGATGTCAGAATATCAGGTTTTTTGTGTCCATCCTACTTTTCATGATTTTTATATACAATATTCTGCCTTGAGGGTGTTTATTGTACTGTTTTTATGTCATTTACAACCATTATTAGTAGTAAATAAAGTCTACAAAATAACTTTTAAACAATACTTTAAAATCTCAATGTTTATATAACAAGAAGTCAAAATAATGTAGAGATAAAGTTAACTAGTATTCATTGTATGAAATAATATTACAACACTCACAGAATAACCCTCAAAAATGAACCAAGTCCAAAGCTAAGGATAAGTCAGTGGTTATGGTACTCTGTCTCTCCACTTCTGTGCATATTTGAATATATTTTTGGAAAGTTTTTAGAAGACGTGGGGCAGAATATAGGCCCAAGAAAGGTGTCCACATTCTACTGTGAGAACCTATGAATATGTCAGATTACATGGCAAAAAGGAATGAACATTGCTGACCATCTGATTTTGAGATGGTAGATTATCCTGGATTATCTGGCTAAAGGTAATGTCATCACAAAGGTCCTTATAAGCACAACGGGGAAGCCAGAGAGTGAGAGTCAGGGAAGGAGATGCGAAGCTGGAAGGAGGGTTATAATGATTCAGTGTGAGAACAATTTGATCACACATTTCTGGCTTTGAAAATATAGGAAGGAACCATGAGCCAAGGAATGCAGGTGGCCTCTAGAAGAGGCGAAGAAATGGATTCTTTGCTGGCACCTCCAAAGGAATGTAGCCCTCCTGACACCTTGGTTTTAGCCATTTCAGACTTCTGGCCTACAGAACTGTAGGATGATAAATTTGTGCTGTTTAAGCCACAGAGTTTGTTGTCAATGTTTTATATCAACAATGGGAAATTGGGACTTTCCTGGCAGTCCAGTGGTTAAGACTCTGCACTTCCAATGTGGGGGATGCAGGTTCAATCCCAGGTCAGGCAAATAAAAGCCTACATGTTGTGTGGTGTGGGAAAAAAAGAAAGAAAAAAAAAATGGGAAACTAATACAGGGAGAAGCATGTGTCCTTCCCCTTCTCATTTGGACAGACATGCAGTAGGCCCCTCCAAAGATGTACATATTCTAATCCTCAGAAACTGTGACTATGTTAATGTTGCACAGCAAAGGGGACTTACAGTTTGCAACTGACCTTGCAAAGGGGAGACTACCCTAGATTATCTGGATGGGCCCACTGTCATCATAAGGGTCCTTAAAATTGGAAGAGAGCGGCAGAGAGAGGGCAGAATCAGCTAGGTTTGAAGATGCTCTGCTGCTGGCTTTGAAGATGGAGGATGGGGCAACAAGCCAAGGAATGCAGGTGGCCTCTAAAGGCTGGGAGAGAGAAGGCAGTGAATTCTCCCTTAGACCCATCAGAAGGAACACGGCCCTGCTGACATCTTGATTTTACCCAGTGAGCCTCATTCCAGACTTTCTGTAAGATAATACATTTGTGTTGTTTGAAGTGACCCCCATTTTATTATAGCAGCATGAAAAAACTGATCTATGAAAAAAAAAATTTGATTGTTGAATATCTCTCTGTGCTTAGCACTGTGACACTCACTTAGATGCCAAAATGGTTTGGTCTGTGCCTTTAAGTTGCTTTCCATCAGCTCAAGGCTTACACAAGGAATGCCTAGTGGGTAATAAAAGATGACAGTGTTTAGAGCTAAAATGAGGGATGCAGAGGATAAATCCTCCTGGAATTCTGACCACATAAACAGACAGAAATCACAGGACCTAGCTTGCTCATAACACAGAGTTCTGTAGGTGTAGGAGGATGGCATTGGAGAACTGCTCACACAGTTGGGTCATCTGTCATTGTACTGTGTGCTGCAGGCCTGCCGTGTTACAGCTGAAATCCCTGGGCATCTCAAGGGAGTAAGGGGTGATGGGTGGCTCTCACCTCCCCACTGATGTGCTGTCATGCACCATGACAAAAATAGTCTGTTAGCCTGTGCTTTCCTGGCCTTCTTAAGAAACTCTTCCAGCCCCTAGACATACCCAGCTAACACTGTCACACCACCTGCGGAATGTGTCTGTCCTTATGCCCTCAATTCCAGCCCACTGCTCCTTATTTTCAACCTAACTGGTATTTCCATTCACCTTTTCCAAACCCCTGCAATTTGTTTCTGCCAATGGGAACTTAGGCATGGGAACTTGGGTGACTTCCCTTTTTTGTGCCTCCGGTTCCTAATCTATAAATCTGGAGGATAACAGCACTGATCTGGTAGGGGAGGCAGCTCTGAGGATTAAATGACACATTGTAAGTAAAGTGCTTAGTCTCCATCAAAGTGCAGAAAGGTTATTAGTATCATTCGTTAGGACCAGGTACTACTTGATCATAAATAGAGAGATCAAATGTCCAGTTTGCACAGGGCAGCCCAGGTTTATACCTTCTTTCCCAGATTAGTTATTAATAGCATCCCTTTTTGCTCACAAAAATGTCCCCAAATGGCACCTTAATCATAAGGAATGAGGCAAGAAGCCAATTATTAGAATTCAGCCATCAGATCAGCATCAACAAAAAAGCTAATTTATAGTCAAACATCTGGCTCATAGCTTACCCATCTTCCCTGCCAAAGGAACAGCATTGGTGCTAGGACCAGCAGTGGGGCTGAGACTCCAGAACAGGCCAAGGGAATAGAAATGGCTATGGACAGAAGGCTTCAGAGAGATGCTATACTTTTCTTCTCCTTGAACAATTTCTTCTTCATCTTCCCTAATCCAGGGAGAAAGCAGGGATTAGAAAGATCCAACTATGCAGCCATTTGATTATTTCAAGCAGGCATTTTTGTCTGTCTTCCTAGAAAGAACAAAGTCAAACCCTTTTGATATCGAATTGCTACAATACTTTAAAGCTCCAGAGCTGTGATTATGGTCTGAAAATAGCTCTTGACATAAAACACAGATTAAAGATTCAGGTGAGTTTAAAGATGAGTTTTCCTTAGTTCGAAGGAGGCTAAAACCAGAGTTAGACCAAACAACAATTTATTACAGAGATAAGATTAGGAGCTGTATCCAGGCGTTCCTTCTGTATAATAGCTTTTCCTTTAGAATGACCTCTCTTTCAACATTTCCATTCATGATTTTATATGTATATTTGTGTGTGTGTGTGTGTATCCATATCATCTCTATGTATTTATGTATTGTCAACTTTACCTCCCTGGAGAATTCCATGGATAGAGGAGCCTGTATACACACACACACACACACACACACACAAGACTTTGATTCAACTTCTGCAAGAACCTGTGCCCCTCAACTCCCTCTGTGACTGCACCTCTAGCTGAAGTTCTGTTCATGCTCTGACTCACCTTGTCTCCAGCTGCCTGACCACCTTTCTCTTCCACGTGAATCCTAGTCAGCTTCACAGGCTATAGTGCTGCCTGACACCAGACATCCAACTCCAAGGTCTTCCTAGCGAGGAGTTGGAAGGTACTGGGGGCAGGAGAGTCACAAGCCACTAGAGCCCCTCCTTTCCCAAATCACACCAAGTTATTAGCTCAATTCTGTGCCACTGTGCATATGACAAAATGACAACAAGGCCCCTCCCGGAGCTCATGTAAGATCACACTCCACTCTTATAATAAACCAGCTCTGTTTTTTGAATGGCTATAAATATTTCTCCTAATTTTAGTAAAAGCAAATTGACTTTTCCTGCCAGGCATTTTCCACTTACACTTGAGTGCATTTCTTTATATAATCTTTAACCATCTAGTTGGTTAAGAAAGAAGAAAAGAAGACATTCAGTGTGAAGCCCTCCAGAGGAGAACAGCAATCCACTCCCGTATTCTTGCCTGGAAAATCCCATGTATGGAGGACCCTGGCAGGCTACAGTCCATGGGGTCGCAAAGAATCGGACATGACTGAACAACTTCACTTCTCCAGAGTAAAACAGTAAAAAAAGAAAGAAAGAATGAGAAGCAGCAGACTCAGCAACTGTAATGTTGCTCACCATTAAGAGCTGCTCTGACTTGATTATCCATTACTAATGTAGCCCTTTGTTTTTGTTGCCGTTTTTCATTAGTAAGCCTGTCTATAGTGTACCGTATGTAATAGCAACACTCACTGTACTCTAGGACACGGCAATCAAATGTGAACCATGACTCTCATGAGTAAATACCAGTAACTCGTGGTCATTTAATACTGGTGGGGGGGTTCAGGATGGGGAACGCATGTACACCCATGGCTGATTCATGTCAGTGTATGGCAAAAACCACTACAATATTGTAAAGTAATTAGCCTCCAATTAAAAAATAAATGAATTATTTAAAAATACTAGAATATTAAACTCAATGTCCTCATTGTTACTTTTGTATCATGATTCAAAACAAAATATGTGATTATAAAAAATAACCATTGATATTAACTATGAGCTGCAAAACTCTTCCACTAGATATTCTCAGCATAACTCTTATTTTCTAAAACTCTGGAGTTGCATACATATTTCCACATTCTTCCTGGACATGAACCCTCTTGATAGATAATTCATGAAAGCTGTATTGTCATCTGACTACCAAAATGTCACCAGTTCATATTAACTGCAAAGAAAATCAGTAAGAATTAATTTTAAAAAGGTAAAGAAAACTACTTTCATTACAATAACATAGAATAAGCCAAATTTCCAATTAAAATATTTCTAAGCATTTGCCTCCCTGGTAATGAAAATAATGCTGCCTTTCAGGTGTTATGAGCAACACTTGAGATCATGTGTGTCAAATGTCTTACACAGGTGCTAGAGTAGATATTCAAGAGAAACAGTACTTGTATTATTATGAAACCCTAGTGCTCCCACTTTTCTAGCCTTCTAAGCATCATCTTTCTTGAATGTCTAAATAAAAAATAACTTGAGAACATATCCTGGGTGACCATGAGTAACACAGAGTCCTCCTGTATATTTCAAATCATTCCTGGGGAATATAAATCTATCTCTCCTGAGCCACTAAAAATTGGCACTTGCCATCTACCTCTACATTCACAAACCACTGCAACCACAGGGTTCAACACCCACTGAAAAGAGTTCAGGGTGGAGATAAGGAATGAGGCCCTCTGTGCACTGGGAAAAACTGGCAGACCAGGTCTTTAGACAGTTGGATATTTTCAGGAGACGATTTTATGAGTCCAATTCTTGCATTTCCCCATATCTAGAAAAGCACTAAGATCATTAATGGTGACGTCTGCTCCTCATGACTAGCAGCAAGCCTCTGCCAAAATGTGTGCTTGACTACATATACTCCCCACCTTCACTAAAACTGTATGTAACACTGACATTACCCCCTGCCTCTTTGGAGCAGTTTCTAAGACCTACCTGAAACACTGTTTCCTGGGCGATAGTCATTTTGCCTCAAATAAAACTTAACTCACAATTCTCACGTTGTGCATTTGTTTGTCTGAATAGACACCTGCTTTTTCCTTGTGACACTTGGCTCTAAACTGATGCCTCTGAATTCTCTGATTCACTCTACTTTTGGTCCATCTCTACTTACCACTAAGCCATGTCACTCCAGTTCTCAAAAACCTCTTTCTGAATATAGAAACAGAGCCCCTTCCTCCCCTCCCTAAGGTAGTACAACACAAGAGGCTGTGGTGGTTAACACGTTGTGCTGGAAACGTGATTATAGTGCAGGAAAGGAAAATTGAGTTCAGTATCAGACACCATTGCTCCCCAAATGCAAAGGACGCGCTCCAATATGGAAGGTCTCTAGCAGACCAGCTGCCTGCGTTTCTTTTCCCATCATGTCTCTCTTTCCAGTTCCAAGGCTCTTCAGCTTTTGCCCAGAGCATGCCAGATGAAAGGGAACATCCGTAGATATCCAGGAGGGCCTGGGTTCCCATTCCCCCATCCTCACCCCACCAAAAGCAAACTTTTGCATTATTAGAATATTAGCATTCCTCTCAGAATTATTTACACTTAGATTACTTCCAAAATCAGAGAACAAAGAATAAGTACTTAGCTTACTTCTGCATGTCAATAAAGCTCAGTATTAATCCCTTCCAGAACAAAGAGAAAGACTAGCTACTCCCAAAGCGCATTTCCACTTTCACTCTTTCAGCCCTAGGAAGGAAATTTTCTGCAACTTTAAAAAAGCAGTTTTGTCTCTGCTGCTAGTCATTAAGGAATCAGAAATATTGGGTTTCAGTTTTGGACCACCTCGATACAACATGAATAACATAAGGTCTTGCCAAACTATTTTAGTAAATAGATTATTTAAAAAATCATTTAAAATTAGCATATTAACTGTTTCTATGCAAACATGAAGCTGCAAACTTTCAATCACAAAGCGTTGGTTTCTAGGTAAGTCAACAATTACCCTGCAGATTTGTTGGGGAAATTTTGTGTGTTTTAGTTCCTACAAAGATAAACTGCAGCCTAGATTGCACTCAAATCATCCCCACCCCCCAAATCAAATTAATGAGCTTTTGCCAAACTGTAAAGACAGGCTTTGTTTCTTACTAATGTTAGTTAAACAATCCAGAGTGGTAATATTTAGATATGGTCACAGAATTCTCTAGTAGATAAAGTTGTTATATATTCTTAAGCTTAGTCTGCTGTTTTGTAGGGAAAAAAAAATTGGTCCCAAGAATGATTTGCTCAGGTTTACACAGCTCCTGTGCCAAAGTGTATGGATCTTTTTTTCTTAAATGGCAAGATTCTTAGGATGGTATTGCTTTGGCTAAATATATCTGTTTGGATTGGTATCACCTGGGTATAGATGTTTAATGCTTACATTAAAAAAAACACACAAGTAAACAATTGAGGGCTGGTATGATTGTTCTACATGGTACTTAGGACCTTAACACCTTCTAGGAATCTGTTCTACCACCCCAGAGAGTTGTTGTTGCTGTTTAGTCAGTCAGTTGTGTCTGACCCTTTGTGACCCCATGGACTGTAGTCTTCCAGGCTCCTCTGTGCATGGCATTTCCCAGGCAAGAATACTGGAGTGGGTTGCCATACCTCCTCCAGGGGATCTTCCAGACTCAGGGATCGAACCCAAGTATCCTGTGTCTCCTGCATTGGCAGGCAGGTTCTTTATCCCTGAGCCACCAGGTAACTTTAGTCTTTATGATCCAAGATGACTGTAGGAATGCAGTCAAGGTAGGGCAGAATAAGGGGATTCACCTTGCCTCTTAAAGAGATTTTCCAGAACCCTCAAATGACACTTCCACTCTCACTGACTGGGACTCAGCCAGATGGTCACATGTAGCAGTTTAGTAATGATCATCTTGATTCTGGGAGATAATGTGCAGGAATCAAAAAAAAAAAAAAAAGGAGCTTCTTAGACTAAGCAAGCAATGGCGAGCAGACACCAAGAGGCTACTAGCAAAATCTGGGGCAGTAGCTTTTGCTTGTTTGGGGTCTGTTTTAATACTTCTGGGGACAACTTTATAATGTGCAGGAATCAAAAAAAAAAAAAAAAAAGGAGCTTCTTAGACTAAGCAAGCAATGGCGAGCAGACACCAAGAGGCTACTAGCAAAATCTGGGGCAGTAGCTTTTGCTTGTTTGGGGTCTGTTTTAAGACTTCTGGGGACAACTTTATCTTCACAAAGATTGACAGCCACTTCTATTTCCCGTGACTCTAGAATTCAGGGGAATAACATGTCCATATGAGGTCTGGTTTCTTGGTAGATTACATTGCACCTACAAGAACCCTGAGCTTAAAGCTTAGCCACACTGGTGATTCGGAATGAGACAGGACTGCGTATTTTTAGCTGACCCGAGGAGCAGGCTTGCCAGAAGTCTATTTGTGGGAAGGACTGAGGAGATTCCTGGCAGCAAATTCACCTTAAGAAATAAGTGATTCATTTGTTATTTACATTTATTCACTTATTCAGCAAATATTGATGGAGTATAGACTGTATGTCAGTCACAAAACATATACACATTGGTGAGCAATAGCAACGGCAAACACGGTGCCTGCATACACACCTGTTGACCTAATGGGGGACACAGCGATTTTAGAAAGTAAATAATGAATAAGATTACTAAATACATTGTTATAGATAGTGTTAGATGCCATGGAAAAAACAAATAGGACCCTGTACTATAGGAGAAAAACAAGCACGTACTTATCACAGTTAAGGCAAGGTGACAAGAAAAGGTGTTTATTACAAGGATGTGGCTTGTTTGCATTAGTGAAAAAATTGAAACCAACTTAGATGACTATCACTCTTGTAATGATAAATATAACTTGATAGATGACTATAGCAGTCAAGCTGAATGAATTAGATTTCTATGCATCCACGTGGGAAGATCTGAAAGAAATTTTACATTAAAAAATAAAGAATAACACATACGTATTTTCTCACAAAACAGGCCTACAGATTGACTATGTACATATATATTTTTAAATTTATATTTATACATACACACACACACATCGATGTCTTTGCCTTTGGGGAGAGATGAAAAGAATACAAATGGGAATGAGATACAAAAGTGGTTTCACCTGAATATTCACATATTTTATATTGATAATATTGTTCCTATTTGCTTTAAGTCTCTCCTACATCATCAATTTGGGTAATCGGAACAAGCGTGTTTGCTGTTATAGTATTATTATATTCCATATTACTCCTTTCTCTCTTATTTTCTCTCCTTTTCCAATCTTTTATTCTTTTAATTCCCAAAAAATTAGTGATAACTTTAATTTTTTTGCCCACCCAGAAGAAAGGAAACTATTGCTAATATTCTCCCTTGGAGACAAACATTTCTGGTCTGCCACTGACTGTTTTTATGTCACAAAGCATAAATGACAATTAAATTCACACACACACACACACACACACACACTCAAACACAGTTTTACAAATCAGGCTAAGCTGCAACAGGAGCATTGGTCTTGCTATGATAAAGATTATTACCTCATAATGCCTCTAAATTCAGTATCTTTTGATATCTCAGACATTTGCTGAGTTTAAAAAGAACACATACAATGTATGACTAAGCAGAATTGACCTTCAGAAAACATCAAACAAAGCATTTCCTCTGCTTTGAAGTTGTAAAAAGGATTTCAGTTTTGACAAAGTATAGGCTAAATCATGCTACTCAGATAAAAAAAATGAATGGTCAAGTTTTTTCCTCCCAATAATTGAATAAAGATTTAGAGCATACGGTAATGTCCCATTAAAAAATGTTCACTAGGTTACAGACATTCCATATTTTGAGCAGACCAAATTACTATGAAAAAATGAAGATGCCATCAAAATCCCCATGAAAACAGTAGCTATAATTTGTTGACTCTCTACTCTTAGGGATTTGGGGGTGATAGCCTTTCCCTCCCTTAAATCCACTGTGGGTTCATGACTGAGAAATAAATGACGATACCATATAAATGGGGATCAAAATACCAGCTTCATACTATTAAGCTTGAATTGAATACGTTGATTTGGTCTATGGCCACAGCTGGGCTTCACAGAGACGACTTCTGAAGTGGATAAAGCCGCCCAATCCCAGGCAGTGCTAGGCACACTCTGAGGGTAAGTGGCCCTGAAAGAGGGAACACAAGATGCATAGAGTGAGCTTGAAGATTCTTCACTCAAGGTCAGTAACAAGGTCACTTCTCTTTCAAGATTGGGTGAGAGAAACAGAAAGGCTCTTCCTGTTACTTCCAAGAAGGATAAGAAGATGGTATTCCTTACTCTGTGGACCAACCTAAGGACAGTGGAAGGAGAACATGGTTCCTGCTTCACCTATTAAATGTGCCCAGGATGAAACATCTTATATCTATTTCCCACGTTTTTCACAACAGCCCTCACAAAGTCAGGATAATAGGTTTTACAAAAAAGCAAAGTGAGACTCGGAGAATTTAAGCAGTTTGCCCGGTACTCACACTCTTGTTAGATGGTTGAGTTGGGGTTCAAACCTAGGTCTATATGACTCCAAAGCCCATACATTTTCCACTATCCCCACTTCATCCCAATGAGATCACCTGATTTCTCTTGAAAATAATCGTAATGATGCAGACAGGGCATAAAAATATCATTAGTCCTTTCAAGTTTCTTAGATAATTGGTGCTTGTCAATCACATGCATTTGATTCTGTATTAGATTAGAACAAGTGGAATATCTCTTCACAAAAATGTATTAATTTCAAGTTAATTCACCTTTTTAATGCTGAGAGGTTAAGTCCTGTTCTGCCTTGGGTGTGTACACACAGTACCTATTAGCAATTAAAATGAGTTACAAATGTGTCAAGAAGAGATCCTGCTGCTGAAATCCAGGTCAGGTTACTTGAAATGGATATATATCTTCCTCTTCTAAATGTTAATTAGATGTTCTATTTTATCTTCAAAAGTTTCTAGCAGAAATTTTCTTGAAGTAGACACTTATAGGTCAAGAGAGCTTCTAGATTGCATCCTCAGTCCCTATTCTAAAAGGTTTATGTAACTTTACTCAAAATTTTGAAATGAAAAAAAAAGCAAAATAAAAAAAAAGAGAAACTACTATGGAGTCCGGTTTCCTTGTCATATCCTCAATATGATTCTAGTAAATGATAACATGAAAAGCAAGCTACTTCAGATTCCATTAAATTTGACATTTTAGCATCTCTGTGCCCATAATAAGGTAAATCTTTTCAAACTCAAAACCGAAGTTGGGGCTCATTTTTTTTCAATTCAATAAGTATTTATCAACCATTTGATCCCACTCTATATAGTTTATCACCCAAAGCACTAATAAATAGCAATAAACTTATAGTCAAAAGAGTCTGGAAATAAAATGTGATTTCTTCCTGTGGCTGACCAACAAGCCACTATTTATGGGCATTTTGTAACATGGTTCATAAGCAGACTGTACTGTGCAGCATTAAATTTTAAAACCGATTGTCATTGAAAAATACAATTCTAAAACTAAAGTATCAAAACATTATACAATTTAACATTTGCATGACAGTTGGGAGATCTGCAGAGTACATCATGAGAAACGCTGGGCTGGAAGAAACACAAGAGTCGGACACGACTGAGCGACGAAACTGAACTGGGAGATCTGAGTTTGGTTCTTGCTTTGCCTGGGTGACTGTGAATAAGTTACTCAGCTTTTCGGAGCCTTAGTTTCCCTATCTATAAAATGAAGACGCAGGACTTGAATTGGCCCTGCAAATTGCATCAGAACCCCTTGGGAATCCTATAAAAATGCCATTCCTGGACGTTTTAACACAATATCACATTCCACCTCCAGAAAGTTTCATTCCATGAGTCTGGGGTGGGACCCAGAAAACTGCATGTTTTCCAAGGGACCAGGAGGTAGAGGCTGGAGGCACACCCAAACCACACACCAAAGTCCTCTAACTTTAAATCCCTTCTGGATCTACCATCCTCCCAGTCTGCGAAAAATTCAGTAAAAAGAGCAACCACGATGGTGTCTTTCTGGCAGAAAGCTCTATGTGGTGTTGGGTCATTTCAAATCATCATTTTCTCAGGATACAGACTGCTGCCTGAAGTGTTGATAGTTTTATTTGACAAAATACCTAATTGTGGATGAATGAATTCCCAAATCAGAAAAAAAAGGAAAAGAAGGAAGGAGTGAAGGAAGGAAAGAAGGAAGAGAGGGAGGGAGGAGGGAAAGCAGGCAAACATGCAAAATACAAATTGTTAGGCTATCAAGTACTTTTAGTCAACATCGTTACCCAAAATACTCACTGACATTTGGCAAGTAGAAAATTCTTAAAGATGACTAATTACTTTGGTATTGTAATGAAAGATAACAATTGAACATGCATGAAAGCAGCTTGGGAAATCTGCAGAGTTTAACTATAGATCACTCGCCCTACACCCTTATATTTTGAGGTCTTGCTACAGAGAATTTGGAGAAGGGAAAGGCTACCCACTCCAGTGTTCTGGCCTGTAGAATTCCATGGACTGTATAGCCCATGGGGTCACAAAGAGTTGGATAGAACTGAGCAACTTTCACTTTACAGAGGATTATTTGTTACATTAACATATCATAGTAGTTTTCAAAAACGACTTAAGTTGCTATTGCATATTAATATTGAAAACAGATCAAGAAATTGGATAACTTAACTCCATATAGGCATTACGGGTTATTAGCATTCTAGGATTCGTTTTGTACAAACCACTTAAAAAATCAGTGGAGAAGTACAATTTGGTGAAGCCAGGAAGCCTGTGATCAATATCATTATTACAGTTCGAGACTGAATTTGGCTAAGGACCATAGCAGGGGTAACGGGCAACTCCATTGCTGCCTAATACATCCCAATGTTGTCATCTTAAATCATAGCAAATCTGTTCTGACCCCTGAGTAAATCATATGCTAGAATTCCAAGCAACTGAAACTTTAAATCAGGGATTGTTCTATACTATTTATTTGCATCTGAGAGTTAGGAGCTATCTTAGATTGAGTGGTTATATTTTATAAAAATTGTAAGAAGGGCATTGATTCATTAATTTGACAATTGTCTTTTCTTGCTGTAAGTAATAGCCAACACAGTCATTTAGCAATACTGTACACATCTCCTTAAATATTAGTATTTCTATTGAAAATAATCTATTAAAATAAACCTATTCGATATGTTTAAATGATGGCAAAGAAGTTGTCTAGTTCAAATAGCGCTGTTTCCTGACCTGTACCAACTAGATCAGTCGATGTAAAGAGCTAAAGGGGTCAGCAATCATACTGAACTCGTTATTCTGAAGCAATGATGATGTGTAGCAAAGAACGAGCTTGCTTTTCCCTCCTTTCAAAATATTAACAAAGTGACACTGACTCTACTACAGTACTTGAGTTGCCGTGGCAATGTCCAGGGTGGGCGACAAATCTGGTGATGATTATGCCTCCAATTTTGTCATGGTGTCCTGGAGTTGCCACAGACTTATGTTTTTGAGAAACTCCATATGGTTCCTCCACCCCAGATAGACATCAGGTTATTTTTCTGAGAGGACATCAAAAATATTTAGGTTATCAAAAGTGTCATAAAATTTGAAGGTTTTTTTTTTCTTTTTAATTAGCCTAAGAACCATGGTACTTAAGAACCATGGTACCACCAGACAAGTGCAGAAGTTGTTTAATATATGTCCTGGAGTCATTACGTTTGACTTCAAGGTGACCTCAGCTGCAATAATCAGGTGAATCAGGGTGTGTGCCAGGTAGCATTGTAATATCACTTAGATAACTCCCTGGAAGATGAAAAATGGAAGGAATATTTTACAAAGGAACTGATCACATCTGAGTAATAAAATCATCAAGATTCAACGTAAAAAACAATCCTTTCTCTTCTCATTGATTTGCAATGACGGTTGAATGCTGCATCTAGCTATTACTTGGAAATGATTTTATTTACTTTCTAAATCTTACCTTCCCTCTGAATCCATAATTTCTAAACCCTGTTTCATTTTGTGCAAATCACAAGTTCAGGATAGATCTGGAGTGTGTCATTCTTGCTATTTTTGAATATTAATGGCCTTGTCTTCACAAATGATGACTTTTTTAAAAAAAATCAGAAATACTTAATGCAAATCCTTAGTAGCTGCTCTTCTGACTGTAACTCTTTAGAACTGGGCGACTTGTGTGCAGACACTTTTGAATGTTCCAGCAGAGTCAGCATTAAATTCTCTGCCACAGCACATACTTTACCATGTATTTATACTAGCCAAACATAAATACATAAATAAAATTCTACAGGAACTTATAAACAAGAGGACCTCAGACTGCAATTATACCTCAGGCGATAAGTGTCAGTGTCAAACACCAATACATAATTTGGATTATATCCTCCTGCGAGCGCATTCACAGGATCGTAACAATCCAGACCAAAACATAACTTCCAGCTGCAGCAAGATTAATAGGGAAGAATGTGTCAGGATAAATGAAATACCATACTAAATCTGCTCCCTAAGTTCTGCCAGTCTGTAAAATCGCTATGCTTTTTGCCATGCTATAAATTTTTTCCCCTTTCCCACAAGTCCAAATAAGCTTAAAGTACTCGGTTCTTAAGTGAATGAATCACTCTCAACAATAAGTCTCACCATGGATGGATGGAGGTCTGGGACCCTCAGCGAGCATGTTCTCCATCTACTAAATGACACTTGATATTGAAACCAAATCATCTTGAGACTTGTCAGAACAGGTTATTACCTTAATCTTTGCACCATATGCACTTCTCTTTTCCCTCTATTTCTAGTCTCCCTCTTTTTCTTTACTGCTTCCACCCACTTTTCCTCTTTTCTGCCCACATGTTCACCACCCTTGGCCCGATTCACTATATTCAGAATGTGTTATCCAACTGTGAGGATACAACCTATTAGTCGTCCCCCCCCCCCCACACGAAAAAAATCAATATTAGTCAGGCCACAGCCCCACATTTTTTTAAATCATCACACAATAGCAATATTTCCAGGTTGAGCACGGCGCTAATACAGAGAGGACTACTGCTTCAGAAACTCTGGTTTCAACCCATGACAGTGCTCTGGGTCATGATGGAAAATCCCTTTATTTGTGAAGGGCAGCACCAGAATGTGTTGTCTGCCTCCAGTGATAGTACTTCGGTTCATAGAAGTGGCGGACAGGCTTCAGGGTGAGGCAGACCAAGGAGCAGGGCATCAGGGAGCTTGGCTCTTGGTCTTGCTCTGGCGCTAAGTCATCATGTACATTATGTTGCTTCATTTTGTTTAAGTGTGAAATAAACATATTGTACACACATACCATATATATACGTATATACATACATAAAACATATATATATATATATATATAGTATGCATATAGTGCTTAGTTGCTCAGTTGTGTCCAACTCTGTGTGACCCTATGGACTGTAGTCTGCCAGGCTCCTCTGTTCATAGGGTTCTCAAGGCAAGAATAGTGGAATAGGTTTCCATTCCCTTCTCTGGGGGATATTCCTGACCCATGGATCGTACCCAGGTCTCCTGCATTGCAGGCATATTTTTTACTGTCTGAGCCACCAGGGAAGCCCAAACATATAGTACATGTATATAAATATATGACATACTGGTGCTACTGGAAATTGGGAGAAGCCAGGGATGCTGTTAAACACATTAAGTACACCAGCCCTTCACAGCAAACACTGATCTGATCCAAAAAGTCAACATCCTGATATACACATATATATATGTATTTGGAAAAAAATCTAGGGAAAGGATGAAATGTTTTCAAGTTTTCATTTGAATGTCTGACATCATACAGCTCCATTGAGAAGAGTAAAAAACTTTCAAATCCTGATTCTATTATCGAATTTCAGTAAAAATGATGCTTTCTCACTAAAACCATTGCTTTGTATCAATTACTTTTCTTAAGAAAGGAGTTTAGGAATTTCTCATTTCAATATTTCGCCTCACATATGGGTACTCATCCTTAATGACTCCATAGGACAGGTGGTAGTACCCAGTTTTGCACATGGGTAAACTTAGAGAGGGACAGGATCTACCCTGGGATTTGAACCCAGGTCATTGATCTCCAAGGGTTTGGATACGAGTTTGATTAAAAGACAAACTGCTCTGGGTCCTGGCCCAGCACTATTCCAACCAAGCCAACATGCCTGCCAAAATAATTAAAATAATTGCATTGACTTTAAAAATATCCAGACTTTCAATAGCATCAGAGAACCAACGTCTACAATATCCTTAAAACTATAATTACTGGTATTAACGGCACGTCCTCTGTGTCTCATTTCTTTATTTAGGAATCTGTCTGTCTCCGTCTGAACACTTCTTTGAAACCTTTGGTTCAAAGGGACACTATTTTCAGAAAACACCTCACACTGGTCTTAGATTTACTGACTCTGCATGAGGTTCTCTACTTGGTCTTTATTTTGTAAAAAATTTTGAAAAGCTTTTCAGGGCCCTGGATGCGGTGTGGAAAGGTGGAAGAAAGCAGCATTCGTCAGGCAAACTGTGTACTCTACATTAAACTGGGAAACACATTTGCATTGTCTTGGTAATGTCTGCACATTTCAAAAATTCACCCCAGGTGAAGCTTCTGACTTTCTCCTAAATTTAGCTTGAAATTTCAAAAGCCCGAGCACAATTTAACAAAATTTCCTCTATTGCCCCACTAGCATTGCAATCAGGGATCTCTAAGCCCTCTGGTAACATAAACTCATCAACTGAGTTCAGCAGACAAACAGAGATGCATTTACAATGCCACTACAGCAAAGAATCAAAAATGTCATTTTTACTATTTCACAGATATACATTAATATGCATGTCTTTGATATTTAATTACATCAGGATTTTTCCCTGTAACACAGAAACTTTTTGAAAAGTCAGTATGAAACATCTTTCTAACAAATGGGTACATTTAAATCTTCCACATGCTTCAAACTCCCTTCTGTAATTATCTATGCAACAACCCTCACAGAAAGTTCTGTGCTGCTCCTGATTTTGTGTGTGTGTGTGCATTCAGGGTATCCTTTGAAATAGCTATTTGCCTACTTGAAAATGTTATGCTGACAAAAAGTCTGCTCTTTTTCATCTTACTATCAGTGTGGTCTTGTGCAGAAAGGCAGGCTGCTAAGTGCTTTTCTGAAGGCTGGTAAAGATATTAGACTTGCTTACAAGGTTGATTAAAATGGATGCATGCCCATTTTACAAGTTTCTACTGGACCAAAATAAAATAGAATGTTCCTCGTCTCATCTGTATATGTTATGGCTTTTGTGTGTGTCCCCTATGGCAAGGGACACACCACTCTTCTCAGTAAACTGTGTCTTTTTTTTCAGCATGGATGTGTCATTACTTCTGTCTTTGAATAGCCCCTCAGCTCTGTACCTTGTAGTTGTTTATAGCCCCCATTAAATGACTACACAAAAAGATGACACATTCAGAAATGAGGTAAAGACAGAAGAAGAAACAGTATTAACTGTTCTCAGTTAGTAATAATATAGTGAGTTCAGGCCACTGCTATAGCCATAGCGAACAGGTTTTACACAAATAAGGGTATTAATAAAGAAAAACAATGTTTCTGAATATGTAACTGTAAATAGCCTGCCCGTGTGCATATGTGAGAACTCGTTATTCTGAGACTGCTTGTCTGAATGGCAGGGGAATCTCAAAAAGGCTTTCTCAGGACTGAAGTCAATAAAAGGAACAGTAATGCTCCTTACAACCTCAGAGATATAAGAGAAAATTCTCTGGACTATTACTAAAATAAAGTCTGCCTACGTGCATGAGATTACCAGTAATTTTCTATTAAAGAGGCCCAGAGTGGTCTGCTTGGAAAATCTAAAGAAAAGAAAGCCTAGAAGAGAAGGAAGAAGCACAAAAGATTCCCCAGGGTAAGGACAAGAATGAAGTGGAAGTTTGTGTCTGGAGAACGTGTATTTTAAAACGTACAGGAAATAACCTTGAAACAGACAAATTGCAGTGCAGATTCATTAGCCCAGAGCCAGTTTTTGCTCTAATGTTTGCGTCCGTCTCCTCCTCTCAGCGCTCCTTCTCCGCCACCAAGCGAGAGGATTTCTGAAGAACTGGGGTTTTACAGACTCTGCAGAGAAGGAATGAAAAGGATAGGGGACAGTGATGACTCTCCTTAAGGCTGCTCTCCTCCAGGACTGAGGGGGGGAAGTCTCCGTGCCATCGCATCTACTACCTGCTCCCGTCTTCAATGAATACAACTGCAACTTTCTCTCGGAGACCAGGGGAAAGCGGGTGTGGAGGGGACCACAACGCTCTGGGCTCTTGCGCACTTCCCTCTGGAGCTACCGTGACCCTCGCCTATAGCACCTTCCCGTGATCAAAACACAACCACCTGGACTACTAATCAGAGAGGAAAGAAAGGAGAAAGCAGAAAGGCGGGTGGCCCCGAGTCTGCTCTAATCGATCCAGGCAACCTCGTGAAGAATGAAAAGAATCAAACGGAACCAGGGATTGGGCCGTGGCGAAAGACTGGCTCTGGCGGACGCTGGTGTGGCCCGGCTCCACGTTATATGGAAATGCCGTGTTGACTGCCTCGTCAGGGGTCCTTACACATCTGCCCGTGAACGGCGAGCTCCAGGCGCTCACTAGTTAAGGGGGCGGCCGTCCCGGACGGCGCCGGCTCGGAGAGCTGGCCGCTTCACTTGTCCATAACTTCCACCCTGAGGTCTCAGTGTCCCCTCGCCTACGGTCCCGACCCCGTGCCATCCTGATGTCACTTGACTGGGTCCGCGCCACAGCCCCCGGTGGAAGCTGCAGGGACTGGGCAGATTTCCAGGCGAGAGGGGCCGCCGGGAGGCGGGAGCCGCGCTCCCGCGGGCACGGGGTCAGAGAAAGCAGAGCCGGGCTCGTTTGTGGGCCGGTCCATCGCCGTCCGGTGCAGCGCAGGGACATCTGATCTGCGGGGTGATTGATAAGCGCGGGGCGGGGGTCCGCCGGCCCCGCCCTCCCCCTCGCCTGCCTCCTCCCCCTCCCGCCTCCTCCCCACCTCCCTCCCGGTTCCCTCCCTCCTTCCTGTCGGCAGCGCTGCCCGGCGGCGAGCCGCTCCAGTGGGGATCTGCCTGTCCTTGGGGGCGCCGCCCGCGCTTCGCCGCCGAGCCTTTGCTCCCGGGCCGCGCCGGGCTGAGGCCGCGCCGCCTCCCGCTCGCCTCTCCGGCTCGCGGATGCCGGGGGCGCCTCCGGGGGAAGCTCCGGGCGGCGCGTTCGCCGGGTAAGTTCTGAGCACTCGGGGACGCCGCGGCGACGCTGCCGGCCAGCCGGCTCCCCCGGCGGACGGGAACGGGCGGGGAAAAGACGGCGCGATCCGCCGGAGACCGCGCGCGGGTGGCCGGCCACCCCCGCTCCGGCTCTGCCCGGCCCCGGGGACCGTCCGTCCGCCCGGGCGGGCGTGGTCCGGCTCTGGGCGTCGCGCGGCCACCGCTCAGGCGGAGGACGCGGCGACCCGGGCCCGGGAAGGGGGGCGGCGCGGCGCGAGCGACCGGCGCGGCGATGGAGGCGCGAGGGCAGGAGGGGGGCTGCTCGAAGGGTCGGGCCCGGGGCCCGTCCTCGGAGGGCTCGCCGGATTCCTGGGTCCCCCAGAAGAGCTCTCGGGAAAAGGCTGGGCCGGGGGAAGCGGAGCGGGGGCCGAAGGCTGCGGGCGGGCGGCGGAAGCCCCCCTCCCCGGCCCGGCCGGGCTCCGTGAACCCCCTGGCGGACGGGGCGGAGGGGGACTGCGCGCCCGCCCGCGCTTGCTGCCGGCGGCCCCGGAGACCCGAGACCCCGCTTCACACTTGGGAAGATGCGAGGGAAACCGAGGCGGCGAAGAGTCCCAGTTTCTTCCTCCGTCGCTCCTGCGGGGACGGGGAGCGTTTGCCCCAAATTTAGCGTCCGCCTCTGCCTCCCGCGGGCTCCGCGTTCACTTGGCCCCTTTCCGCTGCCCCGGGAGCCGCTGTCCCCGGCGGGGAGCCGCGGCGGCGCATCCCGACTCGCGGGGCCGAAGGAAACTTCCTTAAAGTGCTTTCCGGCGTGGAGGCTGATTTATTCCCCGTCACTGTATTTGGGGAAGCGGCTGCAGCAGCCCGGGGACCGGCGGGAGACGCGGCAGTGGTGGGAGGGTTCACCAACCCGCCTCTGAAGCCAACCGCGGGAGGGGACCGCTGCCGCCCCTGCGGGGTCCCCAGTGCCGCTCCCCCAGGCAGTCTACCGCGCCGTCTCCCTCGCCCCATGGTTTCGAGGATTTCAACCGCCTCCATCATCCATTGAGGAACCCCCGCCCTAATTCCTAGTAGATGCTGTCCTCAAACAGTATTGACAGAGTCATCCGTGTCCTGCAGGAAATTACGATCTTTGGAAACTAAAAACTCATATTTGGTATTTCACTTTCAAATATATTTTTTTTAAAGAACACATTTCAGTAAAACAACACCACCACCACCAATTCACAGTAAGCAGGAGTGAGTTTTTTGGAGAACTGCTGGCCTGGGACTCAGAATCCCTGGGTTCTGTTTCTAATTTTATAGATTCTTGAACTTAGGCAAGTCAGCACTTCCCCTGGTTGAAGAAATGTCCTCATCTAGAAAATGAATCTGATTGCAAAGGTATTGTCCAGCTCTCTTGCTGGCTTCTACTTCAGTGAAATATTAACCTAATTAATAAATGTTTGTTATATGAATGACTGAATAAACCATCTCTCTCTAGGAACTCTGTATATTTAACATTTGGAAATATGTAGAAACAAATGCCCCTCTGCTCTGGAAGGCAGTTTAATTGTGCTGGCACTGCACCATTCCACTGGCATCTAATGATGTAGTTGCCAGGGTGAATGGGAGGCTATGCCCTCCCCCTCTGGGGCAGTTCCTCTACTGTTGCCCTTTAGCAGAGAAAAGGGAAATTCGAGGGCCCAGAAGGAAACTGTGTTGCCCAAGGTGAAGCCAGAATTACTGGATGGGGACGGGCTCTTCCCCAAAGGAAAAGGAGGGGGAAAGAAGGCCTGTGACCAATTGCAGAGGAGACTGGCCAAAGCCACAGGTTGATTGAGAGCTGAGTTTATAAACTAGTGAGCCCTTCTTGGGGAGGGAAGAACTTGTTTGGGTGGGACAATTCTAGGACCTCAGCTTAGCAGGGAAGGAGGAGGGGAGAGGCAGGGGGCTTGATGTTCTTTGAAGGCTGATCACCTCTGCCAGTGCCTCTCTGCCACCCTTGGCCCAGCCATGGGACCCTGTGTGGACTGTGGGAGGCAGGGCCCAGGAGGCAGGGAAGAATCAACTGAAGTGTCTGGCTGGACTGGCACATCGCTCAGTCAACTATTCCCATTCTCTTCCATCCATTACTTTTGCTGCCTCATCTCCCCCATTCCCACCAGAGGCAGCTCCTGGCCCTTCTGGGCCATGGGCAGACATTCCCATTTTGCGAATGGACTCCAACTGGGCAACATAAAAGTCCAGGGGACCTTATGATAATTAGGGGAAAAGGAGATAATGAAGGCAAAAAGCCAACACCTGGCCAGTAATAATCCCGAGGAAAGGTTATCCGAATGTAATTGATTATCAGACCTGGGAGGGGCCGAATAGTCCACCCCCTTGTGCCAGTGGGGATGGGAATATCCAGAAACAAAGCGACACACCTGGCAACAGAACTGGACTGGTAGCCAGGTCTCCTGAGTCTCAGGCCAGGACTCGGGTCATCCCTCTTCTTTCTCAGAAGCCAGTCTTCCTTGCATCGGCGGCTTCTGTTCCCCTGGGTCCCTGGCCCCTGCAGCCTGGAGGGCCATGCACCCTTGTGGACTGGACTCCCAGCTAAGGCGCAGCCTGGCAGTGCCTGTCTGACACCCACCCCTCTTCTCCTTCCTTCAGGCTAAGAGTACACGTTTAAACCTCATTATCTGGCTAAGTATAAACCTCAGGAGGAGAAGGGTTTTGTTGTTGTTTATCTCAGTCTATAGGCTAACGTTGGGCTGGCTGTCAGAATCTAGGCAAATATCTGGCCAGTCACTACCCAGAAAGTAATTCTCTGCGCACTGAAACAAAGCTCTGTATGCAAAGCATAAAACCCCCGGGAGAACTCCTCGTCCTCCCACACAGACACACTGGTGCACACACAGCCCGCTCTCGCTCTCCGCACCAAGAGCATCTCAGCTAGGAGGCTGGCAGGCGGGCTCAGTCCTGTAGCAAAGAGGCGCGCGAGCGCGCGCGTGCACACACACACGGAAGATTTCACACACACACACACACACACACAGAGTCCTGTAGCAAAGAGGCACACACACACACACACACACACACGGAAGATTTCACACACACGGAGAATGGGACACCAACATCCTCCCCCCCAGTCCCAGTGGAAGGGCCAGGAGGGAGGGGCAGGTGGAAGAAACCACTCGGAAGGGCCCGAGGCGTCCCGGCGATGCCAACCCTTAGCGGGGCCGCTCCTGGAGAAGCCCCTCTCCAGGAGCTCCGCCAGTCACCCGCCGCCCGCCGGGCTGGAGGTGGAGGAGTTCAGAAGCAACTGACGCAGCCGGGATTCGAGCTTGCCGAAGCCACTCGCGGGGAAGGGAAGCGTCTGCCCCTCCCTCCCCCGCCTCGCGCCTTCGCTCCCCGGCCTGCCCCCTTCCCCCGTGACGTCACCCCAGCCCTGTCCCGGGGAACCCGCAAAGCCTCTCAAATTCAAAAACTGCCAGGCGCACTGCTGCCACTGCCGCGGGACTGGAAGTGCGCGCCCGGGCCTGGCCGTCGCCGCCGCCAGCCCGACAGGCCCGCCGGTTTCGCCAGCTCCGCGCGCAGTTTGCACCCCCCGGGTACCCGGAGACTCAGCTGCCCGCCGCTCCGAGCGTCCTCGGCCTCTCCTGCCGCCTGCAGGATTCCAAATTTTGTGCTCACCCCGCTCCACCCCCCAGCAAAATTAAATCAACCGGCAGAAAGCAGAGCATCTCTCCGGAAGCAGCGGCGTCCCCTTTTACCTTGCTCTCCCTCTCTTTCCGAAGATGCTAAACTACCGGCGGACTGCAGAGGAGAGGGGTCCTGTCTTCTCCTGATGCGTGAGTAACCGACCCCCCCCCCAGCACCCCGCGCTGTCTTTGCTCGTCCACACGCTCCCCTCCCCCCGCCGCCAGTCCCCTGATTTTCCCACCCCCTTTTTGCGCAGTTAAAAAAACAAAACAAAACCAAAAAAAAAGTAAAGCAATTTCTGCTGCGAGCCCAGGACGGGCAAGCCGCCCGAGATCGCTTCAAGATATCCCCCAGGGGCGGAGGAGGAGGCGATGGGCTGGATTTAGTAGGACAACTCGGTTACTAATGACTCCGCGGCTGGCTGCGACCCGCCGGGAAATCAGGTGCAAGCATGTGGGTGCCGTGACGCGTGGGTGGGCCGGGGGTGGGGTGGGGAGGGGAGGAGAGCAGAAACCACTGGGGAAAAAACGCAGTGATTTCATTCTGCCGTGCTGCCCACTCCCCGCCGTCTTCCTGCCTCCCACGCCGCCCCCTCGCTTTGCCATTTTAATCGGGCCTCCGTGTTTCTTTCTCCCCCGCCTCCCGCTCTCTCTCGCCCCCCGCCCAAGGTTTGCCTGTAGGTACCTGAGCTGACCCCGACGGCGCCTAAAGATGCTGAGCGGCGTCTGGTTCCTCAGCGTGTTAACCGTGGCCGGGATCTTAGAGACGGAGAGTCGCAAAACTGCCAAAGACATTTGCAAGATCCGCTGCCTGTGCGAAGAGAAGGAGAACGTCCTGAATATTAACTGCGAAAACAAAGGATTTACAACGGTCAGCCTGCTGCAGCCCCCCCAGTACCGAATCTATCAGCTCTTCCTCAATGGCAACCTCCTGACCAGACTGTACCCCAACGAGTTCGTCAACTACTCCAACGCGGTGACTCTCCACCTGGGCAACAATGGGCTGCAGGAGATCCGCACCGGGGCGTTCAGCGGGCTGAAGACCCTGAAGAGGCTGCACCTCAACAACAACAAGCTCGAGGTGCTGAGGGAGGACACCTTCCTGGGCCTAGAGAGCCTGGAGTACCTGCAGGCCGACTACAATTACATCAGCGCCATCGAGGCGGGGGCCTTCAGCAAGCTGAACAAGCTCAAAGTGCTCATCCTAAACGACAACCTCCTGCTGTCGCTGCCCAGCAATGTGTTCCGCTTTGTCCTGCTGACCCATCTAGACCTGCGAGGGAACCGGCTGAAACTGATGCCTTTTGCGGGAGTCCTCGAGCACATCGGGGGCATCATGGAGATCCAGCTGGAGGAGAACCCCTGGAACTGCACATGCGACTTACTTCCACTCAAGGCTTGGCTGGATACCATCACCGTTTTCGTGGGGGAGATTGTCTGTGAAACCCCCTTCCGCTTGCACGGCAAAGATGTCACCCAGCTGACCAGGCAAGACCTCTGCCCCAGAAAAAGTACCAGCGACTCGGCTCAGAGGGGTGGCCACGCCGACACACACGTCCCGAGGCTATCACCTACCCTGAATCCTGCTCTCAACCCGACCCGGGCTCCAAAAGCCAGCCGGCCACCCAAAATGAGAAACCGTCCCACCCCCCGGGTCACGGTGTCGAAGGACAGGCAGAGCTTTGGCCCCATCATGGTGTACCAGACCAAGTCCCCGGTGCCCCTCACCTGCCCCAGCAGCTGTGTCTGCACCTCTCAGAGCTCCGACAATGGGCTGAACGTCAACTGCCAAGAACGGAAGTTCAGCAACATCTCCGACCTGCAGCCCAAACCCACCAGTCCAAAGAAACTCTACCTGACAGGGAACTATCTTCAAACGGTCTATAAGAACGACCTCTTAGAATACAGTTCTTTGGATCTGCTGCATCTAGGCAACAATAGGATTGCAGTCATTCAGGAAGGTGCCTTCACAAACCTGACCAGTTTACGCAGACTTTATCTAAATGGCAATTACCTTGAAGTGCTGTTTCCGGCTATGTTTGATGGACTGCCAAAGCTTTGCAGTAATCTCATATTTAGAGTATAATGTCATTAAGGAAATTAAGCCACTGACCTTTGATGCTTTGATTAACCTACAGCTGCTGTTTCTGAATAACAACCTGCTGCGGTCCCTGCCTGATAACATATTTGGGGGCACGGCCCTCACCAGGCTGAATCTGAGAAACAACCATTTTTCTCACCTGCCAGTGAAAGGAGTTCTAGATCAGCTTCCCGCTTTTATCCAGATTGATCTCCAAGAGAACCCCTGCAGGACTGCACCTGTGACATCATGGGACTGAAGGACTGGACAGAGCATGCCAATTCCCCCGTCATCATCAACGAAGTGACCTGTGAATCTCCCGCGAAACACGCTGGGGAGATCCTGAAGTTTCTGGGGAGGGAGGCTATCTGTCCAGACAGTCCGAACTTGTCAGACGGAACCGTTTTGTCAATGAATCACAACACAGACACACCTCGCTCGCTCAGTGTGTCTCCCAGTTCCTACCCTGAACTGCACACTGAAGTTCCACTTTCCGTCTTAATTTTAGGATTGCTGGTTGTCTTTATCTTATCTGTCTGTTTCGGCGCTGGCTTATTTGTCTTTGTCCTGAAACGCCGGAAGGGGGTGCCCAGTGTTCCCAGGAGTGCCAACAACTTAGATGTAAGTTCCTTCCAGTTACAGTACGGCTCTTACAACACTGAGACCCAGGATAAAGCAGACGGCCACGTCTATAACTACATCCCTCCACCTGTGGGCCAGATGTGCCAAAACCCCATCTACATGCAGAAGGAAGGAGACCCGGTGGCCTATTACCGAAACCTGAAAGAATTCAGTTACAGCAACCTGGAGGAGAAGAAAGAAGAGCCAGCCACACTTGCTTACACTATCAGTGCCACGGAGCTGCTGGAAAAGCAGGCCCCGAGAGAGCCCGAGCTGCTGTATCAGAATATCGCTGAGCGGGTCAAGGAGCTGCCCAGTGCGGGACTCGTCCACTATAACTTTTGTACCTTACCTAAAAGGCAGTTCGCCCCTTCCTATGAATCTCGACGCCAAAACCAAGACAGAATCAATAAAACCGTTTTATATGGAACTCCCAGGAAATGCTTTGTGGGGCAGTCCAAAGCAGACCACCCTTTACTGCAAGCTAAGCCGCAATCAGAACCAGACTACCTCGAAGTTCTGGAAAAAAACAAACTGCAATCAGTCAGCTGTGAAGGGAAATCATTGACAACCCTCTGGCATCAAAGGATGCTGCTCAAAACTCTTGGAAGCTGGGCATTTGCTTTTGTGTGTGTCTGTTCTCCCTTTCCCAGCCTCAGTGGGGGACTTTGAAGATGTTTGGGGGATGGGGTGAAGCAGTGATACTGCTTTTTCAAGTTTTCCTTTAAATTATTTCTCTCTTGCTCTCCTCCCTCCCTCACATTCCCCCCCCTTCTCTCCTTAGGAATCATCATTGAACATGAATGTTTCTACAATGCATTTTTTCATATACTTTGTTTATGGCTCTGTTTCCTTTTTCTTCTTTTATTTTTCCAGTGTGGGAATAGGAAGAGGAGATTATAGTGAGTGAAGAAAGAGTAAGCAAACTTTTCAAATGAAAATGGATATTTAGTGTATTTTGTAGAAGATCTCCAAAGATCTTTTGAGACTATAAATTCTTTTGTAAATAATGATATATGGTATTTCGGACTTCAGTTACCAAGCATAGCCACTGGGCATCACTTCTTCATGTTAAAGTGCCTTTGCACTTTAAGTACATTACTTAAATGTTGCTTTTAGCTTTGATAAATTGAACATATATTAATGTGTTGTATTTTTGCAATTAAAAACACTGTAAAATAGATTGAAATGTCAGCTTTATTAAGTCAACGTACAGTTTGCTTGAGTTATAGAAACCAGCTTGTCATCAAATGATTCTAGTTCTAGGACTTTATAGATTTAACTGTAAAATGTTTCCTTTCCTTTGGGTTTGTTCTAAGTGATTTCATTTAAGTCAACTAAGGGGATTTAACAGTGGACTAGAGGTAATAAACCACCTCAGTTGGGATTAGTAATTCATTAATAAAATATATTTAACCCAATATCAGAGTGAATTGAACAATTAATGCCCTTCCGTAAATCATTATTTTACACTAACATGGTCAGTGTTTTAGATTATTTTCCTAATTAAAGGGTACATTACACAACTTGTAATATATTTTTCCTGCATTAAATTAGATATTTTTATATTTAAATGAAAGAGTCTGTATTTCTAAACTTTTTAATTGAAATTTAATATTTTTTCTGCCTGTTGAGACGTTCTCTATAAACACACACCAGTAGAGGGCGCCACACACCTCATTTAATAAAGACATAGGAGCCATTAAATACCTTGAAGGAAGACTTCAAAGGTGAGATTTCAACGTCCCAAGTAAGTTCTCTGCAAATTCAAGGCAACAGAGACAAATGTATACGTTACTTGGTATTTCTTTTATGATTAAAGGTTAGACTCAGAACCCATCTCAATTTTCCCATTTTCAGAGAAAGCAGCGTTTTCCTCTTGAGGTTATGGAAGCGTTAACAGGGAGCTGTCAAATGATGTACCCTGTGTGTCTCTAATGCAATTAATAAATGCCTAAGTGGAGAAAGTAGGCATCTTTTCTTCCCCTGCCTTCTTCAGGCGAGTGTTGCTTGAATTTTTCTTCGGCTTGAGCAAGCTTTTCGTTTTGGTGTTAGCATGAAAATGATTTGAACTAACCAAGTCTACATAACATTTATGAAGCCTTATTAGCCTGTAAGTAATTTTTAGATGTAAATGTTATTGTGTGATTTAAACAAACAGCCCTTCTTTACAACAAAAAATAGTTTTGTTTTGTCTATTGTAAATCCTTATGCAACTGGGGTGGTGATCTGCATATAAAGTAGTCCAGCTTTTCAGTTCCTTATTAAAGCAATTGATGGCATCTGAAAGAAGCACACTGTTTCCCTTTCATAAATAGGTTACTGCACATAATAATCCTTTATTATCATGTGGAGATTGAAGTGGATCCTGATAACTTACTTTTAAAGCTTTAAAATGACTAATAGTTTATTGTCTGTCACTATAAACAATTCATGTGATAGGCTTTCAATTAGAAATTACTTAAATCCAAATTATTTGGATTAATAACTACTGGTGCAAAATCATTTTTTAACAATAGAAGGTAATTGTGTATATATAAATGTAAAGGTCATTCAGGAAAATAAATACCTTTAATACCCTAAAATCTCTGAACATCTACAGTGACAAGCTTATGTGTTCATTCTTTGATTAGAGATCATAATTCTTATTTAAATCCATTAGACTGAAGTTTAAAATGGTGGGCTGAAATGATCTACAGGAAGGTTAATATCCAGAGATTTTACATTTCATAGAAGAAGAGCAAGAGTGATATGCCAGTTGAACTTGGAGATAGCTCCCGGAAACCATCTCCTCTTATATATATAAGAATTACAAAAAGTCTGTCGCGTCTGCTCTTATTTGGTGCAATGGTAAATACAGAACACTGAGGTAGGTATTTGAGGGAATTATTATGAACGCAAATTGATATCCATCTTCTATTAAGAGAGATTTTTGGTTTAAACTCTATGCCTAGAACAACTGATGTGGTGATTCCACTTCAATGTTTGTATTCTCCTGAAAATCAAGTCATTCCTGTAAAATACTAGTCTCCATAGAAAAACTAATTAATTCATTTTAAGCGGAGATAGCTTACTATTCATTACTTACATGATTTTAAAGAGGCCTCCTGGAAGAACTCAGATTCATAAACTCTTTTGCTTAATAACTATGGTTTAATTTTAAATTCTCATGCTTCTTAGATGTGTACTTTATTTTGTATTAGGTTTTAAGATGAAATCGTTTGAATGCGGTCCAGACTATTTCATTTAAAAGCATAAAACACCATGTACTGTGAAGCTTTATTTTTTTAATGCAATCACAAACACTTTGTTTTTTAACTTATTAGCATCCCCACTGATTGTATTGTTTTGCTTTATCCACTCAATGCTTTAAAACATATTTTATTTTAGGATTTTTATTTTTATCTCCTACAGCTGGATTTTGCTATTTCACTTTTATTTCACATGCAGCTTGTAATGGGTATGAGCATAAGCACAGCAAAATGGTTCCAGCCAGCAGAATGCGATCTCCCCTGGCCCTGTCTGAAACAGATCTGTATATCTGGCAAATGGTAATTCCCTCTGATTCTAGCTCTTAATTAGTTGCTTCTGCTGTTTCTGAATATACCTGTGTCTAAGTTTGTATCAAAACCCTCAAAAGCACCACTTCTCAGTCTGGACACAATTGCCAAAAGTCTAATTTGTTTCTGGGCTTTGGTCAACCTGTGTGCCTTGTTACTTCCCTCCAGCAGTTGGTGAGTAAGGAAATGACCCTTCAGTTTCCTCTGCTTTATCCTCTGGCCTCTAAGGTGATTTAATTTTTCTAAATATTTTCATTTCATCAAGGGCTCAATATTCTATGGATTTTACAGAAAGTGTCTAATGAAAAAGAGGGACATTCTGTGATTTCTCAGACTCTGGAAATTCATTTTGGCTGTACACATTCCAGAAACATAACTGGATTGGAAGCTAGACTGAAGGAAGCCTTCTAGACAATTCTAATCCAGTCATTTCTTCATTCATTCACTAAGTAATTGAGTGCTTGCTTCCTAGGGGCCAGGCTCTGTGCTGTGTGCTAAGGGGGCACAGAGATACAGTAGTCAGGATCTCTGCCCACCCCCTCACCCTCACACCCTGCAGAGAGCTTAGTACTAAAAAAGGAGAACCTTATCTGAATGACCATCACCAGAAAAAACAGTGGGGACAGCAGTGAAATGCAGGAAGTTGAGTTTTTGAAGATGATTCTGGGCAATGAAGTATAACACTGATACATCATGGGCTAGCTACTGTGTAACCACCATTAACATCTCTTTAGAGTTACACAGCTGAACAGGGAGAACACCCACAAAAATAAAAACAAATTTCTGCAGAATAGGGCCCAATATTATGGCCTGAAAATAGCTATATACTTCTGCTATCTAAAGATGTACATTGTAAAGATGACTCCCCAAATTATAAATACAAAAAATCACAAACATACTTATATTTTTTGGACTATCCATGTTTTAGAGGCAGTATTGACTTTCTATTTCAGTGGCTTAAAATATAACATTTTGGCTTAAGTGTCTTTTACAAAGGCAATAAGACACCTAAATCCTGAGAGAAAATTAAGTACTGTATATAGGTGTACTTTGCTTCCCACAATGGTTGTGCAAAAAGTCACGTGTAAATTGAAGTTTTGTAAGTTAAATTGTATTTTAAAAGCATTAGGAGAGCTGCCATTTAGAGGAAACTTGTGAATCAATCCTTTTATAAAGCAGAAACCATTTTATAATACAAATAACCTGTCTAATTTATCTGTTTTGTATGTTTGGAGTTTCAATATCGACTTTGCTTAAAATACAGCCCACCTGCATAATAAGAGTGTGTTTTGCCAGTGCTGCTTGTGCTACCAGTTTCTTGGTTGCTAAGGGCTTATACTTGAAAATCCGCTGCAGTTTTGTGTGACTGGAGCTATGAAGCGATTCTCTGAGGGCTCAGTAGCATTCCTGAACAGTCCGAGTAGGCAACCCATTTCAACTCCATTGACCACAGGACTCTTCTGCTCCGCAGCATCTTCTCTGTCAGATGTGGCCATGATTCATTAGACGGTAGTGTGACTCCTATATTCACATCCTATAAAGTGCTTAGAGTCACAGGTTTTATAATAAATATACGTGATCATGTAAACATGTTAAACTGCATGTGTGTTGGAATTTTTTCGCAGTATTTTAGCTTGATAGTACTTGTACAAATACTGTTAGATTTAGTTGCGAATAATTGTTCTCAAGTTATTGAAATAAATGGAAAACGAAATGCACTCTCGTGTAAATAGACTTCTGTGCCAAATAGTGACATCGTTTCAAAAACATGAGTGCCCTATTTTGGATTGTTAATAGGGAAAATGAAATATTGAAAATGTGATCAAATGATACTGTGTTTTATTGGATAGGTTTTATATAAAATTATGCTATAGTTAGCTTTCAGTTAATAAATAAATATTCACTAAAAATGAGCATTTGAATTAGTTAGAAAAATTCTTTAGACTCTTGAGAAGAGTTGATGACAAAGTATTGCTGGAACCATTCTCTTTGCCTTGGTCTATACTGTTCAAATATTTACAGATTAAGGTCTTCTTTGTATGATTAGAATTTATATATTAAGGGTAAATGTGCTTTAAAAAACATACTAATACTTTTCCATGAATGCCCATTGGTATCAGCCTTAAAAAATTAAAATTAGAACAATAAAACAATTCAAATAGAGATCTCTCTAGGAATTGAAAGTCTGATTTCACACTGCCCTCACCACACACACCAACCCACACAACAGCCAACTGTTTTTCATTACAAAATCCTAATACCATAGGTGATCTAATACTTTTATATCTGTAAAATGAGAAAGATTGACATGCAAATCCAAGAAATAGAAATTATGAAATCATTAAAGATGTTATAACTGTATTCCCAAAGACTAGAGTCAAAACAAATGAGAAAGAGAGAGATGCATTTGTTGCTGTAATCATGGTAATACTATAGCAAAGTGACTTATTTGGTATTTGCATTGGTTGGACATCAGAATATATCTGCCAGGTATGCTCCATCCACAAATGTATAACAAAGGATTTGAGATTTGTGTGATGGACAAGAGGATTTGCAACTAATTATCCCCTCTTTAGATTATTAATTTACTGTCTTCACCATATATTCAGATTATTCATATGGCCTTCACAAGTCTGTGAAAACAATTGGAATAGTCTCATTCTAGAGTGTTTTAATAAAGAATGAGAGTTGGTGCTGAGTACAAGAGATTATCTCATCCTTTACAAGTGAAAGCCGCTCAGTCATGTCCGACTCTTTGTGACCCCGTGGACTATATAGTCCATGGAATTCTCCAGGCCAAAATACTGGATTGGGTAACCTTTTCCTTCTCCAGGGAGTCTTCCAAACCCAGGGATCAAACGCAGGTCTCCCACATCGCAGGAAGATTCTTTACCAGCTGAGCCACAAAAAGATGAGTTGAAACGGAATAGGAATGAAAAGGATGTACAGCTCCCCATTCTGAACACATGTCATATCAAACAGCAAATGGTATGTGCCTGTTGATCCTGGGAAAAGACCATCAAAATAGATGTCATTACTGAATGGGGGCTGGAAATGCACCTGATCCATGTTTCCCTAGGCAACAGTATGTGATTAGTTATACATCATTTTTATTAATTTGATTTTTCAACCATTATTTTGTGTTTGCTATCAACATTACCCTAAAAAGGAACATTGGAACTAATTATCTGTCAGATCTAGTTACCTGACATTTTGGGATACATTTGATCTTGACAGAATGTTGGGTACAACATAAAATATAAGGTAATTTCCGGCTCACAAAGTGACTGTGGGGCAAATAGGAGAGGTGAATGGGGTGTGCTCTGGGTAATCTTTAGTCAAGTCGCTCACTCCTCAAGCCCCTTTTCCTTTTACAGCATTAGCACCTGCCATAGTAATTTGAAATATATAACCCTTTAATGACTATTTCCATAATGAATGAATGAATAAGACTGGCTCTCATGTGAACACTGAAGAAGGGTGGAAAACTGAAGGATCTAAGTTCAAAGCAATTGCAATGGGTTTTTAGCTGTTCCAGGAAGTCCTAAACAAATATTTACTGGAACAATTTTCAGAGCTTATGAAGAACACACACATGCAAACCGTGAAGATGGCAGAGACGTTACGGTAACACAGCTAAGATCCAAAGTTTATTACATGCTGGCAGGCCCAATTTTAAATGATACTCGAATCTGTCTATTGAACCCAGTGATCTCGCATTCTAGACTTAAAAGTAGCTTTACTGTTGAGCACTGAGATTTCCTTGTTATTGGCTTTTGGAATCAGGAGATTCTGAGTTGAGAGAAAATACACTCCCTGACAAGCTTGAATGATGAACTCTTTCAGAGCTTATCATTTAGATCTTCCTAGGACCTGTGTGTTTGGTTTGTTTCTTAAGTCTTCCATATAGAAGAGAAATGCTTTGGGTTCAGACTACATTAAGTCATATTTCTGTCAGAACACAGTTGTTTCATAAAGTCTGACTTGTCCACAAAAGAACCTAGAGGTGGTGTTTCATAACAGTCCCAGGATCTGAGGTTCTGATCTTCATACAGCTAAGACGCTGTGAGGATAAGTCATAGTTCTCACTGGGTCTCAGTTTTCCTATCTGGAGCAGTGTTGGCCTGGATGAACTCTATGGACATGCTCTGATTCTAGGCTATTTGGTGAGTGACTGCTACACACAAAATGGACAATGCATGAAAGCAATTATTCAGGTAATTCAAGCCCGAAAATCTCTTACCCTTCTTCTCCTTTCCAGTGTCTAATTTGGACACAGCCATCTCTGATTTTATTTTTTACAAGATTCAAATGTACCATTTGTCTCAGGTTAGTTTATCTTCCTAAAGCTTGACTTTTAAAATGTTTAAACCGTTTTTCTTACTTCTTTGTAAATCACAACATTCTACTGCTTTGTGGGGAGGGGAAGAAGGTGATGGGATTTTTCGTTTAGCTGTTTGGTGGGGGGAGTTTTCTATGGGGCTTAGTCTATGTGATAATTAGGAAAGTTAAACTATGAATCTCTCTAGGAAAATCATATTATCACATTTCAGGGCACAAAGCAGTTTTCCCATTTGGTTGTTCATCATCCTACCCTTTTAGCCAACACTGCCAAGTTTCTTATCATCAAAGAAACTGACGGACCCTTGGACAATTCAGTTGAGCTTCAGAAATTCAACGATGCATTCCAGTGAACAAAGCTCTTAGCTGACAAGTGTATTTGGCTTCTAACTGATCATAAACTTCAGCCATAGTTTTATTGCTGGGCCACTGTGTCACTAGTTAGTCAGATTGATTTTAACTGGAAACAAAATTACAAAGCCCTCAATCCTGTAATATTTGGCTGACATAAATTTTGCAAGGGTAAAAAAGAGAAACAAACATTTATTCAAAAACTTCCTCTGCTTTCCAGGTGTCTGAAGGGCTTATTAAAAGCCCTAGTGAATGCAAGGAAAACCCAACTACACTTTGCTTTCTGTTTTCTTCCACCACGTTACAGAAGGTTGTGGAAAAGGACATGTAGACTATCTTGTCCAAGCCATCCTCTTAAAAAAATTTTAAAAATAGGATGCCACTGAGATACTAAGGATTTACAGTATAATTACATTTCAAATGTTTAACTCGAAATTTTGGAACAAAAGCTATTTTGTGTACTAAATAGATCTCTGAAAAACAGATACATTTTTAACCAACAATCTGGATAATTTGAGACCAGGCCTTGTTGAAGGAATCTTACTCTTTTTACATTGCATTTATTCAGATAGAGACAATCTAATTGTTGTTTTGTGCAAATTTCTCAGAAAGTTGTTCAGTTCTACTACTCAAACAGTTCAAATATTATTAAATTTTTAAAATAAGTTTATTATTCTGTTCTTACAGATTAAAATGGGGAAGGCTCTGACTGTGTTGATTGAGTTTGTGGTTTTCCAACTGGACTTTTTGAGTGTCTATATCCAGGGATGGATATTTGTACAAAGACAAGGTAAAGTCTTAGGGGTAAATAGACACTTTCTAGAGTGATTTATAACAGATGGCCAGGAAATGGGGAGTTTCACAAAATCTTCTTGCTTTGTGTCTCCAAAAGAAATCTTTCCCCAGCTTTGATCCCTTATCAGGAGACAAACATTTTCCTATGGCAGTAAGACTGTGGGTTTTTCTGAGTTCTGCTTTGTTTTGGCCTTCAGTCACACTGATTCTTTCTGATTTTGCTGATGAAGGAGGATCTGAAGACAGTGGGGGACCATTCCCCAGAGGACAAATTGCCCTCAGATTTTGCCTCTATGCCTCTGCTAACTCTCCATGTGACCTTGAACCAGTCCCTTCTCTGAGCCCCAGTTTCCTCATCTGAAAAAGAGAGTAGTTAGACTTAGCCTTGTCAGTCAAGAAAACAATTGAATAAAAAGGAGCTTACTACTGGGGAAACCTGAAATCCACTTCAATTCATAAAAAGTAGTAAATCATCTGCAAATTTGACATGTTAACGATCATTAATAACAAATTATTTTCAACAATCCTCACACCTGTTCTGTGACACACCAGTGAAAACATTTGGACTAGAAGTTCTATTGTTCCTTTCAGCTTAAAAAAAAAAAAAACAGTCTCATGCTTTTCTTTCCCTCATCCTTATTCCAGCTCCTAAACATTTTAATTGTATAAATCCATTTACACAAAGAGTATGAGTAATTTCTGGTAGTCCTTATGTGGTAACAGATTGTCTCTAAAAATACCACTTATGGAGTGCTCATTGTGTGCTGAGCACTTGAGCAGATGCTGTGCACATCTAAAACAAATCCACAAGTTCCTGAAGGCCCAGTGCTGGGACCAGACTCGGCGAGGGCGGGGGGGATGAAAAAATCGACTCCTGTATGTGGGAGAGACATAACATATACACTAGAAGTAAGACGTGGCTCCTGCCCTCAGGGAATATAAAACTAGGTTGGGAAGACGAGCTACTTGTCCTTGAAAGGGAGAGGAGAAGTCAGGGTCAAAAAAGAAAAAGATCAATGCAGATTAGATTGGAATTAGCTGAGAAGTCTGATGGGAGAAGGCAGGGCACAAAAAAAGAGCCGTGAATTGGGGAAAGGCTTGGGAAGTCAGCAAGCTTGACAATGTAAAGACAGAAATAAGCCTGCGAAGAAAGCAAATGGTTATGGCGGTGTTGGGGGTGGGGATAAATTGGGAGATTGGAATTGACACATACACACTACTATATATAAAACAGATAACTAATAAGGACCTACTGTACAGCACAAGGAACTCTACTCAATACTCTGTAATGACCTACATGGGGAAATGTATCTAAAAAAGTGAATATATGTATTGCAATGTTCATTTGTGTTTTTCCATAAGATGTTATTGAGCACATATATGGAAGATATGTGTAACTGATTCACTGTGCTGTACACCTGAAACTAACAGAACATGGTAAATCAACTATACTCCAATAAAAATTAATTTAAAACAGTAAAAGGCAATGGGATGGGATAAAGATATTTCCAATATTGACATATGATATAGCAATTTACTTTGAAAATTCAAGAGAAGTAACAAATGATAAAAACTAACTAAAAAGTAAAAAAGAAAAGAAATAGGCTGGAGAATGGTAGTGAAGAAGAGTGTGGAAAGCTGGCTTGATGCACCTTTTGACGACTTTGAAAGCCACAGTAAGAAATTTGAACTTGATTTCACAAATAATGCAAGGTTCTTTAAGCAAAGTAAAAACTGTAGAAGTGTTACTATTTGTATAGGGCTTTATAAAGCATTTAACATGCATATTTCCAACAGTTTAATACCCTTCATTACCTTAATCCCCATTTGAAATGATTATATTTGGGCTACAATGATGAAACCTAGGTTAGTTTTGGTATTTGCCCTGGTGACCCAGTGAGTGTAGGGCGAGGCCATCTAGTTCACCGAGTCAACACAGACGTGCTCCCAAGCAGGCAGGCACTCTGCAGCTCACGTGCTGAGATTTGAAACCCAACTCTGCCACTCACCCACTGTGTGACCTTGGGAAAGTTTCAAAACCTCTCTGGGCCTCAGTTTCCTCATCTGAAACAAGGAGACAAGGATCATATTTGCCCTCACAGGGTGGTTATGAGAATCAGTGACTTAATATTTGCCAAATAAAGCAAAAGGTGGCAAAGGTGTACTTTGAGATCAGTCCTGACTGACTTGAAACCCATGTCTTGTCCACTGCATCACTGGGTCTCCCTGTATAAAGAGAGTGAGTCATCTGGCAGAACGAGTGATCTGAGCATTTGGGCAGAGAGATTAGGGCCCAGGAAGCTGCTCTGGTGACTCAGGATGAAGGAAGTGGACCCTGTGATGAGGGGAATGGAGAGAAGATGAAGCCAGGAGGCCTTGCTCTCATGTTCAACCACAGACTGTCCAGGAGCTGGGAATCCAGGCTGATGGTTTAGAGAGCCGTATTTACTAACACTTCTGTCTTTGATCTTCAGCAGATTCTTAACTTAATAATATTTTTATTCTCTAAGGAAAAAGCATAAGGCAAAAATGGGTAAAAAAAAAAAAAGTCTGTTTCTTCATGGATCCTGAAGGGATAGAACCTCAAAGGGCTTGGTTGTGAGTGGAGAAACCTGAGGCCCCCTGGGGAGGCATTTCTGGCTTCCCAGAGCTTCACACAGGCCTCTTGGGTGGGTGGGGGGAGACCTGCACAGTGTCGGGACTAATGGTGATCCTATATGCAAGGCAGCAAAAGAGACACAGATGTATAAAACAGACTTTTGGACTCTGTGGGAGAAGGCAAGGGTGGGATAATTTGAGAGAACACTGTTGAAACATGTATATTACTATATGTAAAATAGATGACCAGTGCAAGTTCAACGCATGAAGCAGGGTGCTCAAAACCAGTGCTCTGGGACAGCCCAGAGGGACGGGGTGGGGAGGGAGGGGGGGGGGATTTGGACAGGGGGATACATGTACACCCGTGGCTGATTCATGTCAATGTATGGCAAAAACCACTACAATATTGTACAGTAATTATCCTCCAATTAAAATAAATAAATTTTTTAAAAAGTGTCTAGAATTGTCTCACATATAGTCTAAAGCTCTGCCACTTTGACGGTTCTTGAAATTATGCGGAACTTTTGAACAAGAGATCCTCCATTTTTATTTTGAACTGGTCCTCACAAATGATGTCAAACCACCCCAGGGTCTGTGACACCATAGACTTGATGAACGTGCCACCAGTTACTCCTCAGGCAGCTCTGTGTGTCCCAGGACTCCTACCTTCTGAGCAGCCTGCCCCATTTCGTCTTTCTGGCCAAGTATCTCTCTCAGGCTGTCTGACACTGAACAAAATTGTGGATGCTTCTCCTTTTATACACATTTTATTTACACTTGACACACTTTTTGACTAATTGAGAACGTTTGTGTGTATGTGTTTAAGTGAAAGAATCCCGGGCTAAAGCAATGTCAGGGGTGGCTGTTGTTATCTCCACAGTGAAGAGCTGGTGAGAGCGGTCAAATGAGTTTGTGGTATGAGAAAAGCAATTTGGCTTTTGTAGGGCAGGTTGAAAAAATAACTTTGTATGATTTGGTTACACTTTGTGGGGAAGAAATTGTGTACTTTTTTAAACTCTTCATTTACCTCTATCAGCTAAGCTGTGATCACAAGAATAACTTCCAATGGGCCCAGGTTTCATTTATCATCAGAACAGCCTTAAGAGGAAATGGCAAAGAAGAAAGCAGAATTTTCTCCATTGAAGAACATAAAGAAACAGAAACATTTTGAGGGGAAGTTGACACAGTTAGGTTAGAGCAGGGCTGGACGATGACAAAAGCCTGATTCATGGCATCAGGATATTTAGATTGTCTTCTATTCCTTCATTGTAAATAAAATTGTTACAAAGCCTTTGAGGATTTCCAGTAAATGGTACTTAGATAAATTTTCACAGTTATTCATAGCAAAACTCTTTAAATAGTAGATGAGAAAGGTCACATCATGACAGCATTGTACAAGCAAAACCTCCCCCGACGCCCATGCACAGATTTCTATCAAGCACTTGTCAGGCGCATAGGAAGAGCTCGTAGGCAACCCTTACAGCTGCCTCTGAAGCCTGCAGCATTCGGAAGCCTGAGATGTTGGGCCACATATCAGTCTTCTGTCTACATCTGACCCACAAACCATGGGTCTTACTTGGAATGTGAATGAATGAGCCTTAGGGACAACAGGACCTTTGATTGATGTATTTGGGCTTTCTGGCCTGAAAACGGATCGATTAAGAAGGGCTGTGTGGGCATGAGTGGGACTTAGAAAAGTCCACACTGTATGTTGGGTTCAAAGCTTGGGGCTTACATTCTTCTTCTACTACTTTTTTTTTTTGTAAGTAAAAGCACTCAGCACATTCCCCATTGATTCCTTGGGCTGACAGAATCTCAGAAGTGCCAAGTAGTGCAGAAGCCGGGAGCCCTGAGCAGACAAGAGAGACAAGCCTCCTCTGTGAGGCTGGCTTATGCCTTGCTGAGGCAGCCTCAAGCATGGAAGTATGGAATTCAGGCACCAGAAGGACTCTCCTTGAGAGCCTCTCTGATGCATGATAACTGCACCAGATGACTCACCAACTTGAGAACTGGCCAAAAAAACCCCCTGCTCACAGATTCAGAAAGCTTTGTTCTGCCACTGTTAAAAGTTGCTGAATCACAGTACAGAGAGCTAGCCTGTGACAACTTCTGGCATTATTCGTTTTGTTTTACCAAATAATCTTCATGCTATTAAATTTCATTCATGATTGTTACAAACATTCAAGCCAAGTAAAGATCATAAAAATAAATGTTAAAGATTGATTTGGAAAATAAGTACAAAGGTATCTGGCTTGATGCTTAAATAGACAAATCAAGAACTCTACATTTGTTTTTGGTTATCCCTAGAACTGGTAGATTAAAAACTGCTGTATGGCTTTTTACAAACATCTCACCTCACACGGCCAATTACTTTTCTGTAAGTAGTAATGACATAGAAATCTCCTCAAATCTGTTACCTGCATTGGACAAAAATTGTCCTAAAACCTCTTTTGATCAAAAATGCATGAATCTTTACAAATTGTCCCATGATTAGAATTAGAATTATACTAAAGTAAATCTGTGCATTAAATTTTGTATGTAGAGATTTCCACAGTTTTGCATGTATATTTTTTTACCTACAGCAAAGAATTTACTTTTTAAACCATGCTACTACATTTGTAAATTCACCTGATCTTCGTAAAATTTTGAAAATCAAAACAATATGAAAGTACTTCCTTTTCACCTTTTAGAGACCAGAAATCTGGATGGAAGAATTTGATAGGGTTTTTCCATCTGGTAAACACTGCAGGGAAAGACTGAAATATGGGTTAACATCACCTTATGGCTCCCAGGGTTAGAGACAAGAACTTTTCACTCCTAGTTATTGTTAAACAAACCATGTTTTCAAAACTCTCATGCCTGGTATTTTCCAGCATGTAACTTCTGTCTTTAAAAGGTTTCAAGCTAATGCCCACACGTGTCTACTTTAAAATACTTTCTCATTTATTACATTTCTTTTCCCTAGACCTCTGGTAGACTTAAGAGCCCTCATTATACCGTATGGAAATAAAGAGATTCCCAAATGGAAAAAAGACTGTTTTGAATGCTGACTAATGTCCATAGCAGGGGGAAATAATTAACTCATTACCTCACTCATTCGCTCATGTAACAAACATTTATTAAACACTGCGAAGAAACTCTAGTTCTAATCCTCCAGTTCACAATCAAGTGGCGCAGAAAGTCAAGCATAAAATGAATGTTAATGCAGGGCTATAAATGCCAAGATAGAAGGATACATAGAGCGCTCAGAGAACAGAGAGGAAGCAACCACTAACTTCCTCTGGGCAGGAGGCCTAGCAAAGTTTACCCTAGAGCTGGTGAGTAGAATTGTGTTGGCTGCAAAAGGTGGAGAAGGGAACTGAGAGTCTAAGGCACAGAGGGATGCGAGTGAATCGCCTGTTTTGGTGTAGGTAAGACATCTGGTGGAGCTAATTCTAGGCTAGAGTATACAGCGAGAATGGCCAGGATGAGGCTGAGAAGGTAGGCCGCAGTCAGCTCATGAAGGCCCTCAAATGTCATGCTAAGGAGACTGAAAGCATTGCGGGTTTTGAGCAGGGTAGTAACAAGATTAAATCTGTATTTAGAAAAGTCTCTCTTTTTTTTTTTTTAAGAAAAATCTTTTTGATGCCTTCAATAATGGACTAGGGCAGGGAGAAAGTAGAGATGGGAAAACAATTTGGAAGTCAAAACTGGAGCTTCAGCAGCTGAAAGTAGGGGGTATGGAAGTCCCAGTGAGAAAAGGAATTAGTGATTTTTGAAAGGTGAGAAAAATGGAGGGATCAAACCTTTCTAGAAGCTTACATATTTCTATTGTATGAGATATTCACATATATTTAATTAAAGCTTTGTATAATAAAAAGTCTTGGCCTAAAAAGCATTTACTAAGCCCATATTTGTGTGTTATCCCAAAGCACCTATGAGAAGCATAGACATTTTTACTTCTTCACAGCACTGAAACCTTTTGTAGATAAATAAATGGCTGTACTTCCATCAGAAAAACGTACAACTGCCCTAATTAATGAATGTTTTAACAGAGCCTCCAAATCATGAACATTAGCTGGTATCTATTCTTTAGGACGGACATTCATGTGGTGACTGTATGAATATATGAATTCTATATGGACTATGGGAACCCAGTAACGTGAATTTATTGTAAAACTCAGATGATTTGGGGGTGGAAGTTTAGTATAGTTTTGATGTCAGTCATGTCTTACATACAGCAATCGGAAAGCATTCAAGAAGAGAACTGTAATTGAGTTATTACTTACATTTGATTCTTTCTCTATTTTGTTACTTAAAAGGGCTTGCATGATTTATATTGAAGGGAGCTATTTTAAAACCTGTAGGTCTACTATGATTGCTTTACTAAATGATTTCTATAATGTATTCATTATGCTGTTACACTAATATTCAAGGACTTGCCCCATGCTAGGTACCAGAATCCTGCATGGATGGGGAAAGTGGGCAGTAGCCCTCATAAAGTTCAAGGGGATGTGGAAAAACATCACCTAGGAATATATTCTTTTCAGTTGCATTTGAAATCACAACCACATAGCTCTCCAAAGAGCTGGTGCCATAATCATTCATTCAGTAAACTTTTTGGGCACTTCCTCTGTGCTGGGCACACAGTGGTAAATAACATAGACAAGGTTTCTGTCCTCATGGAGCTTTCTGTGTCCCAGGGAGCACTTGCAGTGCAATGCTCTGAGTGCTAAGGTGGGGTTAACTAGAGACTGAAAGGTTCCCAGGATGCAATGGGCACTTGAAATTTCTGTGCACGATGTATAGGATTGACAGAGAGAGAGAAGGAAGTGAAGGTATGCTTATCCTAATTTTACCTAAATATAAATACATTCTTTAAGAAATCTGTGAAAGCAAACAATAAAGAATGAAACAGGAAGAGGAGGAAGAAATGTGAAAGTCACACTTCCTCCGTGAAGTTTTTGCAGCTTCCTCCAAAATGGGAAGTGATCGTCTCTCAATTCTGGGCCACTCCCTCCAACTTATGGGCATATTCTTTCTTGACTAAAAATAAAGAAAATCTCACACAATATCAAGTTATTTCCTAGTCCTACTTTTATTTTTTTCCTACTCCTACTTTTAAATAAATCTGGAAAGAAATCTTCAATGTCTGTCCTTCCTCAATGCTTTTTCTGAAAAAGATTTAGCAGAATGGTGTGTAAAGACTGAAAAAAAAGATGAAGACTGTGCCTTGTTCAAGCTTTCTCTTCTGTGATTATTTATGCTCCTTTTTCTCCACATTTGCCTTTCCTGTAATCAGCCTCATCCTGAAGTATGCTAGAGAGATGCTGATTGCATACAAGTCACAGGGTAATTTACCCTTTTGACCTTCCTTGAGCGCTTATAAATCTCTCCACTGCTGGGAGGCCAGGGCTTTCTTCCCTCAGCAACAAAGGGCTATTGCTTTGCAAGCTGCCTCACAGAGCAGCAGAGAGGAAACAGTGAAAACTGTGTGTGAGACTGGCTGGGGGAGGGGCGACTTTGACCTTGGCCTTTCTGAGAATGTGGGGAACCGCTCATCATTTTCCCAGTGTTAGTAGCCCTCATCATGCCAGAAGAAACGCTGGTGACAAATTGGAATGCAGTTATCAGTTGTGAGTGTAAAACGGGGAGGCTGGACCAGTGGATCTCAAACGCCCCTTCTGGCCCTCATGTTCCAGGATTCTAAATGTGTCTCAAGGGTGATAACTTGAAGAGAAAATTGAATAGGGCCATGAATTAGGCTTATTTGTGAGAAGCAGCCCAGTGGATAGGGGCATTCACAAAGCCCAGCTCTAGACAGTCTTTCCTGAACTCAGATGTCAAACAGGGAAGATTCATTCTGAGTTGCGTTAAAAAAAAAAGAGCCTCACTGCTCTGCTGGCTAAAGCAGGGGGGTCTGAACCCCCAGGAGAAGTTAGGCAGATGGGAAAATCATTTCAGCATTTGGTTTCTCTAACTCGGAGAACCTTTAACCTCTGTGATCACATAGCTGCTCACAAGACTCCGACTAATCCTCAAGAAGGAGAGGGAGGTTCTAGAAGGTTTGCCATGGTCTGGTGATCTCGTTTGGTCCACTGGTACTTGCTGTCCTCTGGGATACTGTTTATGGTATTGTTAGACTTTCTGTTCTCTATTCATACCTTGATCCTGATTGCTTCCATTAATTCTTTCATTTTTCTTTCTGTATTAATTTTAATGTGTAAAGGTGAGTCCTCTTACAACTTGATCTATTCTTGTTGAGACTGTGAAGCAAATATCATCAGCAATTCCTTTGGCCTGATATGAACATAGGCCCATCTTCATACAAGTAATAATAATAATTACATAGCACTTAATCTGTGTCACACAATATTCACAGTGCTCTGCATAAATTCATTCAGGTCAAGTTCGCATGTGCCCTGAGTGACTGTGTGTGTGTGTGTGTGTGTGTGTGTGTGTGTGTGTGTGTGGCTGATGCTACACTCCCCCTGTAGGGCTTGTATTTTGAGTAGTTCATAGTGTCCTGTGTTTTATTTTTAGTTTGAGGTTCTGAGAAAAGAAAAGAGAAATTCCCTTCATTGGTCCATTTCTCTCCTCTCTTACCATGGCACTCAGCCCTGGCCTGGCAGCCTTTCATGCCCAAGAAACACTTTGTTGGTGCCAAGTGCTCTAGCAGCTGCACTGCCGGGTTCCGCGGTGAGCACTGCTCTGCCTGGGCGCAGGCCCTGATGGCTCCGCCTGGCACCAGGCACTTGCGGTGCCTCTTTTCCTCTCGCTGAGGGAGGTGTGCAACCACAGGAGGGCCTCGTTTCAGAGGCAACCTGAGCACTGTTCTCTCCCAAGTCCCTGAGAGCAGGTTCTCCATGAAAGCTGGGCTGCAGCTCAGATGCTCAGCCTGGGTGTGGGAGGGTGATTACAGGGACACGGGCTGAAGGACGATCGCAGAGCACAGCTACTGGGCCATGCTGGAAACAGGCAGCACGTTTTGTAGTTTTCTGTGAAGAGTTTTTGGCCATCTGCACAGTACCCTTGGACTGGTCTTTCCCAACACTACTTGTATCAACAAAGGCTTATGGAAGCCCACATGCTAGATGATGCTTGAAATCCGCCAACAGAATACAGTATTAAAACCAGGTCTGAACAGTCACTAGGACCGTGAAAGGAAATTCAACATTATCTTGTGAGATGCTAATGACCCCTTATCTGCTAGAGCTTTGGAAGATCCATTTGACTACCTAATTTACTCTGGCAACCTGAGCACAGAGGCCTCCTCCTTCAGCTAAGGGGTCGCATGAAATGACAGTGGTTTGTTGTTATGAGTTTATGATTAAGATGACATCTCAGCCACCCTACTCCCAGCCTGAATATGAATGACTTTGCAGGGAGAAGTATGTCGGCTTTTACACATGCCCCTGTTCCCCAAAGTCTACAGTGCAGTCTAAACTGCACATTTTGTGAGACTGGGTCTGTGTCTGTCTGGGTGCGAATGTCTTGGGAGTCTTGTGTGTCTCAGTGTGTTTCATTCTACAAAGCTTCTCATTCAGTGGCTTCTAAACCTTGTTGTCAAATCACACTGGAAAGGGAAGCTGGCCTGCAAGTGGTAGCATCTTGCAGACAGCATTGTGACATTTACTTTTCCCTCCCAGTACCTATAAAAATCCCAAGATTAAATTTGGTTAGCCTTTTGTTTCTTTGACACCCTATGCTGGCTTTTCATTGCAGAGACTTCTCAGGAGCATTCTGGACGTGGGAATGGACTGCCAACAGATGAAATTAAGAATACTTGCATCATTCTTCCTACCACCTCTGAGAAGCAGATGAAAATACTTGCAGACCAGGGCTCAAGTTTAGATAGCATGTACACAGTACACAGTATGTCAACTGGGGTGCTTTTTGACTTAAATGCAGTCAACACAGCCAAGCACAGTGTAATCTGAGAATTTTGGTTACTTCAGAAGAGAGTAAATACATATTTCAGTTCTCAACAACAAAAGAGCAGAAATGTGCTCAACATTGTCTTGCTAATTTCAAACCATTGTAGAGAAATGTTTGTTTGTGCTTGCTAATGTTCAGTATAGACAGAAACACAGCATGCATGGAACTGGTTCCACGGGAGTCATTAGAAGGCTTGCTGAGAATGTGTGCTAAGAATAAGACACAATTCTTTGTGCTTGTTCTCTGGCAAAACTCATTATGAGAAGTGATTCCAAAGTCATGGGAGATGATAGGTTCATCCCTCCTGGAAGAGGGAGGGTTGAATGGAAAGTGTCTTCCTTTGCTCCATCTTTCAGGACAGCACCTTTGGCTGGTACAGCAGCAAGACAGATTGGAAGCAGACAGGGAAGATGAAGAAGAACAAAATCAGGGTGGAGGAGACCAGTCTAGCACGCTATTGATCAACATCCTGACTGTACAAGTTCCATCACGCAAGACCTAAGAGCATATCCCATCTATTTTATAAAAGGGCATTTCCTTTGCAACATAATGTGGCGGAAGAGGGTTTCAAGGTCAGAAAGCATATATTTTAATCTTAGCTCTGCCACTTCCTCTGTGATCTCAAGCAAGTTTACCTCCTAGAAGTATCAGTTTTCTCAGCTGGAAAATGGGCATAATGATAGCACCTCCCTCACAGTGATATAAGGATTAAATGCACTCATACATATGAAAGTGTCTCTTGTATGGATTGGCACCCAACTGTCGATTCATAAATTAAAAAAAAACTCAGTATAAGGAATGAGAAAGTATTATGTTGTATGGTTTGACCCACTCCCAAGTGTGCTAAGCAGTGAGTTCCACTTTAATATATTTTGGTTGGGGAATTCCCTGGTTGTCTGGTGGCTAAGACTCCACACTCCCAATGCAGGGGGCCTGGGTTCAATCTTTGGTCAAGGAACTAGACCCCACATGCTGCAGCTAAGTATTCTGCATGCTACAATGAAGATTGAAGATCCTGTATGCGGTAACTAAGACCCGGTGCAGCTAAATAAATAAACAAATACTTAAGGAAATATTTCGGTTCTTCCTAGAGCCACTGACTCTCCAGCCAGTTTTTCTTTAACTCGCAATGGCAATTTCCTGCTAAGCCTCAGAAGCCCAGGCCCCACCTGCAGAGATTCTTATTCAGCTTGTCTGGGGTGCGTCCTGAGATATATTCCACATTATCATTTTTAAAAGATCCCAAGGTAATTCTAGTATAAAACCAGAGTCGAGAACAGGGTTTTCCTCTCTCTCCCCCATTGTCCTACCTGTTGTAGTAACAGTGACTAGGGATTGCTTGAGCCAAGAACTGCTTATTTTTCCTCATCCCAGGGCTTTGCATGGTGCTTAGCACCTGGTAAAGAAAGTGAAAGTGTTAGTCGCCCAGTCGTATCCAACTCTTTGTGACCCCATGGACTGTAGCCCGCCAGGTTCCTCTGCCCATGGGATTCTCCAGGCAAGAATATTGGAGTGGGTTGCCATTTCCTTCTCCAGGGGACATTCCCGACCTTGGGATCAAACCTACGTCTCCTACACTGCAGGCTGATTCTTTACTGTCTGAACCACCAGGGAAGCAGCAGGGGGTGGGGGCAGTGGGGGATAGTGGTGGTAAGCACTCCATAAGTATTTCTTGAATAAATGAATGAATGAATGAATCATCAGTGGTACCTGCTTGCAACGTTGCTTGCTGATATTAGCGAGTGATAAAGTAAAATGAGCGCTGACTCAGGTCACAGAGAACGTGGGCTTTTATTTTGATTCAGTCACAAACTTGATGGGTTTTCATGGTTAACGTATGTATTCCCTCCAAGCCTCAGCTCCCCATGTGTAAAGGAGAGGGATAGATTAAATGATGCCTGGGGGCTTTTCTAGCTCTAACACTGTTATCCTATGAGTCTATGAAAACCCAAGGCACTAATAGCTGTATTTCTGCCACCCTGATAAAATGACGTGTACTTGGGTAAAAGGAGTTTAATGAATCTTGTAAAAAGCACTTTCTGGAACTAGAGCAGCCATTTTCATAATGGAGAAGATTTAATGGACTTAGCTTGGAAAGAGGCAATTTAGTAGCTTCTGTGCATTTGGAGCTGTTGTCCATGCTAAGAGGAAAGAAGGGAAAGGGGGACGAATAACCCTGGAGCATATACCTTCTTTCAGAGATGGCATGTCCTCCGGAACCAGATGAACTGGATCCAGGCTGACAAACTCCCATGTGGATGATTTGGGCACTCTCTTTGGGGTTCGGTCAAGATGAAATGAAATCACTCGTGTGAAGCACTTAGAACAACACCTGACAAGTAGAAAAGATACAATAAATGTTAACGATAACAGACAAGGAATACAACCCCATGAGTCCAGTACTATTCGTTTTCATGTTCCAATTGCAGAAATGGAAGCTCTGGGAAGTCAAATAAATTTGTCCAAGGTGACAGAGCTGGCAAATCACAAATCTGGGATTTCTAACAAGCACACATGACTGCAAAGTCAGTGGCCTTGTCCTCATGCCTCACTGCTTTACTGGGACTCCTAACATGGCTAGATCTGCTTGCAAACTCCAGTAGTCAATGCTGGGGGTTTGTTCACTTCAGCAGTATGTCCTGAGTCCTTATAGGTGTGATTTGGCTGCTAATCCTCAGCTTTTTCCCATGGCCCCCTTCTCAAGTGTCCTTTACCATGAAAGACTTGACAGTGTTACTGCTTTTATAGATGTAGCTAGATACACATATGCACCTCTGGCCTTTAACACAGTGAAAATCCTGTATAGGCAGAATTGTTTCTTTATGCATCAATCCATAAGGCTTTTGCAAATGAGAAGCTGGTCTTAGAAAGCTTAATTGCCTAACCTCCACAGCACCTAGCCCACATTGGTGCTCAGTAAAATTGGGACATGGCCTGAACATGTGCTTTGCAATTTTCTGAGGCGATATTACTATGTTCCCTGGTTGAGATCCCCCCACATTCTAGTTCAAAACCCTCACTGTATAGCTGGGGAAACTGAGCCAAAGAGTAGTGAAAATTTATTCAAGCTGGCATCTGAAGGACTCAAATCTAGGTCACCTGATTTTAACTACAGTTCTCTTTTTCCTGTTTGCCAGGCCAAAATAGATTGAGGGCTTTGGGAGTGCCCACATTATTATACTCACATAAGCCAAGGTCAGCATCATAGCTGTTGTCTTTATGAAATGCTTTGCTGTCTAGTGGTCGTCTGCTCCTTTCTGAGATACCATTTTTGGATAATGATAAAAGCTCTCTCATAAAGAGGCAATATATTATGGTGCTTAAAAATGTGAAATCATAAAAAGATGGTAGACATAGATAATTATTAGATAATTGCAAATCAAAACCACAATGAGATATCACCTCACACCAGTCAGAATGGCCATCATCAAAAAGTCTATTAACAGTAAATGAGGGAGAGGGTGTGGAAAAAAGGGAACCCTCCTACACAGTTGGTGGGAATGTAAATTGATACAACTACTATATGGAAAACAGTAGAGTGGTTCTTTAAAAAGCTAGAGTTGCTATATTGTTATTGTTGTTCAGTGGTAAGTCATGTCCGATTGCAATCTCATGGACTGTAGCATGCCAGGCTCCTCTGTCCTCCACTGTCTCTAGGAGTTTTCTCAAATTCATGTCCATTGAGTTGATGATGCTATCTAACCATCTCATCCTCTGCCTTACCCTTCTTCTGTTGCCTTTTACATACCTTCTTTTCTTAGCTATTTGTAAAGCTTCCTCAGAGAACCACTTTGCCTTCTTGCATTTCTTTTTCTTTGAAATGATTTTGGTCACCACCTCCTATACAATGTTATGAACCTCTGTCGATAGATCTTCAGGCACTCTGTCCACTAGATCTAATCCTTTGAATCTATTGGTCACCTCTACTGTATAATCATAAGGGATTTGATTTAGGTCATACCTGAATGGCCTAGTGGTTTTCCCTACTTTCTTCAATTAAACTTGAATTTTGCAATAAGGAGCTCATGATTTAAGCCACAGTCAGCTCCAGGTCCTGTTTTTGCTGACTGTACAGAACTTCTCCATCTTTAGCCACAAAGAATATAATCAATCTGATTTCAGTATGGACCATCTGGTGATGCCCATGTGTAGAGTCGTCTCCTGTGTCATTGGAAGAGGGTGTTTGCTATAACCAATGTATTCCCTTGGCAAAACTCTGTTAGTCTTTGCTCTGTTTCTTTTTTTTTTATTAAATTAGTTTATTTATCTATTTTTTAACTTTACAATATTGTATTTGTTTTGCCATACATTGACATGAATCCACCATGGGTGTGCATGTTTTCCCCTTACAGAACCCCTCTCCCACCTCCCTCCCCATCCCATCCCTCTGGGTCATCCCGGTGCACCAGCCCCGAGCACCCTGTATCATGCATCAGACCTGGACTGGCGATTCATTTCACTTATGATAATTGTATGCTTCAGTGGCATTCTCCCATATCATCCCGCCCTCACCCTCTCCCATAGAGTACATAATACTGTTCTATATATCTGTGTCTCTTTTGCTGTCTCACATACAGGGTTTTCTTTACTGATTTACTAAATTCCATATATATGTGTTAGTATACTGTATTGGTGTTTTTCTTCTGGCTTACTTCACTCTGTATAATAGGCTCCAGTTTCATCCACCTCATTAGAACTGTTCATACTCCAAGGCCAAACTTGCCTGCTACTCCCAGGATCTCTTGACTTCCTGCTTTAGCATTCCAATCCCCTATGAAGAAAAGGACATCTTTTGTGTGTGTGTGTGTGTGTGTGTGTGTGTGTGTGTGTGTGTGTGAGTTCTAGAAGGTCTTGTAGGTTTTCACAGAACCAGTCAACTTCAGCTTCTTTAGCATTACTGGTTGGGGCATAGACTTGGATTACTGTGATAGTGAATGGTTTGCCTTGGAAACAAACTGAGATCATTCTGTCATTTTTGAAGTTGTACCCAAGTACTGCATTTCGGACTCTTTTGTTGACTATGATGGCTACTCCATTTCTTCTAAGGGATTCTCGCCCACAGTAGTAGATATAATGGTCACCTGAATTACTAATAAATTTTCCCATTCCCATCCATTTTAGATCACTGATTCCTAAGATGTTGATGTTCACTCTTGCCATGTTCTGCTTAACCATATCAAATTTACCTTGATTCATGTGCCTGCCTTTTCAGGTTCCTATGCAATATTGTTCTTTACAGGATCGGACATTACTTTCACCACCAGGCACATCCACAACTGGATGTCATTTCTGCTTCGGCCTAGCCACTTCATTCTTTCTGGTGCTACTAGTAATTGCCCTCTGCTCTTCCCCAGTAGCATATTAGACACTTTCTGACCTGGGGAGCTCATCTACCGCTGTCATATTTTTGGCCTTTCATAATGTCCATGGGGTTCTCGGGGCAAGAATACTAGAGTGCGTTACCATTTGCTCCTCCAGTGAGCCACATTTTGTCAGAACCCTTCACTGTGACACGTCTATCTTGGGTAGCCCTGCATGGCATGGCTTATAGCTTCACTGAATTATACAAGCCCCTTCACCATGACAAGGCTGTGATCCATGAAGGGGAGAGTTGCCATATATCCAGTAATCCCACTCCTGGGCATATATCCAGAGAAGGCTATAATTCGAGATGATACATGCACCCCAATATTCATAGCAGCACTATTTACAATAGGCAAGACATGGAAACAACCTAAATGTCCATTGACAGAAGAATGGATAAAGAAGATGTGGTATATACACACAATGGAATATTACTCATTCATAAAAAAGAACGAAATAATGCCACTTGCAGCAACGTGGATGGACATAGAGATTGTCATACTGAGTGAAGTAAGCTAGACACAGAAAGACAAATATGATATTGCTTATATGTGGAATCTAAAAAAAAAGATACAAGTGAACTTATTTCCAAAACAGAAAGAGGCTTGCAAAAATAGAAAACAAACTTATGACTGCCAAAGGGGAAAAGGGGGTAGGTGGGAGAAATTAGGAGGTGGGATTGACATATACATACTATTATATTATAAAATAGACAACGAACAAGGATCTACTGTATAACACAAGGAGCTCTACTCAGCATCTTGTAGTAACTTATAACAGAAAAGAATCTGAAAATGAATAATATATATATGTATATATATATATATATTATGCATAACTGAAACTAACACAATGTTGTAAAGAAACTATTACTTCAATAAAAAATAATCAAACAAAAAATATGTGGAGACTGAAGTGACACCAACTGGTTTTAAATCCTGGTTTTATCACTTTCAAGTTGTATGATGTCAGGTAAATTTCTTAACTTCTCTGAACTACAGTCTCCCCATGTGGAAAATAGGTATGACATTTGTCAATGTGATAATTACATGAGGTCATGCATATAAAGTCTGAATTTGGCAATAAGGAGTTCATGATCTGAGCCACAGTCAGCTCCCAGTCTTATTTTTGCTGACTGTATAGAGCTTCTCCATCTTTGGCTGCAAAGAATATAATCAATCTGATTTTGGTATTGACCATCTGGTGATGTCCACGTGTAGAGTCTTTTCTTGTGTTGTGGGAAGAGGGTGTTTGCTATGACCAGTGTGTTCTCTTGGCCAAACTCTGTTAGCCTTTGACCTGCTTCATTTTGTACTCCAAGGCCAAATTTACCTGTTACTCCAGGTATTTCTTGACTTCCTACTTTTGCATTCCAGTCTCCTATAATGAAAAGGACATCGTTTTTGGTGTTAGTTCTAGAAGGTCTTGTAGGTCATCACAGAACTGTTCAACTTCAGCTTCTTCAGCATTACTGGTCGGGGCATAGACTTGGATTGCTGTGATATTGAATGGCTTGCCTTGGAAACAAACAGAGATCATTCTGCCATTTTTGAGATTGCATCCAAGTACTGCATTTCAGAATCTTTTGTTGACTATGATGGCTACACCATTTCTTCTAAGGGATTCTTGCCCACAGTAGTAGATAAAATGGTCATCTGAGTTAAATTCACCCATTCCAGTCCATTTTAGTTAGGTGATTCCTAAAATGTCGATGTTCACTCTTGCCATCTCCTGTTTGACCACTTCCAATTTGCCTTGATTCATGGACCTAACATTCCAGGTTCCTATGCAATATTGCTCTTTACAGCATTGAATTTTACTTCCATCACCAGTCACAGCCACACACTGGGTGCTATTTTTGCTTTGGTTCCATCTCTTCATTCTTTCTGGTGTTATTTCTCCACTGATCTCCCATAGCATATTGGGCACCTACTGACCTGGGGAGTTCATCATTCAGTGTCCTATCTTTTTGCCTTTTCATACTGTTCATGGGGTTCTCAAGGCAAGAATACTGAAGTGGTTTGCCATTCCCTTCTCTAGTGGACCACGTTTTGTCAGAACTCTCCACCATGACTTATCCGTCTTGGGAGGCCCTACACAGCATGGCTCATAGTTTCATTGAGTTAGATAAGGCTGTGGTCCATGTGATCAGATTGGTTAGTTTTTTGTAATTATGGTTTTCATTCTGTCTGCCATCTGCTGGAGAAGGATAAGGGGCTTATCGAAGCTTCCTGATGGGAGAGACTGACTGAGGGGAAAACTGGGTCTTGTTCTGATGGGCAGGGCATGCTCACTAAATCTTTAATCCAATTTTCTATTGATGGGTGGGGCTGTGTTCCCCTCCTGTTGTTTGACCCGAGGCCAAACTATGGTGGAGGTAATGAAGATAACGGCAACCTCCTTCAAAAGGTCCCATGCAGGCACTGCTGCACTCAGTGCCCCCGACCGTGTAGCAGGCCACTGCTGATCCATGCATCCACTGGAGGCTCGTGGACACTCATGGGCAAGTCTGGGTCAATCTCTTGTGAGGTTACTGCTCCTTTCTCTAGGGTCATGGTAAGCACAAGGTTTTGTTTGTGCCCTCCAAGAGTCTGTTTCCATAGTCTTGTGTAAGGTCTGGGGGCTCTATGGTGGGGTTAATGGCAACCTCCTCCAAGAGGGCTTATGATATACCCAGGTCTACTGCACGCAGAGCCCCTGCCCCTACAGCAGTCCACTGCTGATCCCGACCTTTGCAGGAGACACTCAAACACAGTTTTGGCTCAGTCCTTGTGGGGTCTCTGGGTCCTGGTGTGCATAAGGGTTCTTTGAGCCCTCCTTATTGCCCAATTCAGACTTAAATTGAAGAAAGGAGGGAAAACCACTAGATCATCTAGGTATGACCTAAATCAAATCCCTTACAGTGGAATCGACAAATAGATTCAAGGGATTAGATCTGACAGACAGAGTGCCTGAAAAACTACGGACTGAGGTGCGTGACATTGTATAGGAAGCATGATTAAGACCATCCCCAAGAAAAATAAAACATGCAAACGTTTCTCTGAGGAGGCCTTACAAATAGCTGAGAAAAGAAAAGACAGGAAAGGGACAGGAGAAAAGGAAAGATACACCATTTGAATGCAGAGTTCCAAAGAATAGCAAGGAGAGATAAGAAAGCCTTCCTCAGTGATCAATGCAAAGAAATAGGAGGAAAAAACAGAATGGGAAAGACTAGAGATCTCTTCAGGAAAATTAGAGATACCACGGGAATATTTCATGCAAAAATGGGCACAATAAAGGACAGAAATGGTATGAACATAACAGAAGCAGAAGATATTAAGGAGAGGAGGCATGAATACACAGAAGAACTATACAAAAAAAGATCTCCATGACCCAGATAGCCTCAATGGTGTGATCACTCAGCTAGAGCCAGACATCCTGGAATGCAAAGTCAAGTGGGCCTTTGGAAGCATCACTATGAACAAACCTAGTAGAGGTGTTGGAATTCCAGTTGAACTATTTCAAATCCTAAAAGATGATGCTGTGAAGGTTCTGCACACAATATGGCCAGCAAATTTGGAAAACTCAGAAGTGGCCACAGAACTGGAAATATCCATTTTCATTCCAATGTCAAAGAAAGGAAACGCCAAAGAGTGCTCAAACTACCACACAATTGCACTCATCTCACATGCTAGCAAAGTAATGCTCAAAATTCTCCAAGCTAGGCTTCAACAGAACGTGAACCATGAACTTCCAGATGTTCAAGATGGTTTTAGAAAAGACAGAGGAACCAGAGATCAAATTGCCAACATCTGTTGCATCATCAGAAAAGCAAGGGAGTTCCAGAAACACATCTACTTCTGCTTTATTGACTGTGCCAAAGCCTTTGACTGTGGATCACAACAAACTGTGGAAAATTCTTAAAGAGATGGGAATACCAGACCAGCTGACCTGTCTCCTGAGAAATCTGTATGCAGCTCAAGAAGCAACAGTTTTAACTGGACATGGAACAACAGACTGGTTCCAAATCAGGAAAGGAGTATGTCAAGGCTGTATATTATCACCCTGCTTATTTAACTTATATGTAGAGTATCTCATGCAAAATGCCAGGCTGGATGAAGCACAAGCTGGAATCAAGATTGCCAGGAGAAATATCAATAACCTCAGATATGGAGATGACACCAACCTTATGGCAGAAAGCAAAGAAGAATTAAAGAGCCTCTTTATGAAAGTGAAAGAGAAGAGTCAAACAGTTGGCTCAAAACTCAACATTCAGAAAACTAAGATCATGGCATCTGGTCCCATCACTTCATGCCAAATAGATGGGGAAACAATGGAAATAGTGAGAGACTTTATTTTTCTTAAGGGGGAGAGGTTCCAAAATCACTGCAGATGGTGACTGCAGCTGTGAAATTAAAAGACACTTGCTCCTTGGAAGAAAAGCTATAATCAACCTAGACAGCATATTAAAAAGCAGAGATGTTACTTTGCCAACAAAGCCCATCTAGTCAAAACTATGGTTTTTCTAGTAGTCATGTATGGATGTGATAGTTGGACTATAAAGAAAGCTGAGCACTGAAGAATTGATACTCTTGAACTGTGGTGTTGGAGAAGACTCTTGAAAGTCCCTTGGGCTACAAGGAGATCCAACCAGTCCATCCTAAAGGAAATTGGTCCTGAATATTCATTGGAAGGACTGATGCTGAAGCTGAAACTCCAATACTTTGGCCACCTGATGAAATGAACTGACTCTTTGGAAAAGACCCTGATGCTGGGAAAGATTGAAGGCAGGAGGAGAAGGGGATGACTGAGGATGAGAGGATGAGATGGTTGGATGACATCACTGACTCAATGGACGTGAGTTTGAGTAAACTCCAGCAGTTGGTGAAGGACAGGGAAGACAGGTGTGCTGCAGCCCATGGAATTGCAAAGAGTTGGACATGACTGAGCAACTGAACAACAACAACAACAACAGAACACCATGGTCTGCCATTTTATTTCAGAACCAGATCATATTGTTTCTATACTTTTTCCTGTTTCATCTTCCATCCCTTCTTTTAAGCTACTACATCATAATTAAGCATTTTTCTTTTGACTAATATCTAACTATGTAAAAGAGGAAGGAGGAAATGAAAGAAGAGTCTTTCTCAGTCCTTTAATACCCAGCCCAGAGATGCTACAGATATCAGTATTTACCCACAAGCCCAACTCCCAGAATACAAAGATGCATTTTCTAAATGCTCTTATTGGCATTATTTTTTCTTAAATCAAGAGCAATATTATTCCTTATAAGAAAGGCCAATCAGGCATCTATTGTGTGACTTCAAGCTCATTGGACAGACTCATTTCAATGTGCTTTCCTTCCTAGGCAGCGATGCCCTTTGAAGACCAGCAAATGAGAGTCATCCACAATCGTGGTGACTCTCATTTCCAGTGTCTGGAGTTTTTTGTGCTTTCCAGTCTCTATGATGAGTGGGAGTTTGAGGAAGAGATAGCTTCACATAATCCACATTGCATTGAATTTTTTTGTTGTTGTTTAATGGTGCTTATGTTCAGAGATATTTTGAAAATAAAATCAAAAGCATGGCATGTCTTCCCAAATCAGTAGTTCAATATCTTAGTTACAGATACTGCTGCTGCTAAGTCGCTTCAGTCATGTCCGACTCTGTGCGACCCCATAGACGGCAGCCCACCAGGCTCCTCTGTCCATGGGATTTTCCAGGCAAGAGTACTGGAGTGGGGTGCCATTGCCTTCTCCGAGTTACAAATACTACTGCCATTAATCTTGTTCTGTTTGTAAAGCTATGAGTTATACTTGATGTGGCAAGTAAATAAGCATGTCCTTTTATTGGTTTGGACTCAACAAGATAAGTATATTTTAGATGTGCTTCACTTTAAGGAGGTGAATATCATTATGAACCATTTAAATAAAACTTTTTTGCTCAAAAATATAATTTCCATCTCACTCTTTAAAAGTAAATAAGACATTTGCAGATAGCTTTATGGTCTGCTCAGCACACAGTGATATATGACAAATTTAAATTTAAATACATCAGCTACAGCCCTATATCTCAATTCACTTGTACTTTAAGATATTCATTTGTATAACAGAAATCAAACCCTTTAATAGAATTCTCTAGGCTCTGCTTGAGAACTTATCAATGTTGAGTGAATTTTGTAAATGGCCATAAATGTTAACCATTAATTTCCTTACCACAATGATAATCTTCAATTTATCAATCCAGGAAGCAAATTGCTTCTTTAAAAGCTAGGTGCATGAAATCATATTCATTATGAAAATGGCTAGTCTCATTTCCAGGAAGTGATTTTTACAACATTCATCAAATTCTTCCCCGAGTAGAGGTCATTTTAGAAGGGAAGTAGCAATGTGGATATTAGTGTCATGGTTATTCACAGACTTTGAAATAAAGAATGTTAGAGTCAGAAGGCATCTTAGAAATCATTTAGCCTTCTCCATCCTATGCAGGGAGAAAGTGAGGGCAAAAGAGGAGAAGGAAGATGCTGGCTAAGATTGCCCAGCTTAAGTGGAAAGAAGCCCTGTGTGTGTGCAGAGAGTCAGAGTCAGAGGGAGAGGTTTACCCAGTGGTAGTCCTTCCTTTCATTTGAGCAGCTAGTATTTTGGTGACTTAGGGCTTCAATGAATATAACAAAATCTGTTTGGCAACAACCAAAATCTATAGCTACTAAAAATGTGGGGAAATCCTGTTATGCTATCTGCATGCATTTTCACATCAAAATCGGCAGGTGCAGAATGATCCAAATTTTAGTATAGACTGCAATTAAGATAATGGAGAAATTCAAAGATCCAGGAGACTCAAGGGAGAAAAGAACCCAAGGAAAATCCTCAGGAAAACATGTGTCTGTTCAGACATATATCTGTAACATGGTATAATTTATATTGCCACTGTTTGCTTTATTTAGTATGTAAATTCCTTGAAAATACAAACTAGCTATTAATCTTAAGAACAAAATAGCTATTTGAAATTTGCTTTTATGAACAAAAATGTCTATAATACTTCATTGTAACTTGACATGTTCTCAGTTCAGTTCAGTTGCTCAGTCGTGTCCGACTCTTTGCGACCCCATGAACCGCATCACGTCAGGCCTCCCTGTCCATCACCAACTCCCGGAGTCCACCCAAACCCATGCCTGTTGAGTCGGTGATGCCATCCAACCATCTAGGGCAACTCTGATGTATCCATCTGCATGGGCGAGGGATTCTAAGGACCTTTAGTTGCACGTCACAATCCACTGACATCTGCTCTTTCTCTCAGAGCCATCAGCAGAGCTGAGCAATGTTTATGAAGACACCTGGAGGTCCAGGGCAGGCTGAGGTACTGCTAGGCTAAAAATGGAGTAAGCAAGATGGAAGGGCTGGGGGGGTGGTGGTGGTGGAAACTGACTGTGAAAGAAGACAGAGAAATACAGACGAGAGAGAATACAACAAGGGGATTAAGAAAGGACATCAAATGCCAGGACATGATATTACAGCAAATTGAAAATCCTGGCGCTACTATCCTGCTATGAACGTTTTCAGGGTATTTCCAAAATTTTCAAAAGACCATTTTGAAAAAAAGACCAATATTTCAAAACATAAGCTGTTTTGTAAAGAATGAAATGTTCATTAATGCTATTAAAACATCACTTTTAACCCATAATACAGCAAATGCCTACATCTTTACAAGGTGAGCTTCCATGTGAGCCTATGGAATTTATATCATCAAAAGCATGATGTTAGGTGTTTCAAGTATTTCAAGAGAGAGCTTGTGCTGTTGGAGCTTTGTTCATTTTAAACAAATGATTATTGCTCTGGTTAAAAAAAAAAACAATTATCAGAACCACAAGTAATCAAGGAAATCCATTACATGAGTACTGTGTTACTGCTTCCCACCAAACAGCAATTATGCCATGAGGCTTTTCTTGTCCCTTATGCTGTTTGCTCAGAAAGCTAAACTGTCATGAATAGGACTTTCATGGTAACCCAGAAACTTCTCTAGCACATGATTTTGACAACCTAGTACTAGATAATGTCCAACAATCATCTGGTTTTCATTTAGAAATATGCCACTGCATCTCAAATGTCCACTGATGAATGAATGGATAAAATATGGTATATCCACACCATGGAGCCTTAAAAAGGAAGGAAGTCCTGACACATGCTGAAACATGGATGAACCTTGAGGACATTATGCTAAGTAAAATAAGTCAATAAGAGATAGACAAATACTGTATCCTTTGACTTATATGAAGTGCCTAGACTAGTCAAATTCACAGAGACAGAAAGTAGAATGGTGGTTACCAGAGGGTAGGACAGTGCGTAACAGGGAAGCATTTATGGGTACAAGGTTTCAGTCATCCAAGTTGAAGAGTGTTCTTCTGATGGAGGGTGGTGATGGCAGCACAACAGTGTGAACGTACTTGACCCCACAGAGCTGTACACTTAAAACTGTAAGATGGCAAAAGTTACGTGTATTTTACCACAATCTTTAAAAATAAAAAGAAATCAGTCATAGGAGCTCCTCTAGGGCTCCTGATTTTCACCTGTTTTCTTGAATTCTTTTCAGTCACTTTAAGATGTTGTGGATCTTAAAGAACCTCCTCTAAAGTCCTCAGTGACAAGTATGTCCTCACTGCCAGTTCTAGAGCTCTCTTTGTATAACATGTTCTTCTTTGGAGGCTAAGCATTAAAATCGAGCCCATTAGAGCCTTGCTCCAGTCAGACCTCTCTCAATTAGCATCCTGCTTATAATGACATACTCTCTCAGGTGAGAGGCCTTCCTCGCTGAGGGGCTGGGCTATTAATGGATGGAGTGGGTGAAGTGGAAGTTTCCTCAGCATAAGGAACAGTGTGATTCTGAGTCATCTGGTACTTGATTGCTTAATGGAGTTCAATGGATGGCATCTAACCTTGGGAATAGTTGTTGATCTGCTTTGTTTCTGTCTGTAGAAAGCATTAGTCATTGTCCCTGATTTGAAAGGTCAGACCCCTGAAATTCTGCTTTACAAGAAACAGCCAGCTTGCCTGCATTCTGTTCCAAGGCTCACGATCATGTACAAATGACTGCCTTGATACTGGATCTGTCCATTGCTGAGCTGTCATGGCACCCAGGGCAGAGACAGTTCCACTCAGGGACTTGAAGGGGTTACAGAAACTAGGCACCTGGAAAGTTCCCACTTATCAGCCCTGTCATTGAATCGTTTCTTCTTTATTCAGGCCTATATGAAATCCTTGGATTTTTTTATGAAAAAAATCCCATTAAAGCAGAAGGATAGAAGTGTTATTAAGCTAATAAAACAGATTTCCATTGAAACTCACTGGGAAAGTGAGAGAAATTAACATAAAAAATTAATTACTTCCTGGCTTGACACAGTTAAGGATTATTTAGACACAGCAAAATGGGAGGTATCTATTTTTTAATAATAAAATAAGCCTACATATTAGTATGCTTTTTCAACAAACATGACAGAACAAGGGCATTATGATTTAGATACTTTGAGCATATGTGCAACGATAAATTTAGTAGACTTGAAAAAATGGCCTGAAGATCTCACAGTGGGTGTCATATAGAAGAGACAATAGGAGGCACCTGGCTGACGAACTAAGCGCGAAGCCACAGCTACACAACTGGAAGCAACAAAAACCTATGATCTTCTCTCTTTAGCGTTTGCTCCTCATTCCTGCATATGAGGAAGTTTTTTTAAGTTTCAGTTGCCCAGAGTGACAGGTATTATTATAAGATTGTTGTCTCCACTATTTTTGAGGCACTCTGTAATGTTAAATAAGAAGGGTGAACTGTTACTGAAACCAGTTCTCTACAGCCTTATTTCCATTACAGATTAAAGTTCTGCACATTTGAACAGAAGCTGAGCAGGGTGTCTTGTGTTATGTTCACACAAGTGATTGCCTAATGTAAATATCAGTTTTAATTTGGGCACTAAAGGGGCCAGATATTTTAGTGCCAAGTCCAGGCAGTTAGGGAAGCAGCACACTTCCATGTCACTAGGGCCATTGCTTAAAAGATGGAAGCAATGTAGTGATTTTCAAATTGATTTGAAGGAAAAGGCATGTCTTTGCAAAGTGCCAGGCATCTGCTTTTAAGGAATCTCCACATTGTTCTGCATAGTGGCTGTACTAGTTTGCATTCCCACCAACAGTGTAAGAGGGTTCCCTTTTCTTCACACCCTCTCCAGCATTTATTGCTTGTAGACTTTTGGATAGCAGCCATTCTGACTGGTGTGAAATGGTACCTCATTGTGGTTTTGATTTGCGTTTCTCTAATAATGAGTGATGTTGAGCATCTTTTCATGTGTTTGTTAGGCATCTGTATGTCTTCTTTGGAGAAATGTCTGTTTAGTTCTTTGGCCCATTTTTTGATTGGGTCGTTTATTTTTCTGGAATTCAGCTGCAGGAGTTGCTTGTATATTTTTGAGATTAATTGTTTGTCTGTTGCTTCGTTTGCTATTATTTTCTCCCATTCTGAAGGCTGTCTTTTCACCTTGCTTATAGTTTCCTTTGTTGTGCAAAAGCTTTTAATTTTTTGTAGATTTTTGGATAGCAGCCATTCTGATTGGCATAAGATGGTACCTCTTTGTGGTTTTGATTTGCATTTCTCTGATAATCAGTGATGTTGAACATCTTTTCATGTGTTTGTTAGCCATCTGTATGTCTTCTTTGGAGAAATGTCTGTTTAGTTCTTTGGCCCATTTTTTGATTGGGTCACTTATTTTTCTAGAATTGAGCTGCAGGAGTTGCTTGTATATTTTTGAGATTAATTCTTTGTCCGTTGCTTCATTTGCTATTATTTTTTCCCATTCTGAAGGCTGTCTTTTCACCTTGCTTATAGTTTCCTTCGTTGTGCAAAAGCTTTTAATTTTAATTAGGTCCCATTGGTTTAGTTTTGCTTTTATTTCCATTACTCTGGGAGGTGGGTCATAGAGGATCCTGCTGTGATTTATATCGGAGAGTGTTTTGCCTATGTTTTCCTCTAGGAGTTTCATAGCTTTTGGTCTTATGTTTAGATCTTTAATCCATTTTGTGTTTATTTTTGTGTACGGTGTTAGTAAGTGTTCTAGTTTCATTCTTTTACAAGTATTTGACCAGTTTTCCCAACATCACTTGTTAAAGAGATTGTCTTTTCTTCACTGTATATTCTTGCCTCCTTGGTCAAAGATAAGGTGTCCATAGATGCGTGGATTTATCTCTGGGCTTTCTATTTTGTTCCATTGATCTATATTTCTGTTTTTGTGCCAGTACCATACTGTCTCTGATGACGGTAGCTTTGTAGTATAGCCTGAAGTTAGAAAGGTTGATTACTCCAGTTCCATTCTTCTTTCTCAAGATTGCTTTGGCTATTCGAGGTTTTTTGTATTTCCATACAAATTGTGAAATTATTTGTTCTAGTCCTGTGAAAAATACCATTGGTAGCTTGATAGGGATTGCATTGAATCTATAGATTGCTTGGGGAAGTATACTCATTTTCACTCTATTGATTCTTCCAATCCATGAACATGGTATATTTTTCCATCTATTTGTGTCCTCTTTGATTTCTTCATCAGTGTTTTATAGTTTTCCGTATATAGGCCTTTTGTTTCTTTTAGTAGATATATTCCTAAGTATTTTATTCTGCTCATTGCGATGGTGAATGGAACTATTTCCTTAATTTCTCTTTCTGTTTTCTCATTGTTAGTGTATAGGAATGCAAGGGATTTCTGTGTGTTGATTTTATATCCTGCAACTTTACTATATTCATTGATTAGCTCTTGTAATTTTCTGGTGGAGTCTTTAGGGTTTTCTATGTAGAGGATCATGTCATCTGCAAACAGTGAGAGTTTTACTTCTTCTTTTCCAATCTGGATTCCTTTGATTTCTTTTTCTGCTCTGATTGCTGTGGCCAAAACGTCCAAAACTATGTTGAATAGTAGTGGTGAGAGTGGGCACCCTTGTATCGTTCCTAACTTTAGGGGAAATGCTTTCAGTTTTTCACCGTTTAGCATAATGTTTGCTGTGGATTTGTCATATATAGCTTTTATTATGTTGAGGTATGTTCCTTCTATTTCTGCTTTCTGAAGGGTTTTTATCATAAATGGATGTTGGATTTCGTGAAAGGTTTTCTCTGCATCTATTGAGATAATAATATGTTTTTTATCTTTCAATTTGTTAATGTGATGTATTACATTGATTGATTTGCTAATGTTGAAGAATCCTTGCATCCCTGGGATAAAGCTCACTTGGTCATGATGTATGAACATTGTAATATGTTGTTGGATTCTGTTTGCTAGAATCTTGTCAAGGATTTTTGCATCTATATTCATCAATGATATTGGCCTGTAGTTTTCTTTTTTTTGTGGCATCTTTGTCTGGTTTTGGTATTTGCGTAATTTTGGCCTCATAGAATGAGTTTGGAAGTTTACCTTCCTCTGCAATTTTCTGGAAGAGTGTGAGTAAGATAGGTGTTAGCTCTTCTCTAAATTTTTAGTAGACTTCGGCTGTGAAGCCATCTGGTCCTGGGCTTTTGTTTGCTGGAAGATTTCTGATTACAGTTTCAATTTCCATGCTTGTCATGGGTCTGGCAAGACTTTCTTTTTCTTCCCGGTTCAGTTTTGGAAAGTTATACTTTTCTAGGAATTTGTCCATTTCTTCCAGGTTGTCCATTGTATTGGCATATAGTTGCTGATGGTAGTCTCTTCTGATCTGTTGTATTTCTGTGTTGTCTGTTGTGATTTCTCCATTTTCATTTCTAATTCTGTTGATTTGATTCTTCTCCCTTTGTTTCTTGATGAGTCTGGCTAATGGTTTGTCTATTTTATTTATCTTCTGAAAGAAATAGCTTTTAGTTTTTTAAATTTTTGCTATGGTCTCTTTTGTTCCTTTTTCATTTATTTCTACCATAATTTTTAAGATTTCTTTCCTGCTACTAACCCTGGGGTTCTTCATTTCTTCCTATTCTAGTTGCTTTAGGTGTAGAGTTAGGTTATTTATTTGACATTTTTCTTGTTTCTTGAGGTACGCCTGTATTGCTATGAACCTTCTCCTTAGCATTGCTTTTACAGTGTCCCATAGGTTTTGGGTTGTTTTGTTTTCATTTTCATTCTCTTCTATGCATATATTGATCTCTTCTTTGATTTGTTGGTTATCAGTAGCGTGTTTTTTAGCCTCAATATGTTGGAGTTTTTACTTGTTTTTTTTTTCCTGTAATTGACATCTAATCTTACTGCATTGTGGTCAGAAAAGACGCTTGGAATGATTTCGATTGTTTTGAATTTACCAAGGCTAGATTTATGGCCCAGGATGTTATCTTTCTGGAGCAGGTTCCATGTGTACTTGAGAAAAAGGTGAATTCATTGTTTTGGGGTAAAATGTCCTATAGTTATCAATTATGTCTAATTGATCCATTGTATCATTTAAGTTTGTGTTTCCTTGTTAATTTTCTGTTTAGTTGATCTATCCATAGGTGTGAGTGGGGTATTAAAATCTCCCACTATTATTGTGTTGTTGTTAATTTCCCCTTTCATACTTGTTAGCATTTGCCTTACATATTGCATTGCTCCTATGTTGGGTGCATATATATTTATAATTGTTATATCTCTTTCTTGGATTGATCCTTTGATCATTATGTAGTGTCCTTCTTTGTCTCTTTTCACAGCCTTTATTTTACAGTCTATTTTATCTGATATGAGTATTGCTACTCCTGCTTTTTTTTGTTGTTGTTCTCAATTTGCGTGAAATATCGTTCTCCATCCCTTCACTTTCAGTCTGTATGTGTCCCTTGTTTTGAGGTGGGTCTCTTGTAGACAGCATATACAAGGGTCTTGTTTTTTTATCTTTTCAGCCAGTCTTTGTCTTTTGGTTGGTGCATTCAACCTATTTACATTTAAGGTAATTATTGATAAGTATGATCCCATTGCCATTTACTTTGTTGTTTTGGGTTAGAGTGTATACACCCTTTCTGTGTTTCCTGTCTAGAGAAGATCCTTAAGCATTTGTTGAATAGTTGGCTTGGTGGTGCTGAATTCTCTCAGCTTTTGCTTGTCTGTAAAGCTTTTGTTTTGTAAAGCTACATATTTGAATGAGATCCTTGCTGGGTACAGTAATCTGGGCTGAAGGTTTTTCTCTTTCATCACTCTAAGTATGTCCTGCCGTTCCCTTATGGCCTGAAGAGTTTCTCTTGAAAGATCAGCTGTTATCCTTATGGGAATCCCCCTGTGGGTTATTTGTCGGTTTTCCCTTGCTGCTTTTAATATTTGTTCTGTGTGCTTGAACTTAGTTAATTTGATTAATATGTGCCTTGTGGTGTTTCGCCTTGGGTTTATCCTGTTTAGGACTCTCTGGGTTTCTTGGACTTGGGTAACTATTTCCTTCCCCACTGTAGGGAAATTTTCAACTATTATCTCCTCAAGTATTTTTCATCGCCTTTCTTTTTGTCTTCTTCTTCTGGGACTCCTATTATTTGAATGTTGGGGTGTTTAAACATTGTCCCAGAGGTCCCTGAGGTTGTCTTCATTTCTTTTAATTCTTTTTTCTTTTTTTCCTCTCTGTTTCATTTATTTCTACCATTCTATCTTCTACCTCACTTATCCTATCTTCTGCCTCTGTTATTCTACTGTTGGTTCCCTCCAGAGTGCTTTTGATCTGTTATTGCATTATTCATTATTGATTGACTCTTTTTTTTTTATTTCTTCTAGGTCCTTGTTAAACTTTTCTTGCATCTTCTAAATTCTTGGCTCCAGATTACTTGTCTGTAACTCCATTTTATTTTCAAGATTTTGGATCATTTTTACTATCACTTTTCTGAATTATTTTTCAGGTAGACTCCCTATCTCCTCCTCTTATGTTTGGTTTGGTAGGCTTCTATCATGTTCCTTTACCTGCTGAGTATTTCTCTGCCTTTTCATCTTGTTTATATTGCTATGTTTGGGGTGACCTTTCTGTATTATGGCAGTTTGTGTTTCCTCTTTATTGTGGAGATTCCTCCCTGTGGGTGGGGTTGGACGAGTGGCTTGTCAAGGTTTCCTGGTTAGGGAAGCTTGCGTCTGTGTTCTGGTGGGTGGAGCTGGATTTCTTCTCTCTGGGGTGCAATCCAGTGTCCAGTAGTGAGTTTTGAGATGTCTATGGGTTTAATGTGACTTTGGGCAGCCTGTATATTGAAGCTCAGGACTATTTTCCTGCGTTGCTGGAGAATTTGTGTGGTATGTCTTGCTCTGGAATTTGTTGGCTCTTGGGTGGTACTTGGTTTCAGTGAAGGTTTGGTGGCTTTTGGATGATCTCTTATAGATTAATGTTCCCTGAAGTCAGGAGTTCTCTGGTGTTCTCAGGTTTTGGACTTAAGCCTTCTGCCTCTGGTTTTCAGTCTTATTCTTACAATGGCCTCAAAACTTCTCCATCCATACACCACTAATAATAAAACATCTAGGTTAATGGTGAAAAGATTCTCTGCAGTGAGGGACACCCAGAGAGGCTCACAGAGTTATATGGAGAAGAGAAGGAGGAGGGAGATATATGTGACAAGGAGTAGAACAGGGGGAATCAAAAGGGGAGAGAGTAGTTTAGCCAGTAATCAATTCCTTATGTGCTCTCCACAATCTGAAACCCTCAGAGAGATTCACGGAGTTACATAGAGAAGAGAAGAGGGAGGAAGGAGATAGAAGTGACCAGGAGGAGAAAAGGGGGAATCAACAGGAGAGAGACAGATCTAGGCAGTAATCAGTTTCCTAAGTGTTCTCCTCAGCCTGGAACACACACAGAGATTCACAGGGTTGTGTTGAGAAGAGAAGGGGGAGGGAGGAGATAAAGGTGACCTGGGGGAGAAAAAGGAGTGTCAAAAAGGGGAGAGAGCAATCAAGCCAGTAATCACACTCCTAAGTAAAAATGGGTACTGAAGATTGGTTTCTTAAAGTACACATTTGATAACAAATACCAAAAAGCAAAGATTAAAAATCTAAAGTAGAGATTACACTTTCAAAAATATAATATTAAAAAAAACCCAAACAAAATCACAAAGATTATAAAAAATATATATGAAGTTTTCCTTTAAAAATAGGGTCTTTTTGTTTTGCAAGGTAAAAGTAGGTTATAAAAATGAAAATTAAAGGAGTAATAGAGGACTTAAGAATAAAAAAATATTTTGTAAAAATTTAATAAAATGATAATAGTAAAAATGTACCTAGTTAGTTCATCACTGGAAGCTGTTGTGGCGCAGTGTGGGTCAGTTTCAGTTTTCAGATAGTTCCTTGTTCCAGCTTATACGCGTCTCAAGATCTTACAGGCCCCTTCCAATGAAGTCAGTGCTAAACTAACAGTGTTTTAATCTGTTGCACCTGTCACTTCCAAGGCAGTTCCATCTGTTTATTTTGGCTTCTTCTGATTGCAGGTCTCTTCAGTGTCTAATTTCCACCCTGACACAAAGGGGCAAAGGTAGTCACTTATTTAGGCTCACTTGTTCAGTGGTGCTGTGGGGAGGGAGGAACACTGCAAACAAATATCATTGGCATGTGTGGGGAGTGCTCGCAGTGTCTCGGCCACACTGGGTTTGCGCCCACTCATGGTGGGTGTCGCTTTTTCCTACTCTCTACGGCTGGTCTGCTTCAGGTCATATGCTCTGTCCTTCAGGGATCTTTCTGGGGTGGGCCCTGGGTTGTGTGCACTTCCCAAGTCTAAGCCACTCAAGTTCAGGTTCTCGGGTACTCCACAAAGGCACAAGCTCTGTTGGGCCTGCGTTTTGTGCCCTTCCCGGGTCCGAGCAGCTCAGGCGACCAGGTGCTTGGCTAGCACACTCTCCCCAGGTGTGGTGCGTCTTATCACCTCCCCAGTCCCAGCTGCTTGGTTTCCTGGGTGGCAGTGGGTGCGCCCTCTCAGGTGTGCTGTGTGTCTCTTCTGGGGAGCTGGTCTCTGGCTGTGATCCTCCTAGTGGATGTCAACCATCCAGAATCCCAGGAAGTCTTGGTTAGGAACTGGAAGCCTGCTTGCAGTTTGGAAGAGGCTGCCATCTCTGGGCCAAGTTTGCCCCTTTCTGGCTCTGGCTGTTCGGCCTGCCTGTTTCCCTGCCTCTGGCATGGGATGTGCCGGTCCACAGCCATCTAGCTCTCCTCTGGTGGCTAGCTCTCCTCTAGTATTCGTTCAGTCCTTTGTTCTGTGAGCAGGCCAGGCAGCGTCTTAGGTTAGGGCTTTTGCGGGATAGTTCTCTCTCTCTTTTTTTCCTCTCTCTCTCTGGCTATCCCACAGTTTGGGTTGCTATCTCACATTAGCTCCCTCAGATTGCCCTCAGGGCATTCAGGCCAGGTCCTCACCCTAAGCAATGCAGCCCGTTCCTCCCTGTTCAGCCCCCCAATTGCGGGTGGAAGATGGGAGCATCTGGGCTACTTCTCTGCTGGTAGTTGCTGTTAGGCACATAATCTGTGGGTTTTATTTATTTATTTTTCCTCCAAGTTATGTTGCCCTCTGAGATTGAAAAACTCCCCTCAGACCCACAGGTGAGAGAGTTTCCTGGTGTTTGGGAACTTCTCCTCAAGACTCCCTCCCAGGACAGCTCTCCATCCCGCACTCTTTTGTCTCTCTTTCTATCTTTTATATTTTGTCCTACCTCCTTTCGAAGACAATGTGCTGCCTTTCTGGGTGCCTGGTGTCCTCTGCCAGCATTCAGAGGTTGCTTTGTGTAATATCCTCAGCATTCAAATGATCTTTCAATGAATTTCTCAGTGAGAAAGTGGTCTCCCCATCCTATTCCTCCGCCATCTTATGACCGCCTCCCTTTTGTCTCTATCTATATGTTTTTGCAAACCCATAAATACATTCTGTGAGGTAGCCCAGTTAATTGTTTTAAAAGCGAATACTAGACATCTTTTTAGAAAAGAAAATAGTATTTAATTAGGTAAATGACTTGATATGTACTTTAGGATGAAAAAGATGAGGTCCCATGCGTATGAATTGAAGAAAGAAATTAAATAAGAAAATGTTCTGGAAAACCACAGATATTTGATGTGAGACAGAGGCAGAGAGAGAGAGGAAATTGAAAATTGCATAGTCTATTAGGAGGATGGCACCTGTTAGAGAAGGTGGCTATATTAGCCAGAGAAATTTAAAGAACAAGAATGTCAAATGGCTACCCCTGCATTCAGTCAAGTCATCAGTAACACAATGCCTTGGGTAAGAATGTAAGCTCCAGTAGAGAGTGGACTCCTTCTTAACCAGACAAATACTGTGTCTGTGACAGTTTGAATGGATACAGTGATGGTTTGGGAGAATAAGTGAGCCCAGGAAGTTTAAGCACAAGAGTTAAAAAGAAGCAGGAATTCAGAATCAGAACTGAGCACGGGAACATAAATTGTCAGGGATTCAAAGAAATATTGGGGGAGATACTGGACACTGGACACTGGATGGGAAATTAAAATTTGTCTTCAAATTTCAAATGTTAGAATGACTTCATCTAACATTGAGATTTTTCTGCTTTTCTCTGCTTGTATATAATTTTACCCAAAATTTTAATGGTCATCATGCTATGCCATAAATATTATAACATGCTCTTTTTAATGTAGAAATAAATATGGATTTATGTTCATTTCAATTGCCTCATATTTTGTTGTCATTGTTTAGTCACTAAGTTGTATCCAAATCTTTGTGACCCCATGGACTGTAGCCCGCCAGGCTCCTCTGTCCATGGGAATTTTCCAGGCAATAGTAATAGTGTGGGTTGCCATTTCCTTCTCCAGGGGATCTTCCCAATCCAGGGAGTGAACCCAGGTCTCCTGCACTGGCATGTGGATTCTTTACTGCTGAACCACCAGGGAAAACCAGCCTCATGTATAATGAATATAATGGATATGAATTTAATGGATATAAATAATTTAGTTAACCTTTTATTAGTCTTCCATTTTTCATTATGGAAAACAACGCATTACACATTCTTGTTAAGTAAAACGCTCACACAATTATAAAAACAAGGGAAGTCTGTAACATTGCTGGAAAACAGAAGGAATACATCAATAGGCAAGAAACTGAGGATGTTCTAAAAGCTGTGATATGGTCAAAGGAAATACTATTCTGTTCTTCTTCCACAGATGAATAAAACCCCAGTTGAGGAGGAACACTGAGCAGCAGTTCGTAAATCCCCACGTCCGGTGTTCGCATGCAAATAAGCTTCTGGAGCTGTGGGGTGGTGTGGGGGCATGGACAGTGCAACCAACTGAGAACGACTCCACTCCCCAGAATGCAAGGCAGCCTGTCAGGGAGCTCACATGCCTACTTTCTGCCCTCATATGGGTGAAGAGAGAAGAAACGGCTGCAACAGACTCAGAAAGGGCAGTATAGACCATTTGGCAAAGAGAAGGTCCTCTGACTCCATGCCACCATCGCCAACAGTGCAAGAAACTGCTGGGCACCATACTGTTCACAGGCATTCATCCCCTCCATATTTACTTATGAGCAACTAGATCCTCAATCTAGTAAAATACAACTACAAAAATGTAAAACCCCACTTGTCAGAAGTAAACTATTTGTATAGAAACCCATGCCAACTAGCATAACCCCATAGAGACCATTCTGGTTAGGGTGTGAAAACAGAACAACTTCACAGACATTTGAAAAGATGTAGTCCCAAAGAAAGCAGCTAGACCAAGGAATAAGGCTTCTCCCAATGAAAGAGATTTAGTCCGTAAAACTGGAGAAAACCATTACATAAATTCTATTTTGTGTTTTCCAAGAATTCTGAGAGAACATTTCATAGATGAAGACAAAGCAATATGAAACCTGTCAAGATTGCTTTCAGATAAAAAAAAAAATAAAACACAGTTACAGAATGAAAAACAAATACCATGGAGGCAGGGAACAGGAGATAGATTATTGCAGAAAGCCGAATCTGTAAAGTAGAAGAATTCAGAAAATTCTCCCAGAACCTAGAAAAAATTTAGAGACAGACATGATAGGCAAAGATATAAAGGCCATAGAATTCTTAAATCCTGATGACTGTAGTTCTTAGAAGAGAAAAAGGAACAAATGAAGGAGAAGCAATAGAGAAATAATACGAACAAACTCGGAGCTTAGGCTAATTAAGTTTTAGCTAGTTAAATCTTCTCCTGATTGGGGGGGAAATACAGGATGCTCATTCATGCTGCTGAAAGGAATACATAGTGTAGCCAGTCTTTTGCTTTTGCTATTTGCCAAATAGCAGAGGAAATCAGCATTTTCCCCTTGGGCAAAGAGACAGGAAGCTGAAAATATCAGCTGGCACTCCGAAGGACAATTATAGTGATTCCTTGGATGAGGTATAAGGAGAAAGATAAAGAAAGATCTGCAAGTGGGATGAAAGCCTGAACAGAAGCTTGCTGGTTTTCTGCCAAAGTTAAAAGTGTCTGAGGACCACAGTTCAACTCCAGGTGGACTATTTGAATTGTAGTTTCCTTCTAAGAAATGAGTCCCACAGGTGTCTCGTTAGCTAAATGTCTATAATGATATGCAGAACTAGACATATGTGTATAATATATATACGTATGTAATCACAGGGGATGAACCATACCCGCCCATGCAAATATTTCGTTTATGTCACATGCCTTTGTGGGTTATATATTATTTGTCTTGTAATAGTATCTAGATCTCAATGAAATTTAGTTCAATTCGCTGTGTGTGCTTACTATATGCCAAACATGTATATGACTTCTGTGTTTCAGACTCTTTTTCTATGTGGAAATCAATGAGAGTCTAATTATCAGGAAAAGTACAGAGTCTCATCAAATGTCAGTGTGAAATCAAGGGAAATACATTAGTTCTCATTCCTATAAAATATATTTCCATAGTTATTTTTGATATTCCTTCATAAAATGATTTTACAATGCATTTTAAAATATTCTGTTTGAAAGGATAATTTTGAAGAAAGTCTCACGTAAGACTTTCTTGTATAAGACTTATATAAGACATTTAAGGTCTCCGTTCACTTTAAGAACAGAATAATACTGGCTTGATACCCCTTTCCATATCCTATTGAAGTTCAAGATTTTCCCAAGAATGTTATGACTTTCAGGATTATGCGGTTGGGAGACAGGGGAGGTGTCTCAAATTCCCGTGGTGCTCAATGGTTTTCAGCCCCTGCTGTATTTGACCAATTGATGGGTTGTCTCACTCTTCTAGGGAGACCTTCACTGGTTACAGGAAATGACAATACATAGAGGGAACTTGGTTTTTTCTTTCAAAAAAAAAAAAAAAGACCAAGCCACACAAAGATGCTTCCTGCAGAGTCTCTCTTCTAAAAGGACAACATGGAAAGGGGCTTGACCTCCCAGATATGGGCTCTTCTTAAGAACTCACAGGTCACCTTGAGTCACTTTTCTCCTATGGAAGCGGGAGTGAAAATGCCAGTGGACAAGAATGCTTTAACCCAACTGCCACTGCTCAGCAATGGGAAAGAAGTATTCCCCTCCAGAAGCCAAAGGAGGGGCCAGGTTTCCTTGATTGCCATTAAAAACTGTTTACTTTTAAAGATAATTTTCATATCTATTTTAACACTTAGCATCTAACACATTTGAAGATTTGGGGAGCCTCATTTCTTCCTATGTAGATGTTTCCCCATGATGAGTGACTGAGACCTTGCTTGGGTTTGGAGGTTTTACAGTTAGCTGCTCAATGACACAGGCTTTCCCTATACCTGTGAACTTAAGAAGCCCTTGACTGGGTGCTCTGAATATTCTAAAGAGTAAAGAAGAGTATGACCATGACTTTTTCACTTTTGTCTCCTTTGACACTGAAGGACTGCCTGATGGAATCTTTTGACTATATGCCATGTAGACACATGGGATGATCAATAAAACTCAACAACTCATCAGATTAGTTAACCAAAGTTAAGGCCATGATTGCAGAAATTAGATTGCTAAACCAAATACAGCTCCAAAGATTCTCCTTCAGGTCTATTCACTGACAGTATGATGCCAGTGTTACAGACTCCAGAGCCTGATTAACTGGAATCCTGATGTTGCCAGCTTACTTGCGTGAACTTGGAAAACTTCCTTCACCACTGAGTCCCAGTTTCTTCATCTTTAAAATGGGGATAATAATATTACCTACATTAAGGTTTCTGTGAGGAAATAAATGACTTAATATACATATTCAATGCTTAGAACAGTGCCTGGTAAATAGTCGTAGCTACTATTATTTACAAAGGAGGGAATTCCCCATCAGAGTAACATCCTAGGAACAGAAGACTTGAAATGACATCACTGCTGAAGTACTTGGCCACTGCCCCTCTCATCGTGTATACTAGAATATTTGAGCAAATGGCTCCACCACTTAATAGATGTATGAGTTTCAATAAAGTATATCATTATCAGCTTCTTGAAAAGACCCTGATGCAGGGAAAGATTGAGGGCAGGAGGAGAAGGGGATGACAGAGAATGAGATGGTTGGATGGTATCACCAACTCAATGGACATGGGTTTGGGTAGACTCCGGGAGTTGGTGATGGACAGGGAGGCCTGGTGTGCTGCGGTTCATGGGGTCGCAAAGAGTGGGACACGACTGAGCGACTGAATTGAACTGTCTTTAAAACTGAGATAACAACAGTACTTGCATCACAAGGTTGTTATGATTTAATAAGATAATGAATGTATGAATACTTTACAAATGTTAGTTATGATCGATATTAGCTGCCACTTTTGAAAATCCACAAAGCAATTAAGAAGTTATATTAGGATTGAAAAATATAAGTCCTAACTTGTGATTTGAAAGACTGAAGTTTAAATAATGAAAAGTCTTCTTATAATAAGGATCATTAGACACTGAAGTAGAATCTTCTCAACATTGGTAGAATTAATTTTCTTAGGACTGACATACTAAAGCCCCTTTACAGGACAATGGACTTGACATCTTTAAGATGTTATGAAAGATTTTCTGTAATACGTTTAAATTCTCAGAACTAAAAATTCAATTGCATGACTGGTTTTTGTGTCAGTTTAAATTTTATCAAACATCTTTAGTACTGGTTAAGTCAGTTTTTTTTATTTCTTTTATGTCTTTTAGTCAGTTCTAGATATTGTGTTCTGTGCCTTGGACCTTGAAAATTCATTTGGGAGGTATTTTTAAAAAGCTTTGATACTTAGGATATGTTCTTTCTAAAGGAACACAGAACAGAGATTTGTAATTTCAATATTATGAGACTTTGGTGATTTTCTGAAAACTTTTTAAAAGGGCTCCGCTCTGGACCACCTGATGTGATTATTCAAAACAAATCCTGGAAGGTTTTACCCAATACATGTTGAACATTTTGAGTCTCAATCTATGCAATTTTTGCATAGATTCTTTGGTTATAATGGGAAAGTAAAGAACCCCAATGCAGATGGCTTTCATATATCTACGATAACAGAAATAATCAAGGCTGCTCAAGCACTGCTGGAACTCACTCACACACTCCACTGGCTTAGGAGAAAGGAAAAACTTATCCAAAGTCCTCTTATTACTGGTTTACTTCTGGATTATGGTGCCCTCATACTCACTCTCTTGATCTCAGGAATCCAAGCTCTTGGCTTCATACCATATCCTCCTAAACCCATCTTAAAATTTTCTCATTTTTGCCAACCTGCACAGCCTGGAGTTTCTTCATTTCATAGAACTCATTCAGGCCTCTGCACTCTCAACTTGGCTAACCCCTTAGCTCAGTGCTCCAAAAGCTGAAGATAGGAGATGTTACTGACATTATTTCTAGCTCTACAGAAGAAGAAATTTAATAAGGCTGAGGTAAGTAAAACATAAATTGTTTTGTACACTATGAGAAGCAACTTATGTTACCTTAGTTACTTCTATCTAAGAGTTAGTGAAATTGTTTTTCTCTTTACCGTGTTCAATAATTAGAGCTCTCTGATTTTGTTCACCATTATTTGGAGAAATATACACATATGCACACACACATTCTGAGTTATATGCAGAATGTCTATCACAGTCATCATAATAAATAATATAATACATGAGATATGCTTATACAGTGAACTTACTGAGTTGAATTGTTAAAACATAGAGCCTGAATAACTATAACAACTACTATATAAAACTTTTGGGCATGAGGATAAAAATCCTCAGCTTTACAAACATGGTTCTTGTGTGCAAACAAATCCTATATCATTATTCTCCATTAGTAGTTCACCAAAAGACTTAGTTGTCAACAGAAGACATAATTGCTTATCTTTTCTATTAGTCCCCTGCTGTACAGTAGGTGAAGTACATCTGCGTCTGTGTGTGTGTGTGTGTGTGTGTGTGTGTGTGTGTGTGTGTGTGTGCGTGTGTGCTCAGAGAGTCTTACATGAAGCATAACTTCTTTTCTTCTTGAAATAAATTTAGACAGCAGGCCATTAAGTGTACTTTTTTATTATCTTCAATTAAAATGTTCTTCAGTTGTACTGATGTAAGATAATGTGCACTTTTTATATACTCATAAAAAATTTGTCAAGTCAAATGTACATGTTGCTCAAAACTGGCTCTAAGTTTTCCCTAGTGCCTAAGTCATTTCTTGTTGGTTAAGAAAGCATATGAGCTCTTTCATATCACTAGAAAAACGACCTAGTCCGTTGCCAAACAATTACTTATTTGAAAAAATCAGCTGGTGAATTTTTCAAACAGAGCACAGTTCTTTAATGAGTTCCCAATTAAAGGGGAAAACATCAGCAATGATCTCTTAGTGAATCCTGAAATCTGTAGAAAATTCAGCTACTTAGACCTTATTTTATTTTTTATTAGGATATTCATTCAGATGGACTCACTGTAATGAGTATGGGATGATGTAAATTTAGCTGAATCGAAGGAAATTAAACCATTTAGTAAAACACAGTAACCACTAGCAATGAATTTCTTTCAGTGTTTGCACAGTGTCTTTTCCCTAAGCTGCTTGTTAGGCAAAATGTGAATATCTACTGTTAAAGCTCAATCATTCCCAAATCTAGAGTAATGCTCAAATGGCCTGTGTAGCCATCAAACACACCCAAATGCAGAATTACTTTCAAATCAGCACTATTCACTTTTTTTAAATAAAAGGTTTGTAAATAAATGGGTGAACAGTGAAATGACCACGATTTTCTCTGGGTCCTGAATTGCCTGCCCAGTGGACGTGCTTCCTGTTTCAAGAGCTCTCCTATAAGAAACTGTGGACCTTGGCACAAGGTCAGCCATTGTCTACTTCACCATGAAGAATGCCAGTTAAAAATTCTAAGGTTGGTATGTGGGAATGAGTAAGACATGAGCTAGTTTTATTTGTCCAACTTGACTTAAGATGTTACTATAAACTAAAGTGTGCTTAATTGCCACTAGTGATCAGAGTGTCTAAAAGAGAAATGATTGCAGAGGAGCTCCAAACTGTGCATTAAAACACTACCACAGATGAAAATAGTACCTCAGATGAAAAAGGAAAGTTGCTTTTTACTTGCAGGAAAAAATTTATTTGGTGTAAAGTTATTTTTCTTTTCTAATTACGAAAATACATTTGAAGACACTTAAGCCCTCATTGGCCACCTCACTGGAGAGGGGCCCTGGGATGGGGACGAACTCTTAGCCCCCAAAGCAGCTTTCTACCCTTTTTACAATATTTCAATGAAGCCCATTACTAAGAACACAGAAACCATCTCACTGAATAATTTCGCTTACAAGAATCCATAATTTTAATTTACTCAAAGTTCTCTTAGTTGTGAATCATTTGTTCTCATTATGAGCTGTGTGGAAATTAGTGGATATAATTAGGGTGCCTGCTCTACAAAGAAGCTATTGCTTTTTGCAAAGATGAGACTTGAATTCAGACTGAAGTTTTCGCTTTTGGCATTCTGCATAATCTGTCTGAAAAGCCTCTTCTTTCCTCTTCTTTAAACCCTGGGAAGGCATTTCTAAATGACTGGAATGCCTCAAAAGAAATTTTGGATATAAAATATCACCTGGGTTTCCTCTACCAATAAAACTACCAGACAGTTGAATGGAGATGTGTGACTTGAATAATCTGCTATTTAATTCCAAGGTTGTCAAACAGTCTGTCCACGTGCTAAGCTTATTGATAATCTACATGAGCTATTTAATTTGCCATGACCTTAGTCTGCTAAAAACCAAGATCCTTTACTCTTAATTTTTAAATAGTTTTCATGAGACAACCCACTGGAGGCTATTTGGAGCTGGAAATTATATTAATTCCTGGATCCAAATGTGCTCTTTGTTAATTTAAGGGTCAAGGTAAATTACAGTGGACAATGCCTTGTTCCTGCCCACTGGGGACACGGCTCAAAGTTTGATCCTAAGGTAGGAGGATTCTTAACTAACTCAACTCTGAAGAAGTGCCTTACCCAAGTCAACTTGAAACTGCATAGTTTTGGTGGACAACCAGAATTACTGTTAAGAGAAGCCAAGGTAGAAAACAAGAAAATGGTGCAAACTATAAACCTGATAGGAAAAGTAAGACAAGAGATCACCAGCAGTAGAGTAGTAGGTACCTGGAGAGAAAGGTTAGAAGAGAAGGGTCAAGTGTGAGTAATGTATATGGTTCAGATGTAATGCAAACTTTATGATGAAGGAAGTTGTGTGGCCTCTTTCAAAATCATGTTTGACTCAAAGTCACTACTTACAGTGCAGCTTTGGGTTTATATCAATGACTCCTCTGTACACTGACTTTCACATCTTTAAAGTATGGATATTGATGCCTCCTTACAGATAGTGTTTTTAAGGAGTCAATGTGTAAAGGTACTACTAAGCAGTAGGATTGTGATGGGCTGCCAAGGTGGCTCAGTGGTAAAGAATACATGTGCAATGCCGGAGAGCCCTGTTCAATCCCTGGGTTAGGAAGATACCCTGGACAAGGAAAGGGCAACCCACTCCAATATTCTTGCCTGGAAAATCCCATGGACAGAGGAGTCCGGAGGGCTACAGTCCATAGGGTCACAAAGAGTTGGAAATGACTGAGCATGCACATACACGGACATATAATAGATGTTAAGCAAACAGTCACTGTTGTGATTATAGCAAGTTTTCAATAAAAATGAAAAGCCAAAAGACAATTTTTTTTTCTGAGCCACTTTGCACTAAGGGGTGGTGCAAAGAGGCACTAAAAAGCAACATGAAAGCCAAGTGCAGTCCTCAGAGAATGGAATAAGTTTCACCAATAATAAAAGATAAAATTTAGTGCTGCCTCTATACCAAACCTTGTGCTAATAATGCATTGCATGCATCATCTCATCAGGAAGACTGTTAGGTACTGATCTCACTTTACAATAAAGAAACCCAGGCTCAGAGACGTTAATTTGTCAAGGGTTCATTGTAAGTGGTAGGAAGTTGGGATTCAATTCCAAGTCAGTGCGATTCCAGGACCTATGCTCATTTTATTATACAACACCATGGCTCCATAACCAAGTGTACCTAGAAACACATTTTTTTCTTGCTTGAAAGTTTTTGGACGTGGTGTTTACTTTGTCATGAATATTCTGCCTGGTTCCAGCTCTTTTCATGTCCAATCTTAGCTAAAATGTTATCACTGCTTGGCCCTACCACCTGCCTAAATTGGGTCCCTGTAAGTATTAGTTCAGAGTTCCCTGGTGGCTCAGATGGTAAAAGAATCCACCTGACAATGCAGATCTGGGTTCAATCCTTCGGGTGGAAAGATCCCTTGGAGGAGGAAATGGCAACCCACTCCAGTATTCTTGCCTGGGAAATCCAGAGGAGCCTGGTGGGGTACACTCCATGGGGTGCCATAGAAGCACATACTACTGAGAGACTTTCCCTTTCACTTTTCAAGTATTAGTTCATAACATGTCTTTCTTCCTTTATGTATCATTCTGCAATTAATAATCAGATGCCTGTGTACCATTTAATTATATGTCTACCACCAACATACCAGAAGCTCCATAATGGCAGGAACCATATCTGTTTTGTTAATCACTTTTTGCCCAGCCTCCAGCACAGTGGCTGGCACATAATAAAAGCAAGTTTTCAGGAGTTAGAGGAATGGTGTTAAATATTTGAGTGATTACTGATAGCTAATATTAATGGGCACTTAAAAGAAAAGAATAACTAAGTGAATTTCCTGAAGGAAGTATAGTTTATATGTAATAACGCTTGTTCCCTGGTGGCTCAGACTGTAAAAAATCTGCCTGCAGTGTCGGAGACTTGGTTTCGATGCCTGGTTGGGGAAGATCCCCTGGAGAAGGGAATACTCCAGTATTCTTGCCTGGAGAATTTCATGGATAGAGAAGCTTAGTGGGCTCCAGTCCACGGGGTTGCAAAAAGTCAGACACAACCGAGTGACTAACACTTAACTTGGTGTGAAGTGGTATTTCAGCGGGGTTTTGATTTGCTCCAATCCATGGGATTGCAAAGAGTTGCACATGACTGAGCGACTAACACACACACAGACACACACATATCACGTGCTTAAAATGTACCAGGAACATGGTATGGGCCTTGTATTGTTTCATTTCACAATCTAAACAAATCTATCAGAGAGGGGTTGTTATTATCCCCAGAAACTGAGGCAAGTGGGATAACGAGTTGTTTAATATCACACAACCTAGTCTAAAGTGACCTCCACACCCACAGAGAAAAGAAAAAATTTTAAAAACAGGATGAATTATCATGATCTGTTCAGAGCTTATATGAAGAAATCTAGAAATCTTTCCTGAGGGATTATATACACATACACACACAGACATATGTATCTGTTTCTGAATGTGATGATTCAATATTACAGACATGCTAATTTTTCTCTAATTAGGTTAATTACATTAAAAACTTAATGTGACTATAAAATTCTTTTTTCAACAATCCAACGAGCCAGCACATTGGAAAAGACTCTGATGCTGGGAAATATTGAAGGCAAAAGGAGAAGGGGGTGGCAGAGGATGGGATGGTTAGATAGGATCACTGACTCAAAAACCACAGTATTTGTGTGTGTGTCTGTGTGTGTGTTAGTCGCTCAGTTGTGTCCAACTCAATGGACATGAATCTGAGCAAACTCTGGGAGATAGTGAAGAACAGAGAAGATTGGCATGCTGCAGTCGATGGGGTCACAAAGAGTCAGATAAATTTTAGTGACTGAACAACAATAAAAAGAATAAACAGGTGTGGATATTCAGAAGAAAACTGAAAAAATTAAACGGCATATTTGCCATATCAAATATTAATTGGGTACTGTAAAGCTAGAATAATCAAATACTGTGGTATTGGCTTAGAGACAGAGAGAACAACGTTGATGTATTCGGAAAACGCTCAAGAAGCTTTCTTCACAGTCCAACTCTCACATCCATACATGACTACTTGGAAAAACCATAACCATGACTAGATGGACCTTTGTTGGGCAAAGTAATGTTTCTGCTTTTTTAATATGCATCTAGTTGGTCATAACTTTCCTTCCAAGGAGTAAGTGTCTTTTAATTTTCACGGCTGAAATCACCATCTGCAGTGATTTTTGGAGCCATCCAAAAATAAAGTCTGACACTGTTTCCACTGTTTCACGCATCTATATCCCATGAAGTGATGGGACCAGATGCCATGATCTTAGTTTTCTGAATGTTGAGCTTTAAGCCAACTTTTTCACTCTCCTCACTTTCACTTTCATCAAGAGACTTTTTTAGTTCTATTCTTCACTTTCTGCCCATAAGGGTGGTGTCCCATCTGCATATCTGAGGTTATTGATATTTCTCACCCGGCAATTCTTTGATCATTCAGCTGTGTTTTTCTTCCAGCCCAGCATTTCTCATGATGTACTCTGCATAGAAGTTAAAGTAAGCAGGGTGACAATATACAGCCTTGGTGTTACTCCTTTTCCTATATTTGGAACCAGTCTGCGTTTTTTTCATGTCCATTTCTAACTTGTTGCTCTCCCTGACCTGCATACAGGTTTTCTCAAGAGGCAGGTCAGATGGTCTAGTATTCCCATCTCTTTCAGAATTTTCCACAGTTTATTGTGTAGGATCCACACAGTAAAGAGGCTTTGGCATAGTCAATAAAGCAGAAATAGATGGGTTTTTTTCTAGGAACTCTCCCTGGGTTTTTTCTATGATCCGAAGGATGTTGGCAATCTTGATCTCTGGGTTCCTCTGCCTTTTTAAAACCAGTTTGAACATCTGGAAGGTTCACACGTTTAAATTATTGCTGAAGTCCCTGTAAAGCTTGGAGAATTTTAACCATTACTTTACTTTCTAGGCATGTGAGATGATGTGCAATTGTGTGGTAGTTTGAGCATTTTTTGGCATTGCCTTTCTTTGGGACTGGAAATGAAAACTGACCTTATTCCAGTCCTGGGGTACACTGCTGAGTTTTCCAAATTTGTTGACATATTTAGTTGGCAGCACTTTCAGTCACAGCATCATCTTTCCAAGATTTTGAAATATAGTTCAACTGGAATTCCATCACATCACTTCCACCTAGCTTTGTTTCGTAGTAGTGATGCTTTCTAAGGCCACACTTGAGTTTCACATATCCAGGATGTCTGGCTCTGGGGGACTGATCACACACCATTGTGATTATCTGGGTCATGAAGATCTTTTTTTTACAGTTCTTCTGTGCATTAGCTTGCCACCCTCTTCTTAATATCTTCTGCTTCTGTTAGGTCCATACCATTTCTGTTCTTTATTGAGCCCATCTTTGCATGAAATGTTCCCTTGGTATCTCTAAATTTTCTTGAAGAGATCTCTAGTCTTTCCCATTTCGTTGTTTTCCTCTATTGTCATTTGCACTGATCGCTGAGGAAGGCTTTCTTATCTCTCCTTGCGCTATTTATCAGAGAAATGCAAATGAATACTACAATGAGGTACCATCTGACGCTGGGTCAGAATGGCTGCTCTTCACTTTCTTCAGAAACAGACATCCAATAAATCCTAGGAGGTAGGGTGTGTGAGAAAAAGGAACCCTCTTACACTGCTTGAGGGGTAATGCAAACTAGCACAGCCACTATGGAGACACATGTGGAGATTCCCATCAAAAAAAGACACCGGAACTAGAAACTGCCATATGACCCATGCAATCCCACTTCTGGGCATACACATGTTAAGAAACTTTAAGAATTGAAAGAAACACATATAACCCCAATGTTCATCGCAGCAAGGTTTACAATAGCCAGGACATGGAAGCAACCTAGATGTGCATCGGTAGATGAATGGATAAGAAAGCTGTGGTACATATACTCAGTGGAATATCACTTAGCTATTAAAAAGAATGCATTTTGAGACAGAATAAGAGACACAGATATATAGAACAGTCTTAGGGACTCTGAGGGAGAAGGTGAGGGTGGGAACGTTCTGAGAGAATAGCATTGAAACACGTATATTATCATACGTGAAAAGAAACACCATTCCAGGTTCGATGCATGAGACAAATGCTCAGGGCTGGGCAATGGGATTACCCAGAGGGATGGGATTGGGAAGGGTGGTGGGGAGGGGGTTCAGGGGTGGGAACACATGTAAACCCATGGCTGATATTCATGTCAGTGTAATGGCAAAAACCACTACAATGTTGTAAAGTAATTAGCCCCCAAACTAAAATGAATAAAATTTACTAAAAAAAAAAAAATAGTTGAATGAAAAAAAAAATAAAAAGAATGCATTTGAATCAGTTCTAATGAGGTAGATGAAACTGGAGCCTATTAATATAAAGAGTGAAGTATAAGTCAGAAAGAAAAACACCAATATAGTATATTAATGCCATATATATGGAAATTTAGAAAAGATGGTTAATGATGACCCCATATGTGGAGACAGCAAAAGAGACACAGATGTAAAAGAACAGGACTGTTGGACTCTGTGGTAGAGAAGCGAGAGTGGGATGATTTGAGAAAATAGCCATTGAAACATGTTATATTGCATCATATGTTGAAATAGAGTGCCAGTCCCTGTTCGATGCATGAGGCAGGGTGCTCTCAGGGCTGGTGCACTGGGATGACCCTGAGGGATGGGATGATGATGGGGAAGCTGGAACGAGGGGAGGGGTGGGCGGGACGGGATGGAGGGTTAGGGTTAGGAGGGGGAACACATGTACACCCATGGCAGGGGAGAATCATTCATGTGAATTGTATGGCAAAAACCACCACAATTGTGTAACAAATAATTAGACCTCCAATTAAAAATTAAAAAAAAATAAATAAAAAATATATATACACTTTTAAGTAAGAACCTACATGATTCTGTGTCTGATAAATCAATTTGTATAAATCATAATAATTCGTGGTCCATGTATTTAAAACGGTCTTTCTTACTAAATCACCAAATACAATCATCAGAGCAAAACACCCTAAACAAGATTCTGTTTGACTCAGTTTGTATTGCATTGTCCAGAAAGTATTTCCAGTGACTTAATCACTTGGAAAACCCTAGAGAAGAAAAAATGAATGATAGGAACTGGTAAGAGTATTCAAAAAAGTTAATAGATGGAAAATATACACAATAAAATTAATAGATTTCCTGAATTCTAGCAACAATGAGAAAAGATAAAGGAAAAGTAATCTATGTGCAATAAAGGGGAAAAAAATCTAATACCAAGGAATGAAAGTATTATGAGCTTTTTTTGATCTATATAAGATAAATGTGAACTCCCTCAAGCAGTTAAATAACAGGCTTAATCAACTATACACATATTCATGGTGGATAAGGAGAGTCAATATTATATAGATGTTAACCTTTCAAGATTTATTATAGGCATAATTAAAATGCAATTATAACATTTTATAATAAAACATATTCACATTAACAATCATTTGCCAGAATAAATAAGAGAGATTGACCAAGGAGTATGCATATATATTTTAAAAGGCATAATGTGGGACATGAGAGGGTTACAAGCAGCATGATTAATTACAAATTATAAGTAGAATTTAGATATAATCATTAAAACAACAGCTATTAGTTCAATAACTGAAAGAGTTTTAGGACAAAATTAGTGGATAAAATTCTGTTGGGAAAATATAAAATTAAGTGAGATATTCACATTATTTTTACCCAAAATATTGGATAATATTGATAATAGTGGATCAATGGTTAAATGGCAACATACCAATAAAATTTTAGACATTCTTTAACATTCTTTATTGTGAAATAGAAAAGCAATATGCATGGTAATATGTACAACACTTTCCAGTTTTTACTGGGTTTCCCAGGTGGTGCTAGTGGTGAAGAGCTCACCTACCAATGCAGGAGACATAAAAAACTTGGGTTTGGTGCCTGGGTGGGGAAGAATCCCTAGAGGGCATGGCAACTCACTCCAGTATTCTTGCCTGGAGAACACCATGGGCAGAGGAGCCTGGTGGGCTACAGTACATAGGGTCACACAGAGTAGAACATGACTGAAGCGACTTAGCATGCATGCAAATGTATGTATGAATATATTGTTATGTGAAAGGACACTCATGAGGCTATAGTTTTCTCAAGAAGGGAGGCTTGTGGGGCCAGACACAATGTGTGTGTAGCTGGATAATTTCATGTCATATAATCTCTTCAGCTGGAAAAAAATGCAGTTTGTTAAACTACAATAATTAAAAACATAATCGAATTGATAGATCTAATGATGTTGGTTGAATGGGATATCCTCAGGGAAGTTTTTCAACTTATTTACTTCACAAAGTATTATCAATGAATAGCATAATATTTAAATGTAAAATTATTAAAAATAAATTTTGAAATAATTGACATAGGGATAGGTACTCAGTAATCAACATTGTTGAGAAAAGAAAAGCAATTTGTAGAATGGTGCATACAATAAGCTCCAGGTTTATTAAAAAGATACATGTTAAATGTGAGTTTAAGTATGAAAAACCAGTGGAAGGGCATGTACCAAGATGTGGATCTGGATGGGGAAATAAATGAAGGTAAAACTTTAACTTTCTCTTTAAGCATTTGGTACTATTTCTCTAGATTCCATTTTGATGTTAATCAGGTAGTTAAAAACATTTAGAGGGGAATATGCCTAATCTATAGAGGAACAAGGATAAATATTATATTGGACTCATCATCAGTAAATATGTAAGGAAGAAGAGAGTGAAGTGAAATATTTAAAATGTTTAAATAAAAAACCCTATTAAGCTAGCATTCTTTATCACACAAATTATAATTCAAAAATCAACTTAAACACTTAAACATGACACCTGAAAGCATAAAATTCCTAGAAGCAAACAGGAAAAAAGCTCTTTGATATTTTTCTTGACAATGATTTTTCTGGATATGACACGAAAAGCTCAGGCAACACTAGCAAAAATAAATAAGTGAGACTACATTAAACTAAAAAGCTTCTGCACAGCAAAGGAGACAATGAAATGAAAAAGCAACCTACAGATAAGGAGAAAATATTTGCAAACTGACAAGGGTCTAGTATTCAAAATATATATAAGGAAATTATATAATTTATAGCAACAAACAACCAGATTGAAAAATGGGCAAAGGACCTGAATAGACGTTTTTCCAAAGAAAACATACAAATGGACAACAATAACATGAAAAGAGGCTCAACATTGCTAATCAGGAGAGCGGGCCTGTGCAAATCAAAGCCATGACAAGACATCACTTCACATCTGCTAGGATGGCTATTACCAAAAGGGCAAGAGATAACAAGGGAACCCTGTGCACTGTTGGTGGAACTGTACATTGGTACAGCCACTATAGAAATCAGTATGAAAGTTTCTCAAAAAACTAAAAATAGAATTACTATATAATCCAGCAATCCCACTTCTGGGTATATATCCAAGGACATTAAATCAATATCTTGAAGAGATATCTGTTCTTCCATGTTTGTTGCATGAATTATTCACAATAGCCAAGATATAGAAACAACATAAGTGTCCTTCAACAGATAAATGGAAAAATAAATCATGGAATATATATTCAATGGACCATCATTTAACCTTCAAAAAGGAGATCCTACTATTTGCAAGAACATGGAAGAATTTTGATAACACTATGTTAAGCGAAATAAGGAAGACCCAGAAAGTAAAATAGATTTCATCTCACTTGTATATGGAGCCAAAAAAGTCAAATACACTGAAAAAGAGTAGAACTGTGGTTACTACATGGTGGGAAAGTGGGGAAATGCGGAGATATTATGTAGGATGAGTAAGTCTGAAGTCTAATGTACAGCAGGATTATACTGAATAACTTTGTAGTATATATTGATGACTTGCCAAAAGAGTAGATTTCAGGTGCTCTCACCACGCCCCTCAGAAATGAGATGGATATGTACATTGCTTGACTACAGTAATCATTTCACTAATATGAAATGTATATCATGCTATATATATACAGTCTTCATTAAAAAAAACACACACAAAACAGTGATGAAGCAGTCTTTCCCAAAAGACAAATATCAAAGAAATTTTATGCCAGTAGATAGGTCTTGCAAGAAATGTTAAAAGAAGTTAATCAGGAGAAAGGCAAAATGATTTCAATCACAAATTCACATCACTATAAAGAATAAACATCAGAGAAGGAACACATGAAGGTAATATAAAATATTTTATGTTTCTAGATCTTAACTAATTGTACAGGTAACTGTTCAAAGAAATAATAGTAAAATTATATCAAATGAATATATATGTACACATGGATAAGTGAAATGAATGACAATATTAATGTTATAAATAAGAGAAGGAAGCAATTGGGAATACTCTACTATGAGATATCTTCAGCATCCAAGAATTGGTATAGTATTATTTGAAAGTGGACTTAGACTAGTTGTAAATGTATAATGCAAATTCTAGGGCAAATACCAAAAAAGTTTTAAGGCAATACAGTTTGTATAATGAGAGAGGAAAGTCAATGGAATCAACACAAAATGCTCTATTAGAACAAAGTAGAAAGGGGGGTAAAGTTATAAAAGAAATGAAAAACTACTCCAATGAGTAGAAAAGGGTTACAAACATGGAAGATACTAAGCCAACAATCTCGATAATCACTATAGACACGCAAGGTCTAAAGACAGCAATTAAGAGACAGAGACTGTCAGAATAGATAAAAAATGAAAAAGACAATAAGTAAAAGATCTGGACACCTCACCAAGGAAGATACACCAATGACGAAAAAGCATATGGAAAGATGTTCAACTTTGTCCACGTTAAGGTATAGCAAATTAAAACAAGACCACTACTCACCTATTAGAATGGACACAATCTAAAACTGACAAAACCAAATAATGGTGAGGTTGCTGAGCAATAGATCCTCATGCATTGCTGAGAGGAATGCACAATGGTACAGCCATTTTGGAAGGCAGTTTTGGGAGTTTCTTACAAAATTAAATACATTTTTACCATATAATCCAGCAACTATACTCCTTGCTATTTACCAAAAGCAGTGGAAAATGCAGGTGCACAAACTCGTGCACACAAATGTTTATAAAAACTTTATTCATAAGTGCCAAAACTTGAAAGCAGCCAACCTCTCCTTCAATAGGTGAATGAATAAGTAGTGTGGTACATCCAGAAAATGAAATATTATTTAGCAGTAAGAAAATGAGCTATTAAGCCACAAAAACATATGTAGGAACCTTAAATACATATTACTAAGAGAAGCCAATTTGAAAAGGCTATACACTGTATGATTACAGCTTTATGACATTTTAGAAAAGGTAAAACTACGGAGACACTAAAAAGATCAGCAGTTTCCAGAGGTTGGTGAGAGAAAGAGATGAATAGGCAGAACACAGAGGCTCTTTAGGGCTGTAAAATTATTTTGTATGATACTATAGTTGATGGATATATTGCCATTTATACATTTGTCCGATTCCATAGAATGTATAATATCAAGAGTGAACCCTAATGTAAAGCATGGACTTTGGGTGATTATGACATATAAATGTGGGGTCACTGATTTTAAAAATGTACCACTCTGGTGGTTGGTCTGGGGGAGGCAAAAGTAGGTGGAGTTAGAGAATTTTTAGGACAGTGAAAATACTCTGTATGACACTAAAGTGATGGATATATATCATTTATATCTTTGTCCAAACTCATAGAATGCACAACAAAAAGAGTGAGCCCTAATGTAAAGTATCAACTTTGGGTGATTATACATGTCAGTGTAGATTCATCAGTTGTAACAAATGTGCCACGTCGGTGGGGATGTTAGTACTGGGGAAAGGTATGCATGTGGGGGGCAGGGAATATACAGGAAATCTCAAGAGAGATTCCTCTCAATTTTGCTATGAACCTAAAACTGCTCTGATAAAAATAAACCAAAAACAAACAAACAAGCAAACAAACATGGAGGGCTATCCTGGTGGCTCAGTGGTAAAGAATCCACCTGCCAATGCAGGAGACACAGGTCCAACCCCTAGTCTGGGAAGATACCACATATCGCGGAGCAACTAAGCCTGGGTGCCACAACTATTGAGCCTATACTCTAGGGCCTGGGAACTGCAACTACTGAACCCCGAGCACCCTAGAGGCTGTGCTGCACAACAAGACAAGCCACCGAAATGAGAATCCCACATATTGCAACTGGAGAGTAGCCCCAGCTCACTGCAACTAGAGAAAAGCCTGCACAGCAACAAAGATGCAGTGCAGCCAAAAATAAATAAATAAATTAGAAAAAAAAACATGGAGAGCTCTCTAGTGACTTTCAGTAGATGTAAGTAATAAAACCAATAGTGCCAATAATGTTAGTTAATGTTATTTTTAGACAGAGGGAAAAATACAAAAACACAGATCTCAGAACATATTACAAAGTTCATCCTTTATGGCTTAGAATGCTGGGTTTCAGGACACATGAATTCAAATCAAGATATGAGTAGAACTCTATAGATATCTATGATGTATTGTTATGTGAGAAAAGCAAATTGCATAATATGTATAAGATCCAATTTTATAAAATACAGCCCCAAATACTATGTAAATATGTCTATGTATTTGTTTAAATATGGAAAAGTCACTCATGTCATCAGCAAAGTCAATGAAGTCAGTTTTACTTCTAGCAACAGCTTCCCAAAGAGTAAACATATATATATTTTATACATGTATACTATAAACTAGAAATAGCAGTGGCAATACTTTTAGTAAAATCAATACAGTTAGGACTGAACCAGGACTGAGAATGAGTCAGATGATGTTCTCAGTGCTTCTATGTGGGAAAGTGAAAGTGAAGTTGCTCAGTTGTGTCCGACTCTTTGCGACCCCATGGACTGTAGCCTACCAGGCTCCTCTGTCCATGGGATTTTCCAGGCTAGAATACTGGAGTGGGTTGCCATTTCCTTCTCCAGGAGGTCTTTCTGACACAGGGATTGAACCCGGGTCTCCTGCATTGTAGACAGACACTTTACCATTTGAGCCACCAGGGAAGTCTTGCCTTTTAATAATCACACCATTGCTATAGAGGAGATGCTCCCATTAATCCAAATTTAGAAGCTTATCTATCACAAGGATCAAATAAAGCAACATGTCTGTACAGACATGATGAATGCCAGTATACAGTAATTTTTTCTTCACAGAACACAGAAATAAGAATTATATTTTGATATTTTAAAACAAGAATGTGATTGTATCTACACACACATATCCCACATATCCTGTGAACACACCCAAGCTTGTGCATATACTGAGGAAGTCTGCTTAACAGCTAGTCTGAAATTTCATTTGTAAACCACCTTTTTTCCACTGGAAGATCTGCTGGAGAAGCGATAGGCTACCCACTCCAGTATTCTGGCCTGGAGAATCCCATGGACTCTATAGTCCATGGGGTCACAAAGAGTTGGACATGACTTGAGCGAATTTCCATTTCATTTTTTTTCTTTTTGTTTTCAGATCAGAAGATCTGCAGTGAGTTGGGCTTTTATGTGATCACCTAGATATGCTTGGACTGGCTGGTATTAAAGTTCCTCTAAGCACATTTTCTGAGAGCCTGGGTTTCAGAAAGGAATCCAGTTTCCTAGGGCCAAAAGTAAAAGGCTTCTGACTGATCTATATGCTTGATACATCAAGGAATTTCCATGACATGGTATGTGTTTTTGTTATAACGATATATCAAAATCACAAAAAAACTTATCTATATAGAAAGTAAAGGAGTAAAAAATACTCATGATCTCACTTATAGGTGAAATTGAAAAAAGTTAAACTCATAGAACTAGAGAGTAGATTGGTGGTTACCAGGGCCTGGAGGGTAGAGAAAATGGGAAGATTTCGTCAAAAGGAGTTTAGCTTCGGCATCAGTGCTTCCAATGAATATTCAGGACTGATTTCCTTTAGGATTGACTGGTTTGATTTCCTTGCAGTCCAAGGGACTCTCAAGAGTCTTCTCCAACACCACAGTTCAAAAGCATCAATCTTTCAGCGCTCAGCTTTCTTTATAGTCCAACTTGCACATCCATACATGACTACTGGAAAAACCATAGCTCTGACTAGATGGACGTTTGTCCGCAAAGTAATGTCTCTGCTTTTTAATATGCTGTCTAGGTTGGTTATAGCTTTTCTTCCAAGGAGCAAGCATCTTTTAATTTCATGGCTGCAGTCACCATCTGCACTGATTTTGGAATCCTTACATTACAGAATGTAAGAATATAGTCCTTACATTACAGAAATAAATAGAAACATAGAAATAAGAAAACAAATTGAGAAATTACAGGACCTATAATTAAAGCAGAAAGCTGTTATATAAAAGTATTTTAAATAACAGATATGTACCCATGCTTTCAAACATGAAGCTGATATTGTAGATATGTTAACTTTTCTCAAATTCCTTTATGTTTTAAAGTAATTAGATGTAAAATCCCTATGGGAATTTTTTGGCAATTTGACAAATAGCTCTTACAACTTCATCTGAAAGAATATATTAGCCAGACTCAACAAAGTAAGGAAAATATTGAAGGCCTGTGTATTAGTTTCCTAGAGCTGCTTTAACAAAGTCCCGCAAACTTGGATGACTTTAAACAACAGACTTATTGTTTCTTAGTTTTGTAGGCCACAAGCCCCAAATGAAGGTGTTGGCAGGACCATAAGCCCTGTGAAGACTCTAGGAGGATCCCTCCTTGCCTCTTTCTGCTTCTAGCGGTCCAGAAATTCCTTGGCTTATGGCAGCATGACTCTAACCTCTGCCTCTATCTTCACATGACCATCTTCCCTCTATCTGTGTCTGTATCAAAATTTCTCCCTTCTTATAAGGATGCCAGTCAAATTGGATGAAGGGAACCATCCTATTCCAATGTGACCTCATCTGAACTGATTATATCTACAATAATCTACTTACAAGAACACATTTTGAGATAATGCGGTATTAGGGGGTCACACAGAGTCGGACTCGACTGAAGCGACTTAGCAGCAGCAGCGGCAGTAGGGCTTCAGCATATCTTTGGGGAGGGGACATAATTTAACCCATTGTAGCCATTGAGGGCAAAAAGTAACACTAAGTTAAACTACTTCAAACAATGTGATATTGTATTGGCTTAAAAACTAAAGGAGAACCAAGTAAATAAAGGACTTTCCTAAAATTCAGTTATGTGCACTGGCTCTTTTTAGGAAAATTTGATTCTTTTTTGGAAATCATATCACCTAATGACATCTATTCAGGTTTAAGTCAAATTTTAAAACATAAAATAATTAAGCATATGATGAACTAGAGAGATGTCTAGGAAAATATGCCAAAAAAGAATACCAATTATCAAGAAATGTGTATGATAATATTAATAAGCATTAACACAATTTTTATAAAATATTATCCTTGAAAAATGGATAAAAACAAAACCATGGCATTTTCTACATGTGTATAAGTTATTGGCTGTTTTTGTGCATAGAGGGAGACGGAGCACAAGTTTAATATATAGGTAATGGAAAAGGTGTGGCATGAATTATTTTTTTTTTTGGAATGATTAGTTTTTAATGTAGGTTATTAAATTTGTTAATTTTTTGTAAATTTATTTATTTTAATTGGGGGCTAATTACTTTACAATATTGTGGTGGGTTTTGCCATACATTCACATGAATCAGCCATGGGTGTACATGTGTCCCCCATCCTGAACCCCCTCACACCTCCCTCTCCATCCCATTCCTCAGGGTTGTCCCAGTGCACCAGCTCTGAGCACTCTGTCTCAGGCATCAAACCTGGACTGGCGGATTTATTGCACGTATGTTAGTAATTTTTATCTGTAAATTCTTTCCTTAGGGAAACTGTGAAAGGACTAATTTTAATTTTAACAATATTGACATTTAACAATATTGACATTAAGGAGCATTCATATTTTTTAAAAAAATCAGTGAAAACATCAGCTACTCTCTTGGCTTTGTGTGCTTAAACATGTCATTTAACTTCTCTAAACACACACTTTCCATCTAGAATCAAGAACAAAATAACTACTTTTAATAATAATGATAGCTGCAATAATGATAATAAAATCATTAACATTCACTGAAGGTTTACTCCCATGTAGGAAGTCTGGAAATGCCTCTATATATATTATCCCATAAAAGACCTGATTTGGATATCATCATTAATTCCATGTCATAGGATTGATGTTAGGACTGACTCATTATTCAACATTTGCAAAACATTTCTGTAAATTAAATAGCTACTTAGAAGCATAAAACATTATATTATGATGACAATTGAGTCCATGCTTATAAAAATATGTTAAAATTAACATGTAAGTCTTTAGAATCTACATATTCATTAACTGATATGTAAGTATCCTGTGCAATTTTTCTTACTAGCTGTTTGCCGCTATCATTTTTTTTTAATTCAGCAATTATTTAATGAGCACACAAGACATTATCTGCAAACAAAATAGAAAAGCATACTTCTTTTTTGAACCTATATGCTCTACTTTGGTGTAGAACATGACAATAAAGAAAACAAAGAATAAAATTAGGTTAGATCATAACCAATGTAGCACACAAAAAGTAAAGATTCCATCAGAATAAAGAGAATAGGATTGGTGTCAAGACGATAATGTTGCTCCTTACAGAATGTATCAAGATGGTTATATCTGAGGAATAACTTGAAGAAAGTAGTAGTTATCAATGACACAAAATTGATTCCCAGAAGTTTGTTGTGTACATTAATTACTCAGGAGGAAAATATCAAGTTTTAATTCTTTTGAAAAATTAAACACTAATGATTAGGTTAGAGAAAGCTGTATTTAAAAAATGATACATGCATATATTTTAAAAGCACATGTTCATATTATGTGTTAAAGTCTTCAGATTTATAGATACATGTATATGTTTTATGTTCCTAAATCACATGTGAAAATCAAGCTTGGAAAACTCTGAACAGTGATAAAACATTGTAGTAAGTTGGGTACTAAGAAATAAATAAAAATCACTGCTTTCACTTTATGCCAACATTTTATAAAGACAATCCAATTTAGAACTAATTCACAATAGCAAGCAAAAAATTTTTTCAGTTACCCACTTGTGAAAACTTATTCAGCCCTATATAAGGGCTTCCCTGGTGGCTCAGATGGTAAAGAATCCACCTGCAATGTGGGAGACCTGGATTTGATCCCTGGGTTGGAAAGATCCCCTGGAGAAGAGAAAGGCTACCCACTCCAGTATCCTGGCCTGGAGAATTCCATGGACTGTATAGTCCATGGGTTTGCAAAGAGTCAGACATGACTGAGCAACTTTTACTTTCAAAGAAATGACAAAAATTCTTCAAATGGATTTAAAGGGAGGCTTTGGAAAAGGAATCACAAAGACACACAACACACAAGATCTGAGACAATAAGTCAATATCAAATATTTGTTTTCTCTAGTGCTATGGAAAATAAGTTAAGCCAAATGTGGTTTAGAGAAATTAGAAAAGTGAGGTTACATTTTAGCTGTTAGTCTTCAGTAGGTAGTGGAGCTTCCCAGGTGGCGCAGTGGTGAAGAATCTGCTTGCCAATATAGGAGACACAGATTTGATCCTTGAGCTGCGAAGATCCCCTGGAGGAGGAAATAACTACCCACTCCAGTATTCTCGCCTAGAGAGTTTCATGGACAGAGAAGCCTGATGGGCTGTAGTCCATGGGGTTGCAAAGAGTCAGATGCGACTGAGCATGCATGCATACATGCTTTAGTAGGTGATATTATACAAAGAAAACCTCAAAATAAAGGTAATGAGAGATATTTGTGATTATAGATGTTAAATGGTTCATTAATTAAAAGTTTCATATTGGAACATTAATTTAAAAAGATAACACTAAAGCAAAATTGATCATTTAATGATGCTGGGCCAGCTTGGCATTTCTGCAATGTGGGGCAGACTGAAGAAATGAATGAAACTTTCACTTCACACAGTGTACCCAGATGCATACTGCATGGATTGTAAAGCTGAGCTTAAAAATATAACAAAATTAACACATATATATGGAATTTAGAAAGATGGTAACGATGATACTACATGCAGGACCACAAAGGAGACATGGATGAAAAGAACAAACTTTTGGTCTTAGTGGGAGAAGGAGGATGATTTGAGAGAATAGCATTGAAACATGTATATTACCATATGTAAAATAGATGACCAGTGCAAGTTTAATGCATGAAGCAGAGCACCCAAAGCTGGTGCTCTGGGACAATCTAGAGGGATGGGGTGGGGAGGAAGATGGGAGGGGGGTTCAGGTTGGGGGGACATGTGTGCAGCTGTGGTTGATTAATGTTGATGTATGGCAAAAGCCATCACAATATTGTAAAGCAATTATCCTCCAATTAAAATAAGTAAATACATAAATAAAACTAGGGATAAATAAAACTAGGGATAAAACTACCATATGACCCAATAATCCCTCTACTGGGCATATACCCTGAGAGAGCCATAATTCAAAAAGACACATATACCCCAATGTTCATAGCAGCACTATTTGCAATAGCCAGGACATGGAAGCAACCTAGATGTCCATCAACAAATGAACGGATAAAGAAGCAGTGGTACATATACACAGTGGAATATTACTCAGCCATAAAAAGAAGGAATTTGAGTCAGTTCTAGTAAGGCGGATGAACCTAGAGCCTGTTATACACAGTGAAGTAAGCTAGGAAAACAAATTTGGTGTATTAACACATATATATGGAATCTGGAAAAATTGCATTGATGAAGCTATTTGCAAGGAAGGAATAGACATGGAGATATAGAGAATGGACTTGTGGATACAGTGGGGGAAGGAAAGAGTGCGATAAACAGAGAAAGTAGCATCAAGAAACATACAATACCATGTGTAAACTAGATAGCTGGTGAGACGTTGTTATATAACTCAGGAGGCACAGCCTGGTGTTGTGATGACCTAGAGGGGTGGGATGGGAGGAGAGGTAGGAGGCTCAAAAGGGAAGTGATCTATGTATAATTATGGCTGATTTGCTTTGTTAGATGGCAGAAACCAACACAACATTATAAAGCAATTTTCCTCCAATTAAAACATTTTTTAAAAGACAAAAAAAGGGTCCTTTTAACATAGGTTGATGGCTCTGAGGCACTGTTAGGAGCAACAACAAAAGAAAAAGCTGCAAGTATTATATCAATTACATCTCTCAATTTTCATATGAACACAAACAAAAATACCTGCCTAGGCAGATGGCAGGAGATGCACCAGGCTATTAACACTAATTATGAAAAGCATGTTGAATAAAATTGATGTGGTATGTTAGGGGTGCAGGTAAGTTCTTAACATGTTTATTTTGCAAAAAAACCACAAGAAATAGTTTGGATGTGATGAATGTTTATTACTTTACTTGTAGTTGATGTGTATACACCCTAATTCATAAAAATGTATTCATTAAATGTGTGCAATTTTTATATGTGTGCGTGTGTGTTAGTGACGCAATCATGTCTGACTCTTTGCGACCCCATGGACTGTAGCCCACCAGGCTCCTCTGTCCATGGGATTCTCTGGGCAAGAATAACTGGAGTGGTTTACCATTCCCTTCTGCAGGGATCTTTCCAACCCAGGGATCAAACCCAGGTCTGCTGCTTTGCAGGGAGTTTCTTTACCACTAGCATCACCTGGGAAGTCTTTATAGAAGTATACCTCAATAAAATGGAGAAAAAGCCATTCCTTGGCTGTGCTAAGAGAGAACTGCATTTGTATTGAGCAAATTGAAAATGTTAGCATCAGCCATTCACTTGCTTTGTGACTCTAAGTCATGAATCATCTCTAAGACTCAAACTTTTCACTTTAAAAAGAGGCCAATAACTATCTCAGTAATAATGCAAGTAACAATAATGATAGCATTCATAATGAAGTAAGGAACATTCACTGAATGCTTACTGGAGTGTCAGGGAATGTGGAAATGCCTTTATGGGAATGACCTCTTTTTACCCTCACAAACATTGGCTGCCATAGGTATTATTCACTCTATGCAGCAGGACTGTCATTAAGATTAAATGAGGCAGAATATCAGGAAATAATACTTTTGTGAGCTAAAATGTGACTCAGAAACCTAAGTAATTATTAGTAAATTTGATTCTGTCCTCCCAGCATAACGTAGTGGGTTCATTTAGAATTTACATGCCTAGAACCAGGATGCAGGAACCGTAATTCTTATTCTTTGGTCTTTCCTTCCTTCATTTAGCAACAATTTGTAACTGCTTACTATGTGTGAGGCACTGTTGCTGATGTGTGGGATAAATCACTGAACAAAACACAGATCTCCACAACTGTGAAGGTTTCATTCTGTTGCGAGGAGAAAGACAAGGAAACTAGGTGGTCAATTCATCTCAGTTTTCCTGGAACTCTCCTGGTATTAAAATTTTAAAGTTTCTCACTCTAGGAAGTCTCAGTCCCAGGCGGTGTGGGGTGGTTGCTCACTCTGGAGAAGATACAATGAGCAAATGGTAAACCATGCTAGAACTTTACAAATGATATGGAATAACAGAGACAGTAGGGCCTGGGGCATGGGGGACTTGAGGGCAGGGGCCAGGATATTAAATTAGTAAGAGGTCAGCGTAGGAAAGGTTGATTGAGTAGGTAACGTGTGAGCAAAGATTAGCAGGAGCTTAAGGGGTCACCCCAACTGATATCTGGAAAGAAGAGAATTCAGGAAGAGGGAGTAGCCAAGTGGAAAGGCCTGAGGTGAGACTGTATCGGGGATGTCTGAGGAGCAGCAGATTCCAGAACTGCTGGGGAGCTGAATATTTCTCATGAGGTTTGGTCAGACTCTTGACTGTGCAAATCTGGGAAAGCTGACAAAAATCCCTCTCCACACAATTTAGATGAGGGCCCAGATTCCACAGCAGAGTTCTAGCAGTCAGAGTGTGAGGAGTAGGGAGAGGAGCCTAGATGCAAATCAGTGCTACAGTAGCCCCTCCTTATTCGCTGTTTCACTTTCTGCAGTTTCAGTTACCTGAGGTTAACCACAATCTGAAAATAATAACCGGAAAATGGCAGAAACAAACCATTCCAAGTTTTAAATTGCACGGTGTTCTGAGTAGGATGATGAAATTTCATGCTGTCCTGCACCATTCCACCTGGGATGTGAGTTGAATCATCTCTTTGTCCAGTGGATCCCACCTTATAGTCACTCAGTAGCCAGCTCAGGTAGCAGATCAACTGCTGAGGTATCACAGGCTTGTGTCCAACTAAACCTTATTTTACTTAGTAATGGCCCCCAAACACAAGAGTAGTATAGCTGGCAATTTAGATACACCAAAGAGAAGCCACAAAGTGCTTCCTTTAAGTGAAAAGGCAAAACTTTATGGAGAACAGTGTTGAGATTCCTTAAAAAACAGGAAATAGAAATGCCATATGGCCCAGCAATCCCACTGCTGGGCATACACACTGAGGAAACCAGAATTGAAAGAGACACATGTACCCCAATGTTCATCACAGCACTGTTTACAATAGTTAGGACAGTGGAAGCAACCTAGATGTACATTGGCAGATGAATGGATAAAAAAAGCTGTGGCACATATACAGTATAAAATACGTGTATAATATACACTATAAAATACGTGTGTGTGTGTATACACACACACACACACACACAATACGCTGACAGCTATAAAAAAGAATTTATTTGAGTCAGTTCTAATGAGGTGGATGAAATTGGACCTTATTATACAGAGTGAAGTAAGTCAGAAAGAAAAACACCAAATACAGTATATTAACACATATATCAGCTGGAAAAGAATCCGCCTGCAATGTGGGAGACCTGGGTTCGATCCCTGGATTGGGAAGATCCCCTGGAGAAGAGAAAGTCTACCTACTCCAGTATGCTGGCCTAGAGAATTCCACGGACTGTATAGTTCATGGGGTCGCAGAGTCAGACACAACTGAGTGACTTTCACTTTCAGTTTCATGGAGTTTAGAAAGATGGTAATGATGACCCTATATACAAGACAGACAAAGAGACACAGATGTAAAGAACACACTTTCAGATGCTGTGGGAGAAGGCGAGAGTGGGATGATTTGAGAGAATAGCATTGAAACATGTATATTACCATATGTGAAATAGATCGCCAGTCCAAGTTTGACGCATGAAACAGGGCACTGAAAGCTGGTGCACTGGGACAACCCAGAGGGATGGGATGGGGAGGCGGGGGTTCGGGATGGGAGGACACATGTACCCCCATGGCTGATTCACGTCAGTGTATGGCAAAACCTACCACAATATTGTAAAGTGATTAGCCTCCAATTAAAAAAAAGTATTTTTAAAAGGAGGGAAAAAATGTTCACTGAGGTTGTTAATAAGAATAAAACTTCTAGTCATAAAATTATGAAGAAAAAGAAATTCCTGCTACTTTTATGGTCACATCTCAAAGTGCAAAAGTTGTAGTCAAAAAAGTATGTGATAAATGCTTAGCTAAAACAGAAAAAGCGTTAAAGGCACAAAATATTTTGAGAGAGAGGGACTACATTCATATAACTTTCATTACAGTATATTAATTGTTCTATTTTTATTAGTTACTATTATGTCTTACTGTGCCTAATTTATAAATTAAATTTTAACATAGTTATGTATGAATAGGGGAAAAAAAAACATTTGTAGGGTTTGGAACTACCAACAATTTCAGGCATTCACTGGGGGCTTTACAGTGTATCCACCACAGATAAGTGGGGACTACTATATGATCTGCCTTGGTTTTAATGGCTACCTGTTGAGATGATGTGAGGTGAAGAACAGCAAAATTTAATTTTAAAAGTTAAATTATCTAGAGGGAGAAGGGAGGGAAAGAGATGTGGAAGGATGGGGACAGAGACAGGAAGGGAGAGACAGAGACAGACATCCTTAAAAAGGGTTGTGGGGGCATTTTTAACAGATAAAGCATTTTGGAGTAAATCATATCATTTTAAGGTGAACAACAAAGAACTGCATTTTTAAAAGCCCGATAGTGAATTTCACTGTGGTTTAATATATGTTTGTGCTGTGCTTAGTTGCTCAGCCTTGTCCAAATCTTTGCGAGTAAAATATGTGTTTACTTAATCATAAATATGTGATTCAACTACATATGAATGAGTCAGTTATGTGTGTGCATGCATGCTCAAGTCACTAAGTCATGTCCAACTCTTTGTGACCCCATGGACTATACAGCCCACCAGACTCCTCTGTCCATGGAATTTCCCAGGTAAGAATACTGAAGTGGGTAGCCATTTCCTTCTCCAGGGAATCCTTCTGACTCAGGGACTGAACCTGAGTCTCCTGCACTGGCAGGTGGATTCTTTACTGCTGAGCCACCAGGGTTAAAAATTGGGTGTGGATTAGAGAACCCGCAGGAAGAGATTAATTTTTTATGCTTCATCATAAAATTCCCTATGTAATGGATGAGGTTGAAAAAATGCTTTGTTTATTATAAATAGAAAATAAATAAAATACATCTAAAACATGAAAATAGACTTAGGGCTCTTTGTTATTAAATCATTTAATAAGGGATCTAACAAGTAAAAGACTCTAGTTTTCGCATCTTTAGGAATAGTATCTGCTCTTCAGACCTCCAACAATCATAATAATTTACATCCACTTCACACTTACTTACATGGCAGTTGGAATACTTACAGCTGTGAATACTTTTAATTTCACTTCTCAGATCTGTCATGAGAATTAAACAAATCAGTGTACACAAGAGTACTTTGAGAAACTCAAAAAGAGTCATAGAGAAACTGGCTTTATTACTACAATATTATTTCCATTCTTGATAAAATAAAGTATTTCCTACCATGTTGCTTTCCTAATTAGAAGTCATATGCCTACCTAAAACCTTATAAGGACTTTTAGTAATTCTTATATCCTTACAGTAACAGTCCCAATTCAACTATCAATCTGCCTTATGATATGCATGCTATGATAATATTTTGGTAGCTATTTTTAAAAATAATAAAAGAAAAACACTGACATTAAGAACCTTGGAGTGTGTGTTTGTGTGTTTATTATATATCTCATTTCTGTACATCATCCATTCAATAAATAAACGCCCTAACCTGTGCAGTGGGCTTGTATATATGCTTAAGCACGGAGAAGAATGCAGAAATGCATGTAGCAAACACCTCAGACTCACGTCCACTGAGTTGGTGATGCTATCTAACCATCTCATCCTCAACGGCCCTCTTTTCCTACTGCCCTCAATCTTTCCCATCATCAGGGTCTCTTCCAATGAGTTGGCCCTTCACATCAGGTAGCCAAAGTACTAGAGCTTCAGCTTCAGCATCAGTCCTTCCAATGAATATTCAGGGTTGATTTCCTTTAGGATGAACTGGTGTGATCTCCTTGCTGGCCAAGGGACTCTCAAGAGATTTTGCCAATACCACAGTACAAAAATGTCAATTCTTCTACACTCGGCCTTTTTTATGGTCCAATTCTCACATCCATAGTACTGGAAAAACCACAGCTTTGACTAGATGGACCTTTGCTGGTGAAGCAATGTATCTGCTTTTAAATCACTGTCTAGGTTTGTCATAGCTTTCCTTCCAATAAGCTGCTGCTGCTGCTGCCAAGTTGCTTCAGTCATGTCTGACTCTTTGCGACCCCATAGACGGCAGCCCATCAGGCTCTGCCATCCCCGGGATTCTCCAGGCAAGAATACTGGAGTGGGTTGCCATTTCCTTCTCCAGTGAATGAAAGGGAAAAGTGAGAGTAAAGTCGCTCAGTCGTGTCTGACTCTTAGCGACCCCATGGACTGTAGCCTACCAGGCTCCTCCATCCATGGGATTTTCCAGGCAAGAGTACTGGAGTGGGGTGCCATTGCCTTCTCCGTTCCAATAAGCAATAATCTTGTAATTTCATGGCTGCAGTCACAGTCCTCAGTGATTTTGGATCACAAGAAAACGAAATCTGCCACTGTTTCCATTTTTTCCCCATCTATTTGCCATGAAGTGATGTGACCAGATGCCATGATTTTAGTTTTTTTAATGTTGAGTTTTAAGCAAGCTTTTTCATTCTCCTCTTTCACCTTCAAGAGGCTCTTTACTTCCTCTTTGCTTTCTGCCATTAGAGTGGTGTCATCTGGATATCTGAGGTTGTTGATACTTCTCCCAGTAATCTTGATTGCAGCTTGTGGGTCATCCAGCCAGCATTTCACATGATATATTCAGCATATAAGTTAAATGAGTAGGGTAACAATATATAACTTTGACATACTTCTCTGCCAGTTTGAAACGCGTCCATTGTTCCATGTCTGGTTCTAACTGTTGCTTCTTGACCTGCATATAGATTTCTCAAGAAGCAGGTAAGGTGGTCTGGTATTCCCATCTCTTTAAGAATTTTCCACGGTTTGTTGTGATCCACACAGTCAAAGGCTTTAGTGTAGTCAATGAAGCAGGAGTAGATGTTTTTCTGGAATTCTCTTGCTTTTTCTGTGACCCAGTAGATATCGGCAATTTGACACCAATGCATACAGATCAGAAAGGGTAAAATGTTAAAAGACTGACATTACCAACTGTTGTTGAGTTTGTGGGGAACACAAAACTCATTCATTGCTGGTGTACAGGCAAAATTGTTAACCCACATTGGGAAAATTGTATGGCAATACTTTATAATGTTACATGTATTTGTACACTAAGACCCAGTGATTCTATTTCTCAATGTTTACTCGAGAGAAATATAGGCCTTTGCAAAAATGTGTACTGGAGTGCGCACAGAAATGTCATTCAAAACAGCCTCAAAATGGAAGCAAAAACTGGTACATGAATAAACAGATTATGATATATGGTACATTATACCATGGAAAGCAATCTATCAACAGAAAGGAATAATACAATTGATGCATGCAATAACATAGAGAAATCTCGAATGCTTTATGCTAGAGTAAGACAAGTACAATGAAAAAGATTTCGTTTGTATGAAATGTTATCAAAGGCAGACATATTATGTAAGAAAGTATTCTTAATAGTTGCCTGAGTCCCAGGATGGAATAGGAGACTGAATGCAAGGGATCATGAGGAAATTTTTTAGGATTATAGAACTGTCCTGTATCTGGACTATGTACATGCAATTGTATACTATTACCAAAATCCTTCAAAATTTACACTTAAAATTGGTGAACATTATTGTGTATTACTGTATATAAAACAATACATTAGTAAACAATAAACAGGGAAAAGCTGATAGGCAAGTATCATTGGACATTAGGAAAAAATGCTAATCAAAACCATAACGAGATCTCACTAAACTCCACCAGAATGATTAAAAGAAGAAAGAAAAAGGACTGACAACTGCAAATGTTGGTGAAGATGATGAACAATCAAAACTGTTATACAACGTTGGTGGCAGTGTAAAAGTCTATAGAACACTTTGGCAAAGGCATGCCAATTTTTCATAAAATTAAAAAATTTCATAAAATTAAAATTCCTTCCTATGAACCAGCAATTACACTCCCTAAGTATTTATTGAAGAGAAATGAAAAAATATATCCACAGACCTGTACATGGATGTTAATAACAGCTTTATTTATAACAGCCACAAATTAGAAACAGAAATTCAAGTATCCATCTGCAGGAGAATGGGTAAATTATTTGTGATAGGTTCATATGATAGAACGTTACTCAGTAATAAAAAGTATTGAAACACTGATAGATCAAATGGAGAGATCTGAAATGAGTTTTCTTATTAAAGAAAAGAGCTATACACAAAAGACTACATATTACATTATCCCATTCACATGACGTTCTAGAACATATACAACTAACTGTGGCAGAAAAATAATAATGAATCCCTCTGGGGTTGGAATGGGAAAATATGGGGGGACAATGATAGTACTTTATAACTTGATAGGGGTTTGCATTACACAGGTGTATAAATTGGTAAATTCTCATGTAAGTATACTTAAGAATTTTAAATCTCACTGTATGCAACTTTCACCTCAAAAGAAATAAAACTGTCAACAAATATTAAGTTCTAGCTTAAAAGTGATAGTTAAAATGCTGTATCATATAATGATGTACATGTGTGCTAAGTCACTTCAGTCATGTCCGACTCTGTGATCCTATGGACTATAGCCCACCAGGCTCCTCTGTCCAAGGGATTCTCCAGGCAAGAACACTGGAGTGGGTTGCTAAGCCCTCCCCCAGGGGATTTTATCGACCCAGGGATTGAATCCACATCTCTTACATCTCCCACACTGGCAGGCAGATTCTTTACCACTAGTGCCACCTGGGAAGCCATACATATGTATATACATGTAGGATTCCGAAATGAATCAACAAAAGAGTCCAAAATGCAGTACTTGGATGCAATCTCAAAAACGACAGAATGATCTCTGTTCGTTTCCAAGGCAAACCATTCAATATCAGGGTAATCCAAGTCTATGCCCCGATCAGTAACGCTGAAGAAGCTGAAGTTGAACAGTTCTATGAAGACCTACAAGACCTTCTAGAACTAATGCAAAAGTAGGAAGTCAAGAAATACCTGGAGTAACAGGAAAATTTGGCCTTGGAGTACAGAATGAAGCAGGGCCAAGGCTAATACAGTGAGATTTAAAGTTCTGCCAAGAGAACGCACTGGTCATAGCAAACACCCTCTTCCAACAACACAAGAGAAGATTCTACACATGGACATCACCAGATGGTGGACACCGAAATCAGATTGATTATATTCTTTGCAGCCAAAGATGAAGAAGCTCTATACAGTCAGCAAAAACAAGACCAGGACCTGACTGTGGCTCGGATCATGAACTCCTTATTGCCAAATTCAGACTGAAATTGAAGAAAGTGGAGAAAACCACTAGACCATTCAGGTATGACCTAAATCAAATCCCTTTTGACCATACAGTGGAAGTGAGAAATAAATTTAAGGGACTAGATCTGATAGACAGAGTGCCTGATGAACTATCGATGGAGGTTCATGACATTGTACAGGAGACAGGAATCAAGACCATCTCCATGGAAAAGAAATACAAAAAAGCAAAATGGCTGTCTGAGGAGACCTTACAAATAGCTGGGAAAAGAAGGGAAGCAAAAAGCAAAGGAGAAAAGGAAAGATATACCCATTTGAATGCAGAGTTCCAAAGAATAGCAAGGAGAGATAAGAAAGCCTTCCTCAGCAATCAGTGCAAAGAAAGAGGAAAACAATAGAATGGGAAAGAGTAGAGATCTCTTCAAGAAAGCTAGAGATACCAAGGGAACATTTCATGCAAAGATAGGCTCAATAAAGAACAGAAATGGTAGGGACCTAACAGAAGCAGAAGATATTAAGAAGAGGTGGCAAGAATACACAGAAGTACTGTAAAAAAAAAAAAATCTTTATGACCCAGATAATCACGATGGTGTGATCACTCACCCAGAGCCAGACATCCTGGAATGTGAACTCAAGTGGGCCTTAGAAAGCATCACTACGAACAAAGCTAGTGGAGGTGATGGAATTCCAGTTGAGTTATTTCAACTCCTGAAAGATGATGCTCTTAAAGTGCTGCACTCAATATGCCAGCAAATGTGGAAAACTCAGCAGTGGCCACAGGACTGGAAAAGGTCAATTTTCATTCCAATCCCAAAGAAAGGCAATGCCAAAGGATGGTCAAACTACCACACAATTGCACTCATCGCACACGCTAGTAAAGTAATGGTTAAAATTCTCCAAGCCAGGCTTCAGCAATACGTGAACCGTGAACTTCCAGTGTCAAGCTGATTTTAGAAACGGCAGAGGAACCAGAGATCAAATTGCCAACATTTGCTAGATCATCGAAAAAGCAAGAGAGTTACAGAAAAAACATCTATTTCTGCTTTATTGACTATGCCAAAGCCTTTGACTGTGTGGATCACAATAAACTGTGGAAAATTCTGAAAGAGATGGGCATACCAGACCACCTGACCTGCCTCTTGAGAAACCTGTATGCAGGTCAGGAGGCAACAGTTAGAACTGGACATGGAACAACACACTGGTTCCAAATAGGAAAAGGAGTACGTCAAGGCTGTATATTGTCACCCTGCTTATTCCAGTTTGTCATGGGTTGAAGCTCACCAGAAATTATATGCTTTTGAGCATCACTTGAACCAGAAGGGCACTTTTAGCAAATAGTTGAAGGGGACAGTACCTTTTTAGGTGGGGAACTGCACACAGCATGGCCTCAAGATGGACCTGCCTGTCTCCTTTCAACTCTCAAATGAACCTTTCTTTCTTACTCCCACCGAGTCCTGTGGACTGCACTCAAGATTTATGCATCGACCATGAAAATGGTGATCAACTCCCTTCAAATTGCATCCCTCCTTCAGTAGACTGTCTTCACTACTTCTACATACTGTACACATGCGGAAGGATGACGACCTAGAGAGAAAAAGGTGGTTCAGATCTATCTTCATTTCAAAGGAATTACCCTTCTCTTTTTGAATCTGTACCTGTTCAACTTTTAGAAATGGAAGCCAGAGTTCTCCTGACCACTGCCAAGGACAGACCCTCCAGCAGTCTGTTGCAATCCAAGGAGGCCTGTCCACGTGGCAGGCAATACCGAGTTTCTGCCGAGTCAGAGGCCTCCACTGTGTTCTTGTGCACTGGCTTTTGGAACTCAAGTAAAGGCCCTTTCATTTCGGGTGAGATTCCTCTTGGTAGATTGGACCTAGCCTGGTCTTTGGAGAGAGATCAAGCCCTGAGCCTTTGGAGTGGGAGCACTGACTCCAAGGGCCTAGACAACCAGAGAACTAACCCTAGGGAGTAGCAAATAGTGAGAACTCACACAAATGAAACCACTTAAATCGAAGACCCAGAATCACACAACCACCAGCAGCACCCTGTGCAGGACATGTCATCTAAACCACAAACAAACCAAAAATACAAACCCAGTCATCAGCAGACAGGATCACCACCTCACTCAGCCGTGCCCATCAGAGGACAATGAAACAAACAAACAAACAGACAAACAGAAACTCAGCACAAATCTCACCCTATATGAAGCTTCCACAAACCACTGGACCAAACTGAGGAGGGCAGAAACCAAAAGGAAGAGAGAACCCAACCTTGAAGCCCGGGACAAGGAGACCTCAAACACAGTAAGTTAACAAAAATAACGAAAAGGCAGAGAAATACTACACAAATGAAGGAACAAACTAGAAACACAGAAGTCCAAATAAATGACGATGAAATAGGCAAACTACCTGAAAAGAATTCAGAATAAAGATAGTAAAGATGACCAAAAACCTTGAAAACAAAATGCAAGAATCAATTAAAAAACACCTAGAAGAATTAAAGAATAAGCATACAGAGACAAGCAACACAAATTGCTGAAATTAAAAATACGCTAGAAGGAATTAGTAGCAGATTATCTGAAGCAGAAGAACAAATCAGTGAGCTGGAAGATAAAATGGTGGCAATAACTTCTGAAGAGCAGAATAAAGTAAAAAGAAAGAAAAGAACAGAGGATAGTCACAGATACCTCTGGGACAAATATCAAATGCACCAACATTCGAATTATAGGGGTCCCAGAAGAAGAAGAGAAAAAGAAACGGTATGAGAAAATTTTTGAAGAGATTATAGTTGAAAATTTCCCCAACATGGGAAAGGAGATAGTCAAGTCCAAGAGGCACAAAGATTCCCATAAATGATAAACCCAAGGAGAAACATGCCAAGACACACACTAACCAAACTAACAAAGACTAAACACAAAGAAAGAATATTAAAAGCAGCAAAGGAGCAGCAACAAGTAACAAAGAATCAAATTCCCATATGCTTAACAACTGATCTTTCTGCAGAAACTCTGCAAGCCAGAAGGGAATGGCAGGACATATTTAAAGTACTGAAAGGGAAAAATCTACAACCAAGATCACAGTACCCAGCAAGGATCTCATTCAAAATTGATGGATAAATAAAAAGCTTTTCAAACAAGCAAAAGTTAAGAGAATTCAGTACCACCAAACCAGATTGCCAACAAATGTTAAATGGACTTATATAGTCAAGAAATACAAGAGAAGAAAAAAGATCTACAAAATCAACATCAAACAATTAACAAAATGGCAATAGGAACATATATATCAATAATTACTTTAAATGTAAACGCATTATATACTCCAATCAAAAGACACAGACTGGCTGAATGGATACAAAAACAAGACCCATATATATATACTGTCTACAAGAAACCCACTTCAGACCTAAAGACACATATAGACTGAAAGTGACAAGATGGAAAAATATATTCCATGCAAATGGGAAGCAAAAGAAAGCTGGAGTAGCAATCCTCATATCAGACAAAATAGACCTTAAAATAAAGAGGGTTACAAGAGATAAGGAAGGACACTACACAATGATCAAGTGATCAATCCAAGAGGAAGACATAACAATTGTAAATATCTATGCACTCAACATAGGAGCACCTCAATACATAAGACAAACACTAACAGACATAAAAGGATAAACTGACAGTAACACAATAATAGTAGGAGACTTTAACACCCCACTCACACCAATGCCAATGGACAGATCATTAAAACAGAAAATTAAAAAGGAAACACAAGTCTTAAATGATACATTAGATGAGATGGATCTCATTGCTATCTTCAGGACATTCCATCCAAATGCATAAGAATACACCTTCTTCTCAAGTGCACATGGAACAATCTCCAGGATAGACCACATCTTGGGTCACAAATCAAACCTCAGCAAATTTAAGAAAATTGAAATCGTATCACACATCTTCTCTAACCTCAATGCCATGAGACTAGATATTAATTACAAGAAAAAAATGTAAGAAACAAACATATAGACATTAAACAGTTCAGTTCAGTTCAGTTCAGTCACTCAGTCGTGTCCGACTCTTTGCGACCCCATGAACCGCAGCACTCCAGGCTTCCCTGTCCATCACCAACTCCCAGAGTTTACCCAAACCCATGTCCATCGAGTTGGTGATGCAATCCAACCATCTCATCCTCTGTCGTCCCCTTCTCCTCCTGCCCCCAATCCTCCCAGCATTAGGGTCTTTTCCAATGACTCAACTCTTTGCATAAGGTGGCCAAAGTATTGGAGTTTCAGCTTCAACATCAGTCCTTCCAATGAACACCCAAGACTGATCTCCTTTAGGATGGACTGGTTGGATCTCCCTTCAGTCCAAGGGACTCTCAAAAATCTTCTCCAACACCACAGTTCAAAAGCATCAATTCTTCAGTGCTCAGCTTTCTTCACCGCCCCCCCAAATCTCACATCCATACAAGCAGTGGAGAAACAGACATAGAAAATAGACTTATGGACTTGGGGAGAGGGGAGGAGAGGGTGAGATGTATCGAAAGAGTAACATGGAAACTTACATTACCATATATAAAATAGAGAGCCAACGGGAATTTGCTGTATGGCTCAGGAAATTCAAACAGGGGCTCCGTATCAATCTAGAGGGGTGGGGTGGCAGGAGAGATGAGAGGCAGGTTCAAAAGTGAGGGGATATATGTATATCTATGGCTGACTCATGTTGAGGCTTGACAGAAAACAACAAAATTCTGTAAAGCAATTATCCTTCAATAAAAAAAATAAGTTAAAAAAAATAAATGGAACTCATAAGTTATACTGAAGATTTCAGAGAGTCAGGCGCTTCAAGGGTGTTCTAAGAACATGACTAGTGTGCAGTTAAGGACACTTTGAACGCCACTCTCAAACTGAACCTAACTCTAATAACAAATCACCAACATTCCTGGAGACTCTTACTCACCTGCACAGCCACTGCTTGCACATTTTGAAAGTGAACAGTACCTGCCTGGAAAGGAGGACACTGCACACAGGAAGTCTTTAATGTGTAAGCACAGCACAGTCCATTCTATATGCTTCCAAGTAGGTTTCATGTCTCTTGTTTCCACATCCTGAAGGCTCCATGCAAAAAATATCCAGAATCTGAGCAAATATTCACCCATTTTTTGTAACTTGCATCCCCCCTTAGTGGATATCCCCTCCATACCCCTCTATGCTAACATGAGCTATATGAGGGTGCAGAGAGAAAAGCATCTCGTATTTCTCTCTTCTCCTCATAGGTATCATCTTACCCTCTGTAAACTCTCTATGTTCACATTGTGAGAGGACCGCTGACATCTTCCCAAGGATGCTAGAGGCACAAATGACACCGGGGTCATTATGACATCAAGGCAGGCAGTTCAGGGCCACCCACAACCCCATCCACATCACTGGTCCAGAGGCCACCACAAACAATGTTATTGTGAGCCTTACTCTACACAGGCAGGCCGTTCACAGGGAGTCTAATTGAACAGCACCTGACTGGGCAAGGCACTGCACACAGCAAGGCTCCAAGGGGAAGGACACACTCTGTGTCCCTCTCAATATCTCATGAAGCTTTGAGAAACCTACCCACCACATCCCTATGACTGCACACAATATTTTCTATACTCCTAAAAAATATTGTCTCACTGCCCTTCAATTTTCATCCTGCTCTCTTTGGGAACTTCCTCACAAGCTCTGTGTACACCTGGAGAACGTTGAGATCCCAGAAATAATCAGCATGTTCAGGTTCTATACTAAACTATTGAAAATGATCCTTTCCTTTCCAGGTTATCAGATTTCAATATTTCAGAATGGACCACGGAAATCACAATCACGTGACAGATACCTATGCGGCTACTACAGCCATGCTGAATTTATGGAAGACAGCTTAGAGTCACTAGCAGCCCCATACCCAGGACTGATTCAGAGGCCACCACAAGTCATAATCCTGTTGCACATTACACAACCCAGAAAGGTGCTATGTACATCTAGTTTACATGAACAGTGTCAATCTGGGCAAGGCACTGTACACACCATGGCCTCATGGTAGAAAAATTCCTTAGGCACCACATTATACACTGCAGTGAAGTTTCTTTCCCTACTAGCACCATACCTTGATGACCGCACCCAAGATTTAGCTATGGACCTAGAAATAGTTGACCCACTATGCTCAAACATGGATCACACACCACTCTCAGGATCTCTTCACCTGTTCTCCTTGTATCTGCACCAGGAAGAGGTACCATGGTAAAAGCTTACTCCCTTTACTTAGTTTCCTAATAGGAACCGCACTTCCATTGTCTAAGCTGTAGGTGCTGATGCTGTCAGGAATATTCAAGGACTGGAAGCATCCACAAAATGCCTAGAATGCAGGAGGTTCCCTGGGCCCTCAAGACACCATGGCAAGAATCCCAAGGACATATGCAGCTCCAGCACTAGAACTACTCCAAGCTTAACCACAAATCTCATTCATTGTGAGCTTCATTCTATCCAGGCAGATACTTATTACACGAGGTCTACATGATCAGGACCTCTCTATTCAGGATATTGTACACAGCAGGACTCTCACTGATTGATCAAGCCAAGACTCTGGGCTGTCACAGAAGCACCTATGATCTCTCATTCCACTGCATCTTACAAGCTGCACTCAAGATATAACCAGATCCCTAGAGGATATCGACCCACTGATTGTAACCTGAATCTCTCCTTCACAAGATATCCACAGTCCACTTCTCTATGCCTTCTTGAGATGTACAAAAACCAAGACAGAGTGAGTGAGAGTGAGAGAGAGAGAGAGAGAGAGAGAACCTCTAGTACTTCTATCATCTCTTAGGAATCATCTTGCCTTCTGAAAAATCTTTGTCTTCACATTGTGAGGACAGAAAAATGAAATCATCCTGAGGACGCCTGAGCCACAAATTACTCCATGGGTCATTATGATATAAAGGCAGGAAGCTCAGTGAAACCTACAAATCCATCCATATCACTGGTCCAGAAAGCACCACAAATGGTGTTCTTGTGAGCCTTACTCTACCCAGCTGTGGCACAGTACACCGATTCTATGTGAACAGCACCTGTCTAGGCAGGGCACTGCACACAGCAGGGCTTCAAGGTGGAGGATTGCCCTTTTACCCTCACAGCCACACATACCTTTGCTCATTATATCCTGATGCTATAACAAAGATTTACTGATTTCCTTTTAAAACATGGGCACACTGTCATCCCAGTTGAATTTCTTCTCCTTGAGAATCTCTTCAGCTGGTTTACAGGTAGGAGAAATATGTGAACATGGGGCAAATTATCAGCAAGTAAGGTGAACGTGATTCTAGTAGCATTTACCTTTCCATTCTCTACATTATATGTTGTCAGGATACATTTAATAGGAGGCTTCCTGTGTGCTGTTTTCAGTCTTGCATGAATTCTATGTTCCTTAACAGCACCTGAATACAGGTGCCAGAGAGCTGGCAAGCCAGCTTTCAGGGATAATAGAAATTCATGTATCTCATTCATATGGAAATTCAATTTGGTGAACAGCAGCCATTTACAAGTCTCCTCCTTTCTGATATGTAAAGTAACTGTTACAATCCCAACCCCCTCTCTAGAGAATAATTCTAACCTCTGGCTTTCTAGATGACTTGTTAGACTTTTGATCTCTATCTCTGCTAAAAAGGGCTATCTGGTAAAAGAGTAAATATATGCCCACAATATGTTTAATAAATGCCTTTGTTCCACCAGAGCACTGGTCACCGTGTCTTTCCTCATTCTCTCTCTCTCTCTCTCTCTCTCTCTCTCTCTCTCTCTCTCTCTCTCTCTCTCGCTCTCGCTCTCGCTCTCTCTCTGTCTCGCTCTCTCCCTCTCTCCGTTTCAGGCTGCTTCCACGGAGCACAGGTGTCCACCGTGTCTACTTATTTGCCCAGGCTTTCAAGACCTCTTCGAGAGGGCGCCCTGAGCCTACGTAGATGGTGCTAGCTCTTTGTCCTAGACTTATATTGGCATACTGTGTAAACCAGGGAATATCAGCCTCTTGTCTTCCTTCTTTCCTTATCGGTCGACTCTGTACACCCAAATTCAGGTCCATTAAAGGACCACAACAATTGGAGCGCCAGAACAGGGACTTGGGATACAGCAGGTCGGGCAGAGTGACCCCGGAGAGCTTATTGAAGCTGGTAAGTACTAAAGACATGGGTATAACGGCGAGCCTATTGAAGCTGGTAAATATTAAAGACGTAAATATAACGACGAGAAATCCCAATCACTTTTTTACTTTACTTTATCACTTATTTTTACTTTATCACTTATTTAAAGCTCAGGGATTTTTAGTTTTACGCCAAAAAATAGAGACTGGCCTTCAAACAGTGGTTGAATGTAACCCTTGGTTCGCTGAAGAAAGCGATATTAATTTAGAAATTTGGCACCAGGTCAAAAGGAATGCTAAACAAGCCACCAAAAAGGGAAAAAACATTCCTACAGATTTCTGGCCTTTAATGGGCTCCTACTGAAACTGTGCTTCTGCCACTTAACCCTGGCCCTCCTGATATTCAGCAACAGGCAGAACACTTAGTAGTACATGAACATAAACTAAAAGATAAAACCTTACAAAAGGCCCAATTGGAACAACATAATATATTTGCTAATCCTCCCTCGGTTGTTCCAAGCGTTCCCCGTCTGTCAGCAGACGCAAATTTAAAAGCAGCTCCTTTGCTAAAACCTAACGATTCTAGCAAAGACTCATCTAGTACACCTTTTGATATTAAAATTAACACCTTTCTAAATAACAATGATGAGTTTTTACCACATACTCTTAATTGTAAAAATCTGCTACCTGCCCACTCTCCTTTGCGACAGAGGCTTTCTAAATTGATGACTTTAAAATCACAGGTCTCTGAAGCCGATGGTTTTTCCGCTTTTCCAGTTTTAAGAAATCCTGATGCTCAAGGGCACGTAATACCTCAATATGAGGCTATTAACTTTTATCATATGCAACAAATAAAAAAGGCTATAACTATGTATGGCCCACATTCACCTTTTACTAAAGTACTTCTAAATTCTATTACATCCACTCTAGGAAATTTTGTTCCCCGTGATTGGCATACTTTAATAAAACCTCTCCTTAAACCAGGAGAATATCTTCAATGGACAATGTGGTTTCATGACATAGCCAGAGACCATGCTAACAGAAATGCTGGAGATGACGCTCCCCAAAATCAAATTACTTTTGAGGTGGTAACTGGTACAGGACCATTTGACGCTTTAGAAGCTCAAGTACAGTGCCCTCCTTTGTTGCATAAACAGATAAAAACAGTGGCCCTTGAGGACTGGGAGCGAATAACTCCTCAAGGGGAGCCTACAGGTAGCTACACTAAAATATTGCAAGGACCTAATGAAACATAGGCTAATTTTTTAGTTAGATTACAAACTGCTATTTCCCGTACTGTAATTGGAAAAGCTAAAAGACAACTAGAAAAACTACTTGCTTATGAAAATACAAATCAGAAATGCCAAAAAGCCATAGCTCCTATTCAGGAGACAGAGACTATTATAGATTATTTGAAGGCTTGTCGCAATCTAAGATCAAAAACTCAAAAGATGCAAATGCTAGCTAAAACAATGGTTGCTGCCCTTAAAAAGGGAAATGAGAGGTGTTTTACATGTAAAGATAAAAGCCATTTAAAAAGGGATTGCTCTAAGAAGGTTAATAATAAACCCCCCAAAATCTGCCCTTGCTACTGTAGAAAAATGCTTTGGGCCAAAGATTGTAGATCTAAATTTCACATTAAAGGGAAACCGATTACAAAAAACTCCAAGCAGGGGACCCCTCAGATCGCCACCAACAATAACCAGGGACAAATTCCATCTTTTCCATCAAACCCTCAAACAGTCCCCTCTCCAATACCCACCAGACTGTTTGAAGCCCTGCCCCCACAAACTTTCCATCTTTTATTGGCCGCTCTAGTTTGAATTCTAAAGGAATTACTGTTCACCCTGGAGTAATTGATTCAGATTATAGAGGAAAAATTCAAATTGTGATGTCATCCCAGATTTTATGGCAATTTAAAAAGGGAGACAAAATGGCTCAATTATTTCTTTTTCCTTACATTTCTATTAACTCCTCTAAAGATGTAAGGATGGGCAGATTCGTCAGTACAGATCAAAAACAATCCTTGTGGACTTCATTAGCATCTGAATTTGCCTGACCAAATATAAATATCAAAATTAATGGTAAAAAATTTTCTGGTCTCCTCGACACTGGATCTGATATTACTATCATTTCCAAACATTTATGGCCCAAATCTTGGCCTATTCAAAAAATTTCTTGCCAAATTGCAGGAATTTCTCAAACTAAAGTACAGGAGGTTTATCATAGTATTCAAATATATCCATGTGAGGGACCAGAAGGCCAACCTACAACATTAAAACTTTATGTGATAGATGCCCCCCTTAATTTAATAAGAAAAAACTTTACTCACCCTGTTATAGCCACGCGTTCTGGGAAACAAACTCACTCAGAAGGACAATGCAGGTAGCGGAGTGCCATTTATTGCACCAGCGGGCCCAAGGCAGGGTCTTCTCTTAGCCAAAGACCCCGACCAGCATTTGTAAAAATCTCTGATACTCCATATGTACTGTCCAAACTCACCACGCCTATTCCTTGAGACTTACATAAACTAGAAAGGATAAATGCAATCACAGTAATTCCATCATTCGTGCGTTGTGTGTTCAAACAGTTAAACAATTGGCCAATAATCAATAAGCCCAAGGTTACACTCTGAGAGGTACACAAAAATTTATGGCCTGTCTAGAGACAGGGGTGATTAGTGTATCACAATTAAACATTTTGCCTGGAGAACTTCTTATTCTTTGACTTATCAGAAAGTTAGGGAACAATATGAGGACCATTTATACATTCACAATGGGAGGAATTATCACCAGTTCGTGTTATTTTGAGGACAAACAGCATACTAGCGAAATGCAGTTCCATAGGATTGGAACTATGATCTTGGCCCCACACCTTTGGCATGACTGGCTTTGCAGAAATTAATTTCCCTATCCTTTTCTGAAATCTATTCAACAAGAACGAACAATAGCAACTCTGGCAAGAATCCTCCTCTATACACAAAGAAAAAATGGTTTTGAGCTCTCAAGTGATAATGATAAATACAAGTGTCATACTTATCTTTTCACAGCCACTGAAAGACAGGGTGAGCGTGGCTAAGTTGCAGGATTTATTATGATGGCTTTAGTGGTTAAGCGGTGGCACAATTAAGCTGAATTTCATATAACCTTGCTGGATGGGTTTTATCCTGTCTTAACAAACTACCTGCCACAATGGAAGAATTCAAACCTAGGACTTAATGAAATGGAAAACTGGACCATGGGACTCCTGGCAATCCTGTGTCCATCCGGCAAGAGAAGTGGGGATGCTGGTGCAATACTTTGATCTTTTCCTGGTTGCCTGCTGAAGCTCAGGATCTCCAGGTTTTTAATTTCCCTCTCGAATGGCCTGGGGCTTCCTGGGGCCTGCTGTGTCGGCTTTGGCCTGGATCTCTTGAGGATTGGAAGAGACACAGCAGACGTCAAGAAGCAGTCTGTTGAACCTGGGAGGATTCTGTTCTGGAACAGCGGGCGTCACCAGCCCTCGTTCCCGTCTCTTTGGTGGCCCCACGTACAGTCCAGGAGTTCTGGGACGAGCGCATACCCCAGATTGTGCCCGTTGTGGGAGTTTGGAGAGGCCCTCTTTATCCGGCTGGTTTTGCCTGGGTTCGTCCTCCTTCTAGGAGGTTTCACGCTGAAGCTGGCTGCCTGCGGGAACCCAGGCTCCCCTGGCTTCTGGCCTCTATGCAGTTGGCAGAAACTCAGCATCACCGACACATCTGGAGATGAAAACCTATCACCTGAACTCTAAGCCGGAAGGTGTCCGCAGTGGTCTCCTCCTCGGATGATTTGGTAGGATCTCCTGGTTACAGTTACCCCATCGCTATGCTTTTCCGTTTTCTAAAATGCATTTTTCCTCTGTTTGTTTCTGAAACTGTCATTCTTTCTAAGGTGAAAACTATTTTCTTCTACTCAGAGACCCAAAACCATTCAAGACTTCATTAGTCAATCATACCTCATTGCTGGATGGGTTTTCTCAATTTTAAAATGGATTCAGTAACTGCAATAGAACTGGTCAATAAAACATTACGATTAGCAGCTACACATCATTTGAAGGTGTTATTCCATAGAGAAAAAATCACTTGGCAAATGAAAAGTTACTGATAATCATTGACGTTCTTTTAAAGTGTTATAAAATCATGTTTATACTGAAAATAAAAGTCCTGGTTTCCCTGGTGGCTCAGTGTAAAGAATCCATGGTTTTTGATCCTGGGTTGGGAAGATCCCCTGGAGGAGGAAAGGCAACCCTATTCCAGTATTCTTGCCTGGAAAATCCCATGGACAGAGGAGCCCGGCAGGCTACAGCCACGAGTGTGCCAAGTCAGACGCACTCAGCGACTAAACAGCAGCAGAAAGTCTGGCTGTTTGATTAGACTGAAAGAGTTCGCTGGTGTCTGAAAGCATGAGGGGTGCCTATGGGGGAGCACCATCTCCCTTGTTTAACTGCATAGCTCAGTGCCTCTTTTTGGAGACTGTGTCTGAAGCAGCAGGGCAGTTCCTGGAGTTTTTCAAGATTCATGTAAAAATCTACCACACAGATGTGCTTTGCTCTGTGCCCTGTGTTCTGGGTAGATGGAGCAGCCACAGGTGGTGCCTGAGGGCCAGGACGGGGGGTGGTGGGCAGAGCACTATGCCCCCCTCCCCTGGCCCCTTTTAAAAGAATCAGAGGTATACATGGTCTCAGCCAAGAGCTATCACACAAGCCATGGGGACTTGAGGATTTCTTCGGTGAAAGAATAACATATTTGTTTGGACATTAGTTTGAGTAAACTTTTTTGTGTTAGGCCAGTCAGGGAAATTAAGTGAACATAAAACACTGACATAAAGTATTTAGGCAATATGGTACCTTTGTTTAAAAAAAAAAAAACCACTGATTTTTTCCCCACCCACGAACACATGAAAAGTGCAGAAACCAGTTAAACTATGTGAATGGTATTTGCATACTTTAACAAACAAGACAAATTACAACAGAAACATATTCAAATTTCACCTGATTAAATATTTAGATTTCAGTCCTGAGCTTTTGATATTACATACAATATTAAAGTTATACCAAAAAGATTTTTAAATTAATTTGATTTGCATGCACAGAGATTCCAGCTAAAACTTGTTCATTTGGCCATTAATATTCTTTTTGTACCAGTAACACTTAGATTCTGCTATACAAAATTGTAATAACATACTGGATCTTCAAACTTGAGAACTAAATATTACATTCTTTTTACCCTGTGAAGAATAAATTCTACCTTAAAATAGTAATTATAATATTAAAAATTCATGACGTCCCAATGGTTTTGTGATCAAGTTATTAAAATGTTTTTGTCACTGTGAATCATTTGGGTTAGTACAAATATGACAGGATTGTTAAAAGGCTGCCTATAAATACATAACACTATTGCTGATTTTTAAAGTGTGAAAAAGGATTATATTAAAATAAGTTTTCTTTCATGTATAATAAATAGCAAATGCTGTAAAATAAAACCAAAGCATCTTGCATACAACTGCTAACTACCAGCCTTAGACAGGTTTTATTCTTTTATGCTTGACTGAAAACTCGGTGTAGTACAGAAAGTTAACAGCTACTGATGGAATTTATAAACTTAAATTATTCCAATATAGCCTCTTCTATGTCAAACATTTAAGATGTCAAGAACCGAACTAATATTAAACAGAACATAAATAAGACCGTAAATAAATAATGAAGAAAATAAAATCGTACGGTACAAACCACACATAATTCCTAAAAACTTTTTCATGGTCAGACTGAAAGCTGAGACAGCTGACCTTCATTAACTCTACATTAAATAAACTTCTGTTTTTTTCCACCTTTGAACCTTGACAAGGAGGATTCGGTTGCTCTTTACTCCAGTTCTCCTCGGTCACCAAACAGATGAACTGGCCGCCTCAAGGAAAAAACCCCTGTGCTCAGTCACTTCAACGAGGCAGGGTTTTTGTTCAAAAGTAGTGTCACGTCCCAGTTATCACTTCAGAGACGTTGTACATAAAATGGTGGGGACACTTTAGGAAAAGTCATTAAAGTTCTAGGCTCAGAATGGCTTGATTGAAATTCATGATATTCCTGAAAAATGAACTTTCCAAAAACATGTGGTAAATTGCTTCCAAATACAAATCATTAACCAGTGGGAAAAAAGGAAATTCAAGCTTAGGAAATAGAATTCATGTTTCTTTTTTTATGGACCCATTCCTTTAAGATGATTTCTGCATCTCTTAAACAAAAAAATTGATTTCACTTTTGCTACCTAAGGTGGCTCACCAAACACTGCCTCTTCCAGTATTACCGACCGGTAGCAAGTATGGCTTAACTTGCACAAAAACTGTTTATTTTAAAAGCCTTGAATCAGGTGGGGCTACACTGGGGATTTTTTTAAGAAGAAGTTCTTGAGTTGGGTAAGCTAAAATTCTCCACTGGAGGAACTTCAGTTGTGTTTCCTTGTTCGTCTGGAATATACTTTTTTTTTTTAACAAGTGACTCAGCCTTTACTATCAATTTCACAATCTCCCCAGCACTCTCTTCTCTTTGCATCCTAACTGCTTACCACAAGTTATAGACAGATTCCCTAAAAATAGACAGCTCAAGGTAACTTCTAGAAAATGTTAGAAGAAAATCTGTTTTACTGAGTATTTGGCAACCCCGAATCAGTGGACACCCCTTCCTCTGTTCTGGTTGCAGCATGTGCGGCCTGTACGCGTCTCCCCCGCATTTGCCAGCAATCCGTCCTCTGGAGCCCCGGGAGCCCCACCTTTTGTCCCACCGGGTACCATCCTCATGCCTAGCACCCCAACCCGCCTGGTTGCACGCCAGACACTGGGGTTTGAAACACTTACACTCACGCCGACTGAGAAGCAGCGGCTGCTCACTGACGTGCTGATTCAGTTTGTTTGGAGGCGAACTGGCCTTCTTCCCCTTTTCCAATCTCCCTGCCTTTAAAGTCACAACGTACCGCGCAGATGTGAAGTGTCGCCGAGAGAATGGCTCCTTTGCAATCCCATTCTTCTTATTCTCAGCTTTTGTTTTTATTTCCTTTAGAACAAATAGAAAAGGACAAAAAGGAAGATGCTTGTTCTCAGCACATTTAAAACGGTGTTTCTTGACAGAGGTGAGGGAGAATGAATGTGCCCTCTGTCCCACGTGGACCTGAGACCCCGACTGAGCGCTCCTGCTCCCGCGGAATGAGCAGCCCTCTGGCAAGCCAGGGTCACCTGGCCACCGCGCTGCCCAGCATCAGCAGGGCTCACAGTAGGACAAAGGAATCGAGAAACCGCCCTTCAGCTAAACCAAGTTATTGTCTCAACAGTGGGCCCAACGGGATACACGTGGGGTCCTGCCTCTATTCATTTCACCAAAATAAAGCCCATTGGCAACAACTGTACATTTGGTACGGTTGATCCCGTTTTGGTTACTGATACTTTTTTTTCTCTTTTTTTAAAACAAATAAGAATTATATTCAAGGTACTTTAACAAATTAACATGTTTGAAAATCTGACGTGAAATAAAAGCTTCTTTAAAAGATTGAACGGTATATTACAAAACAAAATCCCGAACAAGATACCATGGCCCCCTCTTTTGCCCTCCCTAAGAAAGAAGAGTGAAAAAACACGCACGAGCTCATCGGGCGATGTGATCACACGTCATCAGCGGGCAGGGACTGATGTTATACTTCGCTCTGTAAGTAGGCAATCTTCTCCCTGGAATCAGGGTGAGAAACAACCACCAGCATTAAACAGAATGCTGAAAATGCTCTGTCCGACAAAACAGTCCCAAGAACGCCAGCGTCTCCACAGCCTGGATGGAAGCTTTTGTCCTAGCTGCCTGCTGCTAATTTGCTTCAGTCATGTCTGACTCTTTGTGCACCCCATGGACTGTAGCCTACCAGGCTCCTCTATCCACGGGATTCTCCAGGCAAGAACACTGGAGTGGGTGCCATTTCCTCTTCTAATGCGTGAAAGTGAAAACTTGAAAGTGAAAGTCGCTTCAGTCGTGTCCGACTTCTCACGACCCCATGGACTGCAGCCTACCAGGCTCCTCCGTCCATGGGATTTTCCAGGCAAGAGTACTGGAGTGGGTTGCCATTGCCTTCTCCTCCGTGTCCTTAGCTAGAACACCATTTAAAAAGTCAGATTGCCTCCCCTTTTTCCGAAAGACTTGAAGTGGACAGTGGCACTCTGTGGACAGAGCAGTAAGGTCCTTTTCCGTTTCCAACCACAGTTTTAATCATCGGGGCGGGTGTCAGACTAGGCTTGCCTGTTTCTCTATCAGGTGCAGAGAATTTCAGAGGCCGGAATCCCCTACAGAGAACAATTAAGGTGCTACCTGTGAAAATTCTTCGTTTCAAATATCAATACCTCACGCTGAAGGTCGGGGCAACTAAGGAGCGATGGTACCGGGACTGAGATGGGGAGAAGAGACGGAGCGAACCACGTAAAGGCAGAAATCACAGAATTCTAACTTGGCAGGGCGAGTATGGGGCAACAACCACCAGAGGAACAAAAGTGAGAAGCAAGTGGCTGGATTGTCTTCAGAGGTCAGCAGAGTGTTTAAAGAAATAAGGTTTTCCAGGGTTTGCAGAGCCCCCCAGGCAGAAGCAATATTTCTCTCCTCTTACAAAGCTTCACAGGAACACATTCTGCTGAAGGACTCGCTAGGGGGTTCCCCACGAGGGGGCACGCTGCCGGCGTAAGGAGGTATAAAGATTAGATGGTTGAGGGCGAGGGTGAAAGATGCAAGGACTGAGGAGAGAAGCTCCAAGGTCTAAGGAGAGAGAGAGAGAAGGAAGGAAGCATGAAAACCCCCGGGAAACATGGAAAGGAAGAGAGCTATGTTTGTGCGCAGAGTCCCGGTCCATTTGTTCAATTTCCATGAGATAAAATGAAGAATTGAAGAGGCACGTGAAAGTGGTCATGATGTCACAGAAGACAGAACTTCCAATACTGGGTGACTCTGCTTTGACACGCCCCCAAAACAAAATTATCTGTGGCTTACATGTGCATTTAAACAACCCGAATTAGTTGTCAAGTCCTCCACTTAGATAGGTCACATCAAAATTCCTGATTTCTAACCTTTGATTCCAGGTGAGACAGCAGCTCAGTGCAGCGATCCCTGGGGCCATGGAGGACCCGGCGCCTGGAGGCCCACCAGGGCAATGCCTTATTCCCGGCCCATCTCCCTCATCTGCATCACCTGCCTGGTGATGTGCGTGGTCTGGATGCTAAGTGACTCGGAGTGTTTTACAAGTCTTTAGGGTTTAGTAACAGTTGGAGGTTGATGACTGTCCCCACTGGACTCCGTCCAAGTGAACCCCTCACCAAATGCCTGAGTAAGGTTCCCTCTCACCACCCTAGCAGTTCTACGAACCCTCCCCAAGCAGCATCCTCGCAATTCCACAAGTGATTCTGGATCTGGAATGTAGACAGGAAAAAGCGACACTTCAGGCCAGCATACTAAAAAGAGTCTGAGCCCACATGCCCCCCTGGACCTCACTCACAGGCGAACCCCTGACCTCCCACCCACACCCTCTGGCACCAAACCCCGATCCCTCCCGTCCAGCCCTCCTCCACGTCACAACACCCTGCCTCTGCCATCAACACGCTCCGCGGGTTTTCTCCCCTACCACCAGAGCTTCCTAACATCTCATCTACACCACACACGACACAACCCCCCACAATTCCACAACAATAAAAGCCACACCTCTTCAGCCTCTTCTGCGTCCCCCTCCCACTCCACGGAAAGTGTCCTTGGATGGTCCATGTGGCCCTCTGTTCAGCGGAATGTCAATCCGCTTTCTTGCTGTTTGTTTGACAACATCCTTCACCCCGCGCCCCAGACCAGGTCGAATCCCACCCCCAGCTTCTACCTCTCCGTGGGTCCTTCTGACATCCCAACCATCTCCTCTCGTGGTCACCTTCTCACCCTTCCTGGGATGTCGGACCCACATCCAGCTGGGGAGCCACTATAGGTGGGATGCAGGCTCGCATTTTTATCTCCCACCTGGATCCTTAATCCTGCTCCAGAGTCCATGACTTTTAACTCCGCTTGTCTACTGGGCCGAGGTTCCCCGAGCTCCCTCCTGGAATTGTTAGGCTGGTGCGTCCAAGAGCCAGAAGTCACATCACCCAGCTCCCACCGCCCCCATCCGCCCCTACCTCCACTCCGCAGTGCCCCCTTCCAGTGTCTCGCCGTACCGGAGCCCCTGCAAGCGCCGGGCCCCCCGGCTCCCCTGCGCTACACCGGAAAAAGACTGCACCTGCCGGGCACCTGCCGGCCTCTGCTCTCGACCGCCGGCAACACTCCTTGGACACCTGCCGCATCAGCTTCTCACGCGTTCAGTCCTGCTTCTCTGCTCCTCTTGGACTGCTCGGCCTGGCGGGGAAACGGAAGCACGGGGCCCCGGGCACCGTTACTCGGAGGCCTCCCGATGTGCGCGCTCTCAGGCCTGGAGAATGCCGGGGCCCCGTCAGACGGGGGCCGGCAGCCCAGGGCGCGGCGCATTTCTTCAAGTCTTGGGGTGGGGGTCGGGGGAGGGGACGACACCCACGAGCTCACCTCGCGCCGACCACGGGGTACAGCCGCTGGGTTTGGGGCAAGGGGGAGCTTTAACCCATTAAAAAAAAATCTTTTGATATAACAATATGGGATCATTTTTTACCCTAATACTCCTAGTAAACCCTCCCTCTCAAAAAAAAATTAAAAATTAAAAACTACTTATAGCACCAATGTTCTGCTAACCGTTAACAATTTTGGGAATACACTTTCAATCTCTTTGAATCTCTTATTCAACCTTTTCTTCTGTCATCACGCCTTTTAAAGGTTGTTTATTGATATAAAACTGACATACTGTGCCAGATAAAAGTGCACACCACCAGGGGCGTGCAGCTCAGACTTTTACAAAGTGATGTCCTTTCTCAGCCCACCCACCAGACTGCAGACACCCCGGGGGGGAGGGCAGGAATAGCCCCGACCCCTAGTTCCCACAGAGCCATCCACTGCAAGAGGAGAGCTGTGAGTTGCGCTGTGGCCCTTAGCAGGGAGGAGCGTGTGTGTCGGAGGGGTCACTTGAGCCAAGGGGCCTGGGATACTAGCTCGCCTTGGGAACCCCTGCCCCCATGGCCCTCCCAAGTGGGATGGCTCCAGCAGCGGGATTTAAGTGTGGCCCTGCCTCAATGAGACCGACCGGTCACAGTGGCGGGCAGCGAGGGTTGTAAAGGAAAAGGGTTAGGAAATTAAGGATCCTTACAAGAGAGATCAGCTCAGGCCCAAGCTAGGCAGTCCGGCACAGGAGAAAGGTGGGAAAATGGCTTGTTGATGGCGCTGCCTGCAGCGGAGCTGATGGGTCCCATCCGTCAACGGGACCCTTCTTGGCTTTCCTGTAAGATAACGCAGCAGGCTATAACACTTTAGATCAAAGAAGAAGGTCATTTCAGGCTTAAGAGACAGACAAGGTCTCTGTTTAAGCAAGCTGATACAAACAGCAATCGTAGGTTTAGGAGTTGTGTTCTTTGGAAATGCTACTGAAATGAGAAAGTGCCCCAAACTGTACAGGAGTGTTTCACTGTCCACAGGGTCCCGTGATTGAAATGCTGGGAAGCCAGTGTTAAGCCCCGGATTCAGTTAGCGTGTGGCTTCCCTCATAGCTCAGTTGGTAAAGAATCCGCCTGCAATGCAGGAGACCCCTTCGATTCCTGGGTCAGGAAGATCCCCTGGAGAAGGGACAGGCTACCCACTCCAGTATTCTGGCCTGGAGAATTCCATGGACTGTATAGTCCATGGGGTCAGCAAAGAGTCGGACATGACTGAGTGACTTTCACTTTCACTTTTCAATTCAGGAGAGTGTGATAAACTTTCATGTACTTTGGGGGGGGGTAGGAGCCTGCGCACAGGGAGGACCGCAGTGATCTAGTACCGGTCACGTATTAAGGACTGGCAGAGTCTGGAACGTGATCCGTGCTGATTTACAGTCCCAGGCGCCTCACTTCTGCCTCCTTGGAAAGTATGATGGCACCCAGGACACTGTGACTCAGATTCCCTTTTTATTCTGAGCGCAAACAGACTTTCCCACCACAAGGAGGAAGGTTAAGGCATTGACCTGTGGGCCCGGCAGCTTCCGCGACGAGAAAGGCCGACCTGCGCTCTGCCACTGGCTTCCCCGGGAGCCATATCTTTTTAAGACAACTGGCAGGTCTCTTTGTTGCTACACCGCTAGGCACTGTACTGCCACAAGTGCTGAAAACCTCACAGATCCCCCAACTCAGGTAACAGTGACATGAAGGGGCAAGGGGTGGTGTGTGCCACGTGTGAGTGTGCAACTGGGTGTCCCCCTGTTGTGTAAAGGAGTGGTACGAGGGGCTGCACAGCAAGCAGTGGGAGAATCCAGGGCTTTCCTCACCGACCCTCCGTGGCCAGAATGCAAGGCGCACAGGGACACATCTCTAGCCGGGACAGCAAACTTCAGAGACCAGAAAGAAACGCTCATGACCCAAACGACCTGCCTGCACACAAGATGGTACAGAGATGAAAAAGCATCTGTACTCAGGGGAAGTCAGATCCTTCTCCAAAGGGCACAGATGCACTGTGTACTGTGCTCTTTCCTCTCTACCGGTCTGATGCCACAGCTGCCACTGGGCAAGGAGGGAACATGATGGGAATGGATGTTTCTGGGTGTGAGGATCATGAGTGGGGCGGAGGGTTCGCGCCCTCGCACCTTCTGCTGGGAGAGGCTGGGGCACCGGCTACCTCTTCCCAGCCTGTCTCAGGAGCTCGGAAGGCGCTCGTCATCCAGCCACGCCCGGCGGAAGGTTCCGTCTCGCCCTGGTCTTCAGTTCCTCCAGCCTCTCCTCAGTCCCTGAGGGTCTGAAGCTCATCGTTTGAGGCGGCTCTGCCGGGTCAGGGAGGCGCAGGTCCAACTCCATGGTCCAGGGAGGTCCGCACCGGGCACTCGGGCGCTGGCCTCCGGAGGACGGCTGGCACACAAACCGCCTGCGGGGTTAGAGCACGACACGACAGCCCCGCTGCAGCGGTGGTCCCTGACGGAGGGCTCCCCGGGCACCTCCGTTGGCTGCTGAGGGCCAAGGGGTGTGGCCTGGTCCCGAGGGAACAGGAACCAGGCGCCCCCGCCCACCTCGAGCAATGCGCAGCCAAGGCGAACAGCCTGTACTGGCCTGAACCGCAGAGAGTTTCCTGGATTGTTTACCTAGGGTGCAGCCTAAGCTTCAGGCCTGACCATATACTGCCCAGAGCTGCCTCTGCGACTGCAGACACATCGTGAGAACTGTCTGTCTGCTCCAAGTCCAGGGGTCCGCAATCTGTGTCCCCCGCAGTGAAACGCCATCGCCATCACTCTGTAACCACGCTCAGCGGAGCTGGGTCCGGTGCCCTCCTCTAACCAACTGTCCATTCGACACTGGGCCCCCTTTTCCTTCCTCCTCACTTCCGATTGTCTGACACCACTCTTCGCCTCCTGAGTCACTGTGTTTCCTTCGGGGCCAAGCTTATCCACTTATCAAGGAAAAATCAATGGCTGTGTGAGAATAAGTATCCCGCAGGTGTCTGTAGGCAAAACTCTAGGAGGAGAAGACATGATTTCTGAACCTTGAGGAATTGTTTAGAGGATGATGTTGAGAGAGTCAATTCCTAGGCAGGTTGATAAGAAGTCCGGGGTCCCCGAGGAGGAGAAAGGGGTCTGGGGCTCTCAAGGAGGAGATAGGGGTCTGTGAACTCTCAGCATGAGTAAGGAACAAACATCTTCCTTAGTCTTAGTTTCAGGGCTTTTTTCTTAAGCCTAAACTGATGATTACAACAACAAACAACTCAGTTTAAACTCTGTACTAGGGATTATATAACAACAATGTATCCTGCTTGAGGACAGTTTCTCCTTCCTGAAAACCTTCTGGCTAATCCTGTTATCTTAAAATGTAAATTATGGGAGTGGGTCTAGTAAGATCTTTACAACCTTGAGACATTCTTTTGATTTATTGTAATAACTAATTTAAAAAAGTATATAACTCCCTTGCTAACACTAGCGAGTGGGGCACTCTCTGTCCCCCTTCTGATGTCTATGTCAGAAGCTTTCTCTGTCCCTTTTTATACTTTAATAAAACTCTGCTACACAAAAGCTCTTGAGTGATCAAGCCTGGTCCCTGGTCCCGAAGCTAAATCTTCTTTCGGAGATCATGAATCCGACATCGTTCTGTGTATCATCTTGAGGGGCCGTCAGGGATTGTCAGGACAAGGGAAAACTAGACTCAGAGGTCTAGTCTGTCTGCTTTCTCAGTGTGCAAAGCTTTTTTTTTTTTTTTTTTTTTTTTTTTTTTTTTTTTTTTTTTTTTTTTTTTTTTTTTTTTTTTTTTTTTTTTTTCTTTTTTCTTTTTTTTTTTTTTTTTTTTATTTTTTTTTTTTTGTGTTTTTTTTATTTTTTTTTTTTTTTTTTTTTTTCCCTTTTTTGTTTTTTTTTTTTCCTTTTTTTTTTTTTTTTTTTTTCTTTTTTTTTTTTTTTTTGCTTTCCACTTACTTTACTAACTCTACGGTGTGCTTGTGTGAATGAATGACACGCCCTGCGCGAAGCAAGCGATGAGCCCTGCTCTGTGGTTTCGCGGTGCCTCATAACGCTGAAAACAGCCCACCCAGAACTAAAGGGGAGCCGTGTTGGGGGTTTATACCAAACTCAAGCAAGATACACCCAAGGTCCCTGCTAGGGTATCGGCCAGAGATGGGCAAAGCGAGTGGACCGAACTTTCCTTTCTTGGTCACCTTTTCCTGGTCTACTTGACCATTTTGTAATTGCGTGGGGAAATTAGAACCACTAACAAATCTGATTTGGATCTAGACTTTCCAATGGATTGTGGATTCATGCATTACTATGTACTTTTACTTAAACCCCCAAGATCTTGGTAGTCCAAGGAAGCGCCTAGCCTTGCTAGGAGCTGAAAGTTACAGGAGCACGTTTGGGAGTGAGGCGGAACTCCAGCTGCCCGGAACGTCTCTCAGCTAGAGGTCCCTCTCCCTGCTGCCTGCCTCAGTGGCCACGACCTGAAATTGATCTTTGTCATGGCTATGTCTCCTATCTATGTACATAAGCACTGCGGTGACCATGAGGTTATGAGGACAACAGATCAGTTAAATTGCAGGATCTGGTCAGATTGGAAGGGAATGGGCTTCTTCCTTTGGAGCGCTAGCTCCTTAATGGACCAGAGGGGGCTCTCTGTTGGCTTTTTGTCTCGGAACTCCTAGATGCTACCTTTTTGGGAATCTTGGATAAGAACTGGAAGGACTGCCCTAATAGCTAGAGGACAAAAATCCTTTTCCTCCTCGCTGGCCAGCCCTCCACCACCTCTTTTGCTATCACATATCCTGGCATGGTGACACTCAAAAGGACATCTTGGTTGTTGTTCGTTTCCCTATTGTGACACAACGGGTCAGGACTGTACTCAGGAATGTGCAGAGCACATAAAGACGGGATCTTCCCTAGGAGTCCTAAGCTTGGCAAACATTCTGAAGTAAAACTACTTGCTCTACCCCGGGTGGCATCAGGGAAAGAGGTGCAAATCAAACCAAGGTCTTGGTGGTATGGAACTATCAGTCTGAGATCTATCAGGTCTAACTTCCTGTGCATCTCTACCCCGCTCGTGGTAGAAACAGGATGGAACGAGTAATGACACCTGCGTCGGTAAGGGCCGTACTACAGTCCAACCAGGGAAGGAAAGCTTTTGGTGGAAAGTCTGTCTACACCACCATCCTACAGCAGGAAGGACGCCTTACTGGTTGAAAAAAGCCACGGCTATGTATGCTGCCTTTTGTTCTCTTACAGATTGGGAGCTAGCAGTTCCAGAACCACTCCTTTAAAATGTATTTAAAAAAAAAAAAAAGAACTGGGACAAGTTTGATCCCCAGATTTTTAAAAAGACATGCGGGAACGCTGACTGTTGAAGGGGGTTTCTCAATTATGATACTGTTTTACAACTAGACCGGTTCTGTAGAAAACAAGAGAAATGGGCAGAAGTGCCGTATGTGTTTGCCTTTTTTTCGTCCTCCGTGAGACATGCCAGACTTATGTCCTAAGGGTGCAGATTTGGGTGTGAAACCTTTGGCCCCTTGTAATCTGGGGCTCCCAACTGAACAGGCTGAGAGTCAGGCAAAACCCTTTCAGAGGCTTGCCTCAGTCTCGTAGAAATACAAACAGTAACCAATTGCGATTGAGACTATCGAGAGATCCAAAAAGTACATAGAACCTCAACATGACTATCTTTACTTTATGAGCTCACTTGAAGAGATATACATGTATGTCCTTGGGACAGACCGCGGACTCCAGACTCGAGATCCTAGTTTTAGGGAGAACTTTTGGAGACCCTTGCCTTCCTAGCCTGATACCACTCTCAATATGAAGACAGTAAATGCTCAGAAAACCATAGAAAATAGGGCTTCCCTGGTGGCTCAGCTGGTAAAGAATCTGCCTGCAATGCAGAGAGCCCGTTCGATTCCTGGGTTGGGAAGATCCCCTGGAGAAGGGAAAGGCTACCCACTCCAGTATTCTGGCCTGGAGAATTCCATGGACTGTATAGTCCCCACGGGGTCCAGCAAAGAGTTGGACACGACTGAGTGACTTTCACCAGACAGTAAACAGAAAACCAAGAGAGGTGTCACAGGAGAGAAGGCAAGGCAGGGAGGGATTCACAGGGCTGGTCACACCCGACGTGAGGAGAAAAGGTGTTCAGACCAGGGTTGAGCGAGGACTGCTGGCGAGGAGGGAGATGAGAATCGGATGTTTTCCTGCCTAGACTGTTGTCATGGGGATGGAAAAAGGGATTACTACTCATGAAAACGGGTACTACCTGATACAGGAGAAGGAACTCGGGCTTGAACATTATCCAGCTGGGAGGGCTGGCATGACACAGCGCTCCATTGACAGATGGGAGGCAGAGGTCCATCTCGTCCCTCTCATTCGTTTCAGAGCCGTGCCCAGACCTGAATAGCGCGCATTGTCCTCCTCTGATTCCCCTTCTCCGCCAGTGTATCCTGCTGGAAACTTTCTTTGCGTTTCTTACTACTGTTGTCTGTTCAGTTGCTCAGTCGTGTCTGACTCTGTGACCCCATGGACTGCAGCACGCCAGGCTTCCCTGTCCTTCACATCTCCCAAGTTTGCTCAATCATTGAGTCGGTGATGCTATCCAACCATCTCATCCTCTGTCGCCCCCTTCTCCTCCTACCCTCAATCTTTCCCAGCATCAGGTCTTTTCCAATGAGTCAGCTCTTCACATCAGGTGGCCAAAGTACTGGAGCTTCAGCTTCAGCATCTTATTTGCTTCCCTTTAATCAACCTCTACTCTAAACAAACTGCAAAATCATCTAGACACAACGACCCCGTTTGAACATGCTTACTCCCTGTTTCAATATCGAAACCTTCCCCATCTTCGGGCACGCGGAGGCTTTTCTAAAACGAATCCTGTGTGCACAGCCTGCAGGTGATGTGTAACCCGAGGCGTGGCTCATGTGTAAGCTCTGCCCAATTCCCTGGGTGTCCCATGACCCCGCCGCGACTGCTGTCAGTCAGTCAGTGTGGCATCGCTGAGCTGGGAAGGGTGAGGTCTGATGGGCCCCCAACCTTGTGCCTCACGTGAGGGCCCCTGCCTTCCCATCCAGGCACGGCCCGCCCATCACCCTTCAGCTTCCCTTCACTCACGGCCTTGTAACTCCTACATCAGAATACTCTTCCTCATTCGCGTCTACCAGACTCCACCAGCTCCACTTTAAAAGCCATTAACAATGATCTCCTAATGAAATTTCCAGGAATAACCCTTTATCCTCCGGTTTCAAGAAGTTCTAGGAATTAAGTTTATCAGCAACCACACACGTTTTTCAGCTTCACTCAATTCATAAAACACTTCTGTTGAAAAGTTTTCGGAAATGTTATCATTCTCTAAAATATGTGTTTTTAAAAAGCGCATGGGCCTTGCAAATCCCCACTCTTGGCATATATATCTGGAGAAAACATGATCTGAAAGGATACATGCACCCCAAGTTCACTGCAGCACTGTTTACAATAGCCAAGACATGGAAGCAACCTAAATGTCCATTGACAGAGGAATGGATAAAGAAGATGTGGTACATATATACAATGGAATATTACTCAGCCATAAAAAGAATGAAACAATGCCATTTGCAACAACATGGATGGACCTAGAGATGATCATACTGAATGAAATCAGACAGAGAAGAAGAAATATTCGTATGACATCCCTTATATGTGGAATCTAAAAAGAAATGATACAAATGAACTTACAAAACAGAAAGAGACTCACAGACTTAGAGAATGAACTTATGGTTGCCGTTATAATTTAAAATGGAAAACCAACAAGGACCTACTGTATAGCATGGGAACTCTGCTCAATGTTATGTGGCAGCCTGGATGGGGAGAGGGGAGTTTGGGGGAGAAATGGATACATGTTATAGTATGACTGAGTCCCTTCACAGATTCCACCCAGAAACCATACCACAACATTGTTTAACATGGCTATATCCCAAAACCAAATAAAAAAGCTTTTTAAAAAAAGTGCGGGGACTTAGAAGGAGTGGAAGAAGAATTTTCATATCCATTGATGAAACGTGAGGTGCCTTTAAAGCATAAAGTTTGATAACCTGAAAACGCTTAACTTGAAATGTCCTGTAAATTGCTGAGGTTAAATAAATGCTTGCATATTTTACCTTTGAAAAAAGAAATGTGCTTAAGACCGTCAGTAACTAGGAAGCATACCAGGAAGTCATGTTGCCCAGTCACACTTTCCAGGCACTTTGCCCAGAGGCATTAGAACCGAGGTCGCTGGTGAACACACAAAGGATTCACCGGTGCCCTCCAGTCTTCACTCCGTCCCACACCGGAGCCCAAGCTTCTGGCTGAGGCAGGGGTCACTCCTTCTCTGAATATGCCGTTTCTGGGCCCGTGCCATTTCAGGCCACCTACCAACAGCGCCCAGCATCCCGCTCCATTCCCCCAACAAAGCCACCATCTTCCTTTTGAAATTGTTGTCCGAGGGCCAGAGACCTTCCCCGTAAAGGCTTTCTGATTCTTCTCCCGACAAGTGGAGCTCACTGCCCTCTTCTCTTCTGCACTTGGGTCGCCCGTGCACCGCTGATGGCCTCCTGGCAGGGGCGGGAATCCCCCCTGGCCCCCCCATCACTGCATCAGGTTTACCTCACACGGGGCTGCGTCCCACTGAGCCAAGACTAAGCGCTACAAAGCAGCTTCAAAATTAGCACAAAATAAAAAGATAAGCAAACGAAAACTTTCCATTAGCATTTCAGCTGCTGGTAAGTGAAAAGGTAAAAAAAAATTTCTGAACACTCCAACCATATTAATTTATCTTTAAATATCGCTCAAGTTGCCCTTTGCTCTCTTATCCAGAGATCTCAGTCTTCCTGGAAAGCCTGACTTGACTTTTTCCATCTACATTGATCTTATCCTTCTGAAAAGATTCTGTTTTCTTAAGCAAGCTGCTGAAACCCAGTGCCTTCATTACCAGACATCAGCCCTTCACACAAGGGCCAGGTGTTATACTCTCCCCACACTGTTCCAGAGCCAGCCGCTGGTGGGGCCACCGACAAGCACGGAGACGCCCCCAACCCCCAGAGGCCTTTTCTCTGTCTGTGCTTCAAAACCAATCTATCCTTTGCTATCATATTTCCATACCAGCGATGAATGAGCAGTCTCTACACACCTTCTCCAGAACAACACAAGCAAATCCGCTTTGTGTCTCCACAATTACAGTGGCTTCAACCCACAGCCCGGAGCACGGAACAAGGACGCCCCGAGGCCCCTGGGTTCTGCGTCTGACATGCCCATCGGGTGGGTTTCCGGGACCTTGGGATGCTGCCGATGGACCTACATACCCCTTGACTCTCAAACTTAGCCGTTCGGATGGAGTTCCTCACAAACATGATTTCTTAGCCAGTGTTGAACTGTCGCTGTCACTTCGATTAACTGGCAACAAAGGATTAAACAAAAAAAAAAGAAAGATCAGTGCTTCATCACCCTTGTGCTAGAGGAAGTCTGGAGACTGAGAACCTGATCATAGAGAGAAGGTAGTATTACTAGATAGATCTTTTTTTCTCTTTAAACGAGAGGTCGCCCTTGCAACTCAAAGTGTGATCTGAGAATTCATGACATCACCTGCGCTTTGGCTAAGTCGCTTCAGTCATGTCTGACTCTTGCGAATCCCCATGGACTGTAGCCCACCAGCTCCTCTGTCCATAGGAATTCTCCAGGCAAGAATACTGGAGTGGGTTGCTATTTCCTTCTCCACAGTTTATTTCTTTCAGAACATCCTCTTCAAACGAGTTTTTTCCCTGTTTGATGCTTTCCTAATTGTCCTTAAATAATTACCTTTTGATTAGTTGAAAGAAGTTATGTGTTTAAAGATAATTACATACATTTTGAGATAAAATTATCCTTTTGAATCGTTAGCTTAATTATGCATTAATCCATTCCTTTAAAAGAAAAGTTTGTGTGAGGCACAGAGCTCAGATCAGAGTGAAGTCGCGGCGGGCTCATCAAGGACACCCTCGCCCAGTGGGGCCACCTCCACTCGCCTCACCCTGCACATTGTCTTTTGCCGAAACGTCACCTGCCAGGGACATCTGTTCTCACCTACGTCAATTTGCGACCCTCATCCTCAACATCCCAACCCTTCTTAACTTGCTCAAATGGTTTTTGTATAGTGCTGGCCTCACTCAGAGATGTCACAGGTTACCAACATGTTTTATCTTTGGCTCACTCACAAGAACGAAAAAGCCTTGCAAGGGCAAGAGTTCTGGTCTTTGGTCATGGATGAATCCCAAGTATCTGAAATTATGCTTAAACAATAGCAGGTGCTTAATAAAAATGTTGTAACTGAATGAAACATTTAGATTTTGAAAGTATTTTCTACCCACCTTTGTAATGTCAAATCCAAAATCACTATAAATTACAAATACTTATCGTAACTATAATGTGATAAACTGATGTATATTACACATACTCTCCTCAGAACTATGAATCTGTTGGAGGCAATCAATGAAGGCGATTTTGTTCTGAGATGTGATTCACCTATTTTTAATTTCGGAAGGACCAACCGCGGTTTGAAGTAGGCATGATTGCACTTGGCTGAAATACACCAGGCCACCAAACTCCTCGAGTCACAGAAGTTTTGAAATACACACTGGGGTCCAAACAGTCTAGCAGCTTAGGCCCTTAAGGTCAGTTATTTGCCAGAGCAAAGGCATTAGAAGCGAAGAGGACGGTAAATGTGAAAAGAAAGGAAAGGAAAAATTCCACAACCCAAAACTAAAAAGAATGACTGGTGGTTGCCAGTTGTGTGGATGGTAAGGACTATGGCTGAAGAATCTCGGGCCAAGGATGTCATCGAGGAGTACTCAAATGCAAGAAAATGATGAAATAAAAAACCGAGTTCCTTGTTTCTCAAAAAAAAACAGTAAATAAATAAAAATAAAAAGAATGACGGCGTGTGATATTTTATGTATATTTTCTGGCATTGTCTAGTCATTAGTATTTTGCTAATAGCGAATTTAAAGACGCCCATGCCCAGTCATATGTCACTGATGGACCGACCCTGGGGAGGGGGTGGATGTGGCAGCTCCCCAGAAACGACGTGGCACTCTGACCCTGCAGATCCCTGACCCCCTAGACCTCTGGCCTCGAAGACCCCTGACCGCACAGACTCCTGACCTGCTGACCGCTGAGACCCGCAGATCCTTACCCTTCACACGTACTGGCTCCGCTCCCCGGGGGAGAAGTCTGCGAGCCACGATCACGCTGCTCCTCACCAGGGGCGCTGGCGCGCGCTTCAGGCCGGGGACGCGCTCTTGGGCCCACGGCCACGCTGGCGCCGCCGGCCTGGTCTGGCATTGTTTGTCTCTTTATCAATCCTGGAAAGAAGGGCGGGCGATCTGTCAGGGGGCGGCAGATGGGTCACAGAGTGCTCCGCTCCTGAGTGTGAAGGAACAGCTGATCTTCACAATGAGGCCCATGGAGCACCAGGCCTTTCTCACAGACGCAAAGAGCCCGGTTTACTATTTAGCTTCTGGAGAGTCACTCCTCAGCGGGTAGGATCCTATTGTCCAACGACAAGTCCACCCATAAATGTGAATGGTGGGGGCCCCCTCTAATAGGTCAGGCCTAAAAAAATAATGCCTTGTTTACATGAGTCTGATTTGAGAATTGCATCACCATTAAACATTTTCAACCTTATGGTTACGTTTTTTTCCTGAATACAATTATAAAAAGCAGTTAAACATAGGGAAGATGAAATAACACTAGTTAAACCTCTGCTTGCAGAAGATTACACATTTATATATACAGCCATCATGGTCTCCGCAGGGAGGCCGTTCAGGACACTGAGCTCCGTGGGGTGCTACAGGTCCCGCAGCTGGCCTCCCATCTGAGGTTCCCCATCATCGCGGTCAGCCACTCGTGGAACCACGGTTACTATCTGCAGGTCGCTGAGTCAGATCTGTGGTTGTTGGAATCAGCGATGCAGAAACCATGGACAAGAGGGCCGAATGTACACACACATGAAGTGTTCAGTCAGGCTACAGCATTGTGTTTAATCCAGAAAGAAATTGGAATTTTTTAAAACTCCCACATTTTGTTGGCACCCTCAAACCTTGAAAATTGTTTCTCTCCCCCCCCTTTGGAGATGGTAGTCTCAACATGTCTCTTTGTTCAGTTTGCAAAGTTGTGTTTTGACCTTGGGCGACCCCGTGGACTATAGCCTGCCAGGCTCCTCTGTCCATGGGATTTCCCAGGCAAGAATACTGGAGTGGGTTGCCATTTTTCTTCTTCCCCTGTGGGCTCTCTCCTGACCCAAGGTTGAAACGCTCAGCTCCTGCACTTCAGGCGGATTCTTTACCGCTCAGCTGCACCACCAGGGACACCCCCACACCTCTCACTCACCAGCAAAACCACCTCTTAAACAGGCCTGGCAACCGCACCGCAACCAGGTCACCTGCCCCTTCCGGATTGGTTCAGTGAGAACCCCATCTAACCAAAACGGGCTCCACAGCTCAACCTCACAATTGAGACGTGAAACAGACTAAATAACATTTATGAAGTGTAATACAATTAAGTAGGCATCCTGGAGTTTTCCAGGAAGTCCTGAAAACGCTTTCAGTAAATTATTCCACAGAACACTCACAGAGAGCTAAAACAGCAACTGTTTTACTCTTTATGAAATTTAAGATGGAGAATGAGTATTTGAGGGACCATTTGAAAATGTTAAGGCATTTATAATGCTTCTTATGGTCTGTCTCCCACAAACACTCGCTTGAATCAGCTTTGGCACAAAAATCCTATATGAATTATGCCCCAAAGAGACAAGCTTCAGACTCCGTGTACTCTAGGAGACCGTTTTTAAGGAGGGGACATCGACAACGCCTCACCAGGTCCGGTGCCTGTGGGGCTGACTCCCAAGGTCATTGGCACAGCTGCTTTCGTTTCCCTACTTGTCCTCATTCATCTCTGGCACACTTGGGCATGAGCTTACGTCTTCCACACAGCGACATGCCCTCCGCAACTCCCACTTGGCCCCATTCGCAGCCACAATTTCATTCTGAGCCTCTCTCACAATGGTTAACCTATGGGTGAATACAGAACACAACCCCATTCAGGGTCATCAGGTGTGGCTCTGTGATCATGGCTAACCTGGGCATGTTGACCCGTCGTCTGGATCACAAACAGACTCACACATCACGATGCAAGCCAGTTCTCTGCTGGAACTTATACTAAAACGCGTCATGAAAAATAAAGTCCATCATCTTACTCTCAATAGCAATCTGCAAGCACAAATCACCATAATTTAATACCAAAAAGTGGAAATTCATGGAAAGTCCTTGATCTAATTCCTAAATTAACCAGAAATAATGCTAAAATATTTCACATATCAAAGTGTAACCCAACCATTTAAAATATTGAAACTCGCTATACTATAACTTTTTCAGTTTCCATGTATGGATGTGAGGAGCTTGACTTATAAAGAAAGCCTGAGGCGCCGGAGAATTGATGCTTTAGAAGAAGCACAAAGTGTTGATGGTGGTGGTGTTTGGAGGAAGACTCTTGAGAGTCCCTTGGACTGCAAGGAGATCCACCAGTCCATCCTAAGGGAAATCAGTCCTGGGTGTCTCATTGGAAGGACTGATGTTGAAGCTGAAACTCAATACTTTGGCCACCTGATGGTGAAGAGCTGACTCATTTGAAAAGCCCTGATGCTGGGAAAGATTGAAGGCAGGAGAAAGGGGATGACAGAGATGAGATGGGCTGGATGGTATCACCTGACTCGATGGCCATGGGTTTTGGTCGACTTCCGGGAGTTGGTGATGGACAGGGAGCCTGGCATGCTGCAGTCCATGGGGTTGCAAAGAGTCAGACACGACTGAGCAACTGAACTGAAACTGAACTGAATACTTACAACTTGGTGTCAGTTGTTCCATTTATTACACAATTAATTCAAACCACAGAATAGAGCATTCTGCTAAGAGAGAATAAAAAAAAATCCTTCCACAATCAAGCCCTGTTCACGGGGACCAAATGGTGGAACCCTGGATAGAAAGTCTTGCTACTAGGTATAACAGAAGACTCTAACGGTCGTGATATTGTTTTAACGAAAGCCACTACCTGGGCTTGGTGGTAGTGCAAGTCAGGCCTCAGAAACAAATGCGGTGTATTTTCTGTATAAACTGATCTGACATGGAAAGCAAGAGTCTCCGATGGGGGAGGATATCTCATTCTTTGTTGAGTTCATGTCTTGGAATGGGAACACTTTTTCTACCATAACTAAAGGAACAGCTTTAATTGTGATTAGCGACATAATCCGACTAAATTGGAACAGACTAGCTGTTAAACACTGGTCGTGAAACGAACATGCGGGAACCTAGCAATGAGACTGTGAGTCATCATCCCCTTGGGTTACATTCTACGTGTGTTTTGAAAAATATTTACTTATTTGGGCTGTGCCCGAGTTCCAGTTGCGGCACATGGGATTTTCCTCCTTCCATCGAGCGTGCAGACCTTTCATTTCAGCATGTGGGATCTAGCTCCCTGACCAGGGGTTCGAACCCAGGCCCCCTGCATTGGGAGTGTGGAGTCTTAGCCACTGGACCACCAGAAAACACCCCTAGGTGGTAATTTTTTTGATGTGTGTGAACAAGTTGCACTTTATTATACGCAAGCTATTTTAAAAGATAAGATGAACCTCATAATTCAACTCTCATACTTACTTTTTTTTTAGTAGTGCTCTGATTTTTTATTCAATAATAAAGGACTTTTGATAATGAACAAGGTAATCTGTACCTTTTTACGTCACTATAGTAAGTCTGCTTCTTCAAAATGTCCCAGTTTGTTATTTTATATCTTTTGTACCCAATTTGTAAAGTCTTGGTATATACACACACATACACATCAAAACCACAAATGCTGCTACAATATGTATGTAATGTTAAATATATTCAACAGTAGTTCAAACATAACAGTGTAACAATACGTACAAAACTTAGTCCAGAAAGATTTACACATGTACTAAAAAATACCTGATATCTTTCAACTAAAATAAGTTTTTTAGAGAAAACAATTCAAATACCCCGGAAACACAGTTTCTTTATATGTATGTGAAACTAGACAAAGGCAATAATAACCTTTTTTGTTTAAAAAAATATAATCGACGTATGAAAAAATGAGAAGGAATCAGTAAAAGAAGGTGAAAAGTGGCACAAAAACAGAAAAGTAACCACTCAGAAGCTGTTTTCTAAAATCTTTTTGAACTACCAGCGCCTAAATGGTGTTTCCAGTAGTTTACAGAAAAAAGAGTTCGTTTTTTAAAATTTTATCTATGACTCTGTAATAACTGTCATAACTTTTAAAATAGATTAGACTTTCGAACAAGAAAAGCTCAGGAATCATGTCAAAATTACTGGGTAACACAACAGACAATCTGCTCACATTTAGTAACTCTGCCCACAGTCTCAACATTACTTTTTCAACTCTCTAACACCAACACGGCTTTTCCTGGGGGCCACTCCCAGAAGCATTGCGTTACTTTCTATTAATTCCATGCTGCTGCTGCTAAGTCGCTTCAGTCGTGTCCGACTCTGTGCGACCCCATAGACGGCAGCCCACCAGGCTCTCCCCCTGTCCCTGGGATTCTCCAGGCAAGAACACTGGAGTGGGTTGCCATTTCCTTCTCCAGTGCATGAAAGTGGAAAAGTGAAAGTGAAGTCATTAATTCCAACAACAAGATCTAAACCCATGAAAGGTGTCCCCCTCAAAAGTGTCTCCGAGAAACTAAACACACCCCTCTTTGAGATCCCAGAGCAAAGTGAAATAACTCTTATTTACCTGTCTCCGTCTGGACCTCTGTGCTCTTCTTTCTTCCTGCCCTGTTCTTCTTCTTCTTGTGCTAATCTTGATTCCAACACGCCACAGCTCAGCAGATGTTCTGCAAGTAAGGCTGACACTGCATCCTGGAAAAGGTACAACATAGACAATTAACACCGTAACTCAGGAATGATTTAGAAACTTATCAGATGGGGACTTAGGCTTCTAGTTGTGGAGGAAAGGAAGTATGAGACTCACTTCTCTCGCTGAGAACAAATATGAAAGCTGGAACACAATAAAAGGAAAAAGCAAAAAAACTCCATGCTGTTTCAAAGCAACGAGGAGCAACAAAGGCAGTTAGACTCAGGGCGATAGAGCCCAGGGAAGGAGGGGCTGTAAGGAAATAACGCCACTCATACTTCCTTCGCGGGGTGTGACTCGATCCAGTGGTGAGGCACACAGACGCCCAGCTGTGGTCACATCGGGGACTGTGGGCAGTGAGGGAGTATGCAGAGATGAAAACAGAGCTGAGGACAAGGTAGTCCGGCCTACGAAGGGGTCATGGAAAATAAACTGTGAAGTGGGCCAATAGCTGTACAATAGTTCCTGTCGAGACCTCTACACCCCCTAAGCTGCATAGGTGCGGATTAGAGCTGAGAAAACCAAAACCAGCTTGCTAGGAAGACTAACGAAAGCAGATATTTCAGTTGCCTCATGGTCCTAGGAAGAGAATTAACTGAATTCAGGTCCCTCAAAGTGATTCAGTGTGCTGCCCCCCATGAGGTCATCTGTCTCCAGAAAGGATATTGGATCAACTCTGGGGGACAGCTACCCGTCAGATCCTCTGCACTCCCATACATAACATCCACACCAGCCCACGACTGAAAGCCAAGAAGAATGACGCAAAAAGAACAAAAGGCAAAAAAGACCCATAGGTGATCCACAGCTGGCAGTTATTTAGAGAAGAAAGTAAAAGTGGTTGTAATTAATATGTTCAATAAAATGGATGAAACAATGGAGAAATGAATTAGAATAAACGCAAAGAAAAACACATGAGCACATCTGATGAAACTGCTAGAAAACCAAAGAAAAAGAGGAAATTTTACAAGCAATGAAAGAAAAAGGGTAATACCTTTTAAAAGATCACAATTAGCCTGTCCTTCCAGCAGCTGAACAGAATCAACAAAAGGATCCAGACAACAAAACATTGATTTCAATGTGTCCAGAGGAATAATCGCTCACGTAGAATCTGAATATGCAGTGAAAAAGAGTGCTTCACACAAATGGAAATTGAAAGAACATGCCAATCAAGACCTGTACTACAAAGAAACGCTAAAGGAAATTCTCCAGGCAGAGAGGGAATGACCTGAATTAAAGCACATATAACGCGAAAGGAAAAGAAAGGCTAAAGGTTATGGGGAAACCTGAAATAAAAGCTGATTGTCAATACAACAACGAAGATACATGTTTTGCAAGTGTATAAAATAAATGTAAACTAAAATATATCCGGTAATTGCACAGGAGGAGGAAAGAGAATCATGAAGTAAAAGAAAGGCCTTTAAAATCTGTACCATCTGCAAAAAGCAAAAAGCATTAATTTAACATAGTTTCAAAAAGTCAAGGATGCATGCTGTAATCATCAGGGAAATAGCAAAAAAGAAAAGACTGAGTACTAATCAATGATCAGATTAGAAAAATCTAAGTTTAAAAATACTGGTTAATCCCAAAGAAGGGAAAAAAAGTGACTAAAAGGGAACAAAGAGTAAATAAATGTTCAAAGCCAAATATATCAATAATATCATTAAGTGTAAATAATATTTCAATAAAGAAGATTTTAAAACTGATAAAGACATCAAAATCTAACTAAGTACTGCTTACCAGTGAAACATTTTAAATATAAGAACACAGAAAGGTTGAAAAGTAAAAGAATAATAAAAGATAAACCAAGCAAATGCTAACAAAAAAAACCCTGAAAGTTTTTATTAATATCAGACATTTTTATTGTTATTAGCAATAAAGAGGGATATTTATATAATTAACAAAAAGGTGTCAGTTGAACAGAAAGATACAATACAATTGCTTAAAATTTATACTCATCTAATAACCCCCGATCCAAAATTACGTAAAGCCCAAACTTACAGAATTGAAAGAAAGAAATAGTCAGTCATCTATAAACATAAGCTTGAGATTTACTGTACCTTTAAACAGGATAAAATAAGGCAAAATGAAAAATCAGTAAATGCAGAAGATTTGCAAAGCAAAACTAACAAAGGTGACCTGCAAAAATACATCCTTTTTTAAGGAGTACAATATGGAATTTTATAGTAAAACTGAAACACAATGCATTAAGCCATAAAGCAAGTCGTCAATATTCTTATGATGGACTATATGTAAAAACATGCATTAGATACACTACAATTCATCTGCTTTATTTCCCAGGAATCTGAAACAATTAGGATTCAAAGTCAATCATGTATAATCCACTATATTAAGAGAATAAATAAAACAACCATGTAATCACTAGGAGATACAGTAAAAATGCTTGATAAAATTCAATATCCATGCATATAAAACCTTTACAAACTAGAAAGAGAAGAAACATCCTAAACAGATACAATTATCTATAAATACGCCTCAGAAAAAATCATTCTAAGTGATGAAATTATTGAAAGCCTTCACTTTGTAGACAGAGAGACAACTAAGCCACAGAAGAGGATAGAAAGTTCAGGGACAGGCTAACACATTGCAGAAGTCATCTGATAGGATACCAGCTGACGCTGCAGTGCAGTTAGAAAGATGTAATTTTTCCACAAACAATCCTGGGTCAATTGGCTATCACATGGAAAAAAAAAAGAACGACCCTGACCTCTTGACCTCTACCTCAAAGCCTACACAGAGATTAATTTCAGAATGGACTGCAGACCTAAGTTCCAGTAAGACATGACCTCACCAAGTCTAACGGAATCCACGAGCGCTTGGCTTGGTTGAAATACCGAGGTCCTCGTCTCCTCTTTGTTCTTCTTGCAGGGCATTTGCTTTTGAAAGGAAGCAGGTTAGACCACAGAGTGGAAAATCTCATTGGAAAAGGGTAGGTCCGCCAGGCTGATCTGAGTTTCCCGCCAGAGTGAAAGGAAGAAAAAAAGGAAAAAAAAAAAAGAGAGAGAAAATGAAATGTTTCAAATCCATATATTGCTCCCTCTAATATAATGAAGATTATGGGACAACTTTTTTTTAGGGAAAAAAAATACTCATGATGCAATTACTCATGATACAAAGCATTGGTGGATTTTCTTTTTTAAACCTGGGAATGTCTATAATTTTCATCAGGTGTGTGACTAAGTAAGGGAATGTAAAAACAAAAAAATGCAGTTTTGACTCTTGAACACCATGAGGTTTAGGGTGGAGGGGGGCCGACAACACTCCCCACTCTGCCATTGAAAATCCACGTCTAACTTTACAGTTGGCCCCCATATTCAAGGTTTCCATCAGCCTCAGACTCAGACCAACACAGATTCGTAGGCATTATGGCATGAATTTAGTAAGAAAAAAAATAATTCTGTGTAATAAGTGGACCGTCCAATAGAATCCCAGGGTTTGGTTTTAGATTGGGGTTTATCAGCTGAACTACATGGGGTTTCAACTGGTGTCTGCACTGCTTCTGAACACCTGGGTACACCTCTAGACACCCGAATCTGAACACCCTGAGCAACTCTACTGGGATGTACAACATTGTGGTTCACCGTACACAACAGTGGTGGAACCTACCTTAGTGACTTATAAAGTCTTCTGTGTTTAGTATGGCAAGTATCCTATTGACACTGAACAACACACGAAGTCTCCTACAAGCTCTAACCCATCACTGGGAGACATTTGTGCTGAAGTAAGGAACCTTACTCAGTGTCCTGCTTAAAAATTAAATTTGAACCGTGAACTAGCATGGGATTCCTTTTTGGATATCTATAGCTAGTATTCACGATCTGTGTCACCTTGGGACACATGGCCCCCTCTAAGGAGTTTCCCCTCATCTGCAAATGTCACATACCCTTTTCCTAAGACTGTCGAGGGGATGAGTGGAGATTAATGTATGTAAAGCACCCAGCACACGGGCTCATATTGGGAATAAATAACATACGCTACAGTGGGGGGGGGGGGGGGGGGAGGTCGTAAAGAGGCAAAGTTCTTTTAATCCAAAGGTTAAGAAATAAAGAACTTGATTTACAGAGATCACAATTGCTAAGCAAATCAGAAAGGTCTGAAATAAAGAGAACGGAAAGCAAAAAATCAAGACTTCAGAAACAAAAAAATGAAGCCAACACAGGACTATATTGGAGAGCACTCGGGCAGATGGCAGTAGTTTTCAGGGCTGGCAGAATTGCAGCTGAAAGGGGATTCTCAGCACGTCCAGTGTGTGTGAATCTGAAGGTCGAAATGGGAAGTGCCTACCAAGGGCCACTCCTCCCTGCGGTGCTCCCGACTGAGCACACAGGTCCACCCCAGGGTCTTACTGCTGCAGGGCCGTCTGGGAGACGGCCACTCTGAACACATCACTGAACTGCAGGACTCACCGCAGCTGGGGTGCACTTTCGTTCGAAACAGACAGCTGAACGTCAACTCGAGAGGGAAGCAAGCAACTCGAAAATACTGCAAAGAGCCAGGAGGAAATGGATTCAACCGGTCAACGATCCTGGATTTGCAAGCATGTGGCCTGAAACGATCCTGTCGGGAGAGAAGCATTGAGGGGACACTGACATCATCCGCCAATCCCCAGGCCCGCGGCCAGCAACAGTCATCGTCATCATGCACAGGTGCTAGGAGGCTCTGCTCCTAACACGCAGTGTCGCCCGGCATCCCTGGAACATCGCGAGGCGACCTGCTGCCACCCCACCCTGGGGTTCCAGCAAACGCCCTGGGTAGGGAAGATGAGGGGACGAAGACCTGGACAGACGGATATAGGTCCGTGCCTGCCTAACGTCTGGCTGATTCTAACAGTGAACCCCATCTGAAACCAGGGAAAGTGGGGACACCCAAGTAAACACGAGGTGACGTGTCCCAAAGAACATCATCCTGTGTATAGACAAGAAATGCTGATGGTCCATTCCTTAGGGAGGGACTCCTTGTCCTTCCAGATGAAAAGAAATACTAAGGAGTCAAACAGTTATGACAAATTAGAAAAGAGTGGAATTTGTTTACGAAGCTCAAAAAAATTAAAAATCACTGCCATAGCATCTGAGAAGTCTCAGATGTGATATACTGGTTTTTTATGCTTTGTCCAAATTCAGAGGCAAGAGTTCTGGACAAAAACAGTACTTCTACACCACTTACAAGGGAGTTACTGAGCCGCCTATTACATGAGGACCCACAGTTCCTTAAACAGCATGAGTTATCTTCTGTTAAATACCCCAGAAAACAGAGTATCCACTAAATCCATCCCCACTGCCCCATTTCCAGGCTTTCTAAATTCATATTCTAAAGAGCATCCTTCTCCAATGATAATAAGTATAAGTCAACCGTGAAGAACTGAGGAAGGCGTATTATTTTTGTATTTTGTATCGACACGATTACGAGGGACTCAGCATGAAAAACCTAGTGACCCTAGGCCGCAGCCGTTAAGGCTGGAGATGTATGAAGGAGAAATCGTCTTTCCCTGCCTTCCTTTGTTTGTCGTACAGTCACTAAGTCGTGTCCAACTCCTTGCGACCCCGTGGACCGCAGCACACCAGGCTCCCCTGTGTCCACCACCTCCCAGAGTTTGGTCAAACTCATGTCCATTGAGGCGGTGATGCCAGCCAACCATGTTCATCCTCTGTCACCCCCGTCCTCCTTTGGCCTCCACGTAGGAGGGGGACGCCACCGACAGAATCAACACCAGTCATCCCCGAATCACTACTGATGGGTGCCCCCCAACTCAGTGCTGGTAGGCAGGCTCCTGGGGTGAAGAGCCACTTCCCTTAAGCCCCACCGCATCGCTTCCCCCGTTCATAAACAAAGCAGTGGGTGAGCCCACCCACATCGGCCTCCTCTTTGTCTCTATCTAGAGCTCATGAAGGCATGACCAACCACCCCATATCTTTCCCTCGTGTCTCCATTGGATGAATTGCTAGATGTAAAATTCTCACTCGGGAATTTGAAAGCTCTACCTCGAGTTGCTCTCCAGTGATTCTTACTTACACTTTTGAGGAATGAGTGTATCAGGAAGGCATGAAGAATTTCTGAGTTTGTGCTAACGATCACCATGAAGCACTCCCTTCTTTTTGCATCGTATCTGTTCAGAGAGAAGGGTGAGGTGAGGCAGGGCACACGCCGCTCCCGCGCGCAGGCGGGAGGCCGCCCTCGCCGTAGCCGCCTCACCTCAGCCGAGTCATGCACCTGCGCCTCTCCACACCGCGGCCTCCTCCTCGCTGCAACGCGCGTCCCCGACCTCACTGGCCTGTGGGCGGGAGCGACGGCAGCGCGGGTGAGCGTCGCGAACCGTGACGTGCGTCAGGGCCAGAGGGCGGGGGCGGCCGCTGTCTGTGTGCGTGAGTGCTCAGTCGCTTCACTCGTATCTGACTCTTTTTGCGACCCCACACAAGTAAGGCCCACCAGGCTCTCTGTCCATGGGATTCTCCAGGCAAGATACTGGAGTGGGTTGCCATGCCCTCCTCCAGGGGATCTTCCCGACCCAGGGATCGAATCCTGCATAGTCTCTTATGTCTCCTGCATTGGCAGGCGGGTTCTTTACCACTACCACTAGCGCCACCTGGGGAACTGTCCTGCCCCTCACTGGATTCTGAATGAAAACCTGAACTAATGGCACTCCTGGACTGGCCCGTGGGGCCTGACCCCAGTGCAAGCTCGCTCTTTCAAATCTGGCTTCCCCTCGTCGGAGGACTCTGCAACCTGGGCCCCGAGGGGGAGCCTGCCTGGTGACTGGCTTTTCCCCCACGGCCTCCCCAGGACGTGCACCGCACCCGGAGACCGGCCGCCCGAAATCTGCACACACGGAGATGCTCCGTGCACCAAATGGCCCTGGGCGGCTGCTGCGGCGTGCCCAGGAAGTCAAGCTTGGTTGGGATTTCCCTGTGGTCCATGGGTAAGAAATCTACCATCCGGCGCAGGGGAACAGGTGTGACTCCTGGTCTGAGAACCCAGATCATACGCCTCAGAGAAACTAAGGCCCTTGCATCAACATGCTTCAAGAAACTAAGCCTGCACCACAGCCTAGAACGGAAGTCTGGGCGCCGAAGCTGAGAAGCCACAAACCACAGTGGATAATACCCAGTGCTGCAACCGAGACCTCCGACACAAAGAAAATAAATTAAAAAATATCGCCGTGTAAGTCTCTAAGAAGATGTTCAGCAGCTGATGAGCACATCAACCTGTTCCACACTTCCCTGCCATGGATGCTAGCCGCACTCATGACCCTCTCAGGCCTGCCCCTGCTTTTAATGCCTAGAGCCCTTCCCGCTGCAGCGATTGGACCGAGGGCAGGGCGCTCCCGGCCGTTCACCCAACGTGACCCGGAGGCGTGCAGCAGCCACTCGGGCTGGGTCCTTACTGTTTCAACGAATGCTCACGTAGACCCCAGCTGTCCCCAGCCACCGACTCATCCTAGACCCAGCCGACACGCAGGGGCGGTCTTCTCCCCCAGCAAGTGGATTCCTCCTTCTCTTGGTAACAGATTTTCCACATACTAGGGAGGGGAGAGTGATTGCAGCCATTGGGATTTCTTCTTAGTAAAGTTAAGTCTAACACACACACACACACCATAACACACACACACACACACGCAAGCATGCACACACATGTTTGGATTTCCTGAGAAATCCAAAATAAAATTTCCACTGACAATCAGGGATGTTACTATTCAAATCAACAGAAGTGATGATTCCAGGCGCTGTGACTTACAAAATCCTGGATGCTCGTTATTTTTGGTCATTATATGAGAAAGAATCCGGTGTTTTCCCCTGTCCCGGGATATTTTAGGGAGGGATCAGTGTCACATACACTCTCCCCGGTCCCCTGCCTCCCTCGTCTTGGTGTTCACTAGGGGCAGATGCCACGGTCGGGCTAAGGAATCTGCGTGACAGTTGGGAACCATAAAGAGGCTGAGCACCCGAAGAATGGTATGCTTTTGAACTGTGGTGTTGGAGATGCCTTTGAGAGTCCTTTGGACTGCAAAGAGATCCAACCAGTCAATCCTAAAGGGAAATCAGTTCCTGATTTATCATTGGAGGGACTGATGCTGAGGCTGAAGCTCCAATACTTTGGCTACCTGATGCAAAGAGCCGACTCATTGGAAAAGACCCTGATGCTGGGAATGACAGAAGGCAGGAGAAAAGAAGGGGGATAAACAGGAGGATGAGATGGTTGGATGGCATCACTGACTCGATAAACATGAGTTTGAGCAAACTCTGGGAGATGGTTAAGGACAGGGAAGCCTGGCGTGCTGCAGTTCATGGGGTTGCAAAGAGTCAGACATGTCTGAGTGACTGAACAACAACAACATGACGTCAAGGCTTCCAGCCCCTTATGAGGCTGGAGATGTATTAGCAGTGTGTTCCATGTGTGTAACACAGAAACTCTGAGTACCCAGAGTTGACTGAAAAGGATCAGTCACTGGAGAAGCATGTGCTGCTTCTATATGCAACCAGCCTGCAGCCTTGCATCCAGCACAGAATCTTCTTAGAATGGGGTACACTCTATATAAAGTAAGAGAGGTCAGTTATGAAATTTCATCAGTGCTTCTCCACCTAAGTGAACATAATCATCTTGGGGGTCTCTGAAAAAATGTCATTTCCAGGGGTTTCTCACCAGACCAGTTAAACTAGAATTTCTGGGGTTGGGTCTAGGTTAATAAACAGTATTTTTTAAACACTTCAATTTTGATTTTAATGTGCAGCCAAGATTGAGAACCATTGTTTTAGATGTTATCTGAAGGCATTGTTAGGGAATAGAGCACACACCTGTGACCCAATTCTTAAAAGGTTGTTAGGGGAAACCAACATTTGAAGGTGCTTAGTGGAGGACATGGGCTTCCTGGATAGCTCAGCTGTTGAAAGAATCCACCTGTAATGCAAGAGACCCCCAGTTCAATTCCTGGGTCGGGAAGTTTCCCTGGAGAAGGGATAGGCTACCCACTCCAGTATTCTTGGGATTCTCTGGTGGCTCAGACGGTAAAGAATCTACCTGCAAGGGGGGGGGGACCTGGGTTCAATCCCTGAGTCGGGTAGATCCCCTGGAGGAGGGCATGGCAACCCACTCCAGTATTCCTACCTGGGAAATCCCATGGTCAGAGGAGCCTGGCAGACTACAGTCCATGGGTTGCAAAGAATCGGACATAGCTGTGCGACAGTAGAGGACATACAAAAAAGCAGTAAGTTTTTTTCAGAGTTTTTTTTTAAGTAAGCAATGTTTCTAACCAAATGCAGCTACTTTTAAAATCTTAGGGGTGACTTTTCTTTGACCTCTGTAAATTGGCCTGCTGCTGCTGCTGCTAAGTCGCTTCAGTCATGTCCAACTCTGTGCGACCCCATAGACGGCAGCCCACCAGGCTCCCCCGTCCCTGGGATTCTCCAGGCAGGAACACTGGAGTGGGCTGCCATCGCCTTCTCTGATGGCCTACTTCTTCCTTATACAACTGTCTATAAAATTTTGTAACCATACACCCTAAAAAAGTGATGGATTTCTTTTGCATGCCATTCACACTGGCAGTTATATATCTACCTCAATTTCTCATAATTTTTCAGATTTCCTCAAACAGTGGTCCCAGTTCCAAGTAAGTAAATAAATAAATGTTCTAATTAATTAATACAAAACAAGACATGACAAAAACCAAAGTAAATGTGAACAAGAGAGATTTTTCTCCCTCTTTTCACCCCGTCTCTTCTACTGAATTAGCCTCACCTGGTTCTTGGACCCTAAGCTGATTTCCTGGCTCCTGAACATTGTCCTGGCAAAAAAAGTCACTCTGTCTTTGGCAGTGATGACTTTGTTACATGGACTAAGCAGCATGTACCTTATCAAGTCATCTACCACTGTGGTTTCCGCTGATAAATTAACACTAACCTACTTCACTGTGTTTTTAGAAAGGTTCAGTGTAGGTGAGAAGATGTGTGGTGAAGCCTCATCCATTAACTGAGGAAGTGCCCAGTAATAAGAAACAGCTTTTAGTTGTAGAGGCCTTTGAGTCTTTTGTTGTTGTTGTTTTGTGCCTTTGAGTCTTAAAAGGTACGTGCTCAGGAGGTGGAGCAGAGTAGGAATGTAGGTTCAGGCTGGCAAGGGAAGAGTGTTAATTCCAGATCACTGGAATCAAGCTAGATATGAGAAATGAGAAAGTACATTCAAACAAGAATGGCTGGAGAAGAACATGCAAGGGTGGTGCTAGAGGTTGGGTAAGAGAAAAGGTTAGTGAGGTAGGTAGGGAGCAGATAGAGATGAATATAAAAAAGACAAGAGTAGGAGTGTGAAGACCACTAAGGAAGTTACAACAAAGATCCAGGCAGAAGTTGAGAAGGGCTGAATCTAGGGCAGTGACATTAAGAATGGAGAGGGACTAATATACAGTGATAGCAAGTTCATTCTATGGATGTGACTTAGTGATGGAGATGATGCCAAGAGTGTTCATGGTTCATTCAATTTTCCTTCTCATTAAAGTGGCATTTTTCTTCTTAGCAATTCTAACTTAAGTATGGATGGGGGAAATGAATTTTTATAGAGGCAGGAGAAAGTTGCTAGGCTGACAAGAAAGACATTCTTTTCCTCACAATATGTTCTGCTTTTCTAGAAAAAATACTACCTAGTTATTGTCACTAAAATATCTCCAAGTGAAAATAGACACTTGGCTTTCATTTGTTTAGGGAAGTAGATAGAATGATAGTTTTTTTTTTTTTTAATCAAGTTTTAAAACATAGATGTAAAGGAGAACAGGAGACTCTAAAAACAAACACTCCTGATTGGCATTTAAAAGGCTTCTAGAAGCCATATGTTGCAAGAATGGTCCTCGGAATTGATCAATTTCTACAGGCTGGGTAGCTAAGAGTCATACGGAAGTGGGATTCTGGAATGGGGTCTTAGAGAATGAGTAAGATTTAGATTAAGCCATCTAGACAGCAAGGGGGACATTCCAAGAGGGAAGGCAGCTTGGGCAGATGCACAGAGCAGGACCTCGCCACAGTCTCTGCAGGTGATGATCAGATTACTAACCTACCTGAACAAGGAGTCTGTGTTGGGGAATCAGAAGGAGTCAGTTTGAATAAAAGTGAAGTAACAGAGGGTCTTAAAAGTTATACAGAAGAGTTCTGGTAAAAATGAACCAACAGAACCAATATTTTCCTGAGAATGTTCTGGCAGAGGGATATAAAGGTTTAGAGGCAAGAGATAGGGGAAAGAAAGGGGGACTGGCTAGATGAACAAGCTGTGTGGCTCAATTATGCTAGATAGAAGGGATATGCAGATCCATGCCTTCTTAGAACAGTTACTGAATTCTCATTGCATTCTTCTCTTTCTATAGGGCAAAGTGTGTGCGCGTATTTGTTAGCTCAGTCATGTCTAACTCTATATACCCCATGGACTGTAGCCTGCCAGGCTCCTCTGTCCTTGGAATTTTCCAGGCAAGAATACTGGAATGGGTTGCCATTTCCTACTCCAGGAGATCTTCCCAACCCAGGGATCAAAACCATGTCTCTTCCATCTCCTGCACTGGCAGGCAGATTCTTTACCACTGCACCACCTGAGATCTCATACTGCAGGGAGGGGTCAGGAAATTGCATCTGCAAAGAGCCAGATAGTTTATACATAGATTATATAAATTCATATACAGTTTAGAGTAGCATTAAACAGTATATAGTTTAGGCTTTGGGAACCATAAGGCAATCTCCATTCCAACTACTCAACCCTGTCATTGTACCAAGAGAGCAGCCACAATTAATACCCCAAACAAATGATGTTTGGTCTTCCAATATAATTTTATTTACAAAGCTAGGAAACAGGGTAGATTTGGTCTGTGTGCCATAGTTTGCCTACCCCTACTCTAAGGCATTTGGTAAATGCAGATTTATAAAACTTTTGGACAGCTTGGATGAAAAGCAGTACTATGTACTTCTAGTTGCCTATTTTCCCTGTTATTCAGACAGCTAAACTCCTTAGCCTATAAACATATGTGGGCATGGAAAGTTCTTTCTTGGATTGTTCTTCTCTGGAGTAGAATTAGTGTCATTATTATTGCTAATATATTGTTCCCTAGTCATCTGTCTCATTATTTTTATGACTCATGTCCCTGTGATGAAGGCAATAAGTGGAATGAGTGATGTTCATAGAATGTGAGCATAATAGAGGGGGGGACAACTTGGCATGTGTGATGGAAATGATTCAAGTCTTTTTTGAAACCTAAGGGTGATATAAAAATAGGACCACATGTATTGTTGTGCTATCAGGCAAGTTTCTAAAGATTTATCTGTCAAATGCATGGATATTTTGATTAAGGTTCAGTTGTTCAGTTTTAGCAACTCTCAGCCCAGAGAAAAACCAAGTGGGGAATGCAGAGGTGGATTAGAGGAGATAAGGATTAGGTGCAGGAGGATGAGAAAAGGAAGAAACAGAATAGGGAAGACAGGGGATGAAAGGTAGAGAGACTAGTGAGAGAAAGAAAGGAGGGCTCTATTTTCTGGGTTTGCTCAAGACTGTAAGTAGATCCATGTGTATACAAGCAAGGCTGGCTCCTAAAAGAAAACTTCCAGAGGGACGGAACTGAATACATATAACTGCAGGACTCTCTTCTGTTAAGCTGTAGGGGACCTTACTAGAGCCTGGGAGAAAAGCTCTTGGATAGCTCTGAGTAGCCAAGATGGTGGTACATCAAACAATTATTGCTAATCACAAAAAAACAAACATCTCAAGTTAATGAATTGAGTGCTTTTCTTTGTATATGAAAGTGTTAATTAAATCACTCAGTTGTGTCTGATTCTTTGTGACCCCATGCCCACCAGACTCCTTTGTTCATGGACTTTTCCAGGCAAGAATACTGGTGTGGGTTGCCATTTCCTTCTCTGGGGGATCTTCCTGACTCAAAGATCAAACCGGGTCTCTTGCCTTGCAAGCAAATTACTTACCATCTGAGCCATTCTTTGTATGGGAAGAGATAAGAATCTGGGCTCTTTGAAAGTATTTCCTAGATACACATCTTAACTATCCAGGGCCAGTATCCTGTTTTTCTCCATCCTGAGTTCCTCCACAGAGCATACAGTTGTGGGAGATTCAGTGGCTAGTGACATGATGGCTAGTCTGGCAGGCCAGTTTTTGTCTGCACTTTCACTCATCTCAATCAGGCTCTGTGCTAGGTCCTGGGTATACAAAGATAGCTGCTATCATCAAGCAGCTTACTGTCCAGTATAAGGAGGTAAGCCAAGCCCCATTATGATATACAGTAAGGATCCTCATCAACTGTACTTCTTAGTCTCTAACCTAGAGAAATTCTAGCACACTTGCATGATAGAAGTATACAGCATCTGTGTGTTAGCTAAAAATTGTCAATAACTTAAATATTCACCAATAGAGGAATGGATAAATATGTATGTATTCCTCCAAGTTCCGTAACATATAATACCATTTATGTGAAAATAATGCATACACAACAATGCCACATTTTCAGAGTATCTCAGTACATAAGAAATGTTCTAGACAGATTAATATTAATTATTTAATTATATTCATAATACTTATATATTAACAAGGAAAATGTATTACTTATGGAATTAAAAGATACCTGAAAAAAATTAGAAAAGAGTTACAGGAGGGATATAGATCAATGTGAGTGGAGTTCCTCAAAAGAAGACTAAGATCAGAGAGGCCATTTCTGCCTTGAGAGCCCACAGAGCATTAAGTCAAACAGATCTGCTCTAAAAGATTCTGACACCTCTAAAATATGACCCATGCAATTTTAACTTTTCTGAATCTCAGTTTTCTCATTTGTGGCAAGTGAATACCAACATCCGTCCTTTGCATCTGATATCACATCACCCATTTTATTGATGGCATTATCATTATCTGAAATAAACTGCTTCACTCATTTGTGTTCCTGTTATTTGCCTATTGCCCAATCTGCATATCACAGCTTTTGGAGAGTAAACAATGTCTTTAGGGCCTAAGAACAGTATTTAGCACACAGAAGTTACTTGACCCCTTCAAACTTGTTTGAGCCTCAGGGTCTTTGTACACATTCATCCTTTGAAAAACTCTCCCTCCCATCTGCTCAGAGCTGGCTCTTTCCTGTCACACAGGTCTCAGCTACAATGTCATCTCCACAAAGATTATCTCTCCTGACAACCCTATCTAACATTGCCTTCCCACACCATCACGTTCTAACATATGCCACAACTTTCTTTTCTCCATAGTACTAATATTTGGAAATTATTTACTGATTTATATACTCAATAACTTACTACTATTTTCTTTTATTTTGTGTCTCTCTCAACTAAAGTGGAAGCTGGTATCTGAACAAAGGCTTTATATGTCCTATTTGACATACACGGCCCCAATACTTAAAATGCTTGGAACTGAGTAGGTGCTCAATAAATACTAAATTAATAAATGAATAAGTGCATGCATACATGAACATCTACAGGCAAGCCAATAGAGCTATATGGGAGACAACAAGAGAAAGCATGCTAAAAGATGAGACAGAAAAGATTTAAAAGCACATGTGGGGCTTTGTAGATCATGTTAACCAGTATTTTTCTCCAATTTTGCTGAACAATTTGTGCTCCTTAATATATAGACATGTTTTTAGAATTATCAGAATGGAGCAGATAATCCCCTTGCCCATGTCATCATTATTTGTTAGCCAGACGAATGCACTAGGCTTTAAAATGATCATGATTTGCTACATTTTATCTTTATTTAAGTATCTGGCATGTGTCATACCTTAAATTATGTGCTAAGGCTACAAAGAAAAATCAGATTATCCTTGCCCTCAAGAGGCTCATAGCAGTGTTGAAAGATACCTATGGCAAAGAAACTTATCAGCTGTAAGGTTCAATAACAGAAATACCGTATGAGAAGCATAAACACAGTTCTGTAGAAATGCAAAGTGTTTTTGAGTGAAGAGTTCAAGGAAGGCATTATGAATAAGGGAAGACGTTAGCTGAACTTGGAGAATTTACAGCCTATTGACAGTGATGATAAGGGTGACTAATGCAGGCTGAGGGAAGAACAGGGAAGCATGGAGATGGGAAGTTTGCCAATTCTGAAACAATCCACAGGCTTTCTCATCCATGTTTTCCATCCTGTTCTCCCCTCAGCCTGCGTTAGTCGTCCTTATCATCACTGTCAATAGGGTATACATTATTCAAGGTCCAGCTAAAGTGTTCCCTTAAACTGGACATGGTCAAGCAGGAGATGGCAAGAGTGAGCACCAATATCTTAGGAATCAGTGAACTAAAATGGATGGGATGGGCAAATTTAATTCAGATGACCATTTTTTACTACTGTGGGCAAGAATCCCTTAGAAGAAATGGAGTAGCCCTCATAGTCAACAAAAGAGTCTGAAATGCAGTACTTGGGTGCAGTCTCAAAAATGACAGAATGATCTCCATTCGTTTCCATTCAATATCACAATAACTCAAGTCTATGTCCGAACCACTAATGCCAAAAAAGCTGAAGTTGAATGGTTCTATGAAGACCTACCTACAAGATCTTCTAGAACTAACACCAAAAAGTATGTCCTTTTTATCATAGGGGATTGGAATGCAAAAATAGGAAGGCAAGAGATACCTGGAATAACAGGCAAGTTTGGTCTTGGAGTACAAAATGAAGCAGGGAAAAAAGGCTAACAGAGTTTTGCCAAGAGAATGACTGGTCACAGCAAACACCCTCTTCCAACAACACAAGAGACAACTCTACACATGGACATCATCAGATAGTCAATATTGAAATCAGATTGATTATATTCTTTGCAGCCAAAGATGGAGATGCTCCATACAGAAAGCAAAAACAAGACAGGGAGCTGGCTGTGGCTCAGATCATGAGCTCCTTATTGCAAGATTCAGGCTTAAACAGAAAAAAGTAGGGAAAACCACTAGACCATTCAGGTATGACCTAAATCAAATCCCTTATGATTATACAGTGGAGGTGATGAATAGATTCAAGGGATAGACAGAGTGCCTGAAAATCTATGGCCAGAAGTTTGTAACACTGTACAAGAAGCAGTGACCAAAGCCATCCCAAAGAAAAAGACATGCAAGAAGGCAAATTGGTTGTCTGATGAGGCATTACAAATAGCTGAGAAAAGAAGAGAAGTGAAAGGCAAAGAAGAAAGGGAAAGATATACCCAAATGGATGCAGAGTTCCAGAGAATAGCAGAGAGAAAGAAGACAGTCTTAATTTTAAGGGAAAAAAATGCAAACAAATAGAGGAAAACAATAGAATGGGAAAGACAAGACGTTTCTTCAAGAATATTGGAGATACCAAGGGAAAATTTTCAAGCAAAGATGGGGGCTCAATAAAGGACAGAAACTGCAAGGATCTAACAAACGCAGATGAAATTAAGAAGAGCTGGCAAGAATACACAGAACTATACAAAAAAGGTCTTAATGACTGGGATATCCACGATAGTGTGGTCAGTCACCTAGAGCCAGATATCCTGAGTGTGAAGTCAAGTGGGTCTTAGGAAGCATCACTGTGAACAAAGCTAGTGGAGCTTTGTTCAGCTGAGCTATTTAAAATCCTAAAATATGATCCCGTTAAAGTGCTACATTCAATATGTCAGAAAATTTGAAAAACTCAGCAGTGGCCACAGGACTAGAAAAGGTCAGTTTTCTTTATAATCCCAAAGAAGGGCAATGCCAAAGAATGTTCTAACTACTTTACAATTGCGCTTATTTCATAAGCTAGCCAGGCAATGCTCAAAATCCTTCAAGCTAGCCTAAAGCAGTATGTGAACCAAGGACTTCCAGATGTTCAAGCTGGATTTAGAAAAGAGAGAGGAACCAGAAATCAAATTGCCACCATTCATTAGATCATCAAAAAAGCAAGAGAGTTCCAGAAAAACATCTACTTCTGCTTCATTGACTATACTAAAGCCTTTGACTGTGTGGATCACAACAAACTGTGGAAAATTCTTAAAGAGATGGGAATATCAGACCACTTGATCTGTCACCTGAGAAACCTGTATGCAGGACAAGAAACAACAGTTAGAACTAGACTTGGAACAACAAACTGGTTCAAAATTGAGAGGGGAGTTTGTCAAGGCTGTTTATTGTCACCCTGCTTATTTAACTTATATGCAGAGTACCTCATGTGAAATGCCAGGCTGGATGAAGCACAAGCTGGAATCAAGATTGCTGGGAGAAATATCAATAACCTCAGATATGAAGATGGCACCACCCTTATGGCAGAAAGTGAAGAGGAACTAAAGAGCCTCTTGATGAGGGTGAAAGAGGAGAGTGAAAAAGCCAGCTTAAAGCTTAACATTCAAAAAATGAAGATCATGGCATCCAGTCCCATCACTTGATGGCAAATAGATGGGGGAAAAGTGGAAACAGTGACAGCTTGTATTTTCTTGGGATCCAAAACCACTGTGGATGTTGATTGCAGCCATAAAATTAAAAGACACTTGATCCTTGGAAGAAAAGCTGTGACAAACCTAGACAGCATATTAAAAGGCAGAGACATAAGTTTCCTGAAAAATGTCCATATAGTCAAAGCTATGGTTTTTCCAGTAGTCATGTACAGATGTAGGAGCTGGATCATAAAGAAGGCTGAGCACTGAAGAATTGATGGTTTTGAACTGTGGTGCTGAAGAAGACTCTTGAGAGTCCCTTGGACTGCAAGGAGACCAAACCAGTCAATCCTAAAGGAAATCAACCCTGAACGCTCATTAGAAAGACTGATACTGAAGCTTCAATACTTTGGCCACCTGATGCAAATAGCCAACTCCTTGGAAAAGACATTGATGCTCAGAAAGATTGAGGGCAGGAAGAGAAGCGGAAGAGAGAGGATTAGATTGTTTAATCTAACTATTAAACAATGATTAGATCACCAACTCAATGGACATGAGTTTGAGCAAACTCAGGGAGATAGTGAAGGACAGGGAAGCCTAGTGTGCTGCAGTCTAAAGGCTTGCAAACAGTTGGTCACAGCTTAGTGACTGAACAACAGTGTGACATGATGTTGTAAAAAAAGGTAGGTTACATGGCTTGAAAAGAGTGGAGGAGTACAGATAAAATGTGGTGGGACAAGAGACTGAGCCAACAAATAAATACACAAAAGAGGGCTCAGCTGATGTTAAAAGGTGAAGTCAACAGTGAAACCAGTGTAGGGGTCTGAGTGTTAGGCTAGGACCTTGTCTGGGGTGACCATACTGGAAAAGAGCACAGCTCCAATTACAAGTCAACGAGGCATGAGATCCTGGAATAGCAGCAGGGACACTACTGAAAGAGACTATGCAGGGCTCCAGTCTGCTCTAGGTGGTAAACAAATCTGAACTAAGCAATGGTCTGGAAAAAACAGATGATAGGCTGGACATCACTGGCAGCCCAAGGCCTTGTTGATACGCAGTGCCAGTGGGACTGCAGGAGATCTAAGAAAACAGAATGTCTGGGTTTCGATCTGAGAACTCCAAAATGGAGCATTTTGAAGTGATAATGATATTTAAGGTGTAGGATTGCTTCAACATAACTGAAGGGTAGTAAAGATCAAGCTTCTTAAAGTTGAAGGTGGTGTAATCTGAGTACACTAGGTAAGTTTTTAAAAGACAAGAGCAGTGAAATTGGCAGAATAGAACCTTGAACTTACCTCCTCCCAATGACATGCCAAAATTACAACTATTTACAAAGCAACTATGTACGAGAATGACCTAAAGACTAGCAGAAAAGACTTTCCACTGTAAAAGATATAAAGAACAAACCAAAACAAAATGGAAAGGAGGGATGGAAACATGGTATAGTCAAAACCCATGCACCCAGGTAGATGCCCAACGAATGAGGGGATAGTCACAACTGCAGAAGTTTTCCCCAAGGAACCAGAGGTCCAAGCCCCATATTAGGCTCCTTAGCCTGAAGGTCCTGCACCAGAAAGACAAGACCCCTGAAAGTCTGGCTTTGAAAGCCAGCAGAATTTGAATATAGGAAAGTTAGAGAGCTGTAGGAAACAGAGACTCTCCTCTTAAAAGGTGCATGCAACATCTCACATGCTCTGAGATCCAGCACAGAGCAGTAATTTGAAAGGAGCCTAGATCAATCCACTTGCTCTTAGCCTCCCCAAGAGGCAGGAGGCAACTCTGGTGACACAGACACTGGCAGAAGCCATTTTCCAGAAGTTCTTTCTACCATGATGACACCAAGTGCTGGTAAGCACCATTCTGGAGTCATCCTTCTGGCCTACTAGCTCTGGGGGCTTAATGACCCACCAGCCAGTCTGCAATAGTCACAGGACCTCCCCAGGCTGAGTAGCCAGCTGCATGGGGACACAGTCCCAACCACCAGAAGGCCAATGCCAGCCCCAGGCTCACCCAGGTCCCCCAGCAAGATGCCCCAGGACATGGCATCAGTGGGCAGTGGGCAGCCCTAGGGTTCCAACCCGGAACCCAGCTGCCCTGGGAAGTGGCCTCATTCATCAGCATGAGGGCAGGGGGAGAAGCGGACGACAGAGGATGAGATGGTTAGATGGCATCACTGACACAATGGACATGGGTTTGGGTGGACTCCAGGAGTTGGTGATGGACAGGGAGGCCTGGTGTGCGGCGCCCAAGTCTTCATTTCAGTGGAGCTAAATCCAGGCAGCAGCTAACTTAGGACCTCAGGGGAAAACTTGACTATCTTGTATTGTCTGGTGGCCTCGATGTTTTGAAATTCCAGAGCCAGTGGGCTTCCCTTCTTCAAAGTTTTATGCATTCAGAGATTTTATCTTATGCAAGTCACTGATAAATATGTTGCTCAGCAAAACACACTCTGGCACTGTTTCAGATTTCAACCAGAAAATTTATAAAAAGAAAGCTCTAGTAAGATGTGTTCATTTATTACAAGCCTTTCCTTTTAGTTTCATTGCAAATATAAGAAGGCCTGGGATCCTGCCTCAATATTTATTCTCAATCCTCATTTTAATTCTTCACAACACTTTTGCACATATGGAACTGGGGTTCAGAGAGGTTTTAAGACTTGCTTAAGGTCACACAGTGGCTCAGATCAGTGCTTCTCTGGTGGCTCAGACAGTAAAGAATAGGCCTGCAATGCAGGAGACCTGGGTTTGATCTCTGGATTGGGAAGATCCCCTGGAGGAGATATGGCAACACACTCCAGTATTCTTGCCTAGAGAATACCCATGGACAGAGGAGCTTGGCAGGCTACAGTCCATGAGGTTGCAGAGTCGAACACGACTGAGCAACTAAGCACAGCCCAAGGTCACACAGAGAATAAAAGGTGAAGCAGGGCACTCCAAACCAGGTTTGTCTAACACAAAGATTAGTGTGCTTTTGCCTGTACCAGGTGGTATCCCTGGTTCCCTATAGGGCAGACATGATCTCCCTTTTATTTGACAAAGAACAGCTCATTAATGGATTTTCTATAAAAATCAGTTAGAAAATAATAGAGATTGGGGTCAGCTGCAGCCAAATCTCATGAACTGAGGAGGGGGGATGTGGTCCCCAAAGTAAAATCAAGAGGTCTTTGAATTCCAAAATGGTCCCCAAGTTCCTGCGCAAGTTTCTGGTATACATACCCTGTATAATCGTTTCTCCTTGAGTGTAGATAGGGCCTGTGAATATGTGATAGCATTCCTGTAATTATATTACATTATATGGCAAAGGTGAAAGACCTTTTCTGATGTAAATGGAATCCCTATTTGTTAATTTTTGAGATAGTCAGAAGAGAGAGTATACTGGGTGGGTCTGATCTAATCAGGTGAGTCCTTTTAAAACCAGGGTCTAGGCCTTCCTTAGAGTCAGAGTCTCAAAGCAGCACAGATGCTGTTTTGCTGATCTTGAAGAAACCAACCAGTAGGTTGTGAACTGCCTACGGGAAGGAGAAACGGCTAGGAGCCAAGGTCCTCTGACCCACTGTGGCAAAATACTGAACTCGACCAACAATCTAAATGGGTTTGGAATAGGACCCGAATCTCCAGAATAATACATGGCCTATCTGACACATGTGAATGCAGTCTTATGAGACCCTGAGCAGAAGATCCAGCTCAGACTGCTGACTGTCCAAACTTTGAGGTGATAAAGATGTGGTGTTTTAAGTTGCTAAGTGTGCAGTAATTTGTTAAGCGAGAATAGGAAATGAATGCAGGGTTCTTCTCTTGTTTCAGGCAGGCTAAAATATTGAACAACCCCTCTGAGCTGCTTGCCGGTTGCAGGTGTTCTGGGTTGCTGCCTAAAGGAGGTGATGGCTAAGCTGAAACATAAGATGAGAAGCAGTGATCTAGGCGAAGAGGAATATAAATGTGTTAGGAAATGAGAAGCCTCATCCTCACTTGAGACATCACAGAATGCTTTTCAGAAACACTGAGACTCACCATATTTGTGAAAAACGGGAAGAAAATCCCTCCTTCTCCTATTACATCTTCTTTGGCATAACACCCGATTCAGAGTATCCCAGAGTCCATTTCATTGACCCTACCAGCTTTTAGGCTTTTCGCAGATGGCAGTGAAATAATTCATCACCAACAGAAGTTTGAAAACAGTCCATTCACTGGGGAGAGAAAAAAAAAAATTCCGTCAACTGGCTTGGAGACCAAACAACTAGATGATTGAATTTCTTTCCTTAGGAAGGGACCAGCTGACACTTTAATTGAGAAAAGCAGCATTTGCTTCTATCCCTAGAGAAGAAAAGAGTTTCGTTTTTACAGTTGATATATTCCTTCTGAATGAGGAAGCATTTGATCACCTCATTTCATGTTGTGATTTAATTTCATTTCTCTTAAACTTACCGCCTCAGCTCTGCCTCCTCCCTCAGTGTGTACTGAGGGGAGATCCTAGCTTGGCCTCTGATGCCTGAGGTCAGAGGACCAGAATCAAGAAGTTCTCTTTTGCTTCTTTATTCGTATATTTGATTATGGAAGTAGAGTTCATGTATCATTCATATATTTGATTATGGAAGTAGAGTTCATGTATCATTAAGTTTACCTTTTGAACGTGTGCAATTTAGTAGTTTGCAGTATATTCACAACATTGTGTAACCATTACCACCACCTAATTCTAGAACTTTCCACTACCTCTCCCCAGAAGCCTTGTATCTATTAGCAGTCAATCCTAATCCCCCTCTTTCTCTGTCACATAACAATCATTAATAAGATTTCTGCCTGTATCGATGTCCCTAACACAGACATTTCTTCAAAATGAAATTATATAAAATGTGGTCTTTTGTGTTTACCTTTTTTTACTTAGCATAATGTTTTCAAGGTTCATCCATGTTGCAGGACGTACCAGTAGCTTACTCCTTTTTATGGCTGAAAAATATTCCCTTTTGTAGCTATACCACTTTTTGTTAATCCATTCATCAATTGATGGGCATTTGTGGTGCTCCCATTTTTGTTGCTTATCATGGATAATGCTGCTATGAACATTTGGGAGCATATTTTTGCATGAAAATATGTTTTCAATTATTTGGGGTATATATCTAAGAGTTCTTTTGCTGGGCTCACATGGTAATTCTGCATTTAACATTTTAAGGAACTGACAAACTGTTTTCCACAGGGACTAAACTATTTTACTTTATCAATGGCAATGTATGAAGGTTTTAATTTCTCCTCATCTTTGTCAACACTTGTTATTTCCCAGTTCTCTTTTGTGTTGTTGTTATAACAGTCCTAGTGGGTGTGAAGTGTTCTTTAACTATTTAAATTTGAATGTATCTATTCTTTCTTTTGTTTCTTGTGATTTCGGTATTAAATATAAGACATCCAAAAACATTCAAGTCTGCCCCTGTTTTCTTCTAAGAGTTTTATAGTTTTAGCTCTAACATTCAGGTTTTGATCCCTTTTGAATTATTTTTTGATTATGGTGTGAGGTTGCAGTCCCAACTCCCTCTCTTGCACACGGGTGTCCAGGACCACTTCTTGAAGAAAAGACTATTCCTTCCCCATTGGATGATCTTAGCACTTATGCCAAAAATTAATCACAAATAGATACATGGATTTATTTCTGTACTCTCAATTCTGTTCCATTAGTCTGTGTCTATCCTGATGCCAGTACTAAACTTTCTTGATTACAGTCGTTTTATAGAAAGTTTTGAAACTGAGAAGTTTTGAGTCCTTCAACCTCATTCTTGTGAGTGTGTGTGTGGCTATTCTGGATTCCTTGTATTTCCATGGAATTTTAGGATCAGCTTAACTGTAGCTTCTTTTTTAAAATTTTTTATTATTATTTTTTAGTTTATTTATCTATTTTTTAACTTTACAAAATTGTATTTGTTTTGCCATACATTGACAACTGTAGCTTCTTAAAGTGAGGTGAGCATCCAGCCACAACCCCAGTCCATCAGCAGCAGTTCTTTTCATTTCTAAGGAGGTGGAAATGAGAGATGGGGCAGACCACAGGACACAAGTCCCAGGTCCTCAGGACTGTAGTGGGTCAGGGCAGCAGGATTCACAAAGGGAGCAGTAATGCTCTGTAGCATCACTTCTCAAGCTGTAATGACTCATGCAGCCATCACGTTGTAAACCAGGTTCTGATTTAGTTGGTCTGGGGTGAAGCCTGAAACTTTATTTCTAACACACTCCTAAATGATGCCAATGCTGCTGGTCCCTGAATTACACTTTGGGAAACAAGGTACACGTGCCATTAGCATTTATCTAGTAGTTCAAAGTATGAAGCTGAGACATCACTTAGGTTTATTCAAACTGCTCTTTATGCCAAATAAATAAATAAAACTTAAAAAAGGAAAGGAAAGAAAAGCTAGGCCTACAGGGGGAAAGAAAGGGACTTGGCAGAGTCCACAAGACTAGGTACAGGCAGAGACAGAGACTAGGAATTCTGATTCCAAACTCGCAGTTACGTTCTCATTCCCCCAAACTGTGGCTGCTTTCTGTCAATCATCTTCCATTCTGCTTAAAAGTACCTGTCCTGCCCACCATCTCCAGCCAATTTCTCCCTCCTTTGCAGCTTGTTTCCAGCATATTTTCTCAAAAGATAAACATTAGAATTAAAAGGGAAATTTGAGTGTGATAAGTGTTCACACAAGTTGCTATCTGTATTTCCTTAGGACTATCTCTGAGTACAGAATGAAGGGATAGACTATATCTCTGTAGGCAAAGTGGTTAAATTCCAGCATAAAATTATACATGCTGCATATGGTAGACAGAACTCGAAGATGATTCCCAAGATTCCCCACACCCTGGTGGTGTACATTTCCTGTATAATCCAGAGACTGTGAATATGATAGACTTCATTCCTGTGATCCCATTATAATATACGGAACAGCTGATTTTAAGAAAGGAAGATTCTTTGGGGAGTCCTGATCTAGTCACATGAGCCCCTTAAAGTAAGGTTATAGACAAAGAAGTCAGAGATTCGAAGCACAAGACAAATTCAATATATTACTGCTTACTTAAAGATGGAGGAGGATATATAGCAAGGAAATTGAGACCTCAGTCCAACAACCACAAGGAAGTAAATTCTGCCAACAAGGAGAATGAAACTGGGAGCAGACCTTTCCAGACACTCCAGATGAAAGCTCAGTCCTGGCCAAATCCTTGATTTCAGGCTGTGATACTCTTAGATAATAACCTAGCTGGACTCATGACCTATAGAGCTGTGTTGTTTTAAGCCATTGAGTTTGTGGCAAGCAAATATATAGTAATACAAATATCATGCCTTCTTGACAACAGACTGAACTGTGTCTCTATTTTTCCTTCTCTGTCAGGGAACCCAGAGTCAAATTTGAGGCAGAAATGTTAAAAGTTTTAGGTCTTTACAGTCTGTACATCTAGTTTAAATGTTTTTCTCTTAGTCACGGCTTCCTGCATTTTTGTGTATTTTTCTTGATTTTTTTCTGTTCTTAATTATGTTTTAACATTCAATTTTATGTAATCTTTTCTAGTCTCATTATAAAAGCAATATGTGTTCATTGTAGAAAATATGGAAAATAAAGTTATGCAGAAGAAGAGGAAAAATTAAGCATTAGAATTCTATCACTTCATCTGGAGAAAGTCTTTTCCCCCATGCCCATGTATAATGAAATCATGCTGTATTATTATTCATATTCTTGTCATAAGCTACTGCTAAACATTTGAGGAAAAAACAAGATAGAAATTAACATGTATTCAGTGGTTTGAAGGTATTTTTTCTGAGAAGTTGGTTGTCAGCAGATCTCACCTTTTTATTTGCCTCTTTCTTTCTGTTACTCCCATGACTCCTGGTGTTCAGCTATGTTGAGGGTTCCCAAGACAACCCCCAGGTTCAATGTTTTGGTAGGATTACTCACGGAACTCAGCATATGGTTTCAATCAACCGCTATGACTTGTTACAGCAAAAAGATACAAGGGAAAATCAGCAAAGCAAAAAGTAGCATGGGGACCAAATCTGGAGGAAATCTGACAAATTTTTCAAGAGTTCTCTCCCAGTGGAGTCACAAAGAATGAACTTAATTCAATTTCTCCAGCATGAAACTTTGACAACACGTGTGAAGTGTTGTCTTCTGGGAAAGTTCATTAGAGACTCAGTACTGGAGAAGTAAATGGCAACCCACTCCAGTATTTTTGCCTGGAAAATCCAATGGACTGAGGAACCTGGTAGGCTACAGTCCATGGGGTCGCAAAGAGTCGGACATGACTGAGCAACTTCACCCACATTCAAGAGTTTCAATAGGCTAGTATCATAGGCGCTCTTTGCCTAGCATGTTTCAGAATTCCAGACTCCCGAAAGAAAAGCAGACATTCAGCATAAATTATATTGTTTGTACAAACAGTTTAGGTACAGCAAGCCACTGTTTTCAGTTAGGTAATGGTGGGGACTCTCCCCAAAATCAAGTTCCCAGACTCCAGCCAATGGCCAACTCTGCAAGCAAGCCAGTCTAAGGATAGCGATGTCAAGCCTGCTATGTTAAATCTTTCCTACCACCACCTAAATGCCACATTCCCATGGTCCTACTGCAGTTATGTGTAATACTCAACACCTGGGTTATACATTCTCTCTGACATAGAGTATATTAGCATATGAGTGCTGAATGCTAAGTCTCTTCAGTCGTGTCTGACTCTCTGCAACCCTATGGACTGCAGCCTGCCAGCCTCCTCTGTCCATGGGATTCTCCAGGCAAGAATACTGGAGTAGGTTGCTGTGCCCTCCTCCAGGGGTTCTTCCCAACCCAGCAACTGAACCTGTGTCTCTTATGTTTAACCTGCATTGGCAGGTGGGTTCTTTACCACTAGCACCACCTGGGAAGCCCACATATAAATTAGAGTGGGTGTCTTAAACAACCAACTTTTACTTTTCACTTTTCTGGAGGCTGCGAAGGCTAAGATCAAGGTGCTGATGGATCCAGTGTCTAGCAAAGGCCAGCATCCTGGTTTTCAGATGGCCATTTTCTTATTATATCTTCACATGGTGGAGAAGAGAGTGAGGAAGCAAACTCTCTTCTTACACAGGCACTAATTACAAGGGCATCCATTCTCATGACTTAATTCTCTCCCAAAGGCCTCACCTCCTAATACCATCACATCAGACATTAGAATTTAAGCATATAAAATTGGGGGGTGGACATGAATAGGCAATAGATGACAACGGATGAGAATCACCTCTATATATTTCACAATCAATCACAAGCAAATGTCTATTAAAGCCATTATTAGGAAAGACAGTAAAAGTGAAATTGCTCAGTCGTGTCCAACTCTTTGCAACCCCATGGACTATAGCCTACCAGGCTCATCCGTCCATGGAATTTTCCAGACAAGAGTACTGAAGTGGGTTGCCATTTCCTTCTCCAGGGGATCTTCCTGACCCAGGGATTGAAACTGGGTCTCCCACATTGTAGGCAGATGTTTTACCATCTGACCCAACAGGGAAAACTCGGGAAAGATAAGAGCTGATTATGAAAAGACCAATGCCATGCTGAAAACTGATACTTTGGTGTCCCTCCTAGAGAATCTGAATCTGGAGTGCTGCTTCTGTTTCCCCAAGGTTTCTTTCTGCCTTTCCCTGCCCCAACAGAACCAAGATTCTTAAGCAAAGAAGATGTGCTACATGGGTAGGATCAAGAGCCGTGTCACTGAGCCTTGTGCAAAGACATAATCTCAGAGAATCTGTTCCCTCTGATTCAGGCCCATGTTGAATATCTCCTTACAAGGAGATCAGAAGCAAAGGACTACCTTTGTCTTTACGATTAGATTTCTGTGATTTTGTTGTCTCAAAAAATCAGCCACTTGTATTATAAATTTTATTTGGGGAGCACCTGATAGTCATGAACTATACAGACAGGTGTTTGTATTTTCTCCTTGAGCAGAAGTTGCTTTTGCTCTTAGATTAAAATGTGACTTTAGGGGGAAAAAAATGTGCCTTTGAAAGAAAAGGGGAGCCGTTAATTGATATCCCTCCCAGACTTATACAGCTGGGCTTGGACACACTGGCAGAAAAATGCTTTCTCTGGGATGAAGTAGGTCCTTGCCATTATGCCAGGCTTGATGAACAGAGCTATGGCTGGATTTCAGTTCCCACTCAACCCCTCTGCTGGGGCACCTTTTGTGCTAACACACTGAAGACAAACAGGTTTGATGGGAAGGCTGGCAAATATGAGGCCTTTTCTTCCTTTATCAAAAGGAATAAAAAAATCCTGTGCTACAACTTGCCCTCCGATTCAGCTGAATGGCTTGTTGCATCCAAGTGAAATATTTTGAAGTCAGCCCCCACAACTAGAATAACACAGAAATGGTTGTTTGATGCAGGGGAGTAGCATGGTTCCTCACCAGTTGATCTCATCATGGAATATACATAACTTGTTATTGAATCATTGTGCTAAAGAGTTCTTACAACTACCTTTGAAAGAAGATGATAAATGAGTGTGAGTATTGAGACATGAGAAAGAACATTTTAGTATGGAAACCTGTTTTTCTGTTATGACTGTTGATATAATTTAAGAGCCTCAATGAACCTCCATTTTCTCATGTATAAAATAGGAAAAGAAAAATTATACTGGATTGGCCAAAAAAGTTCATTGCAGTTTTTCCATAAGCTGTTACAGAAAAACCCAAAGTTTTTTGGCCCACCCAATACCTAGCAGCAGGATAGTCTACCGGCTAATTGAGAAGTCATACAAGTCAACAAATGTCAGTTTCCTCTTCAATCATTCCTTTTCTTCCCCCTAATTCCTCACATTGACATGGTGATAGGATGACAAAGCACTTGCATTTCCAAAGTGTCATCTGATCCTCAAAACTGCCCTACAAGGTAAGCAGAATGAGGAGGGATAAAGGCTCCAGGTTGCAGTGGGCCTGGATATACTTTCACATTCCTGAATATGGGGTTCAGATTCAACCTCAAAGACTCTCCTCTCTCCACCATCCATAATATGATTAGGACACAATGAGAGCCATTTGGAAAAACTGAGTACACATGAATATTCCTCTATTGCTGTGTTTGGGGTAGCTTTCATCAAGTGGCAACTGGGTCTTATTTTTTATGGGTAAACAGGATGGGAAAAGGGATCCTTTAACTGGTTCAATCTGTCATGTTCATTGAGTTTTATACCAGAGGAGTCATTAATATATGGCTGCTTCTTACATGCCTCAATCTCTCTTATAATTGTTAAAATCAGCAGTCCTATAATAGAGGATCTAAAAATAGGGACTATAATACAGATAGGGAAGTGTTAAATCCTATCACCCAAAGCACTCAAGTTCTTATTCTTTAACATTATAATATTCTGTGAAATAGTTTGCTGTGAATGAAACAAAATCTCTACCTAGGGACCTGTGGGTACACTGAAAAGTTACTCTCTTGAGAAATAATTGCCTAGGTCTTTCTTTTATGTTTTAATTAAGATTCTTTTGGTTGAAGCTAACTGAAACTTCCACTTTAAAACACCATAAGCCAAAAATCAGGAATTTTATCCGTAAGATACCGAGGCATCCTGTGGAGTCCAAGGACAGAGAACAGCTAGGTATCACAAAGCAGGTGCTAGAAAGCCACACTCACAGAAAACTAACCAATCTAATCACATGGACCACAGCCTTGTCTAACTCAGTGAAACTATGAGCCATGTCATGTAGGGCCACTGATGTCATGGTGGAGATTTCTGAAAAAATGTGGTCCACTGGAGAAGGGAATGGCAAACCACTTCAGAATTCTTGCCTTGAGAACCCCATGAACAGTATGAAAAGGCAAAAAGATAGTACACTGAAATATGAACTCCCCAGGTTGGTAGGTCCCCAATATGCTACTGGAGATCAGTGGAGGAATAACTCCAGAAAGAATGAAGAGAAGGAGCCAAAGCAAAAACAACACCCAGTTGTGGATATGACTGGTGAATGGAAGGTTATGTTACAGGAATGGCAATTCAACATTATCTTTAGGGTAAAATTTCTCTTACTTGTAGAAACTTGAATATTAGTTCCTTTTCTGTGACCCCTCTGCCCTTGTTTAATTTCAACTGGCAAATGAAAAGGTAGATTTGCAAACTAAATGTTACCTTTGAGCAATTAATGAGGGTCCAATGTTTCCTGGTTTATTTTTGTGGCTCACCAGTTGCAGATTTTAATGAAGATGAACTTCATAGGAAGCCTGTGTCAATGTGAACTAAGTGTATCCTCACTCCTAAAGATGACTTTGAAGTGAGAATGTTGGGAGCAAATATGCATGTTTTATACATAGTGATGTATAACCATCTCCACAATGGTGTGAGTTGCAATGCTGATTAATAAAGGGATGACATGCTCAAACTCAGTCCTTGTTCCTGGCTTCTTTTCCTTACACCCCCATTCCTTTCGCATGCTACTGCCTCTCAACCCTCATCATCCCTTCTTCCCCTGCCATCTAGCCACCATTCCAGTATCCTCTCAGATGTCTATCAGGCTTTGGGGTTTGTTTGTTGCAGGCCTACAAGTATCTATTTCCATTGTTTTTAGTTTGATGATGTACAGGCTTTTGAGGCACACTGGCACCTTTATTTCTAAGATTGATGTTGACACCAGTCCACTTTAATGTTCTCATTTCAGCTAATTTACCTGCTGAGAGTAAATTTGTATGCAAAAATGAACAAAGAGGGTAGAAGGAACAGGAAGAAAGTGGAGCTAGGGAATATCTTTTACCATTTAACCCCCAAACAACCCAGGAAGATAAGGAGGGCGATTTTTATCATCAACTCCAGTAAAGAAATGAAAAAATGACAGAGCTCAGAAGTCATTTGTGAATAAACAGCACAGGTCACATTTGAAACCTAGATTTTCTCATCCCCACTCCAATGCTCTTTCCATACCACCAGGATGTTTTTCAAGTATGTTTCCTTTAAAAAAAAAAAAAACCAGATCATCGCTTCTCTATTATGCACCCACCAGGTGTTAGTAATTTAGACCAGGTTTCTGCAAACCATAGCCTGTGGGTCAAAGTCAGCCTGCAACCTTTCTGCAACAATAGGAAGCTAAGAATTTTTGAAAACATTTTGTAATGGCTAAAAAAATATCAGAAGAATATTTCATGGCACACGAAAATTATATGAAATTCAAATTTTCACGTCTATTGTCTATGGCTTCTTTCATGTGACAACAGGGTTGGGCAGTTACCACAGAGACTGTATGACCCGCAAAGCTGACAATATGTACTATGTGACTCTTTGCACCAAAACGCTTTTCTGATCACTGATTCAGGTCCTTGCTACCTAAAGTGCTACCCAAGTGCTGATCACCGGATTATGTCAGAAATGCAGAATCTCAGGAACCTTCCAAACTGAAGAACTCAGAAGCTGCATTTTAATAAGAGCCCCTGATTCATATGCCCATTACAGTTAGGGAGGCTCAGGCTCAGAAGGCAGTTGATGAGGGCTTTTTCTTATTAGACAAGCAGTGTGGGTTAAGGGTGCAGCCTTAAGGTCACACAGTTCTGAGTTTGAAATTCTCTGTCCACTGCTGAGTGGCTTCAGCTTCCTCACCTAGAAAGTGAGGATAAGCCTGTGTTCCTCAAATTTGTTTTGAATTGGATGGCATAGGAGCTTCCTAGGACTGCCTGAACAAATTACCACTATTTTGGTGGCTTCAAAAACCAGAAATACGTGCTCTCACAGGTCTGGAGGGCAGAAGTCCAAAATTAACATGTCAGCAGGGCTGTGCTCCCTCTGCGAGTTCAAGGGGAAAAGACATCCTCACCTCTTTCAGCTCCTGGTTGTCCCGGGTGTTCCTCAGCTATGGTCACATCACCCAACCTCTGCCTCCATCTTGACATGGCCTTCCTCTCTTCTTACAAGGACAACAGTTATTGAATCAAAGGACCACCCTAATTCCAGAATCATATCAGCTCAAGATCCTTAACTGATGACACCTGCAAAGACCTATTTCCAACTCAGGTCATGTTCTGAGGTTCTGAGTGGACGTGAACGGGGAGGGTGGACACTATTCAACCCACCACAGATGACACCAATCAAGGTCAAATGTCCGATGCATTGTGAGTACCTAACACATTTCTTCCCCCCACTTTCCCTCTTTTACTCAAATGACCCCAGGCTCAGAACAGAATGGATCTTTCCCATTTTAAAAGAGGGGCATCTCCTGGGCTAGGACACACGGAAGAAAATGCTTTCATGACATATGTCCTGAAGCTAAACCAGTCCTTTTATCCTCTGTACATTTTGGAGCAAAAGTTCCTTTCAAGTGAAGGAACCGATAAATGAAAAGAAATAAACCGTAGGCCAAGGAGAGCCTCAAAGTGCCGAGGTTGTACTCAAAATTCTTATTCTCTTCTCTCTGCTGCTATTGGGCCTACCTTGGGAATGGATTAATATTCTCTGTGATATTTCTGTGGGCCATGGATTTCTGTTGTACCCCTGAAGGAGAGCTTTTTTCCACCTTTACTATGAAACCCATGTATATCTCAAGGGAAAGCAAGATAAGTATCAAATTTCAACTTGCTCATGAGCAAATCGTGACAGGTGTCAGCTTTGGGGTGAATCAAATTTGGGGTCTCCTAGTCGATATCACTGTTGGCAGTTTTCAGACCAACCAAATTGCATGTAACAAGCTTTTCAGGTAATTCCACAACCCCATTTCCCAGTGCTTTTGTGTGTATAATCAGCAATGTCTCCTTTCTGAAGTTCTGAATCACTGCCCTCCTGTATTGCACTTGTATCATACTGATCTGGTCTATTTCGTATTAATTACCTCATTAGCCACCAGTGGTGTGCATTTCAAGTTTGTGAATTTCCTGTAAACAGTCTCCCTGAGAGGAGATCTGTGGAAATCTCCTCAGTACCCAGCAACCCAGTGCTGTAATTCTCAGTGCAGCACCTGTCTTAGAATTGAAACAAATCAATAGCTAAATGTGACTGCAGCTAGATTGCTAACTCAATTTTCTATTCTCCAAGGAGGAAAGAGGTGGAACTTTTAATATTGAGGAGCCTGCCAAACAAGAGTGGGAGCTTTATTATTGGTAAGAAGAAATCTGCCAGAAAGGGGGAGATCCTAATCTTGGAGAGGGCTTTTATTTTTGTACCTTTCAAATTTATTTTTAGAAAGATTGTTTGGTACTTCTTTCCTGACCCTATTTTAGAAATTGTTAAAGGGTATTGAATCATATCCATCAATATGGATATGTTTCTCTTTATGTAACAGTTTATAGACAATACACTTTCTTTTCCTACAGAGTAATTTGGAGGAACAAGGTATGTTGCCCCCCCCAAAATAGGAAATAAGGTGGCCTTTGAAGAATTAAACTTTCAGCTCAATGTATATTGCTGCTGCTGCTGCTAAGTCACTTCAGTCATGTCCGACTCTGTGTGACCCCATGGACTGTAGCCTACCAGGCTCCTCCATCCATGGGATTTTCCAGGCAAGAGTACTGGAGTGGGGTGCCATTGCCTTCTCCGCAATGTATATTAGATTAAAGCAAAGTCACCTTGAAACAGTGATGCCCAGCTTTGGCTGCAATTTAGAGTCACCTGGGGAGTTTTTAGAAACTATTGACACTACAAGAGATTCTTATTTAATCCAAAAAGGGTGGGGCCCAGGTGGTTTATTAAAAGCTCCCCCAGGTGATTCTAATCTGCTGTCCTGATTTCAAATCATTGCCTTAAAGAGACAGCATAGCTTTGAAGTCTTTAGCATTTCATTCACATCACTGAATGTTGCTTAAAAAAATGTGTCCTTCATAAGGGGAGAGGGTCTGGTTATCTAAGGAAACTCTAGGGGAAAGCTTATCTTTGAGCCTTATGTGATCACCAGTTTAAAATTTCACTCCCCTATGTCAATCTCTGGAATCAAGATTGTTGGAAGAAATATCAATAATCTCAGATATGCATATGACACCACCCTTATGGCAGAAAGTGAAGAACTAAAGAGCCTCTTGATGAAAATGAAAGAGGAGAGTGAAAAAGTCGGCTTAAAACTCAACATTCAAAAAAGGAAAAAAAAGAAAAAAAAACATTCAAAAAAGGAAGATCATGATATCCATCACTTCATGGCAAATAGATGGGGAAACAGTGGAAACAGTGACAGAATTTATTTTCTTGGGCTCCAAAATCATTGCAGGTGGTGACTGCAGCCATGAAATTGAAAGACGCTTGCTCCTTGGAAAAGAAGCTATGACCAACCTAGACAGCATATTAAAAAGCAGAGACATTACTAAAAGGTTGTTGCTGAGCCACAGAAAAACGCCCAGGATTCTTGGCCTCTGGAGGAGAAGAATTCAATCCTGGGCCAGAGACGAGGCTGGATCGCTCAGAGCTTTGGTGTGATTAAGTTTTATTAAAGCATAAAGGAGATAGAGAAAGGTTCTGACATAGGCATCAGAAGGGGGCAGAAAGAGCACCCCCTGCTAGTCTTCAGCTGGATGTTGTATAGTCACTAGCAGTTTGTTAATGTAAGAGAGGAATGTCTTAAACTCAGAATGGCACCAGGCCCCTCATCCATAAGATGTATTTTGGAAGAATCTGGGCACTGGTCATCCCGGGTTATAAAACGGTTGACTTGAATTTTGCAGAAAGGCAGATCCTGCAGAGAGCTTCATTTACATAGATTAGGGGAACAATGTCTGAGTATAACACACTGGTTTGTCAAGTAGGTTCTGAGCCTTTAGGCGGAAGACAGCCTTTGGGGTAAATGCATAGTACACTGACATAGCTTAAGACAAATATTTCCATAAGAACAATGCATTGGTTTACTCAAAGTTTGAGAATAGTTAACTTCAGGCGAAACCAGGTATCATAGCAACGCAGTATTTTAAGAGAAACCTCTTTTAAATTTGTATAGAGAAGGAAAAAATATCGCTAGTTTGTTTCCTCCTGCCGCTAAAGAGAGATACAATGTCTGACACTTGCAGCCTATTTCCTCCGTTTGGAGACCCCTGGCCTTCCTGCCTGTTGCCCTCTCATTCCCTCCTTTTCTTGTAGGAGAATTATGTTGCCTAGGGAAAAGGGGCATCGTTTTCGTTTCATAACTGCTTTCAAGCTGACAAGGGGCGTTGTCCCTAAATTACTGAGGCAACATATTCTCCTAACCCTCATATTGAGGGTATCTGATTTAGGGGCCCCAAATAGTAGTTGGAGGAATCTGCAGCAGTAGCAGGCATTTGAGCCATCATCTGTAACTTAAAAGCTTTCATGCGCCTAGAAACTAATCCAGTTACATAGTTACAGATGCAGGGAGCAAACAGCAAAAACAAAACAACCAGGATTATTGTTATTAAAATAGTTTTCCACCATGGGGAACTAGTTAACGTCTCTCAAAGTGAGGCAATTGAGACTTCAGGAGTATCCATAGCATTGTAGCCAAATAATCATACCAGTGAAATATAGACCTTGCCCAGGTTTTTTTGGAAGCTCTAAAAAGATAAAACCGTGAGTAAAGGCTAGACCTAGGGTGCATCTCCCTATCCAACCAGGGGGAAGCCATGCCCATAGGTAAGAGCCACATATCCAATAAGTCCCGTTTGGAGCAAGCCAGCGCGACTGAGGTATCTAGTCTCAATCAGTGCCTGGCCAGACAAAGGGAGGACTGGAATTGGGGTTGGAAAACACGGGAATGATTACATTGCATATTTCCTGAGGCAAAAGTCCCAAGTGTTTCCAATCATTATAATTAAGTTGTTGACTAACTTCCGGGGGTGGCTATATTTGTTCCCAGCATATAGGGGCAGTAGATATTAGACGTCCTTTTTCAGGAGTTAGCCATATAACCTCATCCCATATTTGATAAACATCAGGTAAAAAGCCATTAGATCTAGACCTATTTGCCTTATGTGTGGCAAGATAGTCATTAAACTGAGACAATGTATAATCAAAATTAAAAGTCAGGTTATGTCTATAGTTAAAGTACAAAGTGTTCCACCAGTCCATTTTAGGGTTGTTAGATGTCATTAGTTTAAGAAGAGGCATCACATAGGATTGTTGTCGAAGGTATTTGTAGACTTGGAGAAGGTCTTTTCGTTGAAGTGGGCATGTCCACCATGGGAAGCCTTCCACTGATGAAAAGAGGAGTGCTCCGCAGACCCAGCAGTTAGACCAATTATGAAAGGCAGCGTAGGAGTGAGCGCAGGACAGGGAGGCATTGGAGTGAGCCCAGGACAGGAAGGCATTGGAGTGAGCCCAGGACAGGAAGGCATTATCTTGAGGATCAAATGGCAGACTCAGGACTTTTGGAGTCAGCAGAAGTAGGCTCCCATAGATTATCAGGCCCATGTGAAAGGTACAAAGTCAGAGCATAGAAAGTAAAGACATAAAATGAAGTCACTTAGTTCTGGTCAGGGTGCCACCTCTTAATTCCACGAATCAATTTCTGGCACTTTGACAGCTGTGGGAGAAGAAAGAATAACTTGGTAAGGACCTTCCCAGAGGGGCTCAAGGGATTGGCCACCAGACCCCAATGTTTTTATGAGGACCTCAGTTTTTGGCTCAAATAGAGGCTTGTTTGACTCAGAGGCTGGGTCAGGAGTCGTCTCCTGGAGTTTTGTTAATGCCTGTTGAAAAGCTGAGAGCTGAGTTACATAATTAGTTAATTTTAAGGCTTTAGGGTCTATAACAATGTTTGTGTGTAAGAAAGGCCTTCCATAAATACATTTAAAGGGGGGCAGTCCCTCTTTTTGGGGGGCAGTTTGAGCCCTCATTAAAGCTATGGGTAGGACTTTAATCCAATTGTCCTGTGTCTCTTGAGTTAATTTGTACCGATGTCTTTTGATAATGTCATTACCTTTTTCAACCTTTCTTGAGGATTGGGGTCTCCAGGAACAGTGTAAGTGATATTTTATTTCTAGAGCTTTAGACACCCCCTGAGTTACGGCAGCTTTAAAGGCGGAGCCATGGTCACTCTGAAGGCTCCGTGGCAGCCCAAACCTGAGGATAATTTTATGGATTAAAATTTTTATAACCTATTTATCCTGTTCACTACAACAGGGAAAAGCCTCAATCCAACCAGTAAAAGTATCCACCCAAACTTGTAAGCAAGAATATCCATTAGCTTTTGGCATATGAGTAAGATCAATTTTCCAGTCTTCTCTAGGATACTTTCCACTTCGTTGTAATCCAGATTTTGTTAGTTTTTTAGTATTTGGGTTATTTTTTTGATAAACCTCACACCTTTTGATAATGTTCTTTAAAGTTTTCATTACATTTTTTCCTTCAAACAAACAAGAAGCTATCTGGTAAGTACTCTCTGCACCCAAATGAAAGCTCTGGTGTAAACCCTTAAGAATTTTCCATTGAGCATTTTCAGGAATTATTAATTGTCTATCTTCGGACTGTAGCCATCTTTTATCAGTAATCTTTGCTCCTCTTTTTTCATATCTTTCTAATTCTTTCTCAGTATATTGTGGTTTTTCCTGTTCCATAGGACCTGTCTAGATCAAACGCGTCTGTAGTGAAGGGGATTTGTAGAGTGCTGCTTTTTTGGCTTGACAGTCAGCCAGCTGATTACCTTTGGCTATTTTACTCCCACCTCCGTTGTATCTTTAGCAATGCAAAACAGCTACCTCCTTAGGACAATATATAGCAGTTAAAAGTCTCTCGATCTCTCTGAAATGCTTAATAAGTTCTCCTGTTGTTGTTTTAAACTGTCTTTTTTTCCATATGGCAGCATGAGCATGTAAAGTTAAATAAGCATACTTAGAATCAGTGTTGATATTTACTCGCTGCCCTTTGCTTAACTCTAGAGCTCGGGTCAGAGCCACAAGCTCTGCTAACTGAGCACTAGTTTTCTGGGGGAGAGATTTTGCTTCTAAAACCTGTTCAGCAGTCACCACTGCGTAACCTGCTTTACGCTTTTTATCTCGAACAAAAGAACTGCCATCTGTAAATATTTTTATGTCAGGATTGTCTGATGGGGTATCCATTAGATCTTCCCCAGCTGCATAGTTTAAAGTTAGAAATTGGGAACAATCATGATCTGGTGTTTCCTTTTCCTTCTCAGGAAGGAAAGTGGCAGGATTTAAATTTCCACAAACCTTAAGCTTAGTTACTGGTCTTTTTAACAACAATGACTGATATTTAAGAAGTCTATTGTCTGTCATCCAGATATTAACCTTAGAATTTAAGATTTTACTCACATCATGAGAAGTCAGTACAGTAAGGTTTTGTTTATTAATTATTTTTAAAGCTTTTGGTGTTAATAAAGCCGCAGCTCTAATTATTCTTAGGCAGTGGGGGCACCCACGTGAAGTTATATCTAATTCTCGGCTTAGATAAGCAATAGGTTGTTGGTGAGGCCCTCAGGGTTGTGTTAAAACTCCAAAGGCCATACTTTTTTTTTTTTAGTGACAAGCAAATTAAATTTTGACCCTGTGGGCAAGCTCAGAGTGGGAGCTTGCAGGAGAGCCACCTGTAGAACCTTGAAAGCCTTTTGAGTATCTGGAGACCAAACCAGTTTGTCGGTTTGGGCCTGCTGAGTTTTAGCTATAAGTTTATATAAAGGCCGGGCAAGTTTCCCATAACCCGGAATCCAAATACGACAGTAGCCTGTGATTCCCAAAAATCCTCTCAGTTGTCTTAACGTCATAGGTAGGGGATGATTTAGTATAGGTTTAATTTTTTCGGAGCCTATGGCCCTAGTCCCTTTTGATATGATTAGGCCCAGATATCTAACAGATTGTTGACAAAGCTGAGCCTTTTTTCTTGATGCCTTGTAACCGGCAGCCTGCCAGAAAGTTTAAGAAATCTTTTGAGGCTTGTGAACAAGCTTTCTCTGTCTCAGCACAGAGCAAGATATCATCTATATATTGTAACACCACCGCTTTAGAACTATTAAAGTTTTGTAGATTCTGTGACAAACTCCAAATAAGTGAGGACTGTCACGAAATCCCTGGGGCAAAACTGTCCAGGTTAACTGAGACGTTGGCTGCGTAGGGTCTTTAAAGGCAAATAGAAATTGACTTTCTTCCACCAAAGGCACTGAATAGAAGGCATCTTTTAAATCAATTACTGAGAAATATTTGGCTCGTTCAGGAATTTTAGACAATAGATTTACAAATAATAAATGAGGCTGTAGTAAAGGAACTACAGCCTCATTTATTATTTGTAAATCTTGAATTAGTCTCCAGTTACCATTTGATTACCAAGCCATTCATCTCCATAAGCAACTGCTTTTTCCAAGACTCGACTCTTTTGAGTTGGGAGTCAGCATTTGTCCCAAGATATACATCACATCCTTCAAAGTAAGGTCATAGAGCAAAGTAACACCTTTAAAAGCTATAATATATTTTTTGGGGTCCTCTAAATAGTCTTCCAGATCCTCAATTCTTTGTATTTCTTGATTTTTTTTATCTCCTTGTCTCCTGTCTTCCATCCCATCTCTTACTTTGATGGTTTGAGTTTTTATTGAAACCAAAGTAGTCTGAGATTGTACTGAGACAGGAGTTGGTTTGACCTCTATATGGGCAGTTTGAATCTCAGTTTGGGTTTCCACTGAGACCAAGGCAGCCCTTTTTGGGGGAGTTTTTTGGTTTTTAGTTGGGAGCCCCGGGTATGGGGGCAAAGTAGGAGGACAGGAGGGAGCTGAAGGTGTCACATCCAAATCTATACCCTTAGGACACAAGTCTGGCATATTTCGCAGAGAGAAAAAGGGCAACACATATGCTATTTTTACCCATTTCCCTTGTTTTTTACAGAACCGGTCTAATTGTAAAACAGTATTATACTTAAGAGTCCCTCTAACTGGCCACCGTTTGCCGTCTTCCAGTGGGTACCGCGGCCATGCAGTATCATATAGGAAGACCAGGTGTGTCTTTTTTAAGCCCTGGGGATCAAATCTATCTCAGTTTTTCAGTATACAGTTCAAAGGACTGAGGCTGGAATTGTTAGCTCCCATCTGTAAGAGAGAAAAAAAGCGACTCACCATTAAAACCTTGCTTGCCTCTGATGCCACCCGGGATGCAATCAGAGTAACCTTCCAGAATGCCTCCTAGACCAAGACCGTTGGAGGAGAAGACATTTGTCACCTGAGTGCCTGTGCACGACCCTGAGTATATTCCTGACCATAATAAGACCAATGCGCACATAAAACTGAGATTTTTTTTTTAAGCATCACCATACCAGTATAAGAGCCTCTTCTGGGCCATTAAGAGCCAGTGTTACCAAAGGGGAAAAAATCCATTGCAGTTCCAATCTGAGTAACCTTTAACCTCAGAGGTATTTTTGTAGCTAGAGCTCTATTTAGCTTTTAAACGTTTGATTTTTAGTGAGGCTAGGCGCTTCTTGACTACCAACTTCAAGTTTGGGACCTAAGTAACAGTACACAGTAATAGCATAGATCACAAGTCCCTTGAAAGTCTATGACCCGACAGATAGGTTAGTACTTTTAATTTCTAAGGAGCTATGAAATGGTCAAAGAGACCGAAAAGTTTGACTGAGAAAGGAGAGTTCTATCCATACGCTTTGCCCACTTCTGGTCGGTCCCTGAAGGAGACATTGGGTGCCTCTTGGCATTGGCAGGTCGGTATAAACCCCTGACAGGTTTCTGCCATAAACTGTATGAGGTCACCGCAGAACCGCAGAGCAGTGCTCTTCACTTGCTTCACGTAGGGTGTGTCATTCATTCACACAAGCACGCCGTAGAGTGAGTTAGTAAAGTACAGCAGAAAACGTGTTCGCTAGGAGAACAAAGAACTAGAGCTCCAAGCCTCCTTACCTTGTCCTGCAGAATCCCAGATGAGCCCCCAAGATGAAAGGTTGTTGCTGAGCCGCAGAAAAACGGCCAGGATTCTTGGCCTCTGGAGGAGAAGAATTCAATCCTGGGCCAGAGACGAGGCTGGATCGCTCAGAGCTTTGGTGTGATAAAGTTTTATTAAAGTAAAGAGGAGATAGAGAAAGCTTCTGACATAGGCATCAGAAGGGGACAGAAAGAGCACCCCTCTGCTAGTCTTCAGCTGGATGTTGTATAGTCACTAGCAGTTTGTTAATGTAAGAGAGGAATGTCAGAATGGCACCAGACCACTCATCCATAAGATGTATTTTGGAATAATCTGGGCACTGGTCATCCCGGGTTATAAAACGGTTGACTTGGACTTTGCAGAAAGGCAGATCCTGCAGAGAGCTTCATTTACATAGATTAGGGGAACAATGTCTGAGTATAACATACTGGTCTGTCAGGTAGGTTCTGAGCCTTTAGGCGGAAGACAGCCTTTGGGGTAAATGCATAGTACATTAACATATCTTAAGACAAACATTTCCATAAGAACAATGCATTGGTTTACTCAAAGTTTGAGAATAGTTACTTCAGGCAAAACCAGGTGTCCTAGCACAGTATTTTAAAAGAAACCTCTTTTAAATTTGTATAGAGAAGGAAAAAATATCGCTAGTTTGTTTCCTCCTGCCGCTTAAGAGAGATAAAATATCTGACACTTGCAGCCTATTTCCGCCGTTTGGAGACCCCTGGCCTTCCTGCCTTTTGCCCTGTCATTACTTTGCCAACAAAGGTCCATCAAAACAAAGCTATGGTTTTTCCAGTAGTCATGTATAGATGTGGGGGTTGGACCATAAAGAAGGCTGAGCGCCTTTACAATATTTAATGTTAAAAAATAGAAAATAAACTAAAAAAAAAAAGGCTGAGCACCAAAGAATGGATGCTTTTGAACTGTGGTGCTGGAGAAGACTCTTGAGAGTCCCTTGGACTGCAAGGAGATCCAACCAGTCCATCCTAAAGGAAATCAGTCCTGAATATTCATTGGAAGGACTGATGCTGAAGCTGAAACTCCAATATTTTGGCCACCTGATTTGAAGAACTGACTCATTGCAAAAGACCTTGATGCTGGGAAAGATTGAAAGGAGGAGGAGAAGGGGACGACAGAGGATGAGATGGTTGGATGGCATCACCGACTCAATGGACATGAGTTTGAGCAAGCTCCAAGTGTTGGTGATGGACAAGGAAGCCTGGCGTGCTGCATTCCATGGAGTTGCAAAGAATCAGACATGACTGAGCACCTGAACTGAACTGAACTGAACTTCAATTTCTATCTCCCTTCCTTGCTTTAATTGTTTCCTTTTCTGTTATTGTCCATCTATATATTAACTCCATGTGAATATGTACTTTGTTTTTGCCTGTTTTGCTCCATGCCTGTATCTGTAATGCCTATTAGGGAGAGCCTAGCACATGGTAGGAGGGCTTCTCTGGTAGTTCAGCAGTAAAGAATCCACCTGCCAATGCAGGAGAGGCAAGAGACATGGATGCGATCCCTAGGTTGGGCATGTGCCCTGGAGGAGGAAATAGCAACCCACTCCAGTATTCTTGCCTGGAAAATCCCATGGACAGAGGAGACTGGAGGGCTACAGTCCATGGGGTTGTAAAGAGTGGGACACCACCTAAGTGCCTAAACAACAGCAGCATGTGGTACACACTTACATATGTCCAATGAATGAATGAGTAAATGGATGACTGGGGAAGTGAATAGATATGTGAAAAGAATGGCAGAAGCAAGTTTTCTTCTTTCTTTGGCAAAAAATTCCTACCATAAAAACAATACAAGGATATCCCTGGCAGAACAGTGATTAAGACTCCACACTTCTACTTCAGGGGGCGAAGGTTTGATCCCTGGTCCCCTGGCTGGGGACCTACAATGTGTGGCCAAAAGAAAAAAAAAAAGATTTCTTTAGTTGAGTCCATGAAATATCACAAAGTAATCATTTAAGGATTTAAGGTTTGAACTCAAATATATGTTTGCAAAGGAGAGAAAGAATATGCTGTCCTTAAAATGATCTAGACCCTATAACACTAATAAGTCTCTCTGCATATTAACAAATTGACATTCAGAGTATACTTTGAATTATACATATTATGCCTCTGAATTATAGATAAAGATAGGGAGAAAAGGAAGACAGTGAATTTGTGCCAACTATCTAATTCTTGTGACATACTTTTCATTGTACATTAAAAAGTTTAGCCTTTGGGTTTTGTATTAATATGTTGCTGCTCTGAGCTTGATTCCCACCAGTTCACTCTGGCGCAGTCAGTGTGTGGACTCACCTCTCCTCTCTATATGTGACTCATCAGGTTTCTGAGTCTTCAATGCCAAGTGTTAGACCTCAGATCAGAGCAAATTCACAAGGTCATGTGAAGCTATTTCCACCTCTAAAGAGAGTTTTAACATTTTATAATTCACACCATATTTTGATAAACAGAAAAATATCACCATTTTCTTGATTATGATTTAAAATTTCTAAATACCTAAAGTGAAGATCGAATTATAATTTGTTTTCCCAGACTACACAGATTGTCCCCTAATCCATCCTCACTCCCACCTGCAATGATTCTGGTTTCTTCACTTGGTTGAAAAGCTTTACTCCAAAGAAGCCCTTCACTAGAACACTTGTAGAGTTGACATTCCCTCTGGTCTTCCACTATGACAGGCAGGCCCTCTCTATGGGGACCAACATCTGTTTCCTCATAATGAAACAGAGTCCCCCTACAACTGAGCTCCCCCACCAAGTTTATAATTAACCTCTCTATCCAAAATTGTATTCTCTTCTTATCCAGCCCCAGTCCCCTTTAAGATTGAGGAGTAGCAAAGAAAACAGTCAATTGAAACCAGACAGGACTCTGCAGGGTCCTCCCAGATACAAAAGCCCCTCTGTGTCTCCTGTTTCTTATTTGTAGGGGAAAAAAAGGCTTCTAGGCCTTCCCTGAGTTCCAAAGGGCAGACTCAAGCAGTTAGTAGGATAGAGTTCCCAGATTCCTAGTTCCTTCCAAAGGATTATAGGAAACAGTCTGAAGCATATCTTTGAGTTGTACAGAAACTAAGACCCCCAAGCAGATGGAGGATGGTGACTATTTGTTGACCACGAGTAAGTAGACCCCAGACTAGTTGGAACCAGAATGTTGAGGTTTCTGGAACACCACCCTATTACCTCACCACCAACCAATCAGAAGAAAGTCATACACCTGCAGCCCTCACTCCAAATTTTGCCTTTAAAAATTTTTCACTAAAAACCGTTAGGGAGTTCAGGTCTTTTGAGCACAAGCTACTCATACCCCTTTCTTGGTCCTGCAGTAAACTTCTCTCTGCTCCAAATACTAATGTTTGGTTTGTTTGGCCTCACTGTACATCAGGCACACAAAACTTGGGTTCAATAGCAATAACTTCTATGCATCAGTCTTAGCCTCTGGAATGAGGAAGTCTTTTTCGAATAGAATTATTTTAAGATTTTTCTCATTGCCTCCTTAGTCTTCTAATGTTTTGAACCCAAAATGAACAAAACAAAACTAAAATAGGGAGACGTTTCCATGAGTTTAGTCTATGGAACAGTTGCTCTCCATGGGTTTGGAGGAAGAGAAGGGAATTTGAGCCCTAGGTTGAAGTCATTCCAACACCAAGAAACAGCTTCCTGGTCTGCCTTCAGCTCACATGTGTACAGACAGTTCTCAACACACAGATGTCTCAAATGCCATCTCTTCTGGAGGCTCAGGGCTTCCTAGGCTTCCATTTTGTGTAGCTCCATGATGGAAATGATGCTTTGTCCAATATTGTAGCCATTAGCCACACATAGCTACTTGAAATGTGGCTAGTGTGACTAAGCAACTGAATTTTAAATTTTATTTCATTTTCTTTTTTTTTTTTCTTTTTTGACCATGCTATGTGGCATGCAGGATCTTGGTTCCCCAACCAGGGATTGAATCCGTGACCCTGCAGTGGAAGTGTGGCATCCTAACCACTGGACCACCAGATAATTCTCCATTTTCATTTATTTAAATTTACATAGTCACATGTGACTAGTGGCTACTATATTAGACCATGCTGCTCAAGAGTGGGGACCAGCCAGGAAACTTTTTCTGTTAAGGGCCAAATAATAAATGTTTGCGGAGAAGGCAATGGCACCCACTCCAGTACTCTTGCCTGGAAAATCCCATGGACGGAGGAGCCTGGTGGGCTGCAGTCCATGGGGTTGCAGAGTCGGGCACGACTGAGGGACTTCACTTTCAATTTTCACTTTCCTGCATTGGAGAAGGAAATGGCAACCCACTCCAGTGTTCTTGCCTGGAGAATCCCAGGGATGGGGAAGCCTGGTGGGCTGCCGTCTACAGGATCGCACAGTGTCAGACACGACTGAAGCGACTTAGCAGCAGCAGCAGTAAATGTTTGAGACTTTATGGGCCATATGGACTTTGTCACAAATATTCAACTATGCCATTGTAAAGTGGAAAAAAAATAAACACATAGAGAATACATAAAAGAATAGGCATGGCTGCATTCCACTAAAACTTTATTGGCCAAAGTAGGCAGTAGGACAGACTTGGCCTGTAGACTGTGGTTAGCAGACCCCTGCTTTAGAGTGTAATTTACTGATGTTAAAATAAAGATTTAAAAAATCACCTGAAGCATATTTCTAAGATTGAAATAAATATCTTTCTTTAAACTTAAATCTGAACTGCATAAAACCTTAGTTTTACTTTTTTAAAAAAAGTTTTAATTTTAGTTTTTATTTATTTTAATTGGAGGCTAATTACTTTACAATATTGTGGTGGTTTTTGCCATACATAGACATGAATTAGCCGGGTACACATGTGTCCCCCCATCCTGAGCCCCCTCCCACCACCCTCCCCTATTCCTCTGGGTTGTCCGAGAGCACCAGCTTTGAGTGCCCTGCTTCACGCACCAAACTTGCCCTGGTCATCTATTTCACATGTGATAATATACATGTTTCAATGCTATTCTCTCAAATCATCCCACCCTCGCCTTCTCCCACAGAGTCCAAAAGTCTGTTCTTTACCTCTGTGTCTCTTTTGCTGTCTTGCATATAGGGTCATCATGACCATCTTTCTAAATTCCATATGTATGTGTTAACATACTATATTGGTGTTTCTCTTTCTGACTTACTTCACTCTGTATAATAGGCTCCAGTTTCATCCACCTCATTAGAACTGACTCAAATGCATTCTTTTTATAGCTGAGTAATATTCCATTGTGTATATGGACCACAACTTGCTTATCCATTTGTCTGCTGATGGACATCTAGGTTGCTTCCATGTCCTGGCTATTGTAAATAGTGCTGCAATGAACATTGGAGTACACATGTCTCTTTCAATTCTGGTTTCCTCAGGTTGTATGCCCAGCAGTGGGATTGCTGGGTCATATGGCAGTTTTAGTTTTAATCCATAAAAATTCCATAAGCAAATTCTTTTAAAAATTTAAACCTAATGTTTCATGTTATTGTAGAAAAATTTTCCCCATGAATGTTTATTAGTGTTAGTCTATTGGATAGCTGTTCTAAATTTATTTTTTATTTGATTATTTCTTATGCCATGTTATTTTTTGGCCACACTGTACAGTATGCAGAATCTTAGTTCTCCAATCAGGGATTGAACCTGTGTCCCCTGCAGTGGAAGCATGGAGTCCTAATCGCTGGACCACCAGGGAAGTCCCTGGATAGCTGTTCCATACATACACATACACTTTTTGTATGTTTTTTGGTCTTAAAATCTTTATTGTACTGCCCCTGGGACAGTGTAAGCAAGTCCTGTGTGCTAGTATGCAGTTAAATACTTTTGAGACACTAACCTCTCAACTCAATAGTCATGGCTATGGGGTTACTTGTTTTTAGTATGTATACCCTATCAACACACCAAATTACTGGGTTGGGCAAAAAGTTCATTCAGGTTTTCCTGTAAGATACTATAGAAAAACCCAAATGAATTTTTTGGCCGACACAATATATGTAGTCAGTCCCTGTTAATCTAACTGTATTTCTTTGTTGTTGTTTTTCACAATAGCTGCCCAGACTAATATTTTATATGTATTTTATTAGGTTGGCAACATTTTCCCAGTTATGCTATCCATCTTGAAATGATGAATGACATGCGGGGGCATTGTTAGTTTGCATCATTAACCATTAGAAACAGTAAGGAGTTATAGAGTAATCTCTCATTGTGCTAAGCACAAAATGTTTTTTCTCTAAAATGAGCAATCTAAAGATAATCACATTTTATAGATGCAAACGATTTCACATTTCTTACGAGGACAATCTGTGTTCAAAAATCATTATTGTGCCAGTTTAATAAGCCATCACACTGAAGTGGCTATAAATGTGCTTGGTGAAGATGATAAATATTAATGGGAGAGTGGTCAGAAGTCATACCTCTGGTCTAGGAAGGAACAGTGGAGCACTCTGGCATTACCAAAATATCTCTGTGTGTGGTGGGTATATGGTGGAACTTCAAGTGGTGAGGTTCTCCAGAGGAACTGACAGTGTCTATCATGTCCAAACGCAGCTCAAATCATCCAAAGAGGATGCGTGAATTTGCATTCCATTGAGCTGATATTGATATCTGAGGTACACATATTCTGGTGAAGTGACCAGGTAGCAGGCACCTGGGCAAAGGAGAGACTGGTAGGCAGGCAGGTTACTGTGCCATGGTTAACCTGGCAGTGGAAGGGTGGAAAGTTGTGGAGCAGCAATTAAGTCTGTGATTGGTTAGTGAGGACCAAGGGCGAGGGGATTGGGACCTTCTTCTAAGAGCATAAGCCTTGGAAGCTATGGCTTTAAACTGCTCCTGTGAAGAGGTTAAGCAGATATCATTAGCGACTAGGCATATAATGTAGGGTATTGGGTAGAGACCATGTTGGTATTTGTGTTTCTATCCTAGGCATCTTAGACCCTAGCTTTAGGGCACATAACTACTCTTGTCCCCAGTTACTTGTGGCAATGAGTCTTAATATCTAACCAGCGTAGAGTTAAGGCAATAAAGCAAAAGAATATAAGTTTTGAAAACAAAGACAAAATATTTTGGAGACCTTTTATGTTGCAAGTTTCTGCACCCCCTTTAAAGCTCAGAACAATTATCTTCTCTTCTGTAGCATTCTCTAACCCTCCTTCTCTTTGCCTTCCTCCTGTCTCTGCTCCCACATAGACTCTGTATGGACCTCTCCTATCACATCACACTACCAATGCTGCCCTGACAGAGTTTATGCACTTTTTTCCCTATTTGACTGTGAACTTCTTGAAGGTATGACTATTAGGTCCATCTCTGTATTCTCAGTGCCTAGCGCTCAGTGTCTGATTGAGTTAGGTATCAATAAAGAGAAAAAGAAGTTTACATTGACTATCCTAGGCTAAATGACATGTATTCAAAAATAATTTTATTATGAAAGTCACCCATTTAATTGAAGAGCATTTTCAAAATGCATTAAGTAAGAAGGAATGTATAATGTTTTTACAAATCTGCAAATATATTCAAGACAGAGCATTTAAGCTTGCTTTTCTAGTTAAACATATCATGAGCATTTTGTTCTTTTGAATCTCGACGAAAAAAATTTTTAACTGCTCTGGTAGAGATGTTGGTGCTTAGCAAGCATTTCGTTTGGCCCTCTGCATTTAGGACTGCATGCCTAATTCTGGCCAGTGAGCATAAACGTAAAGGACGAAGATGAAGAATAAACTTCTGGGCCTGCCGGAGTCCTGCCCCGGCTGGTCAGGGTTCCCTCAGGATGGACGGCGTCGGCCATACGAATGAGCAGACACAGCGAGTCGTGGTGTTTCCAAGTGTCTTCCGACTTTATTGTTTCTAAGACAGTTTTTATATTTTTTGTGGTACATCGAAACAAATGTAAAGTATAGAATCATACCAATTCAGCTTAGTGGGCATATGAATTCAGCTTACTGGGCCTATCAAGCCAGCTTAATAGGCCAGCAGTTTTTGACCTTCATTGAAACTGTTTGCCTGTTTTTAGTTACAAAAAGCCTCCTTTTGTTTACATCATCTTCCGGCCTGGAGGCCTGCTAACATCCTGTGACTCTCCTATTGACAAGGGTTGATCAGTCAGAACGCTTTTGTATCAGGCACAGCAGGAAAGAATTTATCAATAGAAAGTTTCAAGGTAAAACCTGTTTTCGGTAATTTACTCTAGCCTTGAGCTTAACAGAAAAGAATGTGGTCCCAGAAGGTCAGGAAGCTGAAGGTCAGCTCTAAGTAAGAATCATCAGTTAATTCAACAATTGTCTTATTATTTGTATTAAAGCTAAACTTCTATTTATATAAATTTTTAACTATTATGCTTTCATCATATAGGCTAAATACGTTAAGAGTAAAAACATAGTGAGTAAATATAGACTAAGTAACAGTTCCATAAAGCAATATTTCTTATATTTCCTAACAAGCCTTTTTTCCTGCGAAGGGTTTTGTGCCCATAGGGGCTTTCTGTACAGAGGCTCTCAATGCGGTTTCATTACTAGGGAGCAGTTATGCACATTAGCTCCAAAGGCACAGGTACATTTATTAAACAAACCAATATGCTAGCAAGAAGAATTTAGATCAGCACACTTTATATCCCACATAATTTTATTTAGGGTGCTACCACTCAGGGGCCTTGTTGATTTGAGGTTTCAGATTGATCTATTTTAGAAGAGAATCAGGAAAAGCCTTTTGCCTAAGTCACAGAAAATAAGAAGAGGTTTATTATAGTAAGCGTCAGAAAGACAGATGTCATCTTTAAGGTGAGCGCTGGGGCAGCCTTCTGAGAATTCCTGAGGGCTGAGAAGCCGTGCTCAATCAGCCCTCTACCTCATGACTCTGTCATGGGTGGGATCTCGTGAGCTGGCTCCCGGCATGGGCCAAAGTGTAAAATAGCTGCTATATGCCATCCACTAATTTATTTCTTTTTCTGCCAAATGATGGGTGACATCTTATGGTGGATCTTCCATCAGCCTTTGTCTCAGAATGGCTAAGTGAAGCTAAGAGACTCCTGACACTCAGAGTTGGACAGGCAGCACAAGTAAGAAATAGACCCTTATTTTGGTAAGCCAATGGCATTTCCAGGTTAACTTGCTATGGTAGAATAATTTCTATCCTATCCTCCCTAATATATAGGTACATAGAATATGATCATATGGATATACCATGATTTGACAATTCCCTATTTTATGCATTTTGATTGTTTCTGTTATTCTGCTAATATAGAAATGCTGTGATGCCTATCATTACATGTAAGTCTTTGTGGAAATTCATGATAATTTTCTTAAGATAAATTTCTAGAAAGGAAATTACTAGGTAAAACAATTTGGAGATTTTTAAGGCTTGAATATATTTTACAAAATTTTCCCCCAGAAAGGTAATGCCAATGTATAGTGTCTTTGACCCCAGTTTGATTCCTGGGTCGGGAAGATCCCCTGGAGAAGGGGATCTTCTCCAGGCTATCTACTCCAGCATTCTTGGGTGTCCTTGGTGGCTCGGATGGTGAAGAATCTGCCTGCAATGTGGGAGACCTGGGTTTGATCACTAGATTAGGAAGATCCCCTGGAGGAGGGCATGCAACCCACTCTAGTATTCTTGCCTGGAGAATCCCCATGGACAGAGGAGCCTGGCAGACTGCAGTCCATGGGGTCACAAAGAGTCGGACATGACTGAGCGGCTAACCACACATACACATAGTCTCTAGCAGTATATATGAGTGCTTATTTCACCATGCTTCTCCAAATTGGGTATTATTCTTCTTTTGAATACTTGCAAATTTGAAAAGTGAAAAATTATATTGGAGTCAAACCTGGTTTATTTTAATAACAAGATGACCTTAATATTGATGGATTTTTTCCATTGGAGCTGTCTCTTAATGGGTCTTGGCTTCATGAGCCTAAGTAAGTTGAGGATGGAAGTGGAACCTATTTAGTATCGAGATGAATCCAATGCTATAACCAGTGTCTCAATGATATATGTCAGGGCAACAATAGCAGAGTTGAATCATTACGTTTTTTCTGGAATATTTTCTTTTAGTCTGTCCAGAGGTTTATTCCTGAACTATGAGAAAAAATAATATGGGATGGCTGATTTCCTCAGACAGTATACATGTTCAAAGACAGCTCATTTCTGCAGCCTCTGCTCATGAAAAACTAAAAGATTTCTGACTCCTCCAGTGAATCCCACCCCCTGCTTTAAGAAGCAATATACCTTGAAATGCTGGAGAATAAAAAAATAGATATATTCCCATTAAAAGAGTGAGGTCACAATTGAACTGTATCTTGTGCACATATTCAGTAAATGCTTAGTGAAAGAAAGGAAGGAAACGAGAGAGAGAGGAGAAAAGTAGTATGTCACATCAGATTTGGAACAAGAAGGGAACTGAGACATCATCCTGTGTACTCTTTTCATTTTGAAGTAAACTCAAAGTAATAAAGTGAGCTCTCCAAGGTCTCAAGCTCAAAGCTAGGAAGTAGTTAGAGTAGGACCTAAGCCAGGTCTTTCAGCCCCTCTCCACTACCTCTGCAGCATTGAGTAGCTGGTGGATATTTCTCTGCCACCTAAGTCAATTTGGATGAGAAGCATTCACTCAATAGTTATTGAACATCTATATATAGGACACTATGGTAGATTCTGTGAATCACCAGGGGTCTCACCATCTAGCAGTGGAGACGTATGTGGAATCAATCAAGAGCTGCTACAGGAACCCAGGAAATATGCTATTGAAAAAGCCAACAGAGTAGAGAGTCAGTCCAACTGAGGCCTTAAGGCAGCTTTTTTGAGGAGCTGACTTTTGGGTTGAGTTTCCAAAGATAAGATTTCAATAGCAAGAGGAAGAAAGAAGAGACACTTTTAAACTAACAAAATGCTAAACATAAATAAACCTTTGAATATAATGCACATGGCAAACTTAATGTTCTGTTTTAGGAAAGCTGTAGAGATTAGTGGGCAAGAGCTGATTTGAGTGCTAGCAATATTATTTACTATTTTCATGACCTTGTATTTTGGCTGAATTAATCAGTTCAGTTCAAAGGGACAATTTTACTCTTCCCCAATAAATCCAGCTGTAGGTTCACTTTGTAGAAACAGAGCCTTATTTATTTAAGTATTTTAGATCTAAATATAAAAAAAAAATCTGCAAAAATATGACTACACTAAAACAATGATTTGTGGACCAAACTTCTTTACCTTTTCTTTTTTTTTTTTTTTTTTTCGCTTCTCATAGAAACTGATAGTATCAGAATGTATTCCATTTATTTACAAAACTATTTCTAATATATAAGCAGGTATACATTAACTGAAAATAAAGGGAAAAAATCCTAAAAGTTTAGATCCTGAGATGGTACATATAATTTTCATTAAATGATATAAAAGTAGTCTTTAATATGAGCAGATCATAAGAAGTGAAAATGTGTATGTTTTTAAGTAAAGACAGCCAAATCAAACTTCACTAGGCCACAAGGCACCCAGATATTTAGTCAGACATTATTTTCTGGATGTTTCTGTGAGGGTGTTTTGGGATAAGATTTACATTTAAATTAGTAGACTGAGTAAAGCAAGTTACCCTCCCTAAAGTGGGTGAGCCTCATCCAATCCATTGAAAGTCTGAATACAATAGAAAAAGGCTGATCCTTCCCAAGAAAGAGAGAATTCCTCTTGCTTGAATGCCTTTGAAGTAATATGCCATTTTTCTCCTGCCTTCAGACTCAAACTGAAACATGGACCCTTCTTCAATCTCTGGTCTGCAGGCCTTCTGACTGGAACCACACTATGGGTCTCCAGGTTGCCAACTCACCCTAAAGATCAGATCTTGGGATGTTTCAGTCTCTATAATCACGTGAGCAAATTTCTTAGAATAAATCTCTTTCTATACGTATACATATTCTCTTGGTTCTGTTTCTCTGGAGAACCCTGAGTAATACACTAATTGTCTTCATTAACCATTCAAATAAAAGAAAATATGTTATTCCAAGTTCATAGCTTTAACTAAATAAAATGTGCATGTAAAATGAGACATAAACATAGTTATACCACGCCTGGACACAAGCACTTTCATGAGCTGTTGCTTCTTTAATAGTGCTTTCTAATAAGGACTACACATAGCATAGACTTAGTTACTTGCACTTCCTGATAGATATGAGTGGTTAGACACGCTCTCCTTCTTGAATCCAGAGACCTGGGTTTAAATCCCAGCTCCGCTGATGATATGCTGTACGATTCTGCATAAGTCTAGTTGAGTAGACTCACAGTAGTTCCCACATCTTAAAAATGGACCTTTTATAATTTTATTTTCTCATTTAGTTTTGGCTGTGCTGGGTCGTTGATGCTGTGCAGTCTTTTCCCTAGTTTCAGCAACCGGGGGCTACTCTTTAGTTGCAATGCACAGGTTTTTTTTTTTCAGTGGCTTCTGAGCGCCTGAGCTCAGGAGTTGTAGCTCCCAGGCTCTAGAGCACAGGATCAGTAGCTATGCAGCAAGGGCTTAGTTGCTCCTTGACATGTGGGGTCTTCTCAGACCAGGAATCGAGCCTGAGTCTCCTGCACTGGCAGGCATACTCTTTACCACTGAGCCACCACGGAAGCCCCCAAATGGACCTCTTAAAAATGTTAACCATATTTATATATAGTTCAGTAGCACAAAGTACATTCACATTGTTATACAACTCTCACCATCATCCGCTTCCCGAATTTTTTGCCTTCCTAAACTGAAACTCTGTCCCCATTAAACACTGACTTCCCATCCCCCCTCTTCAACCAACCATCACCCGCAGTGCCTGGCATCTGCCAATGTACTTTCTGACTCTGACTATTCTAGGGATCTTGTAGAAGTGGAAATCAAACAGTGTGTTTCTGCACCCCCTGCATATCAGAATGCATTTTTAAGGCTAACAGTGTATGTCCTACACACAGATTGTACTTTTTTTCCCCCGTGCTACACAGCAGGTTCATGTATGGATGTGAGAGTTGGACTGTAAAGAAAGCTGAGCACCGAAGAATTGATGCTTTTGAACTGTGGTGTTGGAGAAGACTCTTGAGAGTCCCTTGGACTGCAAGGATATCCAACCGGTCCATCCTAAAGGAGATCAGTCCTGGGTGTTCATTGGAAGGACTGATGTTGAAGCTGAAACTCCAGTACTTTGGCCACCTCATGCGAAGAGCTGACTCATTGGAAAAGACCCTGATGCTGGGAAGCACTGGGGGCAGGAGGAGAAGGGGATGACAGAGGATAAGATGGCTGGATGGCATCACCGACTCGATGGACATGGGTTTGAGTAAACTCCTGGAGTTGGTGATGGACAGGGAGGCCTGGCGTGCTGCGATTCATGGGGTCGCAAAGAGTCGGACATGACTGAGTGACTGAACTGAACTGAACATAGCAGGTTCTCATTAGTTATCTGTCTTATACATTGTAGCGTATATATGTCAATCCCAGTCTCCCATTTCCTCCCACCCCCACCTCTCCCTGCTTGGTGTCCATACATTTGTTCTCTATGTCACCTCTGCAGAGTTGTTTGCAGAGTTGAATACATTTATGTATATATAGCATATGGTCTCCTTGGTGGCTCAGACAGTCAAGAATCTGCCTGCAATGCAAGAGACTTGGGTTTGATCCCAGGGTCAGGAAGATTGCCTGGAGAAAGGCATGGCAACCCCCTTCAGTATTCTTGCCTGGAGAATTCCATGGACAGAGGAGCCTGGTGGGCTACAGTTCACGGGGTTGCAAAGAGTCAGACACAACGAGTGACTAACACTGTTACTCCACTTTCATATATAGCACATACTGGCAGTGCCAGGCCCATTTCCACGTCTCTGCGTGCTTTATAACCGTCAGAGGATTGTGCTCAGGCACTGGGACTGCCTTGCCAGTTTGAAAAGCTGTAAATTCCTAAACGTTTTGCAATTTCCGTTGGGAATAGCCCGCAGGCCAGGGCTGACTAGTCTTGGAGGACAAAGCCCCAGCTTCTTTGCCCTGAGGTAGGATCAACATTGAAGTGTCATTTAATCTCCAGAGTTCCCCTGGGGACCCGGATGAAGCTGAGACTTCACGTGAAACTGCACTCTTTCATGTGTTCCTCCCCTTTGCTGTCATGATTCCTCCACTCTTTTGTTCCTTTCTCCCGGGAGCCCTTCCTTACTAAATCTCTCGTGCTCAAATTATTGGTTCAGTCTCTGAATCTGGGAGAACCTGACCTTGGGCAGCATGTGAGTGAAACTAAATGATATATAGGGTGACCATACATCCCAGTTTGCCTGCAACAGTCCTGCTATAGGCCTGTTGTCCTGTGCACCTATTAATACATCTCCTTTCACTGGCAAAAACATAAATTTTATGGTCACCTTTTGTATAAAGCATCTAGAGAAGCTTGATAAAATAGGAAGTGAAATAATCAGAATGATAACAGTTGAACCCAAACAAGCAATTTGCCTAATTTTTCCTCAATCAATAAGTTGTTTGATTGAATTGGCACCATATGGACATCTCAAGATGAGGAGTACTTTGATTTTTCTAAAATAAGCATTCAGAGTATGCTGTGCTTCTTATTACCTATACGATGGATATGAGAATAAGAAACTAGTACTTTAACAACTAATATGCTTTAAAAGGTGATATCAACAAAATTATTTAGCAGTAAAATTACTTCTAAATGTAAAAAATAGATAGCAACAAATCATCATTGAAACCATATATGGTGTACAAGGTGAGATCTTTGTAAAAGAAAAAGTAACTAGCAATCCTATGAATAGCTATGATAATAAGTTTTTATTTTCAACATTCTCAGGTTTTATTTATATACAGATTTTGTTTATAAATTGGCATCAAACGAGGTGCCTCAAAAGCTTGGAGCCATTCATACAAGAAAACAGAAAGTTTTTGGGGAGGCAAGACCATGTCTTGTGTCTCTGTGTAGATGTTTGCTTTGCTACCTGGAGAGGTTGAATCTGCTAGTAAGAGCTTAAGAATGTTCAAGATACTTGTGTGTACCTAAGATGACATAGCAGCATGATGAACTGAGTAAAATGTAAAGTGTGTTTCTTCCAAGTTGTCTTAAAAGTCTACTATAGCCTGATTAACAGCATTTCTTTCCTTTAAATTAAAGCCATCATGCTCTAAATTACATTAAGGCAGATTGCCTAAGTCTACTTATTGTAATAGGAATTTGTGCTAAGTATTTTTAAGGAAACTATTGTAATTAACTGTGAAAATGAGACCTTATTATATCTTCTCTCTAGCAATTATTAGCCTCATAATATACTTAAAATTGTCACTTGCTGATGAGGTATTTATTCGATCAAAAAAGTCATTTAATATTATGTAATGATCACATATTATGGGCCAGACGCCATGCTGGGGCTATGGCAGTGAATACAAGAGACACAGTCCCTTTCCTCATGGAGCTCATAGTCAATAAAATACATCCAATAAAACTGTTGCTTTGTGACTCTGCTTTGTGTGTGTGTGTGTGTGTGTGTGTGTGTGTGTGTGTGTGTGTGTGTGTTTAAATTTAGGGGATTTAATTTTAACTCTAAAAATATGTAATTGGACAAGCATTATGAAATGATCATTAGATAAGCTTTTTCTTCTATAGAAACTATTTCTAAGTCCTGACCCCAGTGTGGTACTCTGATAACAGAGCCAGTGCTGTATTCACTGCTGACATGCTTATTTTTAACCTCACACCTCCAGTGTAGATTCTGTTAGGAATTCAAACAGGATTGGCATTATGGGCTAAAGTATGTCTCATCTTACAAGTAAGGCTCTTCCATCTTGACCTATACGGACAGTAGTTGAATTCTAAAACATTAGGAGAAAAAAATATAGGCTTGATTTTGACGGATCCCTTTGGACAATGATACAATATTATTGTTACAATTTTCAAAAGACATTACTATTGGGGAAATTTGGGTTAAGGGAACAAAAGACCTCTGTATACTAATTCATATATGCTCGTGAATATGCGATTATACTGGGGCTTCCCTGGTGGCTCAGATGGTAAAGAATCTGCCTGCAATGCAGGAGACCCAGGTTTCATCCCTGGGTTGGGAAGATCCCCTGGAGATAGGAATAGCTACTTACTCCAGTATTCTTGCCTGGAAAATTCCATGGACAGAGGAGCCTGGCAGGCTGCAGTCCATGGGGTCACAAAGAGTTGGACATGAATTAGCAACTGAACAACAACATGTTATTATATCAAAAGAAAATGTCCAATTAAAAAAAAAAAACAGGCTAGGGACTTCCCTAGTGGTCCAATGGTTAAGATTCTGTACTTTAACTACAGGGGATGGGGGTTCTATCCTTGGTCAGAGAACTATGATCTCACATGCCACGTGGGGCATCCAAAAAAAATAGAAAAATAGATAACTAAAATTAAACTGAAAAAAACAGGCTAATAACTGGAATGAGAATGATCTCATCCTTTGTCCTCATAGCTCTATCCTATTTTTATAGACGATAACATCTAAGAAAAATGATGACTTTTTTCATCAGCTAAGCTATGTACGCCCTGATTGTGAGGGTGTATAATCTAAGAAATGTACCTATGCTGTAAAGAAGAAAAGCTTGATTCCAAGTGGAAGCACATTTCTTAAGAGCATCTTTGAAACGGTGAATACCATGTAACTCATTTGCTGAGACTATAGAGCTTAGCGTCAGAAATTTACTCCTCACTTAGGTTCTTTATATTTACACCAATTCCTCTCCACAGGACCCCAAAAAATCCTCCTTCTTTGGCGATTATCTGCTTACTGTGTGTCTTTTATTATGAGAGAGAAAATGTAGGAGAATGAATAGGACTTTTAACCTTGCAGAATTAGGAGTGTTGCCTTTATTTGTGCTCTTTTAATATTACAGAGTTCTACGTACAGGGCTTCTACCTGCAACATAGTTATCAGAGAATATGACTTCTGCATCTAAAAGAATATCTATCATGACTATCTTTCCAAGGTAAACAGTCATAACATGCAAAGGAATTGTGAACTTGCACAGAAGAGACACTCAGTAAATGTTTGCTGAGTGAATTATTGTTGTATAAAAGTTAGATAGAGAAGAATTCTGCCATTCTAGAAATTGTCTGATAGAGCTTACATTTGAGTGAATTGAGATAACCAACATGCAAGTTAACAAATCGGATAAATATCAGATATGAAAATGAGTGACAGAATTGACAGTAGGCTACTTTAGATGAGATTTTCGGGGAAAGGTGTCTGTGAGAAAGTGGCATTTAGCAGAGACCTGAATAGTGATAAAGAGCCATGGGAAAATAGTGGGGAAAGAAAACTATAGGCATAGCGAATAGAAACTTCAAGGTCTTAAGGCCGGAGTGAGCTTGGACAAGAATGAAAAACAGCAAGACAGGGTGGCTGTGACATTCTGAGCAAGGGGTAGAATAACACTAGGTGAGCCAGGACTTTGTAGGCCCTAGTGAGGTAGGCTCTGGTGAGGCTTTTATTCTGAAGACAATGAGACGCCTTGGGTGGGTAATCAACACAGGGATGACATCATCTGAAATAGTCTCTTAGGTGTTGGAATGCCTATATGTATTATCTTCATTTTGGGGACTGCCGACTTTTCTTGGCTACCAGGTCCCAGGACCATGAGAGATGGACATCCCTACTCTAATGTGGGTGGTAGGCAGACACCTTGAGCAATACAGTTTCTATGAGAATACATACAGCATGTTGGACAGGCTTGAATTTGAGTACTAACTCTGCTGTTTCCTAGCTGTGAGGCTTTGGACAAGCTACTTACCCTCTCTTATTCTTACTTTCCTCATCTCGAAAAATGGAAAAATTAATAATATTTTCTTGTAGTTGCTGTGAGGATTAAATGATTTAATGGACGAAAAGTTGCCAACATGCCTGATACATTTTCGGTATTCAATAAGTGTTAACTATATTATTTTGTTTTACAGAGCAAGGTATAATAAAAAAGTACAAAATATAAATGTAACTAATACTCACTAGAAGTAGTATATAATGCATATGCTTGTGTGTGCATGCACCCCCACATTATACACATAAAAATCATGCTTCTGCTGCTGCTTAGTCACTCAGTCGTGTCTGACTCTTTGTGACCACATGGAAGCCTGCCAGGCTTCTCTGTCCATGGGGATTCTTGAGGCAAAATACTGGAGTGGATTCCCACGCCCTCTTCATACAAATAGTATTTAGGTTAAAAGCTGTGGTTCAGCAATTAGTGCTCTAGGACCTTAGATGAGTTAATAAACTTCTATAAATTTCCATTTTCCCATTCGTAAAATAAGTATGATAATAGTGTCCTCTTGCATTAGGTGTATTGATTAGGCTTTACTTCATAAAACAGAAAATCTAAGATAATAGTAATTTAAAAAGAATGAACTTTATGTCTCATGTGAAAGAAGTCTAGCAGCAGGAAGTCCAGGACTAACACAAAATTTCCAAGATCAATAGGGATCCAGTTCCTTTATGTCTTTCTATTCTACCACACTAGCACCTGGGGTTCCATCTTCAAGTCACCTCATAGTCTAATGAGGTTGCTGAAGCTCCAGCCATTTGGACTATATTCCATGCAGCAGGAAGAAAGAATGGTTGGAGGGTAAAAAGGGTCCATGTCTGTGTTGAGACAGCTCCCTTTAAAAACCCTGTCTTGCAGGGTGCTCAGGGCTAGTGCACTGGGATGACCCAGAGGGATGGGATGGGGAGGGAGATGGGAGAGGGGTTCAAGATGGTGAACACATGTAAACCCATGGCTGATTCATATCAGTGTATGGCAAAAACCACTACAATATTGTAAAGTAATTAGCCTCCAACTAAAATAAATAAATTTAAAAAAACAAAAAATAAAAAAAATAAAAAGCCTGTCTTGAAGTCTGACATAATCATAATACTTCCAGTTTTATGTAATTGACCTGAACTTAGCAAGACCACACATGACTGCAGGGGAGGCCAGGAAATGTGTTCAGTTAGTAGCCTTGCTATGACAAATAAAATCATAATTCTCTTTATGAAGCAAGAAGGAAGGGATATTTGATAGGCAGCTAGCAGGCTCAGCCACACCTTCACATAGGATTGTTTTAAAGGTTACATGAGGTGTTAAAAGCTTAGCCCTTAGCTCAGTTCCTGAGAGATAATGAGTGCTTAAAAAGACAATGGAATGCAGTTCTGCCCAAGGCACCCTTCCTCTAAAAATACTTGGGAGAATAAAAGAATGACAAATGTTGTGCTGCTTGTGGCAAGACACTACCCATTTCAAATCATGCCCCTTTCCCTCTGGAACTCGGTGGCCTTCAATGGCTTGAGCTGAAAATCTATGGCACTTCATCCTTAAGAAAATATCCCTGTTGGAACTTCCCTGGTGGTCCAGTGGCTGAGACTCTGCACTTCCAATGTGGAGGGCCTGAGTTTGATCCCTGGTCAGGGAAATAGATCCCACATTCCACAACTAAGAGTCTGCATGCCACAATTAAAGATCCTGCATTCTGCAACTAAGAACCGGCACAGTCAAATAAATAAAAATAAATATTTTTTTAAAAATTTAAAAAAGAAAATATCCCTAGCTTAATTTTGACAGTCTTCTTTCCAAAAGAGCCAGATCTCCTTTTATGTCTAATATACTATACTGTGGCACTAGAGCGAATGAGAAGTCAGCAAATCCTCACCTCTGAGTTTGACCTGTACTTTGATCTCTTCCTCTGCCCTGCTCTAGCTGGAGTCAGTAACAAACAAGGGAATGGACTACTTTTCAATGGATGACCTTTGAGAAGAATGGGGAAAGGGAAACAAGAGAACAGAATTCTGAAATCCAGCAAGCCATTGGGCTAATAGGAATATGCCACTTCTATTCCTCTTGACAGGATTATCTTAATTGTTTCCAGAGCTCTGTCAGTAGTGTTTTTCATTTTAGGCCAGCACATCAATTAAAGGTGCCTTCAATGTTGTAATTAAAAAGTAAGTTTTCGGAACTATAGCCTGATTCAATGACTTATCATAAAGCCATTCATTTTCTAGTTTTATTAATGCCGAAAGAGAAATCATTTTCCCAGACACGAATACAATGAGTTTTATATGACCTCATAGGCACATACAAGTACCCAGATTCCTTGTGTCTTAATTTGAATACGTTAGTGGCAGACACCTTAATTTCAATAAAGAAGAAAAAAGAAAAGAAATTTTCATTTGTAAATTGAATTATGCCCTGTCAACTAATCCTAATCACGTTAATGGATGGGTTGGTCTAATTCAAATTCCCTTTTAAATATGTTGGATGACTCATCTGTGTTCTGAGTTATGAGTTGGCCTCTTGAGACTTCTCTTGCCACATAGTTGTCAGGCTCAGGGATGGGATATCATAAATAAGAACCATTTTTTGTCAGATTTACTGGAGCAGAAATGCACTGTAAACACATTTTGTATGATTTTTAAGCCATGAAAGAAACAAGATACAGCCCCAAATTGATCACATTTTAAGTATCTAAAGCACTTAATTTAGATTTAATGAGACAATTATTGTAAAAGATTCCATATCATTTAGGTATTACATGAAAGTATCTGGAAACTTGAAAGAGATGTTGAAGTAGGTCTCAGTATCCTCTTGGTTGTTGTTGTTCAGTTGTTAAGTTGTGTCTGACTCGTTGTGACCCCATGTACTGCATAAGCCAGGCTTCCCTGTCCTTCACTATCTCCTAGCATTTGCTCAAACTCATGTCCATTGAGTCCATGATGCTATCCAACCATCACATCCTCTGCTGCCCCCTTCTCCTCCTGCCCTCAATCTTTCCCAGCATCAGGGTCTTTTCCAGTGAGTCAGCTCTTCCCATCAGGTGGCCAAAGTATTGGAGCTTCAACTTCAGCATCAGTCCTTCCAGTGAATATTCAAGGTTGATTTCCTTTAGGATTGACTGGTTTGATCTCCTTGCTGTTCAAGGGACTCTCAAGGGACTATACTCTACCCTCCAGCAAATGCCAGGACCATCCCGGAAGTCTTCACTTCTTGTTATTGTATTTGATTTGGTTTGTTTGTGACTTCCTTGGGCTAAATCAATGCTCAAATTCATGATTGTTTTTAACCTCCTCTGCTATCTCTTTTTTCCTACTCCTCCCCACCTTGGTCTCCATCACATGTGAATTAATAGAGGTTCTCTTGATTCAAACAGTTAAAAATATTCATTATGTACATTTTGATAGAGAAAACCTCAGCAATGACACTTTCCTTGCTTCAGGGAGAGGTGTTTCAAGGACCCTCAAGGACAGTAGGAATATGAATTTGTAAATATCAGTTACTGTGTTAAAAGTTGATGTGAAGACTTATCCTGTGAAACCTACTGTGAACTGGAAGTACTGGGTTTTCAGGGTCACTGAGTGAGCTGAGCCCAGGGAGAGCAACCTCCTGCAGGGCCATGCCCAGTGGTTGGGATCCTCTAGCCCTCATGTGCCGGCTTCTGTTCTGAAATTTTTTTTAGCACAACCTATGTGCCAGGACTTGCCTCAACATGAGAATCATATCTGTGTTTGTATCCCAGCTTTGACATCTACTAATTTGACAGGTTACATCCTGTCTTTAAGATTTTGGTTTCTCTCGTCTGTAAAACGGGCACAATAATAGTACTCACATATTGGTCTTTGCAATCAGAGAGTCTTGGTATTGAATCCTAGGTCTGCCAGGAGCTAACTATTTAAACTTGGGGAAGCTATTATTTAACCTAAGTTTGCTTCTTCATCTATAACATGGAGAATATAATAGAATGGTTATCCTAGGATTGTTGTAAGGATCCAAAGAAATAATACAGGTAAAGCCTTGGCAACAGGCTTGCAAAGAGTAAACACTCAATATATAGTAACTTATTTTATTGATATTTAATGCCAATCCAGTATGGGCTGCCCAGGTGGTGCTAGTGGTAAAGAACTCACCCGCTAATGCAGAAGATACAAGAGACACTGGGTTCGATCCTGGTCAGGAAGATCCCCTTCCTGCCAATAGGAAATGGCAACACACTCCAGTTTTCTTGCCTGGAGAATCCTATGGACAGAGGAGCCTGGCAGGTTACAGTCCATAGGGTTGCACAGAATCAGACAAGACTGAAGCGATTCAGCACACATACACAACCCACTATATTACCAGTGATTTGGTATTTGTATGTGTATTATCTCATTTATGGGCTTCTCTGGTGGCTCAGACAGTAAAGAATCTGCCTGCAATGTGGGAGATCTGGGTCGGGAAGATCCCCTGGAGAAGGGAATGGCAACCCACTCCAGTATTCTTGCCTGGAGAATCCCATGGATAGAGGAACCTGGCAGGCTACAGTCTGCTGCTGCTGTTGCTGCTGCTAAGTTGCTTCAGTCGTTTCCGACTCTGTGCGACCCCATAGACGGCAGCCCACCAGGCTCCGCCATCCCTGGGATTTTCCAGGCAAGAGTACTGAAGTGGGTTGCCATTGCCTTCTCTGAGGCTACAGTCTACCAGTGATTAAGTGTTTGTATGTGCATTATCTCATTTAGTACTTCTCTCCCCATAAAAGGCCCATAAGGTAGTGGGATTATAATCCCCATTCTACAGCTAAGAAAACTGAGGCTCATAGAGGTTGAGTTATATTATATTACTTTGCCAACAAAGATCCATATAGTCAAAGTTATGGTTTTTCCAGTAGTCATGCATGGACGTGAGAGTTGCACCATAAAGAAGCCTGAGCACTGAAGAATTGATTCTTTTGAACTGTGGTGTTGGAGAAGACTCTTGAGAGTCCCTTGGACTGCAAGGAGAGCAAACCAGTCAATTCTAAAGGAAATTAATCCTGAATATTCACTGGAAGGACTGATGCTGTAGCTGAAGCTCCAATACTTTGGCTACCTGATGCGAAGAGCTGACTCATTAGAAAAGACCCTGATGTTGGGAAAGACTGAAGGCAGGAAAAGAAGGGGTCGACAGAGGATGAGCTGGTTTGAGGGCATCACCAGCGCAATGTACATGAGTTTGAACAAGCTCTGGGAGATGGTGAAGGACAGGGAAGCCTGGTGTGTCAGTGGTGTCAGAAAGAGTCAGACATGACTGAGCAACAACAACGACTAATGACTGGTAAGTGACATAGCTTGAAATTAACCTAAGTCTTTTGACTCCCAGTCTTTCAGCATCAGAGCTTCCCAGGTAACTCAGTGGTAAAGTATCTGCCTGCCAATGCAGGAAATATGGATTCAATTCCTGGGTCAAGAAGGTCCCCTGGAGAAGGAAATCACAACCCACTCCAGTATTCTTGCCTGGGAAATCCCATGGACAGAGGAGCCTGGCAGGCTCCAGTCCATGGGGTCAAAAAAGAGTTGGACACGACTTAGCAACTAAACAACAATTGAATTAGTTCCCTGTGCTCTACAGTAGGCTCTTGTTGTTTATCTGTTTTACACATAGCAGCTTGTACCTCCTAATACCAAACTCCTAATCTATCCATGCCCCTACATCTCAGAGTCTTTAAACTTATCAAATTGAATTTCCAGAACCTCTGAATGGTTTGTACTCTTAGCCTCCTGGTTGATCTTTCCACCACCTTTATTTAGTTCTTGACCTCCCAATCCACCTGCAATGCAGGAGACCCTGGTTTGATTCCCTGGTAAGGAAGATCCACTGGAGAAGGGATAGGCTACCCTCTCCAGTATTCTTGGGCTTCCCTTGTGGCTCAGCTGGTAAAGAATCTGCCTGCAATGTGGCAGACCTGGGTTCAATCCCTGAGTTGGGAAGATCCCCTGGAGAAGGGAAAGGCTACCCACTTCAGTATTCTGGCCTGGAGAATTCCATGGACTGTATTGTCCATGGGTACGCAAAGAGTTGGACATGACTGAGCAACTTTCACTTCAATGACCTCCCCAGGAGGAGTCTGTAATAGTAGTAAATTTGTGTAAAAGTAGGACTAACACTGGGGGGTGTTTCTGAATAGCACTCAAGGCAATTGGATTGCCGGTGGTGGGAGGGTATCCTATGAGTTATTTTGGATTGCTCTGTCTCTCCAACACAAATGACCAAAACGTTATTCCAATGGCCATTGCCAGTTTGGTACTGCTGTTCATGAAAGAACAGTCAATGGAGTCAAGACCCAGGCTTCATGCCCTGCCGGCCTGGTAACCTTGAAAATTCCCTTAGAAAAGTTTTCAGAAGCTTGTTTTTTTTTTTTTTTTCCCCTGTATGGAAAATATGGTGATAACTTTTGTCTCCAAAGTTGTTATAAGGCTTAAAAGAACAACTTGTACATAGCAAGGCCTTTCATGTTGAGGTATTTCTGGAGGCCTGAACAGGCCTAGAAGAAGTAGATGTGCAGGAGGCACTGAAAATGAGGTACCTACTCTGAGAAAAGGAAAGAGAAGAAAGAAGGAAAGAAAGTACAGTTTGGGGGAGAGTCATGAGCCTGTCTGAGGAGTAGAAGAAGAGGTGGGAGAGGAGGACTGTGAGGCCTGTCCCTCATACTATTCCTAGACCAATCCTACAAGCTCAGGTTTCAGCCCTAGCCCAATGGACTACCATCAATGAGCACATAAAAACTAACAGAACTCAGGCTTGGAAATTTTATATCCATTTTAGTCTCAGTTCAAATACTTGGCTATGGGGCACGGGTGTGGGAAGAATTGGGACACTGGGATTGACGCATATAGACTACTATGGATAAAATAGATAACTAATGAGAACCTACTGTATAGCACAGGGAAGTCTACTGGGTGCTCTGTGGTGACCTGAATGGGAAGGAAATCCAAAAAAGAGAGGATATATGTATATGTGTAACTGATTCACTTTGTTGTTTGTACAGCAGAAACTAACACAACATTATAAAGTAGCAATACTCCAATAAAAATTAATAAATAAATAAATAAATTAGAGATCCAAAAGATAATATGAAAAAGAACAAAAAATAAAGGAAAATGCTTGGCTATAAATTTTATAAAAACACCTCAAAATGGCTTAGTTCTCAGTGGTCCCATGCACACATCAGCATTACCTAAAGGTCTGTTAAAACCCAGAGGGCTGGCCTCCAACCCCAAGGCTTTTGGAGTCAGTGGTTTGGTTGGGGCCTGAGAATTTGCATGTCTAAAAAGATGATGCTGATACTTTGAGTAACACTCTCAAAAAGAATGGTTAATTTATCTTTAACAGGAAGTCTCAACAAAAGGAAATCCCCTGCTTATTTGAGAGTTAAGTGATATCCCTGAGGGCACAGATTCTTTTCATTCTTCAGTCTGCCATTCTCAGTGGTTTTGCCTGAGGTAAGCTCACCTCACAATTACAAGATGGCTGCCTCTATAGGCCATGCCTGGGCAGAGTACAGCAGAAGAAGAGGGAGTCTCTTCCTTAGAATTTCTCTTGTTAGTAGAAGGACCTTTCCCATAAATTCCTCAGCAGACTTTTCACTGGCAGAATTGCTTCACATCCACAGTCCCAATTCAATTCCTAGCAAGAAGAATGGGCCACGGTGATAGTTGAGAATAATCAGGATTTTCTTTGGGGGATGAAAAAGAGGATCTTCTGTTTTCTGAACCACATAGGGGAGGAATGGCTGCTTGAACAAAATCCCATGTTCCAGCTGTCTGTATTGGAATCTGCCAGGTTTAAGAACTGGTAATTTAGAGGTTGTTTAGAACTCTGGAGCTTCCTCATCCTCAGAGGGGCAGTGTGTGCATGTGAGAGAGAGAGAAAGAAAGAGACGGAGAGAGGGTTAAGCTTGGGGTCTGTCCCACCAAGCAGCTTCAAACAGAACAGCCACTTATATGTGTTGATTTCATTCGTCTTCTCCAGAGAATTTCCTCTGAAGGAAACATTTCATGGCTTAAAAAATAAGAATTTGAACACCATTGATTTGGGGCGTCCCACTTAACCCTTAATGATTTCCCGTGTCCAGTTTGAAAATGAGAAAGACACAGAGAGAGAGAGAGAGAGAGAGAGAGAGAGAGATCTTTATCCACTTAGTAAAGGGGAGAAGGAGTTAAGGCCAGCTGGACTGGGAAAGGTAAATTTTAATAACATTTCTTGAATAAGCACAGCAGCCTGTCATGTTAGTAAGTTTCAGTAACAGTACTAACAGTAACATGTTATGCATACTAACTGCCATGCTGCTAAGTCACTTCAGTCGTGTCTGACTCTTAGCGACCCCATGGACCGCAGTCCACCAGGCTCCTCCGTCCATGGGATTTTCCAGGCAAGAGTACTGGAGTGGGGTGCCAATGCCTTCTCCGACTAACTGCCATATCCTGCCCTAAAACCTTAATAGGTAGTATGTCATGGCATTTTTGCACCAAGTCTATGAGGCAGGTTCTGTTGTTAGTCCAGGAGCTGTGAGTGTAAGTTGGGGATAAAATCAAGGAGTCTGCCTATATAGTTTATGCTCATAACTACTGTATTATATGGCTTCTTGTGAGGGAGGTATTACAATTTCCAGTTTATAGGCATGGGAATGTATAGGTTTAGAAATGAAGGCTCAGAGGTTAAGTCACTGTGCTAAGGTCACACAATGCATAAGGGGCAGAACAAGATTGGAATTTAGGTTTGTCTGAATTCAGAACACCTTCTTCACTTATCCATTTATTTATTCATCCATCCACCCAAGGAATATTTATTCAGTACCTAGAATGTGTTAAGCCCTCTCCTAGGCACACTATACCCTTTTTCTTCTTAATCAAAATTCTTAGGCTATCTCTCTAGAATTGTCATTGGTGGATGTGAGGGCAGAGCCAATGGTATGGTATAAGGAATGGAAAGCCAGCTAGATAATTGAATGCAGAAGCAAAAGAATATTATTATTTTTTCATATCTGGGTAGTTTTGTTCAAAGCTATGATGTGTTTAATTGGGGAGTTATCAAATATGCCCAAGAGCAGAACCTGGTGTGGTGAACTTGACCCTGCAGTGCCCCCCACGCCCACTGCCTCCTGCTGTTCACACCCCTTGAGTGTGGGCAAGAATTGTGACTTGCTTCTAGACAATGGAAGCTGGTAAGTTGAAGGGATTTTACAGATAAAATTAAGGTTCCTAATCAGCCAATTTCAAGTTCATAAAAATGGAGATAGTCCCGCCTGAATTAATCAGGCAAAAGCCCTTAAAAAAGGGACTAGGCCCTTTCTAAGGTCAGAGAAACCCTCCCTCCTCTACTGGCTTTGAAGAAACAGCAGCCATGTTGTAAAAGGGCTTATGGACAAGGCCATGGGGCAAGAAACTTCAGGATCTGAGGATTCCCCCAGCCAATAGGCAGCAGAAAAATAGGGACCTTAATCCTGCAAAAACAAGGAGGTAAATTCTGCCGCCAAGCTAAAGGAGCTGGGACAGATGATACTTTTGCCCAGTCAAGCCTCTGATGAGATCACAGCCCTGGCTGTCACCAGGATTGTACCCTAGTGAGACTGGAAGTGGAGGGTGAGACCAGCGAAGCTGTGCCTGTCGGACTTCTGATCTATAGGAACTGTGAGATAATGAGAGTGTTTTTTCAGCCACTCAGTTGTGCTGATTTGTTAGGCAGCATTGTATAAAATGAATACACTTGGCTTCAAGCAAGTAGATCTGTATGTTTTCTGGGTATTTCTTCCAGAAACAAAGTTTGTTAGCATAGGAAGAAACAACCAGGGTTGGGTCATCCTATGTCAGAGGGTCAGGAATTTGATAGTTTCTGTATTGGAAATGAACTGCAATTAGAGTCATCCCTGAACTGTTTTCTTCCTGGCTCAGGGAACCATTCATGTCTTTGCCCTATGCAGTGGCTTCTTTGCAGTTGGGATTCAGTTGGCGTTCATTGAACCACTTAACTGATGGAAACTCAATGTTTTTGTTTCTTTGTTTGCTTTCTATAATGTCTCTCTAGCTAACCTAGATACCTCAGAACTTCTCCATCATCTCTAGATTTAAAGAAACAATTCTTTCTCCTTTGCTCCCTCACTGCTCCCTCTTCTCATCCCATCTTCCTTGTATCACACTCCCTTCTTATCATTCCATGTTTTGGGCTGATTTCTTCTGCCAGAAATGCTCCTGCCACCCATCCCTCTCCGGCCACACACTTGAGCTGATTCAAATGGTCTCCTCTTAGGCTTTGGATCTGCTTATTCTTCTTCCTCCTTTCTCCTTTTCCACTCCCATAAACAGGGTTAGTCACTAGCTCCTCTCAGCTCCCACTGCAGTTTTTATTCCATTATAAACACTCACAAGAGAAGAGAGTTCAATACCTGGGTGGGGAAGAGCCCCTGGAGAAGGGAATGGCAATCCATTCCGGTATTCTTGTCTGGGAAATCCCATGGACAGAGGAGTCTGGCGGGCTACAGTCCATGGGTATGCAAAGGGTCGGACACAACTGAGCACACACACACATTACCACTAAATAGTTACTATGCTAGTATTTTTTCCTTTTCTCTCTGTCTACACAAACTGTGAAACCATCAAGAATGTGAATCTTCTTCATCTCCGGATTCCATGTACCAGAGCCCAGAGATGAACCCAAAAGCAGGATTTTCAATATGTCTGTGTGGCTGGCTGAATGAAAGAGTAACATGTAGAATGATTGCCTCCAGGGAGCAGGGGATTTGGCCAAATCCTAATAATTTGCACTATAAACCCAGTCCCTTGAAAATCTGCAGAGCTCAGGAATCACTGGAAACAAGAATGATGAATTTTACCAGGAGTTTCTAGAAAGCTTCATCATGTTATGCCCTGTCTTCCACCCCTATTTTAGTAATAAAAGATATTAAATGAGAGAAATCATTGCCTTGAGAAAGGGTCAGTGTTTTTTGATCATAACCAGTTGATCCCAGCTCTGTCTTAAATCTCAAACTGGCTCCATCTTTTTGAGACCTAAGATCTGCTCTTAATGTGCCTGCTTCTCTATTTTATGGTTTCCCCTATGAAGTGCTGAGTAATTTTTATATGCACAGAAATAGCCACAACAAATTCAGTTCTGCTATGGAATAAATCCATTGTTCTTGTTCTATATTATTCAGGGTAAAATACCATTGGAAACTTTGAGAAGCATAACGGAGCTTAACAGCTTATTAATCTAGTACCAGTTACACACCAAGCACCATGCTAGGCCTGGGGGATGCAGAGACAAATATGACATGGCTTAGAACTTAAGGGAATCTACAGGTAATGGAGAATGAAAAAAGAAATGAACTTCACAACATGGAGTGCTAAGTGCAACAGTGGAGTGAAGCCTACGAGTCAACCATATCCCCAGTGAAGGACCCTTTGCCCACACTGAGTTGGGGATGGGAGGTCACGCCGTCAGGCAGTTGAGGCCCAGAGAGGGAAAGGGACTCATCCAAGGTCCCATGGCAGTGGTAGCACAAACTCTCTTGGCTCCCATTCTAGGGTTCTTATTGATACTCTGCATTATTGCAGGAAGCTGATTCCTATGGTTTTGGAGGACCAGCCCAGAAACTGAATGGGATTAAACTTTCAGGTCCAAGAACAAGTAGGCCCAGCAAAGAGGAAGTAGGAATGGCAGAACTGGGTAAGAAGTCAGGGGACTGCATCTGCCCCCAACTGGCTTTCTTCATTTCTCAGTGTCTGCTTTATCTGTACAATCACACATATGATTGTACCTGTTCAATCACAGAACATCCGCCAGCTCATGGTCTGGCAATATCCTGCCTCTCCACCACGTATGGCCATCTTTGAGCTGGTTTGTGCTCACTGGATTTTAGAATTTTATTGATTTTGGTTTTGAAAATGGAAAAAACAAGCTTTCTTGTTAAAAAACCATAAATTATAGTGATTAAGAGGCTCTGGAGTGAAACAGACCTAGATTCAAATTGCAGCTCTTTCACTTAGCTGCAATGTGACCTTGGGCAAGCCACCTTAGCTCAATGGACCTCAGATTCCTCATGCATAAAATAGGGATAATAATAATAATACCAGTGTCCCAAGGTTATTGTGAGGAATAAATCAGAAAATATCTCTGGTCCATGGAAAGCACTAGATTCATAGTAGCTCAGATGATTATTGGCATGTCTTGGCTGACTCCCTTCTTAACATTTGGTCATATGTTCCTCATATAAGCTTTCCAATTTAATTCAGTATATGTGCTGACCTTTCATTCATGCTGCAGGAGCACAACAAGGATTTACGTTATCAGAAAGATGACATTCTTCATGTGTTTTTTGAGCATCTGCCCTGCTCTAAGAGCCAACTCTTAGTTAAGAGGTGCTTAGGAACCCCCACAGAATATGCTAGAAATACGGAATGTAATGGTCTAAGAAGATTCCTTATGTCTGTTCATTGTTTTTGCTATTCAGTCACTAAGTCATGCCCAACTATTTGCGACCCCATGGACTGCAGCACGCCAAACTCCCCTGTCCTTCACTATCTCCCGCAGTTTGCTCAAACTCATGTCCATTGAGTCGGTGATGCCATCCAACCATCTTATCCTTTGTCGCCCCCTTCTGGCCTCAATCTTTCCCAGCATCAGGGTCTTTCCCAAGTTTTCCCGGGTCTTTTCCATGTTCATATATCATGCTATTTTTCTAGTGCTTGACTGTGAAGAAAGCTGAGTGCCGAAGAATTGATGCCTTTGAACTGTGATGTTGGAGAAGACTCTTGAGAGTCCCTTGGACAGCAAGGAGATCAAACCAGTCCATCCTAAAGGAGATCAGTCCTGAATATTCACCTGAAGGATTGATGCTGAAGGTGAAGCTCCAATACTTTGGCCACCTGATGTGAACAACTGACTCATTTGAAAAAACCCTAATGCTGGGAAAGATTGAAGGTGGGAGAAGGGGGTGACAGAGGATGAGATGGTTGGATGGCATCACCAACTAAATGGACATGAGTTTGGGTAGACTCCGGGAGTTGGTGATGGACAGGGAGGCCTGGCGTGCTGCAGTCCATGGGGTCACAAAGAGTCAGACACGACTGAGCGACTGAACTGAACTGAACTGAATCCTTCACTGAGACCTCTAAGTCAGGTTTAATTATAAGATAAAGATAGAACCAAATTCCTGGGGTTGAGGATAGAGCACCAGGACCATGAAGTGATGGAACCAAATGCCACGATTTTAGTTTTTTGAATGTGGAGTTTTAAGCCAGCTTTTTCACTCTTCTCCTTCGCTTTCATCAAGAGGCTCTTCAGTTCCTCTTTGCTTTCTGCCATATGGGTGGTGTCATCTGCATATCTGAGATTATCAATATTTCTCCCAGCAATCTTGATTCCAGCATGTGCTTCATCCAGCTCAGCATTTTGCATAATGTTCTCTGCATGTAAGATACATAAACGGTGATAATATACAGCCTTGACAAACTCCTTACCCAATTTGCAACCAGTCCACTGTTCCATGTCCAGTTCTAACTGTTGCTTCCTGACCTGCATACAAATTTCTCAGGAGGCAGGTAAGGTGGTCTGGTATTCCCATCCCTTTAAGAATTTTCCAAAGTTTGTTGTGATCCACACAGTCAAAGGCTTTGGCCTACCTGTTTCCATTTTTGGTCCTCAGTTCACGGCCGCAAGAGGTGAGTTTTAAACAGAAATCAGAGCATTTCACTGCTTCAAAAGCCTTCACTGGAGGCCCATTCACTACTTGATAAATCCAAAGGTGACTGACAGTGTTCTGTTTGGTCTGGTCCTAGACTACTCTGGATGCTGTCTACTCTTCCCTCCTTCCCTGCTCCATGTTTGCCCTATATTCCAGCCACAAGGAGCCACTTGCTATTTTCTGACAATCCACTATCACCTTGCTTTTACAAAAACTGGGATTCTTGACATGGGTTTAGAGTCAAGTCTCAACTCTTATCCTGAGCTCATGTTCAGACACCTCACCCGCAAGTAATGCCTTTTGGTCTCATCACACCTGACTATCCCCTGTTCACTGATGAGACCAAGGATTTCCAAGAGCTCACAGCCAAGCAGAGGAAGTCAAGGCTTAAACAAATAAGTAGATATCCATGAGGACCATGTTTCAGTAAGAGGTAAGATCCAGTGAATGAGGAATACAGGCAAAGGAGCCGTCAGTGAATGCCATCGAAATAGGTGGCACTTGAATCCAGCCTTGAAGGATGACAACGGTTTGTTGAACATTTCTGATGTGCTTGTGCATGCTACATTGCTTCAGTCACGTTGGACACTTTGCAAACCCATAGACTGTGGCCCTCCCAGCTCCTCTGTCCATGGGATTCTCCAGGTAAGAATACTGCAGAGGGTTGCCATGCCCTTCTCCATCTAATGTGCTTGCTGCTGCCAAGTCGCTTCAGTCATGTCCGACTCTGTGCGACCCCATAGACGGCAGCCCACCAGGCTCCCCCATCCCTGGGATTCTCCAGGCAAGAATACTGGAGTGGGTTGCCATTGTGTTACTCAAAACCTGCCTTATTTTTTAAAGTATTGCAAACATACTGCCTCTGATTGTGTTTCTACTGCTCCTTTGCCCAATCTTTGAAGAAGGAGTGCTGAGTAATAGGTAACTTCAGTTGAACATCTATCTAAATTATCATGATGCTGCTATTGGTAGAGATTGACTAAATGAGGCTTTTATACAGTGCAGGAGTTGAGGAGGCTGAAGGTGATCCAGGGAATGGATAGATGCTCAGAAGGAAAAGCTGTGACCTGGCTTTCTTTGCTTCTATTTGCCTTGTTTTAGGTCATAGTAACTAAACAGTGCTTTTTTTCATTTTATGCTTCATGGGTTTTTAATACAGTTACTTCTGGTGGATACATTTTCACTCCTGGCTCTGCCATACCCTTACTCTGAGGCACTCTCCCTTCTTGGAGGTCCATTCCTTCATCTGCACAGCAAAGAGGACAAACTGGATCTCTAATGTTCCCCTTGTGTATCATGGATGGTGCTATAGAAGGCCCAGACTGGGCCACCTTGCTCCCCAGTTTCAGGCAGAGCCTGCCAGCTTTCTCTGCTGTGTTTGCTCCTGCTTCCTTGGGAAGTGACCATGACTTCTTGAGTTTTAAACTTTTATTGTGGTGTAAGCTGTATAAAGTCAAGTCCCCAGATCTTAAGTGTACAGCACAATGAATTCTTACAAAAGGAACTTACCCCTGAGACTACTACCTAAATCAAGCTACAAAAACATTTTGATCACCTCAGAGGTTCCCTTATGCCTCTTCCTAGATAAGTTCCAATGCTGCTGCCCCCGAGGTAGTCATTATTCCCAAGTGAATTACTTTCTTAGGCCTATTCTAAATGACTTTCTTAGGCCTATTCTTAAATTGAATATAAATGGAATCAACAGCATTATACTGCTTTGTGTCTAATTTATTTTGCTCTACATAACATTTGTGAGATTCATCCAAGTCAATTCCTGTAGAAGGAGTTCATTCTTTTTCATTGTTGAATAGTATTTCAGTATGTTGTTGTACGACTATATCATGATTTATTTAGTCACTACACTATTGATGGACATCTGTGGTGTTTAGAGTATGTGGCTATGACAGATGATACATAAAGCTTTTATGAACATTCTTGAATGTATTTTATATGAACTCATGACTTTTGAGTATCCAGGAGTGATAGAAAAGTTTGTTTTATTTATTTTTTATTATTGAATAGTTTCTGGATTTAAGAAAAAAGATTTGAAAACCTCTAGAATAGATCAGTGATTCCCAAAGGCTTGTAAACTGGCTTCATGATCATCTGAGAAATTTTGTAAAATATGAATTCATGGGTTCAGTTCTCAGATATTCTGATTCAGTGTCTGGGGTGGAGTCTAGGGACTGTGTCTGACTTTACAATTCCTGAGTGATGAGCGATTCCCTTGTTTTAGTCTTTATTTATTTGTCTGCACCTTAGCTGTGGCATGTGAGATCTTTTAGTTGTGGCATGCAAACTCTTAATTGTGGCATGTGGGATCTAATTCTCTGACCGGGGATTGAACCTGGCCCCCTGCATTGGGAGTGCAGAGCCTTAGCCACTGGACCACCAGGGAAGTCTTTGAGTGATTCTCATAGGGTGCTAGCACTGAGAACTGCCATAGGCCCTACAAGAGCATTTCCAGATTAAATATACTATACCTCTATTACAAGCTTTCTCTGAGCACTAAATCCTTGGAGCCAATACCTGTGTGGGGCTGCTTGCACTGTGTTGAATTTTTCTGTTTGCTTGTATCTCTCGCTCCCTTGCTGTCTGTGCACTTTTCCAGAGTAGGGACCTTGTCCATCTTGTGTATTTACATGTTGTCTGCATCTAGGACATGGTAAGCCATACAGCACAGGCTCCATACATGTGAATGAGTGAAAGCATTAGTCACTCCAACGCTTTGCAACCCTATGGACTATAGCCTGCCAGGCGCCTCTGTCCATGGAGTTCTCCAGGCAAGAATACTGAAGCAGGTAGCCATTCCCTGCTCCAGGGAATCTTTCCGACCCAGGGATCAAACCCAGGTCTCCTCCTTACAGGGAGATTCTTTACCATCTGAGCCACCCGGAAAGCCCCAAAACTATTGGAAATATTTTGAAAGAGGTCTGTCTCTAGATTTCATTGCCTTACTGTTGCTAGACTTTCAGGACATGGCTAATAGCTGCTGCAACTAAGAATTTGTTGCTCACTTGAAATTTCATTTTGGGTTGAGGCCTCAGCAAGACAAGAGAATTTTAAGCCAAGATTTGGCCAGAGAGATTGACAGACACCCAGCAAGACAAAGACCCAGACCAAAGAGTTCTTATCCATGAAGGTTGTTACTATAGGTTCAAAAGAGGATATGATGTTGACGGAGCTTAAAACCTGGTGGCATGCTTATCCTAAGCATCCTGGAAGAAAGATGTTGTCACTCTGTAGGAGGAACCCTCTTTATAACATCTGGAGGCCATCTTTGAAAAGAGGCTGAACTCTGAAAGACTGGCCATTAACCTGAGCCAACCAGGGAGAGACCGAAATTACCTAAAGAGACCATTCAAATTATGAATGGGTATGAGTTTATTGGCTTGGATTCAATCTAGTCTCTAATTTCCTCCTCCACTTTGACCTCATCAGATTGTGGAGGGGGTGTGGATGGGGAGATCAGAACAGTTTTAGGGAAATAACGAAGCTATGTTTTCCTGGCAGATCTGAATTTGGTATGGCTATATGTGAGACCCCACTACAAATGAATGAACTAGATTGCCTCTGGAGGGTTCTATAGGCATTGTGGGGATGCCAGAAAAGTGTTAGCAAAGAGCTCCTACCCTGTTTCCACATGGCCTCATGAAACAATCAGAACACTCTGTCGTTACAGAGATGTAGGTGTGTGTTTGCATAGTTGTGGAGAGGCAAGAGGCATGTGGGAAAGGTGGGACAATGAACATTTTGCAGTCAGACAGCAAGTATCCTGTGTCTGCATGAGCTTTCCTTGCCTCCTAACTCACAGGTTATTCATACTTAAACTTTTTTGGCTATACTTTAAAAGTTTCCTGATTTTCTTAGGCAAGAGAGGAAGCAAGTAGGCAATCTCATGGTAAAGGCAGAGACCTCCCTGTCCTCAGTTGAAGCTCCTGAGCAAAGTGCCTGTTGGGCACACAGACTTCCTGGGTTTTTCATTAATTCCAACAAGCTACAGTTAACCAAATAACCTTCATTCTCTGGTTATATCCAAATTTCCTTTAAAGGAAAGGTCTTAGAAATTGTTAGAACTGGGATTTGGCCCTTGCCCAAGGTCAAATTCAAAGTCATTTACAGAGAACCTACTTTAGGCCCTGCACAGTGCAGGATTCAAAAGATTCTAAGATGAACCATTTCCTTAGAAAATCACAACCCAGTGGGAAAGATAGACTTGGGTGCAAATGATGACAGGGTAATGTGTCCAGGGCTGTCATGGAGGTCTGCACAAATACTCGTGTGACACAGAGGGAAAGTGATTAACTCTGTGTGGGATGGCCAGGGAAAACCACAGAATGGGAAGTTGAATTTAAGCTGGACACATGGGAGCTCACCAGTTATGTGGAGAAGGATATATTTCCCAGTGATTCCTGATGTGTGTGTGTGGCGGGGGGCTGTTGGGGGGAGGGAGCTATTGTATGGCTTTATGCTTGTTTTGTTGAAGTTTTCTCTTTCCCCACTTTGGTGTGATATTTGCCACTGGGATTTCAGCTAGTCCAGTCTGCTTTGCTCTGAAGCTTTCCCTCACCTCAACCTCCCCGTATAAGGCTTACAGGCTTACATGCTTGTTCTCTTTATTTCTCTCATGTGGCAGTCTGGCTGCCCTGGAAAGGAGACTTGAAATCCCCTTTCCTTCTCTTTTATGAGTCTCAGCCTGCAGCTTGCTTACAAGAGTCAGCAACCTACTTTCTTCCTCTCCATCTTGCTGAGGCCTCTTACCTTTCTTTATACCTGCCTCTCCTGTGAGTCCTTGAAAGCCACAAGGGTCCCTCCCAGAAGAGATTTACATGAGAGAGAGAGAGAGGAAATTCCCTAGGGAAGGGGCCTTCTGAACAATGGGGCCCACTAGGCCCCCTGCACTGGCAAAGAAGAAACCTCCATCTTAAGTTTGGACTTGATTTCCAAAGTTCATGTGGTCTGAGTCCTTATCTTCATACAAGTAGTGAACTTGACTTATTTTGAACATTTATAGATGGAGAAGCTGGTGTTCATACGGGTAAAGTAATATATCTAAGACTACACAGGCAGCACCAGGATCTAAACCCAGATTGCTTGACTACCAGTTAAAAGTTCTTTCTGTCATAACGCTTGCTGGGTTTCTAACACCTGGATCTCTATGCCACACTCAAAAAAATAATAATAATACTTCCAACATTCTCCCTGCACTAAATGACTGAAATTAAAGGGAAAAAGAAAAAGAAAATGTAGAGATAGCTTGAGGGTTTACGGGCTTCTTCCATTTGCCAATCTATTATGTCTCCTCTGGTGTCTTCTATTGTGTTCTTTATCACATCAAAAAGATAACATTATCAGATTTCAGCTATGATAACTAATTTTTTAACCTTTATTTCCTCATATCACATGATAGGTCCTCATTAAAATGTTTTAGGAGGGAAGGAAGGATAAATAGATGAATATAGCCTCTATAACAGCTTATGAAAAGCCCAAAGGAACATTTTGGCCAACCCAATATTGTTGCCAGAATTCATAACTGACTTCTAAAGCTCCCATATACTCCATATTGTTCACCACAGTTAGAGGAGGGTGATCATGATGGCAAACGAGATTTGAAAGACCAGATGCAGAAATAGCAGTTATTTAATCAGGAAAAGAAAAAAAATTCAAAGGGAATATGGTAGTTGGTTTCAGAGTTGTTACGTAGGAGAAGGGCTAGACTAATAACATGTCTAAGAAGGACAAAATGAGAACCAAAGAGCAGAACAAGTTTCATCCAGATAAAAGTGATAATCTGCCGAAGCTAACAGAAGTTCAAAAACGGCTGCCTTAAGAAGTAATGGGCTTTTATTGATGGATTTACTAGAGCCATGATATTGAAGAATGAAATTCTACTTTGTGATTAAAGTAATAGTAACACATGGGTTCTAAGGCCCTTTGCAAGTCTGATATCTGCTGAGATATTGCTGGTGGGGAAGAACACAGAGGTTTATGCTCTGAGATTTAGTCTGGTTTTTGCCTGACTTCTTTTACTGTGAATAATCCTTAAAGAGGTTTTCTGCAGAATTCAGTACAATATACCTGCTGGATCTGATAAATGTTTATCCATATACAGTAGTGCTTTTCCTGACTCTTGAACTTCATTTGTGCCAATGAGTAGGTCTTGAGATCTCTCTTTTTCTCACATGGTTCATTTTTACCTGAACTAGAAATATGTCCCTGTGAGTTTTCAGAATTCTCCATTGACTTCACTCCTTTTCCCTATTTACTTCAAAATGTGGCATGCTAAATTCATCAACCCAAATCATCATAGTGATATTCATTTAAAATAAAATTAAGGTGAAGTATGATTAAAAGACAGAATGATAAAATATTTACATGATTTTTAATTATGCATAATTTAGAGGACAACCTAAATTATAACTTCATAAATTTTACTTTTAAAAATAGAAAGTCAATTGGAGTAGGCGATAGGAGAATATCCAAGCTACACACTCTCAGGGGCTTCCCTGAGGGTCCAGTTAAGACTGGAGCTTCCAATGCAGGGGGTTACAGGTTCCATCCCTGGTTGGGGAACTAGGACCCCACATGCCGCATGGCAAAACAAAACAAAAATCCCAAGGAGTTGTGTCTCAATACATTCTCGGAAAATAGTGTTTAACATCATCAATGTAGGATACTCAGAACTACTTCTCCCAGAATCTAGTGAAGCCCAGAAGTCCAAGCTATACCATCAAAAGAAAATGCTATTGTTTCTCAGCTTCATATTTTCCTTCTAAATGACTGAAATGCTCTAAAAATTGTGCCCCATTAAGGAAAACAGTCTTCAATTTTTTCAGTGTTCATCACACTGAGTTCTACGAAAAAAGTATAGGAAGGTTTCTTGTAACATGTATTTGTTATCTTGAAAAAAAATAGTGAACTAGCTATTTTGGAAGCTTGTTCCTAACTTTCTTATATATTCTCAGCTTGAGTTCATTTTATTTATTTTTTACCATGTGCTAGATTTTTTTATGTTTCAGAATATATGAAACATAGTTGCAAGAAAAGTTTCAAATCCTAACTGAACTGGACTAACGTTATTGTAAGAAGACTTGAGGTTCATCTAGTCCATATCTCTGATTTTATAAATGAGACAATGTAGGGAAATTCTTGGGTAAGATTACAGACCAAATTAGCAATAAATTCTGGCCTCTCATTTTAGCGATTCTATGGCTCCAAAACAGTCTACCTCCTGGGAAATGGGCTCCTTGCCAAATCTTTACACTGTCATCTTTATAAGGCCAGAGCTGGAAAATGTGAGTACCTCAGAGGGACTGAAAAAGACTAGGTGTAATGAAAACTCTGCGCTTAGATGAGTCAGTATCACCATGCCCCTTTCCTTCTTACATCGTTTGTGGCCAGGCATTTACTTCCAAGCCAAAATTTGAACAGAGACTTCCCTAAGACATTTGAACTATTGGTATATGAAGAGCTAAGAAATACCCAGTTCTCTGACTACCAACCCTAACACCTGCCAATCCCAAACCCTTCCACACACAAGCCTGGTCAACTTTCACATTCTCTCATTATACATCACAGAAATGAACAACTAATATTTACTAGATATTTGAAGAAAGCCTGCTGCATGTCCAAGAGAAAGCAAGATGAAAGCAGAACTGACTCAGGAAGAAACAAGTAATTCAGAGACCACAAAACAGCTATTAAAAACAAACAAATTAGCATCCTAGACAATGTGGGAGTTTTCACAATATGTTTGCAGAGTTTCTGATATTCATCAGGCTTCCCTGATGGCTCAGCAGGTAAAGAATCTGCCTGCAACGCAGGAGAAGCAGGCAGACACAAGTTGGATCCCTGGGTCGGAAAGATCCCCTGGAGAAGGGAATGGCAACCCACTCCAGTATTCTTACCTGGAGAACCCATGGACAGGGAAGCCAGACAGGCTACATTCCATGGGTTCGCAAAGAGTCAGCAACCCAGAGCTCCACCCATGGCCTTAATCCTCTTGGAGCCAGCCTCCTTCTCAGGGAACAAGCTAGCCTTTGGAAATGGAAATCTGATTACCATATGCAAAAATGCAGTGAAGAATTAGACACAGGAAAAAATTTAAAAAGACAAATTCTGAAAGAAATGCAAAACTCAGAGTCTCCAATCAGTAGGTCTAGCATCCAACTAGTAGAAGAATAGATCCTGTTAGAAACAGACCAGACAGAATAAACAGGAAGAAATAAAGTTAGAAATAAAGCAAGAATCTTAGAGTTGAATGAACAGGTAAGCCTTTCAATTGAAAGGACCTAATGAGTGTATTAGTCCAGGAAGAATGAAAAATGATCTACTGTGAATTTCAGAACTTTAGTGATAGATAATTTCCTGGAGCTCACAGAGAGAAAAACACCACCAGGACATAAATAAAGAAAGAGAACTGGTTTTTATATCAGCTACAGTAGATGGTAGAGATCAGTGGAATAATGCTTTATGCAGTCTTAGGGAGTATGATTTCACCATGTTTCCATACCCAACCTGCTTCACCCAGGATTAAAGGTAGCTGTATTAGATATCCTAGAATCACGGTGGCTTGAAAACAAGACATTTCTTTGTTTGTTATGTACAAGTCCAGGTCAGCATTTCAGAGCTGGTATGACATTCAGGGGCTTCCCAAGTGGCTCTAGTGGTAAAGAACCCACCTGCAAATGCAGGAGATGTAAGAGACATGGGTTCAATGCCTGAGTTGGGAAGATCCTCTGGAGGATGACACTTCTTATATCCATTGGCCATATGCACTTATATCCATTGGCCATATGCACTTACAAGGGAGGCTGGGCGGTAGAGTCATTATTGTGGGTGACCCTGTGACTAGCTAAATGCTTCATTATCATAGAAGAAGAGAGAATAAATACAGGTCAACTACTAATAGTTTTTTGCCACTCTAGTCAAGGTTCTAATGAAATTTGACCTAAGAATACAGACAATTTTTAGAAAATTCACTTCTGCTCTCTTTCTTAGGAAAGTTACTTAGAGATTTAAGTTATCAAACCAAGGTAGTACACCAAGGAAGAGAATGAATATAAACAAACCCCACAGAACAGTGGCTCTATCTGTTGAGAGAAGTGAATATAAGTCTCAGAATTTAGACTCTGCAGTAGATCATCAGGGCAATCAATCCAGACAGTCAGGAGAATGGAGGGCTTTGGGAAGGAGGGCTTTGGGAAGAAGGGCTTCAGGAAATTGAGGGGTTTCTTGGAATAAGAGTAGAAGGAGACAAAGAAAGAATGGGGAAGATATGATTAATACCCCCAAACAAAAGCCAGAATATAAATAAAAAGACAACTCCAAATTCAAGGATAAAGAAGCCATGTTCCAAATATGAAGCAAACAGATCACATGGTCAGTGAACCTCAGGAAAAAAAAAAAGAGGAATACATTCCTAACAAGAGAAAGAATGAGTAAGAAACTGGAAGTCATTAGAAATGGGATGAAGGAGGTAATATGTATATGTAATTTCCTTTTCCAATAAGAAAAAGGAAAGCAGATGTGAAAAAGCCAGAAAAACAAAAGAACAAAAGATGTACCAACACGTGTTGTTTCATTATGAAATGAGCTAAATTATGACATATGTTTCAATGTAAGAAAGGAAAATCTGTGAGTGTTCTTGAGTGTCACAGTGGTCAAGACATTGGAATCACAGAGAATAAAGTGCACCCATAGCACATGGCTTGACTCTCCACCTTATAATACTGACTTCCTCATAATAATGTGAATGCTGTTAATTAATCTTTTAACTTTTAGTATCAAGCTGGAGTCAAATCACAGGAAAGGATGTTAGCAAAAGGAATATAAATGGGATCAACCTTTCCAATGTAGAACCTTTCAAATCTAATTACAGCACATAAAACTTGGAAGTAGAAAGAGGAAATAAAGGAAGAAGGGAGATTCCCAAAGTGGAAAGTCAAGAGAATTTCTATAGTTAACAGAACAAGAAATAGAACTTTAAATCTATCCAAAAATGAAATGATACAAAAAGTCAAATAACATGAATTAGGTAATGTTGCTCCCAAACTGCTTCAAATACAGAAATATATCGTTATACCTTTATATATATATTATACACATATATGATTTTTGAGAATACACTGGTGGGGGAGATCCATATCTGCATTTCCATCAGCAAAATAACTGAAGTTGGGCCAAAGGGTTTTTCTAACTTGAGTCTAAATTCCATTTTATCCTAAGAGTCAAAACATATGTGTTGTAATGAGGAGTCCGTCTGACTCCATTTTTAAGGTTGGCCTGCTGATAGCAAGCCATTGGGGGACATCCTGGGACCCTGCCCTGTTCTCCCTGGAGAGCAATGTAGGTAATAAACCTTTTCATATCCTCTTGGTGTATAAGCAGCAGCATCAGTCCTGACATTGAATCCAAACTTGTGGTGGGGTCTATCTGACTGCTGGAGGCGGCCACAACATCTCTACTGTCTGGAGTGTGATCACGTGGAAGTACTAGGGAGCCCGTACAGGAGGGTTTAAAGGTGTTCCCTGGGAAAGAAACTCCTGTTTGGAGAAGGTTCAAGGGGAGGTAGTTGATTCAAAGACGATAGGCCAGTGATTTCAAGAACAGTGTAATAGTGTTGGCTACTTCAGTGGTCCTCTGGCACAGTTCCTATGAATTCATCACTCATCCTTCTGGGAGGATGAAATGGCCAGTAATCTAATAAGAGTTAAAAAGATCTCTTCTAAAAAGAGAGCTTTTTTTTGCTTGAATGAGGGATGTTGGAAGGGCTTCATCCTGTTTAATGGCAGTGATGACAGCAGTAGGTTTCATTACCGACAGTGACATCAACAGTGGTAGTCATGGTGTCACTGTCTTTGGTTCACGACTTTGGGTGTCAGAGCTCTTGGCACAAACATTAGCACCGTTGACCTTTAGTGCAATCGGCTTCCATGCAGGAGCTGCAGCACCTACTGCCAACGGAAAGTTTGCTCTGGATTTAGATTATCTACACTAGAATCCTGGCTCTACTGCTTCCTATTTAGAGCAAGATTATTTCTTAGAGCCTCAGTTTCTTTGAATGGGCTTCCCTGGTGGCTCAGAGGGTAAAGCATCCGCTTGCAATGAGGGAGACCTGGGTTCAATCCCTGGGTCGGGAAGATTCCCTGGAGAAGGAAATGGCAACCCACTCCAGCACTTTTGCCTGGAAAATCCCATGGACACAGAAGCCTGGTGCTACAGTCCATGGGGTTGCAAGGAGTCAGACATGACTGAGTGACTTCACTTTCACTTTTCTTTGCATGGAAAAAGTAGAAAAGAATAGTATCGATTACTGACGGTTGTTTGGAGGGATTAACTAAGTTCTAAACTTACAATCAAATGTGAATCACCTAGCTGACTGCCTGCTATATAGTATCCACTTGTTAAATATTGCTTATTATTATTGTCAAGTCTTATTTTTCATGTCACTGACATTTTTGCTGTTGTCGGAGGCCAGAGATATAACTTACATAAGCTGAGAACTGAAAAGACAAAATCAGAGTCTGAGTCTGTGTAAGAGAATGAGTCCCTTCCTGAGGATTCCTGGAATTGTTTGGGAGGAGAGAGAAGTCACCCGGAACCAGCGCAAGCCCTGGTTACAGTAAATGGACTGGTGGGGTCTCTGCCCTTGGGACATTTTCCTTTGGTGACTTAAAAGGTAAAGCAAGTAACCAGTTTTAGCTTAATCAAAGGGTTTTGATTTAGTTGATCTCAGATGGAACATAATAGATGTCATGGTTTCAACCAGCACTGATCTGGTTCTTTATGACACTGAAGGGTCAGTTTTCAGAGCGTTGATATTTGGCGGACGCCTCCCCATTCTTTTCTTTCCCCCCACCGTGGATCTGCGTTCCCACCTTGCTAGGCAGCCTTCTCCCCGAGCCAAGGGGCCCTGCTTCATTCCTTTCTGCACCTTCAGAAGCTAGTCCAGGGCCAGACAATGTTCTGGTACTTAAATAGCTGTTAGAAGAATGAACGCATTACACGGAGCACCAGGTTCAGCTCAATGACTAATGCTATGCAAAACACTGGAAATGGACAGGAGTCCCTCAGTGGCTGGCCCCTCACTACACTGTGCCTTTCTCACTGCTCACACCCACTGACTGCTATGTCACTCCCATCACATTAGTCATTTCAGGTGACAATATTGACTGGCTGAGGTGGCTCTTTTTCAATGTAACTCTGAGGAAACAAAAGGAAGGCACCAGAACAGTCTCCTGACAGCCAGCCTCAAAGGCCCTTAACTGTAGGAATTCACTAGATTTGTGAATGGGGGCGGGGCCCACCTGCCTGTTCACGGGTTACAGGTGTTGGATTTCTCTCAGCTGGTGTGGAAAATGCATTTGGGTTTGGTGGGGGATGGGGAGAAATGGAAAGTTTATCCTTACCTCCCTGGAGTTCTCATTCCAACCTCAGGTAGAGGTTGAATGGCTAGTTTGGACATGAGTGTTGACTGTCGTTCACCCAAACATGGTCAGGGCAATGCCGGGCCTCTTTCATCTCCTTTCCCTTTCTAGGTGTGTCACTGGAAGCAGAGGAGGTACTGTTTTTCCTTGGTCAGTCCCCTTTCTTGAGTTCAGAGGCAGTCTGCTGTGGACTGGCTCCACTGATGTGTCAGAAGATGCCAGAAGGGTATCTAGAGCAGGGATTCTCTCTGTGATCAGTCAAATGAATCTCCTACCCAGGTGCAAAGGGGAGTGAGAGAGAGAAGGGCCAAACTGCTCCACCTTAGAGGAGGAGGCTGAAGCAAAGAGGATTAGGGACACCCAGGCAAGGGCTTATTCTTGAGCAACCCTGAGCTGGAGAGAGTATCTCTGAGATCCCATGCCTGGGGCATTAACCACAGTTTAAAGGCCTCCTGCTTCTGTTTAAGTGAGCATTGTAAGTTATCTGTTTTTCAAATTACTTTGGAAACAAACTCCAGTTGAAAACCTCCTCATAGCTTGGGTCTGGCATCCAGTGCATTCGCTCTGCCATTGCCTTGCTGATTTAATTGGCCCAGCAAGTACGCTTGAGGTGTTTGGGATTGTAATTAAAGTTGTGGTGGCTGGAAAATCCTCCGTCTGTTATTATTTTTTTTTTCTAAGATAAACTATCCTAGCTTACCAAACTTGTGGGTCTAATTAGAGTCTAATTAAAGTTACTTGTTTCTATTTTCAAATCTGCCCACTGAGAGAGCCTGCAAGGCAGGAGGGAACATATTTTTAAAGTGACAGTTCTAAAAATGCTTCCCACCCAGCCCACCCCATCCCCCTGGCCCTCGGAGCTGCAGCCTGTGATTCATGCATTGACTTATATCCAATGAAAATGACAGCCAGTCTCCCAGGGCCCCCTCCCATTTAGCTGTGGGAAAGGATTTGTTTAATGAACAAAGGCCCCTTCTTTGTCATTCATCTTCCAGCTGGAGATGCCAACTGTGCATTCAGAGGGGAAGTCATCTAGAAAAGGGCTCCTGACAAAATCTGGAGCAGAGACATTGCAAATCAGTACAATAGTGAAGTGCAGAGAAAAGAAGGATGACATTTGTTGAGGACTTACTATGGTTCTGAACACTTGGTACCTGCTTTATAATTTACTGCCCACTGCAACTCAACAAGCCTGGATTTTGTAGGCTAGATTTTATGGATAAGGAAACAGTAAGCAAGGAAGGGTGAAATCAGTTTCCCAAGGCTGTGGAGCTCACTCGTAGTGATGGGTTTAGGATTCAAAGCACTGTCTGATGTAAAAGTCAGCATCTCCTGGACAAACTCTCGCCCCTCTGCTGTGATTGCTCCTGAAAAGTTGCATCACTAAGGCAGTAACCCTCTCTTTGCCTCATGCTCCTTCTTCTGTAACATGGAAATGATAGTACCTAGATTGCCAGTCTCTGAGTTGTAATGAACAGATGAGATGATGAATTTTAAAGCTCTCTGTAAAGTGGAAAGCAACACTCATAGATGAGGCTTAGGAGAACTATGAGCCATATCCTGTTGTATTAGTCATCTCTTTAGGGGTCATGCTTTTATACTCTTTATGCCAGAGACAACTAATAAAATATAGATCTTAAAGCATTTCCCTTGGCTCGGGTACCTCTGCTAAAAGACAGATCTTCCTTCTAAATAGCCGACCCTTTTGACATGGGAACACTCTGTTGTGCATGACTGAAAGATGTTTAAAACAGTGGTGGCCCAACTCAATTTGTAGTCTTTTCTCTTCTATGATTGTTCCCTAGCTCCTCTTTTTCCTGTGACCTTTGAGTACTAACAACCCAGGCCAGGGTGTTCTCTTTGTGGCAGCTGGTGGCTCATCGCAGGCCACTCCATGTGGTACAGCCACTCTCTACTACCCACTCCCAAAGGATGTGGAATTCAGACAAGGCCTTGACCAAACTCAAGCAAATGAAGCAAGTAGGGCAGAACATTTAAGGAAGCACCAACTCTCAAGGTCATGTGAGTATGGAGTGCAGGTGAAAGTGAAAGTCACTCAGTCGTGTCTGAGTTTTTGTGACCCCATGGACTGTAGCCCACCAGGCTCCTCTGTCCATAGAATATTCTCCAGACAATAATACTGGAGTGGGTAACTGTTCCCTTCTCTAGGGGATCTTCCTAATCCAGGGATCAAACCCAGTTCTCCCACATTTCAGGTGGATTCTTTACTGTCTAAGCCACCAGGGAGTATGGCGTAGGCACCGGAAAGTGAGTGTTTCCTTAAATTTTGCACCTTAGGTACCTCACTTGCCTTAACCTAGTCAGGGGCTAAAGAGGTCATCCATCCTCTAGTCACTGGTGCCACTTTCATTTCAGAACCCATTTGTGGACATTTCCTGAAGGTCTGCTCCTCATTCCAGACTCTGTTTGTGGCTTTAATCAAGTCTGGATATTTGTTCCTGTCTAGACTGCCAGTTTTCCATAGTGAGTGCCACCCCAGTAGAAATTCTAGCTTATAAGCAAAATAAAAATAGTTACAATTTATTGATTGCCTACTGAAAGCCAGGTCTGTAATTAGCTACTTTGCATATATTATTTCTAATCATCACAACCACTCTTTCCTATTTAAGGGAACTGATGTTTAGAAAAGTTAAGTTCAGTTCAGCAAACTCCATATTCCTTTCAGATCTAGAAGAGAGAGTTTGGCTATAGTAAGAGGTAGGTTAGCTAAATTCCCAACATCCTCTCTGGCCTGTTCCCTTTGGCCACTTGAGTCATCGCTTAGGGATACTCTAAATAAGGAGGAAGATGAGGGACAGGAAAGTTTCTCTGATCACTTGATAAGAAGTGATGCTCAAGTTCTTGGGTAAGTTTACACATAAGCAGAAGGATATCATGCAGTCATGTTAGGAGTGTGCTGTGAAATGTATGGGTAGTCTCTCTCTTAATGGGACTATATAATCACCATTGAAAGTGGTTTAAAAACAAAAATTAAAAAAAAGAAGGCTGCTTTGCTTGAGTTATGTAGCACTATATATAGCAAAAGGGATCAACTTCTGTAATTAATCTACCACCACCTATGATCTCCTTGAAATGGCTGGAACCCTAAGAAAATGTGACAAGGTTTCTAATGAGAAAGGGAGATGTTGAGATGTATAATTTTGAATGCTACTGAGAAAACATGGAAGAAGTATAAGGGGAGAGGCTCTTGATTGAGGTGCATCTCTGACCTTTATCAGCAATTTGCCTGTATTTTTTTTTCCTTTATCGTAAGAGTGCTGGAAATTGAGTGCTGATGCAGTGGTCATCTGTACAGATTTTAGAGGTCTTTAGCAGGCTGTGACATGCTGGGTTACAGTGTTAACAGGGTGACTGGATGTGGCATTCCAAATAGCATTCCTCAGGAGAGATGGACATATGGATATTTTCTCTGCCATCAAAGGGGCAAACCTAGAAATCACTTAGTACTTGATTGTTTTATTAGGGAAATATTCTCATGACATCATGAAACATATTTTGGAAAAAGGACTTAAAAATCAGCTATCATCACACAACTGAATACAATCATTTTTTTTTCAGTATTTTGGAGGCTTTGGTCAGAGGTATAATTCTATTGTTTGCTTAAGGCAAAAGTTCTATCCTAGTGAGAAATAAAGGGCAATATTGTGAGTGGAAGGCAATCACCAGTGTCTGAGAGGCCTCAGGTTGGGTGGCAGTGGGCAGAGGACTGACCTTTCTGATTGTTTCAGCACTGACACTGGCAGTGATGAGGAGAGTAGAGTTTTCTGAGGGGCAGAAGTCTGCAGGCAACTTCAGTGGACATTACCCAGCTCACAAAGTGAGCAAGAGCCATCCGTACATATGTCTGGCTGTGAAAGTGGACAGCTCTGGATCAGGGACCCTCTGTGTCTGGTTTCATCCAATCTTTCAAATCTTGTTGTCACAGCAACTGAGAGCATCGTTGGCAGGTATGACTTTTTCTCTCCTCACCTTCTGTGCCAGTCAGTATACAGATTGTATTTAATTACCAATTCGAACAGCCTTCCAAAGCCTGCCTGCAAGCCTTACTCATAGTGCAGCATCAGAAAAAACAAATCCAGATTCATTAAAAATCGCCAAGAACCACTTTGTGATTGTCATTGTCCACAAGGTTACCACCTCACCTCAGCATAATCATTAGAAAAACAGGCTTTCGCTTTTGACTTCAAGTTGCCCATTTAATACTAATAAGATTATGACAAAAATAAAGTATTTTGCCTTAATACTTTTGCTTTAATACTAATAAGCCTATACAGAGATATCAGAGTCACAAAATATGAAAGATACAAGTACTTCTATTGATGTTTTCCCCATTTTATAGACATGTGTATTCAGCTTCTACCAGTGTGAACACACTATCTGAGGGGGAGCTAGTACAATTATTACCCTGGGATCAAAGAGGAGCGATTCCTTTCTTGTATTCTCATAATCTACAGTATCAGTAGAAAAGGAGCACACATATAACTGCATCACTTTGTGGTGCCTGGAAACTAACACACCACTATAAATCAACTGTACTCCAATATAAAACACACATTAAAAAATAGAGAAGAAAAGGAGCTATATGAGCTTGGGATAGATACATGTGTATATACATTATCTACAATGAAATATATCAATATATATTTATACACACCCACAGACATAGACGTATGCACATTCCCTTGGATGAAGGGGTTAAGTCAGTACAAATGGGAACCAGAACTTCTCTAAAATTGGGGTATTTTATTAGCTTCTTCCTGTTTCTGGACCTGGGCTGAGACACAAGCACAGACTATATATTGTTACAACTCAGCATGGATATTTTCGCCTATTATTAATGTATGTTAAATGTTCTGGGAAATTATTAATGTATGTTAAATGTTCTGGGAAATAGGTGATGGTAGAAACACCTGCGTTAAGGTTTAAATTGCCAGAGGAAGAGAGTTGCCCATATCGCTGCCCACCCTACAGAGCTGTCCAAGCTTCCATACAGGTGTCATCTTTAAGGAGGTCAAGACCTATTCTAAATAAGTAATTGTGATTAACACCTCATCTATGGTTTAGGGATTAGAAAGGTAGGAAATCCTCCAGAGGATTTGTTAAGATTATCATAACTACTCAAAGGATCTAGCCCTTTGCTCTTCCGGACGTCTCCAGCAATGACTCGTTTAACCTACATTTACTGAGCACCTACTTTGCACCAAGTACTATAAGACACCAGAGATATACTGATGTATATACACATATTTGATATATATACATGCATAATGCACAATCTAGGGATGGTGTCGGAGAAGCCAGCTTAAGACAGTTTGAGGTGGGCAGTGCATCAGAAGCACCAGTTCCTCTACAACTACTATGTTTGGAGTCATCATCACTCTCACTCAGATTATTGTAATTGCCTCCTAACTGGTCTCCCTGCTTCAACCCTTGCCCTCCCATAGTCTATTCTCCCTCAGAATAAACCCAGGTTCCCGACATCCATCTCCATGGCTCTCCATGGTCTATCCTAGAACCGCTTGCTTCTGGAACTTCGGTTCTTTAATATTTATTTTTATTTGTTTAATATTTATTTTATGTATTTATTTGCCTGCACTGGATCTTAGTTGCCACATACGGGATCTAGTTCCCTGACCAGGGATTGAACCTGGGCCCCCTGCACTGGGAACATGGAAGCTTAACAACTGGATATTATTGCGTGGAGAAAGAATGAGTCAGAACGTAAAGGCTACCACTTGATTAACTCTCAAAACAGCCATCAGCAGCTGACAACAATATGGGTGTCTCCACCCTGAAGCCAGGCAATGGAGGAAAGCTTTGGGGTGTTCATCACCTGACAGTTGAACATGACACACAAGAGAACAGAGCACCTTCTCTTCACAGAGCAATTCGGCATGACAGCTCAGTGCGTGAACAGATACGACTTCAACAGGGGAAAATTAAACAACCTAAATGCGGGCTTTTTGTTGGTCAACTTATTAGATGAACTGGGTTATTGTTTCCCTCGAGAAATAAGTTGACCTAAGTAAAGTCTTCTTTTGATCCTTCACTCAAGAACCTGGACCTTCTGGATGAACTCCACAGACAGTTTATCTAGGTTATTTTGATTCAGTGTTTTAATCTGTTGCCAACAAAGCAATGGGAAACCTTTTTTTCCTTCAAAAGGGTGAAACCCATTACTAAAATACCTCTTGGATGTTTAAGTTAATATATGTCAAAGGTGGAGATCAAACTGTAGCTCTTTCATTTTTAAGGGGAAAGTGAGAAATGGAGAAACTTTGAGACCTTTCTATTGATCAAGAAGTCTACTTCAGTACCCTCCACCAAGCTCTGACTTACCCTCAACTGAAGAAAGGCTGTGGGAAGAATTTATGAATCCATAGCAGCTATTCAGCCCATTTCTTCTTTTCTCCTTTGAGCCAATCTATGTTACTGGGAATCAAAACAATAAAATAAGTATCTTTGTAAGAAGTAACTCTGGATAAGAGTAATATAGAAATGCACACACACACATATATATATATATATATATATATATAATATGGTTCTAATAACAAAATATATGAGAGTTCAGGACTGCCTTTGTTTACTTAGTTTTTTAACAGAGATGAAAATTAATGTAATTGGGTTAGTGGTTGTAAATGAAGATTTAACCCTGGAATATAGTAGGTGTCAAACATTTGTGAATGAATTAGTATCTCAGTGGGCTAATTCACTGTTATGAGGCCATGCTAATGTCAAAGATACATTGTCTCTAAGTATGTCAGCCTCATGTGTCATGTGTAGATTGAGCTTTTATTACTGTGGTAGCAAAGTTCATCACAAGCAGAGGATTTAAGACACCTATTTTAACAGGAATTTAATCAGTTCTTACTATGTACATAGCATTGTGCTAGGCATAATAATAATAGGATGCACAAAATTGGTGAAAATATTTACAGATATGACATAGTTAATAGCATGAAATTATGTCAAGTAAGTCTAAATCATGCATAATTATGCACATCCCATGCTGTGCCATGTTTAGTTGCTCATTTTCCAGACAAGAATACTGGAGTGGGTTGCCATGCCCTCCTCCAGAGGATCAATTCTGTGGTATGAATATACTCCATTTTGTTTGTCCCTTTACCAAATTGCTGGGCATTTGGGTTTTTTCCAGTTGCTGGGTGTTTTGAATAATATCGTTATGAATGTGCTTAGTCCCTCAGTTGTGTCTGACTCTTTGCGACCCCATGGACTGTAGCACACCAGGCTCCTCTGTCCATGGGATTCTCCATGCAAGAATACTGGACTGGGTTTCCATGCCCTCCTCTGTGGGGTCTTCCCAACCCAGGGATCAAACCCAGGTCTCCTGCATTGCAGGGGGATTCTTTACCATCTGAGCCACCAGGGACACCGTGAATACTGGAGTGGGTAGCCTATCCCTTCTCCAGGGGATCTTCCCAACCCAAGAATCTAACCAGGGTCTCCTGCATTGCAGGTGGATTCTTTACCAGTTGAGCTACCAGGGAGGCCCAATTATGTACAAGAAAGAACAAATATTAAGTGCTCTGAGCATGCAGGAAAAAAAAATCAGCTTTGACAGGAGAGCTTAAGAGTTTTTAGCAGTTCAGGGCTGAGAAATGGAGCATGTGGTATTGTGGATTCAGTGATCACTAAGACCTTATCCCAGCTCTGTTAGGACAGCACTGTCTAAAAGAAATATAATGTGATGCAAAAGAATGAAATTGGACCCCTATCTTACTCGTAAAAATAAACTCAGAAGGGATTGAGAACTTATACATTAGACCTGAGACCATAAAACTCCCAGAAAAAAACATATCTAAAAAGGTCCTTGTCATCAGTCTTGATGATGATCTTTTGACCATGACACCAAAAGCATAAGTAACAAAAGCAAAAATCAACAAGTGGGACTATGAAGAGCTTCTGCACAGCAAGAAGCAATCAAATGAAAAGGCAACCTACAAAATGGGAGGAGATGTTTGTAAATCATATACCACCTACAAAATGGGAGGGAATATTTGTATATCATATATCTGATAAGGGCTTAATATCCCAAATATGTAATAAACTCACATGAATCAATAGCAAAACACAAATGGTCTAACTGAAAAATGAGCAAAGGACCTGAATTGACTTTTTCCAAAGAAGACATCCAAATCACCAACATGTACCTGCAAAAGTGCTCAACTTTACTCATAATCAGGCAAATCAAAACCATGAAGAGATATCACCTCACACCTGTTAGAATGGCTATTATCAAAAAGATAAGTGATAAAAAAAATTAAAGAGAATGTTGAGAAAAAAAGATTCATTGCTTACTGCCAGTGGGAATGTAAATTTGGTGCAGTCATTATGGAAAACAGTATGGAGGTTCCTCAAAGAAATTAAAAATATAACTATCATATGATCCAGCAATCTCAGGTGGTATTAGTGGTAAAGAACCCGCTTGACAATACAGGTGACTTAAGAGACATGGGTTTAGTCCCTGAGTCTGGAAGATCCCCTGGAGAAGGGCATGGATAAACTGACTTGGATTATTTTTTCTCTTATATCTTTGAAATCCATTCTGGATTTTGTAGTTACAGCACTCCAGTATTCTTGCCTGGAGAATCCCCATGGACAGAGGAGCTTGGTGGTCTACTGTCCATAGGGTCACAAAGAGTCAGACATGACTGAAGCAACTTAGCACACGTGCATGCATATTCTTACTTTAGGCATATATCCAATGGAAATAAAATAGATATATTAAAGAGATATCTGCACTGCTATGTTTGTTGCAGCATTATCCCCAATAGCCAAGACCTGGGAAAAATCAAAGTGTCCACAGATGAACAAATGGATCAAGAAAATGTGGTGTGTGTGTGTGTATGCATAATTCAGCCATGAAAAAGAAGGAAATCCTGCCATTTGTGACAACATAGATTGACCTTGAGGGCAGTATACTAAGTGAATTTTCTGACAGAGGAACACAAGATAGTGTATAATCTCACTTATATGTGGAATATAAAACCATTGAACTCATATAAACAGAGTAGATTGGTGGTTGCCAGGGGCTTAGGGGTAGGGAAAATGGAGAGATACTGGTGAAAGGGTACACACTTTCAGTTATAAGACAAATAAGTTCTGGGCATATCATGTGCAGCATGTAGTTAACAATACTGTATTGTATAATTTAGAGTTACTATGATGGTAGAGCTTTAATGTTTTCACCATAACAACAGCAGCAGCAAAATGGTAAATATGTGACATGAGGGATGTGTTAACATCTTTTTGTGGGAAACATTTTGCGCTATATGTGTACAAAATCATCACATTCTGTACCTTAAACTCACAATGTTCTATGTCAATCATATCTCAAGACATAGAACATTAAAGCTGGAAAAAAAAGAAATATAGTACGAGTCACATGTGCCATTTAAAATTTTCTAGTAGTCATATTAAAAAAGATAAAAAGTAACAAGTTGGGATTGATTATAAAAACTTATTTAACCCAATCGACTGAGCAACTGAACTGAACTGAACTGACTGATTCGACATATTAACATCTGATATGTCACAAACAAAAAAATACCATGAGTGACAAATTGTATTATTTTTTCTTTTTTATCTTTGAAATCCATTCTGGATTTTATACATACATCTCCTTTTTGGGCTAGTCACATTTCAAGTGCACAATAGCCACTTGGGGATAATGCCCAGTGTATTGAACATCATGACTCATCAGTTTCATAGTCCAGTGGAAAATAAAGATACTCCCAGAAACAACACTTGTGTAACAACCACTATGATGTGATTTGTTTTAAAGTCATAAACAATAGGGAAGGGAGAGGTCATTTCTTAGATTGGCCCCTTTTAGTTTAGTGATAAATTCTTCAAAACAGTGATGCCTATTTACTGCCTCTGTTTTCTCAGCTTCCATTTATGGCTTTCTTATAAAATTTCTTCTCTTCCTCCATCAATGCACTGAAACTTACCCAAAGAGGACATACGTCTGTAATTGCTACATAGCAAGTCTTCTCAAATTTGAATCCACATACCAGTCACCTAGAGGTCAGGTTAAAATTCAGATTCTAATTCAGTAGGTCTGCAGTGGGGCCTGAGGTTCTAACAAGCTCCCAGGTGCTAGGGATTCCATCAATCAGGGTTTGGTCAGAAATAGAGAGACCACTGCAAGTTTTTTAGTGGGAGGGTATCATCTGGGGAACATCCTACTTGCATAACACTTGGTATGGGGCAGAGGTCAGGACGGCTGAGGAAGTCAGGAAGTACGGGAACAGTAAGTAGCCATTAGCCATGATGGCAGCAGCTGGCAGCACTGAAGGGAGCTTGCTCAGAAGCCACTGCAAATTTCACATTGGCCATCTGCTCCTGCTTCTCCTTGTATTTTGCTTTCCAAATCTCATAAAACCAGAATGGCAAGGCAATCTGGGAAATATAGTTTCCAAGCCTCCAGCCCTTGAGCAAAAATGACAGGGTTCAGTACCAACAACCGTCTCTCCGGCATGTTCCCTGGAGGCTCAGTCCTCAACTCCCTCCTTCTCTCTCTCTCTCTCTCTCTCTGTTCTCCTAGTGTCCCAAACATCTCAGTGAGAACAGTTGGAATCCTTTGCGACTTCTATCTTTTCAACAACATCCAGATAGTCACTAAGTCCTCTCAAGTCTTCATCCTTCCCTCCACGTTGTCCCTGCTTCCCATTTCTGTCATCCTCCTTCTAGCTCTTATGGCCTTACATTTGGATAATGAGAGAAGGCTTTTCAACTGTTTGCCTTTATTAGCTGGCCTTTGGACTGCCACTACCCACCCTCAGCCTCTCAGTTCCCCCCCTGGATTGCTACCAGGATTAAAAGGAGAGAGCAATATCTGAATTCACTGATTCTAACAATCAGATTTAAGAGGAACTGAGGAGCCTCTTGATGAAAGTGAAAGAGGAGAGTGAAAAAGTTAGCTTAAAACTCAACATTCAAAAAACAAAGATCATGGCATCCAGTCCCATCACTTCATGGCAAATAGATGGGGAAACAATGGAAACAGTGACAGACTATTTTCTTGGGCTCCAGAAACACTGCTTATGGTGACTGCAACCATGAAATTAAAAGATGCTTGCTCCTTGGGAGAAAAGCTATGACCAACCTAGACAGCATATTAAAAAGCAGAGACATTACTTTGCCAACAAAGGTTCATCTAGTCAAAGCTATGATTTTTCCAGTAGTCATGTATGAATGTGAGATTTGGACTATAAAGAAAGCTGAGCACCAAAGAATTGATGCTTTTGAACTGTGGTGTTGGAGAAGACTCTTTAGAGTCCCTTGCACTGCAAGGAGATCCAACCAGTCCATCCTAAAGGAAATCAGTCCTGAATATTCATTGGAAGGACTGATGCTGAAGCTGAAACTCCAATACTTTGGCCACCTGATGCGAAGAACTGACTAACTGGAAAAAATCCTAATGCTGGGAAAGATTGGGGGCAGGAGGAGAAGGGGACGGCAGAGGATGAGGTGGCTGGATGGCATCACCGACTCAATGGGCATGGGTTTGGTTAAACTCTGGGAGTTGGTGATGGACAGGGAGGCCTGGCGTGCTGCGATTCATGGGGTCGCAAAGAGTCAGACACGACTGAGCGACTGAACTGAACTGAACTGAACTGATTATTTACCTACAGAAGGACATCTTGGTTCCTTTCAAGTTTTGGCAATTATGAATACAGCTGTTATAAGTATCCAAGTGCAGGTTTTTCTGTAGATATAATTTTCAACTTCTTTGGGTAAATACCAAGGAACATGTTGAGTGGATCATATACCAAGATGATGTTTAGTTTTATAAGGGATCACAAAGCTGTCTTCCAGAGTAGCTGTATCATTTTCCTTCCCCACTAGCACCGAATAAGCATTCTCACTGCTGCATATCCTTGCCAGCATTTGGTGTTGCACTGTTTTGGCCATTCTAATAGGTTTATAGTGGTATCTCATTGATGTTTTAATTTGCATTTCTATGATAACATATGATTTGGGTTATTTTTTTTCATATGCTTATTTGTCATCTGTATATCTTTCTTTGGTGAGGTGTCTGTTATGGTATTTGACCCATTTGTCAATTAGGCTGTTTCCTTATCATTGAATTTTAAGAGTTCTTTGTATGCTTTGGATATATCCAAACATACCAGATGTGTTTTTGCAAATATTTTCTCATGGACTGTGGTTTGTTTTCTCATTTTTTGACAGTATTTATTACAGAGTAGAAGTTTTTTTTTTTTTTAATATAGTGAAGTCCAGCTTATCAGTTATGTCTTTCATGGATTGTGTCTTTAGTGTTGTATGTGAAAAGCCATAGCCATGCCCCAGATCATATAGGTTTTCTCCTATGTTATCTTCTAGGAATTTTACAGTTTCTTGTTTTACATTTCAGTCTATGAATCCATTTTGAGTTAATTTTTGTGATGGGTATAAAGCCTGAGTCTAGAATCTTTTTTTTTCAATCAACTGGGTGTCCAGTTGATGCTGCACCATTTGTTGAAGAGACTATCTTGACTCCCTTGTACTGCCTTTGCTCCTTTGTCAAAGATCAGTTCACTATATTTATGTGGGTCTATTTCTGGGCTCTCTGTTCTGTTCCATTGATCTATCTATCTGTTCTTTCTCCAACACCACATTTTCTTAATTACTATAGGTTTTTTTTTTTTAGTAAGTCTTGAAATCAGGTAGCATAAATCCTCCAAATTTGCTCTTCTCCTTTAAATTGTTTGTTAGCTGTTCTGGTGTTTTATAATATGCATCAGTTGCTGAATATTCCCATTGAGAGGGAAAGATTCAGGTTGCTATTTGAAAGTACTTTTTTCTGCAAATGATACTTTTTGGATGGGGGTAGTTTTTATTCCTCATGAATGAATAGAGAAATCATATATTCATTACTTTACTGTCTCTTTTAAGGCTGATTTTTTAAGTCCTGGAGATAGTGTCAGGTTTCATATGAGAATATTGATGAGTCAGAAGTCATAGAACATCAGAAAGCAAATTGGAAGAGTTATTATCATGTCTAGACTCCTCAGTCACAGGCTGTATATCAGCATTAGTGTTCCCTAGGTTTTCTGTCTTTACTCTAGCCTGTTAAAGGGGGAAATGAAACACATGTGATAAGGGTAAAAACAGCTTCGACTATGTACCAATCAAAGCACTGAGGTCAGTTGGTGGTGATAGTCGTGTACCATTAGCCACCTCATCTAAAATCAACCACCTCTTCTAACAATCACCCACCATGTGACCACTTGATATATATCTGAAATGGAAACTGAACATTAAAATAATTATCTTATTGTTGACTGATTCTTAAAAATAGAAATTGAACGTACACAATGACCACCCTGAGCCCTCAGGACATGTTTGCAGATTCTGAGTGTTTATAAGAAACATTTAGGTAAATGATCTCTCAGGGCTCTTCCAGCTTTAATGTTTTATGTGTCTATGGGTTACATTGCTAAACGGCTCCCTGAAATGGAGAGATGCAAATTACTTTACCATGGAGGAATTCTGGCAGTTATGGTTGTTACAAGTATAAATACTAAATATTTTAGAATCCTTAATCTCAGTTATCCTGATAAATAGTATGCATTTTCCATAATGCAGTGGTTTGCTTCCCCTCTCAGTCTCTCTCATTTTAGTAAACTAGTACACTGTGTTGAGATATTCTAGGAGGGAGAGAGAGGAGTCCTTTCAAGAGAAAGCAGGGAGAACATGTTGAATAAAGGAGAAAAGATCATTTGACATTTCTAAAGGTAAATTAAGTGTTATAAAATGTCACCAGGAAGTAATAGTTTATCTTGTGGTTCCTTGATTTCTGTCTTCCATTCAAGTTGTCTTTTTCTCATCTTGGTGTTATAAAAGAAAAGCATCACACGGAACACTTCACAAGAAACGTCAATTCGGTGGTTATTCTCATTTATACGTTTTAAAATATATAGTCTGTAAAAAGTGTGAAAATGTTGGCTATTTAACAAGCTTAAGAACAAACTAGGTCAGACTGAAATAGATAGCAAATAAACAAGCAAATATAAAAAAAAGTCTTTGCCTTCTGTACTTCCGCACTAAGCCTTCTGTCTTTGTTCTGAATTTTCTTAGATTCTGTATTTGTCTGTTTGGCATCCATTAATCACAGGACCAAACTAATGGCCATAGTTGTTTATATCTCCATTGTGATCTAGTTTCTGCTAGCAAACAAAAATCATATTTCAAACTCTTGAATCAATTCTCTTATCCCAAATCATCTCCTGTATATAACTTTCACACAAGTGACCCCATGCGCTGTAGCCTGCCAGGCTCCTCTGTCCATGGGATTCTCCAGGCAAGAATACTGGAGTGGGTTGCCATGCCCTCCTCCAGGGGATCTTCCTGACCCTGTGATTGAACCACATCTCTTACATCTCCTGCATTGGCAGATGGGTTCTTTACCACTAGCACCAGCTGGGAAGCCCACCAGACAACTATAGACCATTCCAAAGTTGTTTCCTTGGTCCTGCTTTGCCTTTCCTGAGGAAAATAGGATAAAAGCTCTGGGTCATGTTTTCCTCTAACTCTTGCTTCTGCCTCTTGACCAAGCCTGGTGCTTCCCCATTGCCCTGCATGATGTGGCATGCTCCCTCCTCTCAGGAAATGTAAGTGACAAGAATCTTCTTTCAGTGGCATTGTCTCATAGTTATCTCCATAAATTAAAATCCTACAAGTACATTTTAACAGTCTTAAATCTACTCCAGTCAAATTTTTATCCCCAGTACTTCACTGAAACTGGTCTTGTGAAGGTCACCAATGGCTCCCCTGTTGCTAAACCCAATGGCCAGTTAACCATCTCCAGCTTACATGACCATCCAAATGCAGCATGAGGTCCAGTGACTTGTTCTCTCTTCCTTGCAATGCTTTCTTCATTTGCAAAACTAGGACTTGGGGGAGACAACTGAGTGCTTCACGCACCTCAGGCAGCAAATTTAAGGGATGCATAAAACCTCAGTAATCAGTTTGTATACTATGTCAATGCATTACTTTAAAAAGTCAAAATACATTCTAAAAATCTATGATGAAAACATCAACATTTTAAATGAAGATGGGATCTAGTAGTTCCATGCCAAGCCATAAAGGAGGCTGAGGCCCATTATATGTGACTCTCTCTATATATATGTATACATGTGTATTTATGTATGTATTTTAATATATTTTCCAAAATAATGAAAAAATTAAAAAGTAAGTATAATGAAACTCATAATATTATTTTGACTTCAAATATTTTGTTCATACCTCCAATTTTTATAAATTATTTCACTTTCCTGGCTCTAGTAGAACCAAATTCATAAATACTATTTTCAAACTCTCTTTTTATCTTCTACTTTAATATTGGGAAAACACCCAACAATTTAAAAAGTACATCCAGCATGATACAGGGTGCTTGGGGCTGGTGCACTGGGATAACCCAGAGGGATGGGATGGGGAGGGAGGTGGGAAGAGGGTTCTGGAAGGGGAAAACATGTACACCCATGGTGGATTCATGTCAATGTATGGAAAAACAAATACAACATTGTAAAGTTAAAAAAATTGATAAATAAACTATATGCAGTACTTTGAAAAAAATAAAAAAAATTAAAAGTACATCCAATACATGTATATGAGGATATGTAGGTTTGCTTTGGCCCAGCACTGTTTGCTTGTTCTTCTAGGAACCCACTCTCTTGTTCTTTCTTTTATGCCCCTGGCAACTTCTTCTCATTTCTACTTTACTACCTTTTCCACCTCCCTTTCATCTCTGAGGGTTCTAATGCTCCAGACTCAGTATGGTACTATTTACCCTCACTTCTAGTCATGCTTATGAGTTGAAATATCTGCATTTATATCCTCAGCCCTAACCTCTCTTACATGACAGATATAGGCCTGAAAGAGAATATTCCTTTTCTCTTTTCTTGTACTCTGGGATTTAGAATCTCTGCCTACAGAGAACATCAGTACTAGTTTTATGAACTTGAGAACCAGCTTCTAGAAATACTTATGGAGAAGTATTTGTATGAACATTTAATGGTAATGATTCTTGCCATGGAGGTTTTAGAGTGAATCAAGAGAATACATTCTAGGTGTTCTGTGGTCTCCAAAACTTTCAGAGTCTGTTCCCTTTCAGAGCCATCCCCAATATATCCCCATCTCTCATGTGTACAGGGAGCCCCATACATTTTAGAATATATAAAATATATATGTATGTATAAGTAATATAGATAGATAGATAGAGATATAGGTTTCCAGGAAGGCTTATGACTGTCTTTAGCCCCAACTCCTGCTGCCAATTTAAATTCCCAAGGAACACTAGCCACTTCACTTCTGTTTTTTTCTTTAGCATTCCCAAATGTGCCAATATCCTTTCCAATACATTCCTAAGGAAATATTGTCAGATTTAGTAAAACTAAAACTGGACACAATCACATCCAGATACTGTAAGCTGAACAGAGTTCAGTTGGAACAGTACTCTCTTATTCTCATCTTGATTCTTCCTTATACGGGCCTTAACTTGGATATCCTCTAATCAAAGGTTGTCAAAATTCAACATGTTTTCTGACAAAAAATGAACAAATTGGGCATAGAAGAAAATTACATCAATATAATAGAAGTCATATATGACAAGCCCACAGCTAACAATATACCCTACAATGAAAGGTTGAAAGTTTTTCCTCCAAAATCAAGAAAGACAAGTTTGCCCATTGTCACCACTCCCGTTCAACATAGTATTAGAAATTCTAACCAGAGAAATTAGGCAAGAAACAGAAAAAAAAAATAGCTCATCCAAATTGGGAAAGAAAAAAGAAAATTGTCTCTGATTGAAGATAACATGATCATAGATATAGATACGGATACAGATATATTGTCCCAAAAGGCTCCACCAAGAAACTGTTAGAACTAATAAAGTGGAAGCTTATAAAATCAACATATAAAAAATCAATTATGTTTCTATACACTAAAATGCACTACCTAAAAAGCAATAAAACAGTCCCATTTACAATAGCATCAAAACAATGAAATTTAGGAATAAATTTAATCAAGAAAGTGAAAGATCTGTACAGCATTAATTATAGCACATTGATGAAAGAAATCGATGAAGACACAAACAGATGAAAAGATATTCATGCTTATGAATTGGAAGAATTAATATTGTTAAAAGATCCATACTACCCAAAGCCATTTATAGATTCAATTAAAAATATAAAATAAAATAATAAAAATATTAAATAAATAGAAAATATTAAAATCCCAATAGCACTTTTTACAGAAATAGAACAATACTAAAGTTCATGTAGCACTACAGAAGACCAATAACTGAAGGAATTTTGAGGAAGAAGAACAAAGTTGGAGGCATCATGAAAGGTAGTTGCTAAACCACGAAAGACGTTGGGATTCTTGGCCTCCAGAGGACAAGAATTCAATCCAGGGCCAGAGATGAGGCTTGATTGCTCAGAGCTTTTGTGTAATAAAGTTTTATTAAAGTATAAAAGAGATAGAGAACGCTTCTAACATAGACATCAGAAGGAGGTAAAAAGAATACCTCCATGCTAGTCTTTAGCTGGATGTTATACAGCTACTAGCAGTCTGCTAATTAAATAAAGGAAACGTCTCAAAACTCAGAGAATGGCACCAGGCCCCTCACCCACAAGATGCATTTTGATATAATCTTGGCACCAGGTGAGTCATCCCGGGCCATAAAACGATTGACATGAATCTTGAAGAAAGGCAGATTTCTATACAAATATATATTTTCATTAACATAGATTAGGAGAACAATGTATGAGTATAACATACTGGTTTGTCAAGTGGATTCTGAGCATTTAGGCAGAACTGACTTGAAGACAGAGTCTGCAGTAAATACATAGCACATTAACATAGTTAAGACAAACATTTCCATTAGAAAAATGCATTGGGTAGCTCAAGGTTTGAGAAAAGTTAAGTTCAGGTGGAACCAGGTGTCATTATGGCAACACAGAATTTTAAGAGAAACCTCTTTTTGAATTTGTATAGAGAAGGGGAAAAATGTAACACTAGTTTGTTTCCTCCTGCCTCTTAAGAGACAGATAAAAAATGTCTGACACTTGCAGTCTATTCCTCCATTTGGAGACCCCTGGCCTTCCTGTCTGTTACCCTCTCAATCATACTTCCTGATTTCAAGCTGTATTACAAAGCTCTACTAATCAAAGTAGTATTATCCTGGCATAAAAATGGACACATAGGGCAATGGAACCCAATAGAGAAAACAGAAATTAATCCATGCTTACATGGTCAACTAATTTTGATAATGAAGCCAGGAATGTTCAATGGGGAAAGTGTGATATCTTCAATAAACTGTGTTAGCCAATTTGGATATTCACTTTCATAATAATGAAATAAGACAACTATCTAACACCATTTTTAAAAATTAACTTGAAATGCATTAAAGACATAAGACTTGAAACTATAAAAATCCTAGAAGAAAACATAGGAAAAATCTCCTTGATATTTTTCTTGGCATTGATTTTTTAGATTTAACACCAAAAGCACAAACAAGAAAAGCAAAAACAAACCAAAAAGCAAACAAAAAAAGCTCAGCCCTCCTCCCCACAACAAAAAACCCCACATGGGACTACATCAAGCTAAAAAGTTTCTGTATAGCAAAAGAGAAGATCAACAAAATAAAAAGGAAACCTATGGAATGGGAGAATATGTTTATAAACCTGATTGATAAATCTGATAAGCAGTTAATGTCCAAAATATATAAGGAACTAATATAATTCAATAAAAAGAACCACAAATAACCCAGATAGAAAAGTGGTGAAGGACTAGAATACATATTTTTCAAAGAAACTATTCAAATGACCAACAGTTATATGAAATGGTACTCAATATAATTAATCATCAGGCAAATGCAAATCAAAACCACAATGAGACATCACCTCATACTTTTTAGACTGGCTATTATCAAAAAGGCAAGAGATAATGAATTACCAATCCTGGAGCAAAGGGAACCCTGATACACCATTGGTGGGAATGTAAATTGTTACAACTACTACGGAAATCAGTATGGAGGTTCCTCAAAAAATTAAAAGTACAGATACCATATGATTCAACATTCCTACTATTGGGCATATATGAAGGACTGTCACTCCAATCACCCCAATGAAAACCAAATACACAACAATACAATAGCTGGGTAATGCTGACCACAGTGCACTGTAGGAACACTGGAGGTGCAAGTGCAGTGGGAGGTGGGCGCTGGGGACCTTGCTCATGCTGCAGGAGATGGACACTAGATGCACTCTGGAAGCTGGGTTCTGGGGAAGGTGCCCAGAATGGGAGCTGGGCAGTGGGGAAGCTGTGGGTGGTGAAGCTACCAGTGCTTCAGGAATCTAGCTGCGTCCGCAGGAACCAGCAGAAATCCTTTCTCCAACAGTGTCTCCCCATTGCCCTCTGTTGGTCAGAGAGGAGAAAAGCACTTTGACCCATTTCACAGAGCAGGGAATAAAGATCAATTTTGAAAAAGCATAATATGTACATATACTTTACACATGTATTTATAGACTTCCCATGTGGCACTAGTGGTAAAGAACCTGCCTACCAATGCAGGAGACTTTGGAGATGCAGATTCGATCCCTGGGTCAGGAAGATCCCCTAGAGGAGGGCATGGCAACCCACTCAAGTATTCTTGCCTGGAGAATCCCATTGACAGAGGAGCCTGGTGGGCTATGGTTCATAGGGTCACAAAGAGTCAGACACAACTGAAGTGACTTAGCATGCACATATGTGAGTGCGTGTGTGTGTGTGTGTGTGTGTGTGTGTGTGTGTGTGTGTATAGTGGGTTAGATGGTAATAAGTAGTATGGATAATTTTTTTAAGGTAAGAGAACAGTGAATGACTGAGTGTGGTCTACTTTAGATTGGCTGAAGAGAGAATATTTGAGCTGAAGTAATGATGACACAAAGAAGTGAGCATGTAACCATGCAGAGAAAGAGCATTCCAAGGCAGAAGAACTAGCAGGTGTAGAAGTCCTCAAACAGGAAGGAGCCTAAACTTATTAAAGAATATGAAAGGCATCTTTAGAATTGGCAGCATGCTATACCCTCAGAACTGGAGAAAAATGAAGTGACTAGACCAGATCTAGGAGATCACAATAACTTCTACCAGTTACATGATGTGGTTGGCTGTTCTTGTCCTAGTACAGAGAATAAGGTTCTTACTCTTTCTGAAACTGTCATTTCCAGATACCTAGATTTTAAGTCTGTTACTACTCTTTACAAGGTTTAACATGGATTTATATGATTCAGCAATGCCACTCACAGATATGTTCAGTTCAGTTCAGTCACTCAGTCGTGTCCGACTCTTTGCGACCCCATGAATTGCAGCACGCCACTCAAGGGAAATTAAAACAACTTCACACAAACACTTGTACATGACTGTTCATAGCCACATTATCCATAATAGCCAAAAAGTGGAAGCAACCCAAATATTCATCAACTTAGTGAATAAACAAGATTTGGCATACTAATATAATACAATGTCATTTGGCCATAAAAAAATGAATGAAATACTGCAACAACATGAAGGATTTGCTATGACATCGATGAACCTTGAAAACGTTCTGCTAAGTGAAAGAAGTCAGACACAGAAGACCAGGGGGCAGGGACTGGTGGATGTAATGATTCTTTTGGAGGATGATTAAAATGATCATGATGAAAATTGATTGTGGTGGGTGCTGTGCTAAGTCACTCAGTCATGTCTGACTCTTTACGATCCCATGGGCTGTAGCCCACCAGGCTCCTCTATCCATGGTATTTCCCAGGCAAGAATACTGGAGTGTGTTGCCATGCCATCCTCCAGGAGATCTTCCCAACCCAGGGATCGAACCCACATCTCTTATATTGGCAGGCGGATTCCTCACCATTAGTGCCACCTGGGAAGCCCTGATTGTGGTTATAGCTGTGCAACTCTGTGAATATACTAAAAACCATTGAATTGTATTAATACACTTTAAATGGGAGAATTTTCTGGTATGTGAATTATATCTCACTAAAGCTGTTTCAGTAAAATTCTGTTGCTGACTTGGATGTAGTGTCCAAGAATCCTTTTGGAGTGTTTAGTACCGATTGAAAGAACACATCTTTTAACATGCACCTCTTCAGTGAACCAAGTACTGTGTAATTGGACCTCAAAGTAGGCTCAGTCTATAGTGCTATTGACATACACATCTGAAAATGTCTGAAAAGTCCCCCTACAAGTGTCAGTTCAGTTGCCATATGGATTTTTGCTTTATTCTGCTACCAGCTCTATTTTTCTTAAGAGACACGGTCAAAACATGGGAAAAACACTGTTTAGAATCAGAAGATCTTGATTTGAAACATAGTTCTACCACTTAAAGACATACTGTTGTTTGATTTAACATGCATAAACACACACACACATGCACATGCATATTCTAAACAAATTCCAAAACTATGTCATCTTTTCATTTGGCAGAGTGTTCTCTAAATTGTGCTTACATAAAACCCCACACACCATCACAGGATAAAACAAACCCAAAAACTTTTCCCTTTTTCCCCAATTTTCCAAAGGCCTCCTGGAAGCCTGCTCTGTAAACAAATCCCATTCTGACAATGCAAAACCAATCAATCAGAAATCCAGTTTGATTTATTGATCAAAAATTGGAAGTCTTGTTTCCTTCATTTTGAAGAGAAAAGTAGAAATGTGATAAATTCAATACTTCTGTAGTGCGGTAGCAATGATGGCTGCTGCTCAAATTTATCAAGACAGAGCTTCTTATAACGTGTACAGACCAGTTGCCCAAACTTTCAGATGTAGTGATTTTGGTCTCCACTTCAGCATTCAGCCCAGGACAGGCTTTCCTTCAGCACTCTGGGTAATGCTGAGCACAATGGGTATTTAGGGTCTGGCTATTTCAAACCCAGCACACTGGATTCCTCTCTTGGGCTGAACAAGCCATTCTGAAAACAGACAGATTGAAACTACAGATTGTACAATCTGTAGTAAAACCTGAGCCTCTCCTAACTAATCCTTCTTTCTTGCTCCCTCTTTTCGTATGTGTCATACTGTATTTTTCTCTGAAAGCTTTCCCTGCCCCCTCCTGCCCTCTTTTCCTCTTATCTATCACAGTGGTTTCTTTCAATAAATCTTTTGCACTTCTAGCCTGTCTTGGTATCTCTTTTCTGAAGAGGGCTTAAGCTGACACTCTTTGGTGAACCCAAGACTTACAAGTCTTCTTACTCCAAGGTCATTCCATAGAGCTACTACTATGCATAGCTCACTGGAACTAAATAGAAGAGACTAACTAGATTAACTAACTGCTGTGTGGGTTTATCATGCCCCGTCCCTGCATAGCCCCGAATGGATGGATAAACCCACTTTTAATAGAAAAAACGGGCTCTTGTGGCTGAATCTAACATACTCAAGAGCATTCATTCATTTGGCAAGTGAAAAGAAATTTAACCCATAGCATGCTGCTGAGTAGAACTCTGAATTTCCTTTATTGCTTTCCCAAGAAATGTCTCCTGTGAGCTTTCAGTAGGTATATGCAAAGGGCTGTCCCACCACCCCTACTCCTGCAGGTATTATGTGAAACAAATCGCTTTCTTCTTTAATGGCCAACTGGATCAGCTACACTGAGAGAATGGGGGCTTGGAATTGGGTTTGAGATGGCAGCAGGGAAAAGGTAATTTTCAGAGTACACACAGCACATCAGGAGAAACCAGTCCACTGGCATGAGGGTACTGGATCTAAGATGTGGGGAAATATGCAGAACAGAAAGCAATACACACTTGTGTTGGCTGTTTTGCATTTTTGCCTAGAGACCCTAGACAGCCAGATCCTTTGTGCCCTGTCCTCACCCTGTACCCCCAATTCAAGTGCAAACAAATAGACTTGATTGAGCAATTACTATATGCTAAGCTCCATACTAGGCATCTTGGGGCCTCCCAAAGCTAAGGTCAAGTGGAGAGACAAATGTGAAGATGACCTCTCAATGCAAGGTGGGATGTGACCAAGGCTGTAGGGATGGTGCTAAGAGGGAGAGTGAAAGAAGAGACTGGTTCTGAAACAGACACTCTAGGGAGGTTTACTGAAGTCAGGGATTAAACGGCTGGATACACAAGACAGAGAAAAAGTTGAACAGAGCAGGCATTCCAGACGGCAATGCCAGCAGGAAGAAAAGCGGCACTGTGAGTGATGATGTGACATTTAGGGGAACAAACAAAAGTTGTTGAGTTATTGCAGAGTCCCGTTCAGAGCAAGGAGGAGCAGGGCTGGGTGCTGGGAGAGGCAGAAGGGGCCAAGTCCTACAGGGTCTCATGTGCATGTTGAGGAGCATGTATTTTATCCTACAGACAAGCAGGGGTTGTATGTGTGCGGGGAGGGGTGTTTATATGCTTTTTTTTTTTACATGAATGCATCCAAGTCTGAAATCTGCAGTGTCCGCAATACATCTACAGAAATGTACACCTCTATGCCATAACACATTTACATATTAGAAAAAACACTAGACCATAGTAAAGCAGCTAAGCCTCTTTAGATTTCAGTTTTCTCATCTGTAAAATGAATATGACCTCCAAGGTTTCTCCTTCCCTACACTTCTATGATTCTGTTCTTAATAGCTTGTCTTGACATAAAGAGAAAGTCGAGGGTGAAAATCTACTTGAATTGAGTCCTACCATTAATGTGAAGTATTAAGAAAATTAAAAACTTAATTTACAGTGTAGCTGAGTTTTCCAAAGTCAGTCAGTTCAGTTCATCCTCAGTCTGTCCCCCTTTTTTGCGACCCCATAAAATCGCACACCCCAGCCTCCCTGCCACCCCAAACTCCCAGAGTTTACACAAACCATGTCCATCGATGGGTGATGCCATCCACCCCATCTCACCCTCTGTGTCCCCTTCCCCTTTTCCCCCCAACCCTTTCCCCCAGCCCATCAGGATTTTTTTCCAATGAGTCACTTTTCGCATCAGGTAGCCAAAGAAAAGGGATTTCAGTTTCAACATCACCCCCTTCCAATAAAACACCCGGGATTTTAGCTCCTTTAGGATGGATTGGTTGGACCCCGGGCAATCCGGGGGGACCCCTCAAGATCTTCCCAACACCACAGTTCAAAACATCAATTTTGGCTCTCAGCTTTCTTCACATCCACTCCACATCCATCATGACTACTGGAAAAACCATAGCCTTGACTAGAACAGACCGTTTGAGAAAGTAATGTCTCTGATTTTTAATATCTACCTGGGTTGGCATAACTGTCCTTCCAGGGAGTGTTTTTGCCCATCTGCATGATTTTGAGCCCCCAAAAATAAACTCTGACACTTTTTTCCATGTTTCCCTCTATTTCCCATGAAAAGGGGACCAGATGCCATACTTAGTTTTTTTAATGTTTTAGCTTTTTGCCCAAAATTTTTTTACTCCCTCCCACTTTTCAAAGGCTTTTTATTAGTTCCCTCTTCACTTCTGCATAAATGGTGTCATCTGCATACGAGATAATTTTATTTCTCCCGGCAAAACTTGTTTTCCCGTTTGTGTTTTTTTTTCCAGCCCAGCGTTTCTCATGATTACTCTGCACAAAAGTTAAAAAAGCAGGTGACAATATACAGCCTTGACGTACTCCTTTTTTCCCATTTGGAAACATCTGTTTTTCCATTTCCCTTTCAACTGTTGCTTCCTGACCTCATACAGGTTTCTGAAACACGGGCGGGACCCACCTTTTGAATTTCCATAGTTATTGTGATCCACACAGTCAAAGGGTGTGGGAGACAAAAACAAAATAAGTTTTTTTTGGGAAACCCGCTTTTTTTGATATCCACGGAGTTGGCAAAATTTTTCCTGGGTTTTTTGCCTTTCAAAACCAGCTTTTAACATCTGGAAGTCCACGGTTTTACGTATTGCGAAGCTATTTTTAAATTGGGGCCCAAATATCTGGATAAACCCTCACTAGAGGGAGGATGCCCCTCACTTTTGTTTTTTTTTAAAAAAAAAGCTGTGCCTATCAGGCTTGCTTATATTTAAACATGTGGGAAACACCCCCAGTTCACTCTAGTCATTAAATCTGATAGCTTGCTGGGTCTAGAGAGGAGCCCAGGCAGGCTGCTGCATAAGAGAGTCCTGAAATTGGTTTGGGGGTCTTTTTTTTTAAAGCTTACTTTCAACCCAGCCCTTTCCAGTTAACCATCTCCTTGATGGTGAGTAGGAGTTGGTTTATTCAGTGAATCATAAATGCAAAATGATGAACCCGGGGCTGTAGAGATAAGGATTGTCTTGCCTATCTGGTGAATAATACAAAGAATGTGGACTTTGGAAAAGCCTTAGAAGTCATCTTGCATACATCTTTCATTTTACAAATCAGGAAGCCATTAGGTCGGTTGGCTCTTTTCAAATCCACAAGTAGTTGCAATCTGTTCTTTTTGAGCCTCATTCCTCCTAAACATGGCCAGAATCATGGAATTTTCTCTCTGTAAAACTGTGATTTCCTACCAGTTGAATACTGTTGATGATAACGATGTGATTTAGCTACAGAAGGGAATCATCCCTGAGTGTCTTGGCAATCTAGTCATATATCTATTCCCAAGGGGCCTCATTTCTCTTTAATACTTTTCATATTCAACATTTATGTAAATTTGTGCAACGTTCCTTCAGCAGCTTTTACTGAGCTGGTTTTGTTCTCCTCTCAGAGATGAGTAAGTTATGTTCTCTGCTTTGAAGAGATCATTCTTTCTTGGGGGTAGACACCCTGAAAAGCAACTTCAATTGAATGTGATAAGTACTATTGAAGAGAAATAGATGAAGTGACAGAAATGAGGGAGCAATTAGTTCCAGCTAAGGTAGACAGAGTGACACTTAAGCTGGCCCTGGGATGGGCAGGCAGAGGAGGTGTAGCAGGTAGTTGAGGACCAGGATGTGGAGGAGTGCAATCTAGACAGGGTGATGACTCAAAGGCACTGAAACATACAAGACTATGCCATGTATCAGAAAGTGCAAGTGAACAGCTGGGGTTCAGGGTGTCTAGTTACAAAGGGGTCTGGGCGGCAGCCCCTAATTTCAAGTTGGAGAGGAATGGAAGTTAATTTTGTAAGGCAGTTTCAGGCATGAGGGGGCTTGTCCTATAGCTCTTCTCTGATAGGTGGTAGCCCATGACAATTTGTGGATGCAACATGATTTAGGAAAAACACCCTTGTAACTTCCGTGTGCAGGAAGGACTGAACTCCAGGATCTCAGTGAGAAGATGAGCCTAAATGCATAGTTATCCTTGGCCACATGAGGATGGCTTCATTTCTCTGTGTGTGTTGGGCTTTACTTGGCATTAATCTTTATCTAGAAGACAGTGCGCAGTTGTATTACTGTGTTCAGGCTGCCATAAAAAAAACAAAAAACAAAAAAACACAGACTGGTTGACCTAAACGACAAAAATTTGTTTTCTCACAGTTCTAGAGACTAGAAAGTCCCTGACTGAGGTGCTGGCAGAGTCTGGTCCTGGTGAGAGGTCTCTTGCTGGCTTACAGATGACCGCTGTCCTGTCGCGTCCTCACACAGCCTCTTCTCCACGTATGTGCAGAGAGAGACAGAGATCTCAAGTGTCCCTTCCTTTTCTTTTGAAGACCTGGTTCTATTGGATCACATCCCCACTCCTTCATCCTCATTTAACCTTCATTATTTTCATAAAGGCCCTGTCTCCAAATACTACCAGAATGGGGTTTGGAGCTTCAATACAGAAAATTGGAAGGGGAATGTAACTCAGTCCCTAAGGACGGCTGACTTCCCTTTTCGTCCCACAGAGCAAGCAACCCACGCAAAGTTATGACAAGAACTTTAATGAACAGAAACAATACCTATCATTTCTGCAGATGACAAATGAAAACCAAATGTGCCATAAGAAATCTCAGTTTGGTCCAGTATCTCCAACATGTATTTTCTGACTTTTCCTGTGCTGTAGGGACCAGAGACTCCTCCTTTGCTAGCATTAGCATCCCTTTCCACGTTAACCGCAACTTGGAAAATGGCCCTAGCCAACCATGACTTGGTTTTTCTGAATAGCCTACCCTCCCCCAGTTCCAGCATTGCCCTCCATGGTTTTCTCTCTCACCTCTCCCCAAAATAATCCTGGATTTCTCTCTTTCCCAGTGCATAATCCTTTTTCTTCTCCAATTCCCAGACCCTTCTGGAAGCAACAAATCATTTCCTTTCTGCCGGGAGCCAGCTCACGAGATCCCCACTCATGACAGAGTCATGAGGAGAAGGACTGACGAGCAGAGCAACTCAGGCCTCAGGGATTCTCGAGAGGCTGCCTCAGCGCTCACCTTAAAAATGAGATCTCTCTTTCTGATGCTTGCTATAATAAACCTCTTCTTATTTTCTGTGATTTAGGCAAAAAGCCTTCCCTGATTCCCTTCTAAAACAGATCATTCTGAAACATCGAATCAACAAGGCCCCTGAACAGTAGCACCCTAAATAAAGTTATCTGGGATATAGAGTATGCTGATCTAAATTTCTTTTGCTAACATATTGGTTTGTTTAATAAATGTACCTGTGCCTTCGGAGCTAATGTGCATAACTGCTCTCTAGTAATAAAACAGCATTGAGAGCCTCCACACAGAAAGCCCCTATGGGCACAAAACCCTTCGCAGGAAAAAAGGCTTGTTAGGAAATACAGAAAATATTGCTTTGTGAAACTGTTACTTAATCTATATTTACTCACTATGCTTTTACTCTTAACGTATTTAGCCCATATAATGAAAGCATCATAGTTAGGGATTTATATAAATAGAAGTTTAGTTTTAATACAAATAATAAGACAATTGTTGGTTTAACTGATGATTCTTACTTAGAGCTGAATTTCAGCTTGCTAGTCTTTGACTTTATGGAACTACATTCTTTTCTGTTAAGCTCAAGGCATAGAGTAAATTACCAAAAAACAGGTTTTACCTTAAAACTTCCTGTTGAGGAATTCTTCCCTGAAGTGCTCAATACAAAAGTGTTCTGATTGGTCAACCTTTATCAATGGAAAGTCACAAGGAGTTAGCAGGCCGCCAGGCCAGAAGATAATGTAATCAAAGTGAGGCTTTTTGTAACTAAAGACATGCAAACGGCTTCGATGAGGGTCGAAGCTGCTAGCCTATTGAGCTAACTTGATAGGCCCATTAAGATGTATCCACTAAGCTTAGTTGGTATGTGCCTTAAGCTAAGTTGGTATGTCCCTTAAGCTGAATTGGTATGATTCTATGCTTCACATTTGTTTCTATATACCACTAAAAATATAAAGGCTGCTGGAGAAAACAATAAAGCAGAAGACACTTGGAAAACGCTAAGACTCGCTGTGCTTATTCATTCGTATCGCCAACGCCGTCCATCCTAAGGGAACCCTGACCAGCCGGAGCAGGTCTCCGGCACCTTTCATCCAGATTGTAGGCACAAAGCTTGTCCTTTAGTCTCAGCTCTCTTTTCTGCAAGCTGAGAGGGCACATGAACTGTGAATGCCATACTGTTTCATAAAGTTTGCATCTGAACAACTAATTGATTAAATGCCTGCTGAATGGATGTTGCAAAACAAGGTGAATGTCAATAGTCACTGGAGCTAGAAAGAGGAGTTGTTTCTAAACTTAGCAGGCAAAGTGCTACAGAAAATAACAGTGCTGCTAATATTTCAACAGAACTTTAGAATCTTGGTTTCCCAAATATTGACTTGCATACCATTTTATTTAATACAAAATAATTCTTTGGTCATTATTTCTAGATAGGAGGGCTTCCCTTGTGGTTCAGCTGGTAAAGAATGCACTTGCAATGTGGGAGACCTGTGTTTGATCCCTGGGTTGGGAAGACCCCCTGGAGAAGGGAAAGGCTACCCACTCCAGCATTCTGGCCTGGAGAATTCCAAGGACTGTATAGTCCATGGGGTCGCAAAAAGTCAGACACGCCTGAGCAACTTACACTTTCCTTCACTTCAGGAGGGTAATATGTAGTAGAAGAATAGTGTTCTTTTCTCTAGAAAAATAGGATAAAAGACATAGTTGCAAGAATATATTGGGTAATAATGATACCATCTTTACATGCTATATCCCTGGCCCCTATAACAGTGGTGTGGCACAGACAAGGTGCTTGGATATGTCTACAATACCTAAAATAATACAAAATTGGAATTGATGTTTAGCACAGATTAATTCCACAAAAATGTACTGTGCGTTGACTAAATGTTCAGCAACTTGCTAGGGCCGGAGGAATCTAGCAGGGGCCAAATCTGCTCTTCTATCCACTATCAAATAATGCCCCTTGTCTATGTCAGGTGCTCATGTTCTTTGAAACCACAGTTTAGGGTTGAATCCACAGGGGAGACCAGCTAGCTGAGCCTAATCCAGAGAGCAGTTTTGTTGAAAATGGCCAGGAAATAAAATATCCTAGGCTTTGTGGGCCATACAGTCTCTAAATGTGACTACTCTACCTTGCCTTTGAAGCAGAACAAAAGCCATAGATGATATGTAAACAAATAGGCTTGGCTGTGTTTCTAAAATAAAATAGCCGAATTTGGTCCATAGGATGTATTTTTTCCAGAGCCTATTTGGCAGCAACTGGGGTGCAAGATCACCTTAATGCACACAAAATTGTGGAATTTGGAGACTGCATGGACTGTACAGACATTGCCCTCTGTTTTACTTAAACAGCAAAATCCCAACCCTGGTAAATCCAACTCTCCACTTACCTACTGCAATAGGTGAATGTGATTTCAGAAGAGCACACCATCATGCTGCCCAGAAATCCTACTGTATTAACCTAAGGCACTCGTTATCCTTCACCCCAAGAAGACTTTCTAATGCTTTTCTTCCTCACCTGACTTCCAGCACCACGGTGGCCACCATGGATGTCTGTGCTCGGATCATCCGGCAAAAAAGAACTTTCTGTTCAGGTGCTCACTTCTTCAGAAACCATCTTAGTTCTGGCAAGGCCACATTCTTTCCAGGTGAGCCCTCTAGGTGATGACCAAAAGTAGCACGTGTACAAGGGCCTGGCCATTTTGGCTAAGGTAGAATTCTCTAACACTTCCTCTTTGCCTCAGACTTCTGCTTTGGGTTGTCAATAATTTTTCAAGTCTCATCATTGTCTGAGTTTCTCCTTTCCCAATTCTGTTTCCTCTACCCTTCCTGTGCACAGGTGTCAAAACAGCCTAATTTATTTTAAACAGAAATAGAGTATGCACCATGCAGAAACATTTACAGCTAATTTTATTTTTTCTTGTCTTAGTGTGTAAAACATTTGTTACTGCAAAAGAATTTTTGAATCAGCATGCTGCTAATGGCAGCTATGGCTTTGCTCTGTTCTCTGCACACCTCCCACTGCACTCTAAGCATCAAGCCTATCTCCCAGGATACTAAAGCAGCAGTTCTAACACCAAAGAGCACCACTGACCAAAAGATAACAAGGTGTGACAGGGACTGACAGCTATTTTTCCACACCAGTCAGAATAGTAAGGGAGTCTATATTCCCCTATAAAGCTTTGTATCCCCAACAACTGTGCCTTGGAAACATGTTTGTTATACTTCATACTTGTGACTTGACTCTATGATACAAGAAAAAAAAGTTTTTTTAAGAGAAGCACTGGATTTAGACAGTTATTCAGACTTTCTGTTGATTGAATCAGTAAAGTATTAACTGGCTAATTCTTATCTCATATTCATACCTTCTGTGTGCATAGTCATTTGCTGCTGAGAGATTTTGCCCTCCGATGTTTCATGTGAATCTTAAGATTTTGTGAGAGGACAAGGACAGGTAATGTTATCTGTGTTGTCCTACATATGAGGAAAACGAGGTTCATGGAGGTTAGGTGCTTTTTTCAATGTCACATAGCAGGAAAATGCAAAAGCTATTACGAGATCCTAAGCTGTCCAAGTCTGATGAAGACCTATTCTCCAAAACTATGTATCTTAAGAAATGTTGCTCTGACAAAATACAAGAAGACATCTGTTATTTCAGTCCCCGCTTTTATCAAATATGGTTTAGTGCATAATAACAAGTGAGGAACATTTGTTTCTTTATTCTATTTGCATGAGATGCAAAATAAAATAAATATTCATTAATGAAAACTTCTTTGAAGTAGAATACTTGCTTGCCCTGCTTAAGTATTAAAAGCTGCCGGTTGTTCACATTCACTAGGGCTATTTTGTGCAAATAATAATTTGGCTGTGACTTATAATGAAGGTTTAGTGGGTACAACAACTCAAGGATGGAAGAAACAGTGAACCCTCTGCCATTGACATTTAGTTCCCAACCAACACATCAGACTACTGGATTAGACTCATCAATAAGCCATTGGGCACAACATGACTATTAAAAACATGTCTAATGATTTTTGGCCCAGGGAAACTAATGAAATCATTCAGTTATGCAACCTTCGTTTTTCTTTTTTCTTTTGTAGCTCTTCAGCTAAGCAGAATCGATTTACTAGCATTAAAAATTAAACTTGGAATAATTGAATGAAACCAATGAACTTTTAAATGGGTAATTACACTTATCATATTAAAGAAATAAGAAAAGATATAGCACAGCTTATGGAATTGTGAGTTATTCAGGAGCAGGAATTAGGAAAGAAAACAGAGATATTTTAATTTGTTTTCAAGCAAGCAAAGTGTGGACACCATATTGTAGTGAGAAATGATTTCAAACATGCAGAATATAAGATAAAAATGGAATGTGTACCTTTAATTCCACCTTTCTTTCCCAGAGACAACAGCTGTGAAAAGTTTAGTGTCTATTTCTAGCTGTATCAATGTATAAATAAACATTTTTATATTAATTGGACTTTGTTCTATGTATTCTTCCATCACTCTCTTATTTTCACTCAGTGATAGGTATTACAGATCTTTCTATGTCAATATATACATCATTATGTTTAAATGTATCGTATTAATCTGTGATATAGGTGAAATTGCAACTTATTTTAGCCACTTCCCAATTAATATCCATTTAAGTTGTTGCCCATCAACAATGTAGTGAGCAACATTTTACATGCCTCTTGGTTCACATAAGGATCAGTACCAGAAATCAAATCAAGGGTTTCAAGTTTCTGTGCATTTAATATCTATATACACTCTGCTGAACTGCCCTCCAAAATGACTACCCATTTATCTTATCCCCAATAACATATGAGATAAATGTTCACAAACATGTATATTATTATAATTTGAAAAAATTGTTTTTCTTTTCACAGAAGCAACTCTTGTTTTCCTCACTCTTTCCTATTGTCTCTATTCTCTATCTCATTTATCTGCTAACATCTTTGTTACTTACTTTTTTTTGTTAACTTCGATCTTAATTTGTTCTCATTTTAAAAGTTCCTTGTGATGTAAAGTTAGGTTGCTTATTTGAGATCTGTCTCATTTTTTACAGATGTATATGTTTATCAGTATAAACTTCCCTTTTAGATCTCCTTTTCCTACATCCATTAATTTTGGTACCTTGTGATTCTGTTTTCATTTGTCTCAAGACAGTTTTTGTTTCCATTTTGATGTCTTTGATCCAGTGGCCATTCTGGAGTGTGTTGTTTAGTTTTCATGTGTTTATGGGTGTTCCAGCATTCCTCCTGTTATTGATTTCTCACAACATTCCATTGTAGCCAGAAAAGATACCTGGTATAATTGCCTGCTTCAATTTGTTGAGGTTTGTTTTGTGGCCTAATATATGATTTATCCTAGAAAATGTTCGGTATGTGCTTCAGAAGAATGTGTACTCTACTACTGTTGGATGGAATTTTCTGTATATATCTTTTAGGTCCATTTTCTCTACAATGGTTCTTCAATGCCGGGTGTATAAATACAATTGTTTTATCATCTTAATGGCAAATAAATAAAATTATAAATGAGAGAGGATACAACTGATACCACAGAAATACAAAAGATTATTTGAGACTATTATTAACAACTATATGCCATCAAATTGCATAACCTAAAAGAAATAGATAAATTCCTAGGAACATTCCACTATCAGGACTGAATCATGAAAAATTAGAGTTTATTTGCCTTTGATTTTAGATTGTTAGAAGATCTGTATATATTCTGGATTTTAATCTTGCCTGTTTTAAATAGTTTTTCTCAGCCTCACACTTGTATTTTGCTTTTTCCTTATGGTGTCTGTCATGAAATGATGTGTTTACACACTCAGATCTGTTGATCTTTTCCTGTAGCCTTCTGTGTTTTGTGTCTTGCTTAGGGAGGCTTTTTCCACTTTGAAACAATGAGAAGAAATTCTCTTAATTTTTCCAGTATGTTTGAAACTGTGTAGTTTTCATACCCAGATCTTTAATCCATATGGAGTTTACTTTTTGAATGAGCTGATGAAAAGATCCAATCATCTGTTTTTTTAACAGATAGACAATTGTTCTAAGTCCATTTAATAGATATTTAATTCATCCCTTACTGAATATCCAAGTTTCTCTATAAAACCTGTATTTTCTTTTAGACTTTATTTTCTATCTCAGTGATGCATTATTCTAGTCCTATGCCAGTGGTACACTCTCTTAAGTACTATAACTTTACAGATACAGGTAGAGGGCTACCACCCCACCTTTACTGTACTATATGAAATGTGCCCCATCAAATGCGCCCCCTATTTTCTCATGCATTTTCTTTTCCAAATAAGGTTTTGAATTAGACTTTAAAGTTCTATGACAAAAATGCTAGATTTTAAAAACTCTAGAGTGCATTGATTTTTATGGTTTATTTCTAGCTATGTTCCCATTCTCATTCCAAAATTTAAAATACTTGTGCATTTATTTGGTCTTCTCTTTTTCGCCAAACCTGCATTCAGATTTCACAAAGATTTGCCAATTGTATTGCTTTAAAAAAAAACACTACCTTTTCCACAGGCAGCAAAAGTAAAAATAGAAGAATTGGACTGCATCAACATTGAAGGAGGAGAAGAAGGGGATGACAGAGGATGAAATGGTTGGACGGCATCACAGACTCAGTGGACATGAGTTTGAGAAAGCTCAGTGAGATGGTGATGGACCGGGAAGCCTGGCGTGCTGCAGTCCATGGGGTCACAAAGAGTAGGACATGACTGAGAGACTGAACAACAATATTGAAGACTTATTAGCATTAAAAGACACTGTCTGTAGAATGAATAGTCAACCTATAGAAGGGGATAAGATATTTGCAAATCATGTATCTGATAAGAGATTCTTATCTAGAGTATATAAAAACTCCTACAACTCAACAACAAAAACCACAAATATTCAAAAATGGTCAAAGGACTTAAAGACAAGTTTCTCCAACGAAGATACACAAATGGCCATGCATATATCTAAGTCATTTTTGTCATGTCTGATTCTTTGTAATCCTGTGCGCTATAGTCTACCAGGCTTCTCTGTCGATAGGATTCTCCAGGCAAAAATACTGGAGTGGGTTTTCCACTCCAGTGGCCATTTCCTCCTCCAGGGGATCTTCCCCAGCCAGGGAACCCGAGTCTCTTATGTTTCCTGCATTGGCAGGAGGGTTCTTTACAACCCTGGGAGGATAAATGGCCATAAGTATGTGAAAAGATGCTCAACATCACTAATCTTTAAGGAAATGAAAATCAAAATCCAAAATGAGATATCACCTCATATCTATATTAGAATGGCCAACAACACAACAAACAGAAAATAACAAGTTTTGGTGAAGATAAGAAATTAGAACCCTCGAGCACTATTGGTGGAAACATAAAATGATGTATCCTCTATGGAAAACATTATAGCATTTCTTCAAAAGATTGAACATAGAATTTTCATATGATCTGGAAGGTCCACTTCTGAGAATACACCCAAAATAATTAGATCAGTATCACAGATATTTTCATATACCCCTGTTTATAGCAGTGTTATTCACAGTACCTAAAAGGTGAAAGCTAACATGTGTCCATTGAAAAATGAGTGGATAAACCAAATGTGGGATATTCATGCATTTGGAATATTATTCAGCCTTAAAAAGGAAGAGAATTCTAATATTTGGTACAACATAGATGAACCTTGAGGTCGTTATGCTAAGTGAAATAGTCACAAAAATACAAAAAGTATACAAAAGTATACAGATACAAAAAGTATCACAAATACTGTGTGATCCCACTTATATGGGACACATAGAGCAGTCAAATTCATAGAAAGCAGACTGGTTGTTGTTGCCACGGGTTAGGGGAAGGAGGCCATGGGAAATTATTGTTTAATGGAAATAGAGATTCAGTTTTGCAAGATGGACTAGTTCCGGAGATTGGTTGCAAACAATGTGAATGTATTTAACAGTACTGGACTATGAAGTTAAATATTACTGTGATGGTAAACTTTACAGAGTGTTTATTTTATCACAATTAGAAAAACTGGCTTTTGGCCTTATTAATCAAGTCTGCTTTTAATGTTTTCTATTTCTGAATTTTGGCTTTTATTTGTTGTAAGTCTTCCCTTTTGTTTTATTTACATCAATTTCATTCTTTTTATTAGCCTTTGGAGTAAAAGTAGAGGCATACATGTTAATGTCTCTCAATATGATTGTGGAAAAATGTCAAATTTTTATTTCCAGAATTTTTGCTATATCAATTTTTAAAATACTGCTAGATTCAGACAGTTTTCCAGATGTTTTATCTTTTACACAGATTGAATATTTTCTCAATGTTAAAAATTGTCCTATAACCTTTTTAGTCCAATTTAATTCTTTTAAATATGAATTCTCCTCTGTGTTAGTATCAGTACACCTGTTTTTTTCCCCCAGATCTTTGACTAGCATATCCATTTTTTCTTTCTGTCCCTTAATTTTTATTTATTTATTTATTATTTATTTTTTATTTATCATTTTTTTTATTTTAGTTGGGGGGCTAATTACTTTACAATATTGTAGTAGTTTTTTGCCATACATTGACATGAAATCATTCCATGGGTCCCACATGTGGCTCCCCAATCCTGAACCCCACCCCCACCCCCCTCCCCATCCCATCCCTCTGGGCCAATCCCAATGCCCCAGCCCTGAGCACCCGTCCCATGCATAGAACATAGGAAGGGTGTTTCTGTTTTCACAAATGACAATATACATGTTTTTCAATGCTATTGTCCCAGAATGTCCCACCCTCACCTTCTCCCTCCAGAGTCCATAAGACTGTTCTGTGCATCTGTGTCTCTTATTCCTTTCTCGCATACAGGGTTACCGTTACCATCTTTCAAATTCCATATGTAATGCATTAGTATACTGTATTGTGTGTTTTTCTTTCTGGCTTACTTCACTCCGTATACATGGGCTCTCCAGTTTCATCCATCTCAATAGCACCGATTCAAAATGTATTTTTTTTAATGGCTGAGTAATATTCCATTGTGTATATGTACCACTACTGCTTCCTTATCCATTCGTCTGCTGATGGACATCTAGGATAGTGCTCTCCCCATGTCCTGGCTATTGTAAACAGTGCTGCGATGAAACTTTGGGGTACACGTGTCTCTTTCAAATCTGGTTTCCCGGTCGTGTGTAATGCCCAGCAGTGGGATTGCTGGGTCATATGGCAGTTCTCTATTTCCAGTTTTTTAAGGAATCTCCACACTGTTTTCTCCATAGTGGCTGTACTAGTTTTGCATTCCCACCAACAGTGTAAGAGGGTTCCCTTTTTCTCCACACCCTCTCCAGCATTTATTGCTTGTAGACTTTTGGATAGCAGCCATTCTGACTGGTGTGTAATGGTACCTCATTGTGGTTTTTGATTTGCATTTACTCTGATGATGAGTGATGTTGATCACATTTTTCATGTGTTTGTTAGCCATCTGTATGTCTTCTTTAGAGAGAAATGTCTGTTTAGTTTCTTTGGCCCATTTTTTTGATTGGGTCGTTTATTTTTTCTGAGGAATTTGAGCTGCAGGAGTTGCTGTGTATATTTTTGAGATTGTTTGTCTGTTGCTTCGTTTTGCTATTATTTTCTCCCATTCTGAAGGCTGTCTTTTCATCTTCCTTATAGTTTCCTTTGTTGTGCAAAAGCTTTTAATTTTAATTAGGTCCCATTTGTTTATTTTTGCTTTTATTTCAAATATTCTGGGAGGTGGGTCATGGGGGGATCCTGCTGTTGATTTTATGTCGGAGAGTGTTTTTGGAGCCTATGTTTTCCTCTAGGAGTTTTATAGTTTTTCTGGTCTTAACGTTTATATCTTTAATCCATTTTTTTTTTTTTTTTTTTTTTTGAGTTTATTTTTGTGTATCTGTCCCTTAATTTTTAATCATTCTTTGTTGGACAGAAAATGCCTCTTCTCAATAAAGCATACCTGGATTTTTTTAAATTGATGCTGGAAACCACTATTTTGTAATAATGAAATTTAATACACCCATATTTACTGTTATTATCAGTTTGTTTGATTTTATTCCTGGCATGTAATTTTGCGTTTTCTGTTTACCGTGCTTTTATTGTTTTGTTTTCTCATTCCTAACAGTTTGCCATTTGTTAGATTGATCAAAATTTCTTGGTTTCACTTTTCTTCATATTTCTGTTTTCTAATACTTGAAAAAATTTTACACATATTTAAACTTCTACTTTTCAATACACATTTATATCTAATTAATATTTTTATGTTCCTTCAAAAAATAAAAGAAAGTCTATTATTTTCTCCCATTCTCCTAAAATCCCCTGTGTAATCATCATCTGAGGTTTTTACTGTATATTGTCATCAGCTTTCTATATAATGTAAACACATTTACTTAGATGTAACCAGAAATTATACTGTATTCTTTGCTCACCACTCATGTGTCTGGTATCACCCTTCTTCTTCCCTTCATCTTTTCCTTTTCTCCTTTGTTGTTTTCTGCTTCATTAAAATCCATTATCAAATATTTCTTTCAGAGAAGGTCTCAAGGCAGTAAAGTTTCTGATTTCTTTTTGTCCAAACTGTCTTGAGTTTACTTTCACATTTGAATGGGAGCTTGGTTAGGTATTGATTTTTAGGTTCAAAATCACTGTCATGCGGAAATATCAATAATACGCCTGATGCCAGTATGATTTTAGTTTTCCTCCCCTGGGAGCTTTTCAGATTTAGAGGTCTGAAATATCACCAGGATGTGTCCAGATGTGGGGTAAGTGTTCTCTTTTCATTCACCCTGTGTGATACTCAGTGGATTCTTTCACACTGAAGTGTTCCGTGTTTCCTCCACACTGGGGGCTTTTACTAGCCTAGCTCTCTGATTATTATTATTATTACCTCTTATCCATTCACTTGGTTGTTGTTCTTAACTCCATTTAGTGGTTGTCAGAATTTATATCACAGACCTTTTCACCCCAGTATTCCATGTCTTGTCCTTTTATCTACATTCTGAGAGATTCCCTCAATTTTATCTTCTAGATCATGAATTTAGGCTCTCCTTATTTCTATTTTATTATTTAGCCCTTCTATTAAATGAGGTGTTTGCCAGTCATAGTTTTAATTTTTAAATCCTTTCTCTCATTGGATTGCTTTTCTTTGTAGAAGTCTTTTCTTGTTGAATGATGAAATCTCCTTTCATAGCCTAAGCATATATACTTCTCCTTTGTTCCCTAAATTATCTACTTTCTGTAGAGTCAGTGGTACACCTTTGTCCATGTTATTCACCTTAGTCCTTTTCTTCCATCTTCCTTGTCTTCCTGACATCTGATGATTCACTTTATTTTTAATGAAAATTTGCATTGATTAGTCTAGATCTGGGCAGTTTTGCTGGGTCAACAGTATTCCCCCCAGGTTACAGCAGTGGGCTGACTGAGGCTCTGGGTAAGTTGGAGTGTGTCAACTGGCAGGCTTTTCTATGGGGTAGGTGGGCTTAGAGGCCTCCGTGATCCACTGCCAGCAAGCAATGTTCTGTACTGCTGGTGGAGGATTTTAGAGTAACTCCCTCTGAGGTAATGCTTCTCCCTGCACCCATACCCATACCACATCATGCACACGCACACATGCATGAGCACGAGTGTCATCACTATGGAGATCCATAACTACCATAAGCCCTTCTTTGCTTCTCTGTCAGACTGCTATATTTTGTAAGAAGCTTTCTCCAGTCAGGTAGTTTCTTTTTGGTTTTAGTGTGGGGTCCAATGTCACTGTGTGTGTATGTAGCTATGGAGATTGTTGGGAAAGAATGTCTCTTGAAAAGACACAGTTACCTTGAGAAGTTTCCCAGGAATCCCTCAGGTTCTTTGTGTTTGTTTTCTCTGTTCTTAGAGCTTCTGTAATTCTGTCGTAACCTTAGAAAGTTGTTTGTTTCTTTCTGTCCTTCAGACTGTGTTTTCTCTTGTTTCTGTATTTTAATCCAGTTGCATCTACTTTGAGAAGCACCTTGCAATTTGAGTCCCTGGTTGCAATTCCTTTTGTTGTTTAGTGCCATTGTGAGTAAGTGTGCCATTGGTGTTGGGGGTGGTGAGACGTGTACAACACTTACTTGTAACAGCTCTGTTTTAACAATTTGAGCAGAAGTTCAAGTAGATTGTGTCATGAGTTGAAAAATGATAGCCACTCCTCCCTCAGCATCTCTTCTAGGCATTGTACTCAGTACGTCATGCACATTTTTTCAAATACTTGAACACTATTAGAACATAAGATCTGTGGGGATATGGATTGTAGGGTTTCTTGTCCAATGTTGTATTCCTAATGCCTAGCACAGCACCCAGCACATAATAGCTGCTCAATAGATATTTGTTGAAGGAAAACCCTACCAGCTAAGTAATAACTTTACTAAAATTCAGCAGATGATGAAACCTAAGCTCAGACAGCTTTATTAGACTTCTCTAGGCTGTAAATACTGGAGAGAAGATGCAAATACAGATCCATATGTCCTAAGCTTACTCTTACATCTCGCAATAGTCTTCTAAGGAATTCTTTAAGTGAAACTCTAGAAAGGAGACATAAATAATTGTTCTAGATCTGACTTGAGTTCTATTTTTCTCTTTGTAATGAAGTTGCATATCAAGATTTGCCCTTGTGTGTTCAGCAAAACAAGAATCCCTTCTCTGGGGCACACGGATTTTAAATGGGAGAGCGATGACCTTCAAGAAGTTCATATTCATAAGGCCTGAGAGTTTTAATTTATCACAGATTCAAAGTGACCCCACAGTGTGACATGATCAATACAGAAAGTAAGTTTACTTTAGGGCAAATATATGGAAATATGATGCCCAGGCCAAGTCCCACTGTATTCTGTGCTCATTAGCTCTCCTGTGGAGAATTCTGTTTAACTCTGGAACATTAACAAATTATGTCACATGTGGCATAGGAAGGACCAGGTGCATTTTATATCTGACCATGTTTGTGTTTCCAGTTTATCCTTCTCTCTTGGCACCCACGGATGCTGCCTTCATTGAAGACCTCATTATCCTCTCCCTTTGCAACATTCCAATGACTTTTCCCTGTGTCTACAGTCTTACCACTTCAGATCTATCCTCCACACAGCAGTCAGAGTTGATCTTTCAAAAAGAAAAATCAGATCTTATTTTGCCTCTTATTAAATCCTGTTCATGTACAACATTTACATGTACATGTTGTGTTTGTTTTCTCTGTTCTTAGAGCTTCTGTAATTCTGTCGTAACCTTAGAAAGTTGTTTGTTCCTTTCTGTCCTTTAGACTGTGTTTTCTCGTATTTTCGTATTTTCTGTATTTTTCTGTTCCTTTAACTCCCTGGGAGTCTAAAGATTAAAATAACATGAGAAGGGATGACCTGTAGGATAGGTGTTAGCTCTTCTCTAAATTTTTGGAGATTCCGCTGTGAAGCTGTCTGGTCCTGGGCTTTGTTGCTGAAGATTTCTTGATTACAGTTTCGATTCCGTGCCTTGTGTGGTCTGTTAAGATCTTCTATTTCTTCTGTTCATTTTGGAAAGTTATAACTTTTTCTAAGAATTTTCCATTTCTTCCAAGTGTCCATTTATGCAAATAGCTGGTGGTAGTAGTCCTTATGATCGTTGTATTTTCTGTGTAGTCTGTTTGTGATCTCTCCATTTTCATTTCTAATTTTGTTGATTCTAATTCCTTCTCCCTTTGTTTCTTGATGAGTCTGGCTAATGGCTTGTCAATTTTGTTTATCTTCTCGAAAAAACCCAACTTTTAGTTTTGTTGATTTTTGCTATGGTCTCTTTTGTTTCTTTTGCATTTATTTCTGCCCTAATTTTTTAAGATTTCTTTCCTTCTACTAACCCTAGGTTCTCATTTCTTCCTTCTCTAGTTGCTTAGGTGTAGAGTAGTTTATTTCTGTGCTCTGGGTACTGGCCCTAGAGAGTTAAAATGAATATTTAAGGAAAAATTTCAATGAGTCCAGACTCTTGCATTTTCCTATACATGGAAACTCACTAAAATCATTAACTTGAGATGTCTGGGTTTTGTGATTAGCAGTAATCTTTTGATGTTTGACTGTGTGTTTGTAAAATTTTTTTCAGCAAAAATTCTTATGTATCTCGACCCCTCTGTTACCACTTTGGAGCTGTTCCTCAGAGCTATCTGAGAGGCTGGCTCTAGTCCTCAGTAAGGTCCTCCTATATAATTTAACTCACAACTTTTAGTTTGTGTGTTTATCTTCAGTTGACACTGTCTGAAGGAAAAAAAAAGAGAGCACTACTGGCTAGAAGTGAGGCATGGCCCATGCCTGACTTTTTCCAGGACAAGGTGGGAGAAACGAGGGGCAGAGCACTGCTGCTGACCACCAACTCTCTAAAAGCACAGAACTGGATGTGTTTCTCCTGATGTCATAATTTCTAATGATTGATGCAAGGTCAGACCTTTTGAAATTTTCAGCGCATGGCAATAGAGTTGAAATTAGAATTTGCCCAACATAATTTGGAGAGGAATTCCATTCCTCTTTGAGGAGTAGCATGCTGTGCTGTCCTGTGCTCAGTCTTGTCTGATTCTTTGCGACCCCATGGACTGTAGCCTGCCAGGCTCCTCTATATCCATGGGATTTTCCAGGCAAGAATACTGGAGTGGGTTGCCATTTCCTTCTCCAGGGCATCTTCCCGACTCAGAGATGAAATCCGCATCTCTTATGTCTCCTGCATTGGCAGGGTGGTTCTTTACTACTGTGCCACCTGGGAAGTCCAGGGGTAGCATGCTTGGTGCATTTTCATATTTTATGCTGTCCTGGGGAAGAGTGGAAGTGAGATGACTCAAAAACAGCATCTTTTTGGCCAAGAAGTTTCAACTGTGTTTCCAAAAGTTGGACTATAGAGGTAATGTCAATTCATGCACATGTATTTCTTTCAAATCACTGGCTATAGGTAAATCTAATTCTTAGGTTGTATCAAGGCTACATATCCCCATGGAAGGGGTAGAAAGTTGAAGGTCAAACTCTAGGTGGACAAAGGCAGACAACTGCAGTTAAGAAAACCCAAGCAGCCAAGCAGAGGAAATAAATAGCTTCCAAACTATTTTTCATTTTTCAAATCCTTGTTATTCAGCATTTATGTGACATGATTTTGGAAACATGAGTAAATAGAGACCAAAGAGTTGATGAAATTATGAGACAAATCAAAGTATGTAATTAGTCATGAGTGGATTCTTACATGTCATTTGTACACACACACACACATACATACATACATCCACACATGCATAGTAGTCTGTTTCCCTCAATTGCAATCATGGCATATGGTAAGTTTCATGACTCTACAGTTCACTTAACAATATTACATGATAGCCTTTCTGTGTGTTTATATAAATAGATCAGCTTTAGTCTTTAATGGCTGAATACTATGACCTGCTATGCAGGTTTTCTAATTTATTTTAACAATCCCTTGTTGGTGAACACTGTTTTTTTATGTTTTGCATTTTTACAAAACAGCTGTTTTTGCTGACTCTTTGTCACCAGCCTTCTAGAAAATTTATTTTTAGTACATTCCATGCATTTCCTTAGTCTACTCTGATTCTTTGATTGGTGCAAAATTTCTACTTCAGCCCCTCTTCAGTAAATAAGTAAAGATTCTCCTCCTTCATTATCTCCCTCTCCTGCTTTTTCCCTGGAAGTGATGGGCATGATGGTGGGGGGCAGGGGTGCTCACCTTTTATCCTGGCATTGGAGAAAGACCACATATCATCTGCTCACTGTTATTTTTGACATTACACACTCATCCGTGCTCTAGAGCGTGTAGTTAATCCTCATTATTCTTGTAGATATATTCTATAAAGTCACTGTAAGCACTGAATTAGTGAGTACTGAACCCTAGCTCCTTGGGTAAATATGTATACACACAGACAGAATGGTAAATAGACAGTTATTCATGCTTACATATACCTCACATAGATTAGTTGGCTCAGTGGTAAAGAATCCACCTGCAATTCAGGAGACGCAGGAGATTTGTGGGCTGGTTTTGATCTCTTTGAATTCTTGAGTTGAATGATTTGTGGCCCAGTCAATAGAGAGATGGAATTATAGTAGCAGTCCCTAACCTTTTTGGCACCAGTGACTGGTTTCATGGAAGACAATTTTTCCATGGACTGGGGTGGGGAAGGGGGAATGGTTTTGAGGCGACACAAGTACATAACATTTATTGTGTACTTTATTTTTATTGGGCTTCCCTCATAGCTCAGTTGGTAAAGAATCCACCTGACATACAGGAGACCCTGGTTCTATTCCTGGGTCAGGAAGATCCCTGAAAAAGGGAAAGGCTACCCACTCCAGTATTCTGGCCTGGATAATTCCATGGATTGTATAGTTCACGGGGTCACAAAGGGTCAAATACGACTGAGCAATTTTCACTTATTTTTATTATTATTACTTCAGCTCCACCTCAGATCATCAGGCAATAGATCCCAGGGCTTGAGGATCCCTGAACTATAGGGCTAAGTAAGAGCAATTTTGCCACCATAGAGGCTTGGTTACATGGTTGCTTTTTTCTGCAGATTTGAACAAGACTCTGGTTCTCTATCTGGTTCAGTTCCAAAATTGAGAATTAAATGACTGAATAAATAAGATGAACTCTTTATGTTCCTAACTCTTATGCACACAGACCTATTTCACTTTCATACCTGAGTCTAGTGGAGTTCTTGTTTCTATATCTGAAATTAGAATTATCTTGATTTGAATTTTCCCATCGAGGACACAAAGTAGCGTTGATTATAGACTCTGAAATCTATCAACAGCATGGTCTCTGGTTTTCATGTATTTAGGCCACTTAAAAATACCCCACAGCTTAGTAGGCTCTCGTTCCTTCCATCACCTTTCTTATGACTATCCTTGTACTCCCTCCTAACCACCCCCAACAGTTACTCTTCTAAATTGGTACAGTTAGATCATAGTTCAGGCCAAAGCTGTGAGCCAAAGCTCTCAAGGGACTTTTGTGTCCAGTTAAATAAGTAGGGCCACTTTTATGACTGCTCTCTGCATTTTCCAGATTAGCTTTCAAAACATTCTATGCTGATAAACTAGATATTTAGAAGCATTCACCCCACTCCAGTGCTCTTGCCTGGGAAACCCCATGGACGGAGGAGCCTGGTAGGCTGCAGTCCATGGGGTCGCGAAGAGTCGGACACGACTGAGCGACTTCACTTTCACTTTTCACTTTCATGCACTGGAGGAGGAAATGGAAACCCACTCCAGTGTTCTTGCCTGGAGAATCCCAGGGACGGGGGAGCCTGGTGGGCTGCCGTCTATGGGGTCGCACAGGGTCGGACACGACTGAAGCGACTTAGCAGCAGAGCAGCAGCAGCAGCCTTAATGAAATGCAGTGAGGGTTTTTGTGCAGTCTCTTCAAAATGCTATTTTATCTCCATTAATAGTGGTGCTTAGACGTTTTGTTATACTTATGATGCTTGCTTACAAAGATGACTTGAGGTGGCTTACAATAAAAAAAAAAATTATGATGACTGTTAAAAAAAAAAAAACCGGTGGAGACTGAGGAGGAAGTAGTTACGTGGAGGAGTGCCATAAGTATCATAACAATGACTGAATATTCAGGTTGACTGTGAGCTTCCTGGCCACCAGGATATAAAAGAAAACACAATGTGTTACAGGATTCGGTGTTTGCTGCTACAGAACAAATGGCTACTTTATTTATGGGAGGTGAACTATATATGCTGTTTAGAAAATTCTTCCCCATAGTTGCTGATTGGGAGGGGCATGGTTGATGCAGATATTGGATTCTAAAAATAATTTATCATGTGGATCCATATGCATGAGACATTGGACAACAAAATTGAAAGCTTCTTCTGAAGCTGTTTATCATAAAATACAGAGAAGCATCATTCATTTTCATTTTCTGATTTCAGCATTAATAAAAGTCAAGGACATCACGTTAAGGTTGTCATCAGAAAAGGCACTCTGGGGAACTAAAGAGTTAGACCCAAGATTTTTTATATTGTTGTATTATGTTTGTCTTTGTTTATTTTGCTTTTAGGGGTTATTTTTTAAAAATAATTTACTGTGGTTGAAGTGACTTATTTTGAAATTCATGGGTAGATTAGACAACAGTGATATTGGGCTGGCCAAAAAGTTCATCTGGGTTTTCAAGACCATCTTACTGAAAAAACTGAACGAACTTTTTGGCCAACCCAATATATGCACCAACTTGTGAATTTGGTTTGACTTAAGCTGTTGTTTTTTGAGACTTGTAAAAGTGGAAGGATAATTTTCTTTGATGCATCTAATAATACAGTCCTGCTTCTTAATAGCATTACCCATTGAACTATAATTCAACAATATTGCTTCTGAGGACTGAGAGACCATAGTGAGGCTTTTTTTTCATCTGATAGACTTTCAGTGTGAGAGCAAAATGAACCAACAAGTTTTTTAGACACAAGAAATTGTCTGCTACCTAACAGCTTGAGAGAATTGTGTCATCAAACTGACAGCAGACGAGCATACTTTCAAAAGGCAATACTGCAGAATAATGAGTTTATCTTGCCCTATGTGTGAGGAAAATAAATGTACAGAAAGGCTAAAATGTCTGATGACTTCAGATAAAAGCTCTGTGAGGTTTGGAATGGAAGCCTATTGGAAGCTCTGTCCCTATTCTATTCCTCACTTGCCCAAGCTTCTTGTTCTTTGAGTCCCTGTTTGACCTTACAAAAAATGATAGCATTGGGTGTGTGCATTCTCATTCGCTTCAGTCATGTCTGACTCCTTGTGACCCTGTGGACTGTAGTCTGTCAGGCTCCTCTGTCCATGGGTTTCTCCAGGCAATAATCCTAGAGTGGGCTGCCATGCCCTCCTCCAGGGGATCTCCCCAACCCAGGGATCAAACCCACTTCTGCTGCATTGCAGGTGAATTCTTTACCCACTGACCCACCTGGAAAGCCCCATCATTGCATGAGGTGATATCTAAATGTCTTTTACTTTAAAAATTAAAAGTTTTTAGATGAAGTCCAGAAAAGATTGCAGCAAGCTATCTCAAAAGACTCATTATCAAAATGAAATGTAAAAATAGATAACTGTCTGGTCCTGCCCCTGGGTCCAAAGAGTAAACTATACACCTATAGAATGTGGGAGACATACCTTCATCTTGACTAGTGGAGTTGGTGAGCAGACATTTTAGAACTGTAAAAATCATAATGAGTCATTATATTGTGTAGCCACTGAAAGAGTTCTTTAAATCTTTCTCAAGATAGATGTACCACTTTAAAAGTGTTACCTAGAGTGATAAAGATGGTATTCCCAGCTCCCTTGCACTAGGACGGCCATGTTGGGTCGAGAATAGGCATCTGGGATGGAGGAGGGATATACGTATGTATCTTCTGTAGAGTGAATGGAGGAGTGGAGGATGGTTGGCTGGAGAAGAGAAGACTCAAAGAGGACACTAGTTCTACCTTTAAAAATGTGCAATGTGTGGAGACTTCCCTGGTGTCCAGTGGTTGAGACTTTGCCTTTCAATGCAGGGAGTGTGGGTTTGATATTTAGTTGGGGAGCTAAGATCCCACATGCCTCATGGCCAAGAAAACCAAAACATCAAACAGAAGCAATATTGTAGCAAATTCCATAAATACTTTAGAAATGCTCCACATCAACAAAAATATTTTAAAAATGTGAAGTGTGATTTGTCCTTCAGGATCCTTTTCCCACCCTCTGCACTCTCTAGCTCTCTGCCTTCTGACTGTATTTACCCAATGAGAGGTACCAGCAAGTGATGGTTAGGGGAGGCAGGAAAGAAAGTCAGGGTGTTTATTTTCCCATGTCTTCCTTGCTGAACCTGGGCTTGGCTGTGTCTCTTCTCCTTTCCTGAAGGTCACAGCTCCTGTTTCTCTTATAGATACATTTTCCTCTGTAATTCTTCTCTATGTCCTCTCAGCAACTTTCTAGCCCCAGGGTTCTTCAGCTCCTTTTTTTTGTCTCTCCCCTTATAAATAGTGTCTTTATGAAACTCTTTAATTATATCTTTGAATGTGCCATCTGTTTCCTGCCAGTATCCTGATGGATATGTGTTTTCATGTAGAAGACAGACTAAGCTGTGGTACCAGAGGAAAGTGCTCATATTAAAAGATAGAAGTTGTGAGAAGAAATATTTTGGTTTAACATTTCTATCACTAGAGCTCTCTTAGGATGCAGTGGGTTGCCTCAGAAGGTAGAGAGCCCCTATGAATGGGGGTGTTCATGCAAAATATCAGGATTCAAGGAGAAGGGAAGGAGGAGAGTGAGCATAGATGTGAGTTTGGAATTAACTTTTGAAATATCGTTTAACAAGATGTCGTAAGAAACAATAAATTGTGTTGAAATATATATATATATATATATTTTTTTTTTTTGTTTGTTTGTTTGTTTGTTTGTTTTTTTCTGTTACCTCCATGTTTTTTGCTGCCCTGCTAAGCTCAGTCGTTAAGGGACTACCGCTGGGATTCTCCAAATAAATTGCCTTCTCCATGTAAATAATGCATATAGATATAAGTGGGAGAATCCCCACAATCTTCTTAATTAAACACATCTATCATGTCACATATTTACCTTTCTTTTTTTTTTTGGTGAGAATGCATGAGGGGAAGGGTTAGCTATAGGCAGGCTGCTGTCCTTTCCCTTTCAAACAGAATCAAAGCATCAGATCTTTGCCTGCACTGGTGACCTTTATGGTTTTCTCCAGCTCACCTCTTCCTTCCTTCCTCCCTTCTTCCCTCCCTCTCTCCCTCCTCTGCTCCTTTCCCCGCCCCCTCTTTCCTGCTTCCATCCTTCCCTCCCTCCTTCCTTCACTTCCTCCCTTCCATGCTTCCTTCTGTTCATTCACTCATTTCCTTTTCTCACATTTCCTCAACAGTACATGTGTCGAGAATTCCGCAAGCTGCTGCCTTGGAGGTTTAGGGAGGGATTGCAGTACGTTGTAAAAGTAAAGAACACACAGCCCATGAAGCTCAGGTCTCCAAAGAGTGTAGTCTAGCAGGAGAGACAGAGATGCTGACAAGATATTTTCTCCTCGTTTTCTTAAACTCGTCTGTTCTGTGTTTTGGAATTTCTCCCCTTACATGCCCACACATTTAAGGTTTCCTCAAGCCCTTCCTCACCTTTGTTAAGACACTCTTCATCTTTTCCTATAATCTTTTTATATATTTGAAACGCTGCTCCTATAGCCATGTCTTTGCAGCTGACTCCCACCCCCTCTCAGTCATCTCTTGATTCTCTTTATCACTGTTACCAGGATAACAGTCACTGTTTGGGCCAAGTGAAGTGTTACATACTGCTATCTGCTTCCAACTAGTATAATGAAAGGTTTGTGTCCTCCAATTTCCTTTGAGAAAAAAGCATAGCCATGAAAACAGCCTATAGTTATTATAAAACCAGAAAAAGAACACATAAGTGAAACAGAGCAAGCCTAGCTCATTACAAATTGAGGAGGAAAATATAACATATTGATAATGCTGAGAAGCTGGGTAAAATAAGTGTGCATTAAGAATCATTGTAGTATCACTAGCTGTATCAGAATTACCTTTGAGGATTTTAAAATATGATTTTCAAGTTTCTATATCTTTCAGCCTAACTAACAAAAGTGGTTTTGTCAAATTAGCATTGAGAGGTTGCCATTGGTGTTTTCCCCAAGGCCAGAGAAGATCATCATACCCAACTTTCTGGGCTGGTTTTTGAAGCTTCAAAGTCTCTACTATTCCTTTAGCATTCATTACATTTAGAGATATCGGGTTATGGGTTTACAATGTAGTAGTCTCTGTCAGTCATGTTGTGCAGTGCTCAGTTGCTTCAATCATATCTGACTCTTCCCAACCCCATGGACTGTAACCCACAAGGCTCCTCTGTCCATGGAATTTTCCAGGCAAGAATACTGGAGTGGGTTGTCATTTCCTACTCCAAGGGATCTTCCTGACCCAGGGATTGAACTTGTGTCTCCTGCATTGTGGATTCTTTACCTGCTGAGCCTTTGGGGAAGCCTGTCAGTCAAGTTAGGTAAATGCATATTGCATGAAGAGAAAAGGAAATTAAATGGTGCCCATTGTTCAGAGATTGTGATGAGCACAAAAAGAGAAACTTTTCTGCAAAGAAAGTAGTCTTTTCTGGATGTAGGCTGGTACTTTGAGGATAAGCATGTACTATGTATTGTACCCATCATGGTTCAAAAGCTACTGATTTTCCACAGTCCTCACCACTGCCAGGATGATGTTTAGAATGCATGGCATTGCCAGTACCTGTACTTCACCTGTATCACAGTCTTATTGGAATAACTAGCACTGAGTCGAGTGCCCTTTTTAGTTGTAGCAGTGGTGTGATGTATATAAACTGGCATGGAGTGGAGGGTGGGGCATATAGTCTCATTTCCAAAGGCATAGTTTCACACTGAGTTAACTATTACCATTTTACAGAATACGAGAAACGCATGTCTCCCACTTCCCAGAACACTGAGGGGGAAATTTCCTCCCAGTCTGGTGTGCCAAGCTTTGTCTTGTTGGAAAGAGATAATTTAAGTAGAGATCACATCTTGTGCAGTATTTTGGGGTGCTCACCTTTGCTCTTAAAGTTAAAATAGTGTTCTTAAACCTCATTGGTATAGACCTGCAGTGCAATACAATAGCCACTAGACATATGAGGCTGTTTAAATGAAATACAATTAAAACTTCAGACCCCCATTTATGAAAACATACTTTCAATTGCTCGAGAGTTATATGTGGCCAGTAGCTACCTATTAGACTGTGTAGGTGCAAAACATTGTCATTGTAACAGAAAGTTATAGTGGATATCACTGGTATAGACAACTCCCTTATTTAGCTTTGTTTATTGTAGGATTTCTTTGGGAATCTTCATGTCCCCAACCTATCAAGAGTAACAGAGATCTAGTATATGTAATAACTATAAAGTAATGGATGTTCAGATGACTAAAGAGAAGTAGGGCAGTGCATCAGGAAAGCTGTATTATTTTAAACTTGAATAATTTGAAAAAAAAAAACATGTTTTAATATGTGTATGCTATTTACTTTGAAGAATTAATAAAACATTAAAACAATATTTTGAAGTATTTTGTTATTTACTACATAGCTTTTTATTGTTGAAAAAACTGATATATACTAATATAGAAATAGCTGTTAGTAGTCTCTACATTTAAGTGCTATGGTCTTTTGCCTTTAGGACTTACCAACTCATTTCCTGAAATGGTTCTTAAATATTGACCTAGCTGGAGGCAAAGCCAAAGCTTGGACTGCAAGGAGGTCCAATCAGTCCGTCCTAAAGGAAATCAGTCCTGAATATACATTGGAAAGTCTGATGCTGAAGCTGAATCTCCAATCCTTTGGCCACCTGATGCGCAGAACTAACTCATTTGAAAAGACCCTGATGCTGAGAAAGATTGAAGGTGGGAGGAGAAGGGGATGACAGAGGATGAGATGGCTGGATGACATCACCGACTCAATGGACGTGAGTTTGAGTAATCCCCGGGAGTTGGCGATAGACAGGGACACCTGGCATGCTGCAGTGCATGGGGTCGCAGAGTTGGACATGACTGAGCAACTGAACTGAACTCATAGAAAAACTATAAGGAACAAGTAATGAACACTCATACATAAAAACACAAAGCTTAAAACTTTAACGGACTATGGAAATTATATTCACAGTAACTAATAATATTACAATTTATTAGTAGACTTTAATTGGATGCTAAGTAACATAATAAGAGCTTTAGGTGTAGAATAAGACATGGTGCAGATATATTTTTTAATTCTTTGTGAACTCTAAGGAGCTATGCAGACTTGAACAAGTCTTTTCCCTAAACTGGACTTGTATCCCTTCTCTGAAAAATTAAGTGAGTTGAACCAGAACAATAATCTTCAAGTTGTTATAATTTGTAGAACAATGCAATCAAAGAAGTCCTCATTAAGAAGTTTATTATTTATACAGATAAATCAGAACCGTTCTGGTTAAAGTAGGGGTGGAAGGCCTAGGTTCTTGCCATTGAATTCTAACTTCACCTCCCTCTACAGTCCCTGAGAGAAACTCTGAAACTGCTGGACAAGGTTTCTTGGGTTCCATCCAGGTCTAAAAAATTATTTTCTGATTCATGCCATTATAAAATACAACCTTGTACTTAATCCTCTCTATGGGTGTGTTGATTGAATTATTAAGAAATGAAGTGTGTCAACAACACTGTGTCTTCAGACCATGAACAGCTCTTTCCACTTGACTTTTTGGTGAAGAATAAATCACTTTGCAATACATGTCTTTTTTTATATTTATAATTTATTTAATTTGTTTGATCACACCAGATCTTATTTGCAGCATTAGGCATGCTAGATCTTTAGTTGTATGTGTGATCTAGTTCCCTGGCAGGGATTAAACCTAGGCCCCCTGCATTGGGAGTGCACAGTCTTAGTCACTGGACCACCAGGAAAGTCCCCGTAATACATGTCTTGATTTTGCAGATTCGGCCTTGAAGGTATTTTTTTCTTCTTGAGGATGGATAAGCCTATTCTAAGGGGTAGAGAGAAGTAAGATTTTCTCCATCTAGCCTGAATGGAGGATTATACATTATGAATATGTATAAAGAGAATGGGATCCTGGAATTTTTATTCTGGTTTAAAACCAATACCCTCAATTCCATTTGTTGTTACAATTGTGATTTAGAGCCAACACTATTGGCACTAGAATCCTGGAGTCACTACTTAATTGCTGTGTGACCATAGGCAAGTTAGTGAACTTCCCTGAGCCTCAGTTTCCCCATCTGTAAAATTTAAGATTGTTGAAGGATTAAAGGAAGTAATGCAGTCGAAGCTTCATGACCCACAGGAGATGATAAATTAGTGTTCAGTTCCTTTCTGTCTTCCTCTTAGAGAACAGTAGTACATTTCACTGTTTACTCAGCTGTTGGTTAAGCATGTGGTAGTCAACTTTTCTCCACACTTACAGAAGATGGCATCAAGAATGAATTTATGTGTAGTCTGCAAATTACATTTTGGTCTGTATTAATATCTTTCTCTGTAAGAAAATCTATCTAGAATATTATGTCAAACTTATCTAAGATTTCTTCCCTTTCACCCATTTTACTCATATTTGAAAGAGGACTGGCAGTACAACTGAGTGGAAATCTGGCCCATATTGAGAGCTTGGTAATCAGAAGGAACACAAAGCGTTTTGTGTAATAGAGAACTTGGTAAAATCAGCCCTTTGCTAATTGAAAATATTCTCTCTTATGTATTAGATAATCTGCAGGTTTATGGATATCCTTCCTAGACGTGAGTTTCAGTGAGATCTATCTTTTATGACCATAAAAGTACACAAGGAAAATGGATAAGGATTAGGATACTAAATTCAAATGTATTTACCATTCTCAATGTAACACTATACCAATTTTTATTATATTTATTCTCTTTCTTAGAGCATAACAGAATATTACATCTGGGGCAGAAAGCCCTATGAAGATTGAAAGGAAATTCGAATTTCATTTTCATATATCTACAGTGTCATATGACAAGATGAAATATGTAAATAATATAGTTTTCAGAAAGACAACTATTTGAACCCATCTTATTTTATTAAGATATATCAAAGTCAGTGGGAGCTGGCTATTATTTTCTCAACCTGCTAAATCATTGTATGGCTTCGTGTTAAAATGCCCATGGATGGTTTTAGCAATCTAGCATGTGATATACTGTGTGTGTGTTAGTCACTCAGTCATGTTCGACTATCAGCAACCCCATGGACCGTAGCCTGACAGGCTCTTCTGTCCATGAAATTCTCCAGGCAAGAATGCTGGAGTGGGTTGCCATTTCCTTCTCCAGGGGATCTTCCTGACCCAGGGATAGAACCCGGGTCTCCTGCATTGCAGGCAGATGCTTTACCGTCAAAGCTATTAGAGAGGCCCAAAAAGAATACTGGAGTGGGTTGACATGCCCTCCTCCAGGGGTTCTTCCTGACTCAGGGATAGAACCTGCGTCTCTTATGTACCCTGCGTTGGCAGGCAGGTTCTTTACCACAAGCGCCACCTGGGAAGCCCGCCCGACCCAATATGGCTGTAATGCCTCTCTAATGCAACTATCTTTTCTTATTTAATTAATATCATCTGGGGATGTTAAAGTCTCATTATTATTGAATGCTTGAGGGCTGAGATTATGCCTTCTTAGTGCTTTGTAAATCCCACAGCACCTGGGATCTTAAGAGGCACTTGAGGATGACATTTTATATGTCAACAGTAACAAAGCAAATATATTTATTAATAAACATGGGGAAAAGATCTTTGTTGCTATTCCTGTGACATTTTAAGACTTCTTTCATTCTAAGATAATTGTGTGGGTCATATATTGACAAAAGGGAAACCAATCAAGATACAACAGGATTTGAGTAAGAACCAAGCAGCCCTCGTTTGGAATAATAGATTTTTTTTATGAAACAGGCAGAACACTGCAGAAAGTTTTATAACACCCACAGAGATACCACTCAAAATAAGCAGGAGTGCTAATAAATCGCATACTTGCTTCAAATATTTTTCTTAGGAAATAAAGTATTTCAGATATATTCAAATGTCTTCCTTTTGAATCCTCTTTTATGCCTTCCAGGGTGCAACCATTAGGCTGAACTTGGTATATATAATTCCAGTCCATGGTTTTTATAATTTTACTATGCAAAATGTAGCTATGATCAGTATATAGTATCATTTTGTTCATTTTAAGCACACATAAATATATATCATTTTGACTTACTTCAATCATATGAGTTAGTGCTGCTATTCAGCATGCTTGTTTGTTTGTTTAGTTTTTATTTTTCCCCTGGCTTCCTAGAATTTAGAGCTGTCTTTACCTTCTCCATCCCTTCAAGAAAATTAGAGATACCAAGGGAACATTTCATGCAAAGATGGGCTCGATAAAGGACAGAAATGGTATAGACCTAACAGAAGCAGAAGATATTAACAAGAGGTGGCAAGAATACACAGAAGAACTGTACAAAAAAGATCTTCACGACCCAGATAATCACGATGGTGTGACCACTCACCTAGAGCCAGACATCCTGGAATGTGAAGTCAGGTGGGCCTTAGGAAGCATCACTACAAAGCTAGTGGAGGTGATGGAATTCCAGTTGAGCTATTTCAAATTCTCAAAGATGATGCTGTGAAAATGCCGCACTCGATATGCCAGCAAATATGGAAAACTCAGCAGTGGCCACAGGACTGGAAACGGTCAGTTTTCATTCCAATCCCAAAGAAAGGCAATGCCAAAGAATGCTTAAACTACCGCACAATTGCACTCATCTCACCTGCTAGCCAGGCTTCAGCAATATGTGAACCGTGAACTTCCAGATGTTCAAGCTGGTTTTAGAAAAGGTCGAGGAACCAGAGATCAAATTGCCAATATCCGCTGGATCATCGAAAAAGCAAGAGAGTTCCAGAAAAACATCTATTTCTGCTTTATTGACTATGCCAAAGCCTTTGACTGTGTGGATCACAATAAACTGTGGAAAATTCTGAAAGAGATGGGAATAACAGACAACCTTACCTGTCTCTTGAGAAACATGTATGCAGGTCAGGAAGCAACAGTTAGAACTGGACATGGAACAACAGACTGGTTCCAAATAGGAAAAGGAGTACGTCAAGGCTGTATATTGTCACCCTGCTTATTTAACTTATATGCAGAGTACATCATGAGAAACGCTGGGCTGGAAGAAACAAAAGCTGGCATCAAGATTGCTGGGAGAAATATCAATAACCTCAGATATGCATATGACACCACCCTTATGGCAGAAAGTGAAGAAGAACTAAAGAGTCTCTTGATGAAGGTGAAAGAGGAGAGTGAAACAGTTGGCTTAAAGCTCAACATACAGAAAACTAAGATCATGGCATCTGGTCCCATTACTTCATGGGAAATAGATGGGGAAACAGTGGAAACAGTGTCAGACTTTATTTTTTGGGGCTCCAAAATCAATGCTGATGGTGATTGCAGCCATGAAATTAAAGGACGCTTACTCCTTGGAAGGAAGGTTATGACCAACTTAGATAGCATATTTAAAAGCAGAGACATTACTTTGCCAACAAAGGTCCATCTAGTCAAGGCTAATGGTTTTTTTTTCCCCAGTAGTCATGTATGGATGTGAGAGTTGCATGGTGAAGAAAGCTGAGCACCGAAGAATTGATGCTTTTGAACTGTGGTGTTGGAGAAGACTCTTGAGAGTTTCTTGGACTGTAAGGAGATCCAACCAGTCTATCCTAAAGGAGATCAGTCCTGGGTGTTCATTGGAAGGACTGATGTTGAAGCTGAAACTCCAATACTTTGGCCACCTCATGCGAAGAGTTGACTCATTGGAAAAGACCCTAATGCTGGGAAGGATTGGGGGCAGGAGGAGAAGGGGACGACAGAGGATGAGATGGTTGGATGGCATCACTGACTCGATGGACATGGGTTTGGGTAAACTCTGGGAGTTGGTGATGGACAGGGAGGCCTGGCGTGCTGAGATTCATGGGGTCGCAAAGAGTCGGACCCGACTGAGCGACCGAACTGAACTTACCTTCTCCAGCCCTGTTTCTTCCTCCTCAAACTGATTTGGAATTTCTGTCTTTGTATTGGTAAGGGTCCAACACCCAAGGAAATACACAAATTGTAAGCTCCATATTGGTTATTGAATAAATTAGTGAAAGGGCGGCACTTAAAGGTGTTGGGTGGGTGGTTAACAAAAACAAAGAATCATGGGTCATCTGGAGGCTCCTTCAATAGGATCTGAGAGACCAGAGGAAGCTGCTAGCACTTCAGAAGTCTGAGAGGCAAGAGTAGGCAGGCTTTCGCAGGGCCCAGAAAGTGCTGCAGGTTGTGGAAGAGGGTCATCCCATCAGAGCTGTGGCCTTCAGCTATCTCAGCCACTAACAAACCGTGAAGCCAGAAAGCCAGAGAGGCTGGTTGATGTAGTTGTTAGAGGTAATAAGCCTCTAGATGTACAGAGTAGGACAGAGAAGGGTGGAGACTGATCTTAGTGGGGCAAAGGGGAAAATATTCAGCATAGGGCATCTATATTCTTTTTTTAATTATTTTCACTATTATTGTTGTTATTGTTTATTGCCAATAATTATATAGATTTCACCATGGGCCTTAACCAATTTCCTTGCTTTTTCATCCTACTTCTTTCTTATGGGCCTACTTTCCTTTATTAACACAGCACAGTTTTCCCATGGAGGCACCTCGTGCCTTTAGAGTCGGGGCCTACCTCTGGTGGATTATGTATTAACTGCTGCAGGATTGCCTCAGTTCTAGTTTTGTGTTAATTCTCAATGTAAGTCTTTAAGTGAACAAGAGACAGTGCACATTAGAGTTCCATTTTATCAAGGTCATCCCCCTCCCTTTTTCCCCCCTCAAAACATTGTAGAGATGGGAGTCTGGCAAGACAGGACAGGGAAGCTTCCTTGCCTTGTCTTAGACTTATGGGAACAATTTTGTTTCTAGTTCCACTTTTGATAGACTTTATTTGGGGAGCTCAGTTCTACCTCCGTAATCACACACATGCCTCAGGGCTTGTCTCAAGTTCATATGCTTCTTGCTCACTTTCTGGCTTGGAGATCTGCTTCATTTTGGTTACCAGGGGTTTCCTGTTCTTGCTTTTAGTCTTGGGTCCACACTTTTAAAAAGAAAACCAAATTTCACTCAGTACTTCTCTATCTTTGAAGCCAGAGGGGACGCTTTCCCTCTTCTCTTAGTTGACCATAATAACTAGAAGCTCAATGACAGGGTATTTGCAGCTCAATCATGTTCTAAAGAGTCTTTCTGCTTTGTGTTGTTCTGTTGCTATTTTTATTCCACATTTCCTATTTCTTTCACTTTTTTTGCTTAGGTGTTTTGATCTCTTTACTTTAGTTGGCTTATTCTTCTTTCCCTTGCCTTCTTTACACTCAGTTCAGATCATTATTTTTGTACATTATCAAAAAATGCAGAGTTGCCATTTGACTTAATTATGCTTTCAGTTCTATTTTAAGGAACATTTCCAGTTGTCTCTAAGATCTTATTTGATTCTTTGTTGTCTCCACTCATTGGATATCTCCCCTACACTGTGAAAGTTCTTCAATTAGTCACATTTCACCATCTCTCCCTATGCTTATGCCCTTAGCTTGTCACTTGCTGATTTCATTTGCTCCTCAGCTTGCTGCATTTGGGTAGTTGCCTGGAGACAAATTCTGGGCATTTTTTTTTAATCTAGTGATCCAGGATGGTAAAGCTGAAACACTAAATAAAACTGCTATAATGTTATTTTTAGTGGAAATAATCTTTACCCCCATGTATGGTTAATTTTGCCCAGTTTCTGGAATAAAATGAAGATTTTATTTTGGCATAAAAATTACAGGAATGTATAAATTGTAATTATAAACTAAAATGTCTGTAGCTTGTTTTTACTCAATATCTGAACTTGGGAGATGTAAATGACATTGTCAGTGAGGCTGGAAGAGAAAATCAGCACTTAGTTTCTCACTGTTTCTATTGAACGTCTTTTAAAGAGGTTTTTAAAAATTATTAGGTCCACACTTTCTGTGTTACAAGAAGATTAACTCATTTCCCACTTTTTATATAGCTCTCCTTTTCTCCCTCTTTGTTTTTATTTTTGGTTTTCTAACATTATGTGTATCTAAATTAAAGCAAGACATGTACAGAGTTCAAATAAATATTTCAAGGCTTCTAAAGAAAAACAGCCCTCCTCTGCCCACCTCTCTCAGCCCTGTTCTTCAGAGGCAACCTATTTCCAAATCTTTGTCCTGCTGCTCCTGGATTTTACTTCCATTATTTCTAAATAATATGCATATGCTGCCAGTACTTGATTTTTTTTCAATTTGAGACATTAGTCCTTTTCCTTCTACCATAGAAACTGTAGATTTCACACTCCCACATCACCTTCACATACCATTAATCACTCTCTCCTTGCCACTCTAATACTAGCAGAAATATCGGTTTACCAAATACTCAGTGTTTGCTTTATTTTGTTCACAAAAGAGTCATACACATATCTCTTATCTGTTGGGGAGCTTTGTTTTGCCTACACTTAAAAATTGACTTGATTTTTCACTTGATTACTCTTCAATATAAAGTCATTAATTCCCTCCCCCCAGACTCTCCTTATTGTGGTTGTTGTTTTTGTTCAGTCTCTCAGTCGTGTCCAACACCTTGCAACCCCATAGACTGCAGCACATCAGGCTTCCCTGTCCTTCACCATCTCATGGAGCTTGCTCAAACTCATGTCCATTGAGTCGGTGATGCCATCCAACCATCTCATCCTCTGTCACCCCCTTCTCCTCCTGCCTTCAATCTTTCCCAGCATCAGGGTCTTTTCCAATGAGTCAGTTCTTCGCATCAGGTGGCCAAAGTATTGGAGTTTCAGCTTCAACATCAGTCCTTCCAATGAATATTCAGGGCTGATTTCCTTTAGGATGGACTGGTTGGATCTCCTTGCAGTCCAAGGGACTCTCAAGAGTCTTCTCCAACACCACAGTTCAAAAGCATCAATTCTTTGGCACTCAGCCTTGTTTATGGTCCGACTCTCACATCCATACATGACTACTGGAAAAACCATAGCTTTGACTGGGCTTAGTCACTCAGTCATGTCCAACTCTTTGCGACCCCATGAACTTTAGCCTTCCAGGCTCCTCTGTCCATGGGAATTCTCCAAGGAAGAATACTGGAGTGGGTTGCCATGCCCTCCTCCAGGGAATCTTCCCTACCCAAGGATTGAACTCAGGTCTCCCACATTGCAGGCAGATTCTTTACCATCTGAGCCACCAGGGAACCCCATAGCTTTGACTATATGGATCTTTGTTGGCAAAGTAATGTCTCTGCTTTGTAATATGCTGTCTAGGTTTGTCATAGCTTTTCTTTCAAGGAGCAAGCATCTTTTAATTTTGTGGCTGCAAACTCTCCTAAGTTACTGTAAAATCTTTCTTCAAAGCGCATCAAGTATTCTATGAGGGTTTTTCCCCGCTTAGAGCCCTTGGTCACAGGTGTTCTTTAAGCCCTCTGACCTGCTGCACAGCTGTAATCCTATTATTTCCATTGACCCCTGTGGTGGAATCTCCTTCACCACTCTCCTGAATTGGATTCCCCATTGGGTTGGTCAGTTACTTCTGAGAGAATTGTCTCATCACTTGCTTAGGAGATGTGTATGAGAATTCTAAATGTCCAGGAGAGAGAAAAAAAGAAAGAAAGAAAAAAACTGGTTTCCAGCTGATCTTCAGAACTGACACTGCACCATTCTGCTTGTATTCCATAGATTAAAGCAAATCACAGGGCTAAACCCGAGTCAAACCAGGAAAACTACATAAGCTTCTGAGTACCAACCATGTGTGTTTTGGTGACTACCTCAGCGACAGACTCCTTCAGTAAGCACTTAGTTTTCAGATCTGCTTAATAAACAAAGGCCCATCCCATTTCCATCCTTGGACATGCCATTAACCTCTCTTCTCTGCTGTTTTCTCTTCTCTCATGTTTTGTCCTCTTTCTTCTTCCTTTTTGAATTTATTTTATTGACGTATAGTTGATTTACACTGTTGTGTTAGTTTCAAGTGTACAGCAGAGTGACTCAGGTACACACACACACACACACACACACATATATATATATATATATATATACATTGTTTTTCATAATTCTCTAACATTATGATTAATCACAGTATATTGAATATAGTTCCCTGTACTATACAGTAGGACTTTGTTGTCCTATTCATCCTATATATACAAGTTTGCATCTGCTAATCCAAACTCCTAATCCATTCCTCCCCCACTGCCCTCGTTCTGTCTGTTCCTTTCTGTTTCTTTTCCTATCATTTTACTGAAGATTCTGGAACAAGTGGTGACAATCATGTATGTTTAATTCTTCATTTTAAACCAGACATCCCTATTCTTCCTTTTTCAAATCTCTTTCAATTATCCTCCTATATCAGCAGCACTTATTTGGAACTTGTTAAGAGGTCACAAATAACTACATCCACACATAACTATGCTTGATTCTCATTAGATTACTGTTTTCACTTAGGAGAATTTTATGATTGTATTATGACATAGCAATATTTTTTTATTAAATAAAATCTGCTCATTAAACTTTCAAACCCTGAAAAACACTCAGTGGAACATTAGAGGATCTGAGTGAAATAGGTTTTCTTGCTTTTGCTTTTGCTTTAGTTTTCTGTGGAGAGCACAATAAAGATATGTAGTTATAGAATGAGCTCCACTAGGGTGGGCCTGGATCCAAAGGAAAAAGGAACTTTAAGTCCATTGCATGTAATGTGAGAAGGTGTGAGCTTTGACTGAAGAAAAACAGTGAAACATAAGTATAATAAAATCAGTAGGAGGCTTGACCTTTGACTTCCCTAGATTAGAATCTGACCTGTACTACCTATTAGCTATCTGGCTTTGAGCACTTCACTTGACCCTTCTGATTCCCAATTTCTTTGTGCCTAAAATTGAGATAATTAGATGTACCCAAGTCTTGAGTTTGCAGTGTTCATGAAATGAGATATCATATGTGAAAACAGTATCTTTAGCCACAAGCTTTCCAGAACACTTTTTTTCCAGAAAGTATAGTGATTTATCCCATGGAAATATTTGGACAAATATACAAACATTTTTTGCACTAGGATGTTCACTGAAAAAATTATAATGGCAAAAAGAACCAAAACATTCATTAATAGATGATTGGTTACACAAATTGTGATCCATTTTATATAATGCAGTCACTGTGCCAATTTTAAAAGAAATTTAGGCACTTCCCTGGTGGTCCAGTGGTTGAGTCCACCTTCCAATGCAGGGGAAGCAGGTTCAATCTCTGGTTAGGGAACTGAGATCTCACATGCCTGGGGGTAACTAAGCCCCTGCACCACAACTAGAGAGCCCACTCTTGGCTATGAAGACTCTCTTTGCAACCAAAAAAAAATGGTTTTTAAGAGGTCTCTCTTCTACAAAACAAGAAAAAAATTTAATTATTCTTGTAGGCACATAGCATAGTGTTTGTAAGTATAAATTCTGGATCCCAGCTACCTGGGTTTGCATTCTGGAGAGCCACCTACAGACAGCATGACTTGGATAGGTCGCTTAACCTCTTTTCTATCAGTTTCCTATTCTGTAAAATATAGATCATAGCAGTAGCTAAATCATTAGGCAAATCACTTAGAACACTGCCTCAGTTCAGTTCAGTTCAGTCGTTCAGTCATGTCTGAGTCTTTGCGACCCCATGAACCGCACCAAGCCAGGCCTTCCTGTCTATCACCAACTCCTGGAGTTAGTTCAGAAAACTAAGATCATGGCATCTGGTCCCAACACTTCATGGGAAATAGATGGGGAAACAGTGAAAACAATGTCAGACTTTATTTTTCAGGGCTCCAAAATCAATGCTGATGGTAATTGCAGCCATGAAATTAAAAGACACTTACTCCTTGGAAGGAAGGTTATGACCACCTAGATAGCATATTTAAAAGCAGAGACATTACTTTGCCAACAAAGGTCCGTCTAGTCAAGGCTATGGTTTTTCCAGTGGTCATGTATGGATGTGAGAGTTGGATGGTGAAGAAAGCTGAGCGCCGAAGAACTGATGCTTTTGAACTGTGGTGTTGGAGAAGACTCTTGAGAGTCCCTTGGACTGCAAAAAGATCCAACCAGTCCATCCTAAAGGAGATCAGTCCTGGGTGTCCATTGGAAGGACTGATGTTGAAGCTAAAACTCCAGTACTTTGGCCACCTCATGCAAAGAGTTGACTCATTGGAAAAGACCCTAATGCTGGGAAGGATTGGGGGCAGGAGGAGAAGGGGTCGACAGAGGATGAGATGGTTGGATGGCATCACTGACTTCGATGGACATGGGTTTGGGTAAATTCCAGGAGTTGGTGATGGACAGGGAGGCCTGGCGTGCTGAGATTCATGGAGTCGAAAAGAGTCGGACACGACTGAGCGACTGAACTGAACTGAAAGTTAAAAAATAGATAAATAAACTAATTAAAAAAATATAATCAGTCTGATTTTGGTGTTGACCATCTGGTGATGTCCATGTGTAGAGTCTTCTGGCATACTGTAAATGCTATACAAATGTTTTCTATTATTATCTATTGGATTTTTGTAGCCAGATAAGTACAGCTATATATTGTTGCATTTTCAGAAATGTTTTGGCCATTTTATCTTATAGATAAAATTATTTAAAATAGTTTTGCATATCCCAACATGCTTAATGCGTCAGATGAATTACCATGTTCAATAAGGCATGGGCGTTTGACAAGGGACAGACAATAGGAGACGTGTTCTGGGAGCATTAAGTGGCTCTCTATTCTAGAACAGACTCCACAAACATATTCTTAGAGCAGATGTTCAGTAATACTGCTGACCTTTGGGAAGAGAAAAATATGGATTTATACAGAAGGCATATTGCCAACACAAAAATCGTCCCTGAATAAATTCATGGGTAGGTTGATTGATTTTGTATTACCAAAATGAAATATGGGAAAATAGAAAATCTACTGCAGTGGTTTGACTTACAGCTAGAAAGCTAGGCAAAATGTTTGTTTATTTCCACATTCTTGGAAGGGTCAGTTGATGGCCTTGCCTTTATAGTTGCCAGGCCTCTCACCTGTAAATGCACTGGATACACAATGACACCAAAACTTATATTTCCACTTAGCCTCAGGTTGATGGTTTTCAGAAATATTACCTGATTGTATCTTTACAACAACCAACAAAATTATGGATTATTTAGGATGGGTAATTTATCCCCTTTTGGCAGGTAATTGAATAGGCACTCCTGTCTAAAATCACTTGTGTAGAAGAATGCAAGTTAATAAATAGGAAAACTGAGAATTAAATCTGATCTGATGAATTTAAATCCAGTGATCTTTTCAATACACTACTCACTTATTCATCCATTCAATTAGAGCTACAAACTTTGTGAGTGAGTGAACACTAGTGAAAGTCACTCAGTTGTGTCCAACTCTTTGCAACCCCATAGACTATACAGTCCATGATATTCTCCAGGTCAGAATACTGGAGTGGGCAGCTGTGCCCTTCTCCAGGGGATCTTCCCAACCCAGGGATTGAACCCAGGTCTCCTGCATTGCAGCCAGATTCTTTACCAGCTGAGCCACAAGGGAAGCCCAAGAATACTGGAGTGGGTAGACTATCTCTTCTCCAGGGGAATATTCCTGACCCAGGAATCGAACTGGAGTCTCCTGAATTTCAGGCGAATTCTTTACCAACTGAGCTATCAGGGAAGCCCTGATATGTTGTCATATGTAACAGTGGAAATTGTCATCTTGACCTTGTGATTTTCCATGAAGACCAGATGAACAAGAAAGTTTGTATGCTGTTCTCGAAGTAATTATGGGCTGTGGTGACAAACAGCAGAAGCAAGGATTTGGAGTACAAAATCGATTTTCTCACTGTTGATTGGGGCAGAAGGAGTGGAAGCAAGATGTCATGAAAGGATTTGTGAGTTAGGAAGATCGGGCTGGTAATGTATAGCTTCATAGGTCAGGCTCAGGCATTGCCTATGGCTTTCTAAGCAGCAGGGGATCATCAGAATCTAATAGACAAATAAAACAGGGGAAATTGGGGAAGAGTAGCTTGGCAACAGTGTAAGATGAATTGGGAAAAGCTAAACCAGCAGGAGAGAACCTGTAAGGAGGAAACTGATGTTCCAATTGTAACTGCATTGCACATGAGATATTCAGAGAATAAACCCACAGTGAGGCAGACAGCATTTTGCTGTAGAGAGGTCATTTTGTCTTATCCCCAAGTTAACTCTAACTGGGGAAAGGTTCAATAGAAAATGAGAAACAAATAAAGAGGAAATGATTTTCGAGTCTAACAGTGAATTACCTTTCAAGTATTACTCTTTCTCCATCTACTTTTTTCTCCATTTGAAACCACTGATGTCCAGAAACCTCCACTCACTTCACAAAAGTAATATTATATGACACATTCATGGACAATTTGTAAAAGGAAATGGTGGCTTGAGTTTACACTGGAGGAGAGTCATGCCTCTGAATTTCAAGAATAAGCATGCATTTGGATTAAAGAGCACACAGCCCCAGAAATAGCTAAGACTGTAGACAACTGAAATTTGTGTAGCCAAGGCAAAAAGGCCTTTGTGACTGAACTGAAGTTATTGACACTAAGGGCAATCTAGTGTTCAAATATCTCCTATGGCTTACAGATACTTGTAGATTGATGTGGAGCCATGACAGATATAAATACAAGGCATTCTGAGCAGAATTCCAAAGGAAGAAAAAGATCCACACCAACACAAATGCGAGAGAATACACTTCCGTTTTCTCATTGCCTTACATAATATTGGTTGATATTTAACACAAAATCCATGCTATGTTTACCCTTGAACAGTGGTGAAAGCTGATAATAATGATTTTCCATCTAGGTACATATGAATTGCTTATTTTCATAGATATCTTGTGTGTGTTTGTGTGTGTGTGTGTGTGTGTGTGTGTGTGTGTGCACGTGCACGCGCTCAGTTGCACCAGTTGTGTCCAACTCTTTGCAACTCCGTGGACTTTAGCCCACCAGGCTCCCCATCCATGGGATTCTCCAGGCAAGAATACTGGAGTGGGTTGGCAGGCCCTCCAGGGGATCTTCCTGACCCAAGGATTAAACATGAGTCTCCTGTATTGCAGGGGGATTATTTACCCACTGAGATACCTGGGAAGCCTGATATCATGTATGCTAATTATAATTATCTTCAATTTATACTATAGCACTTCCTCTCCTGATTCAATTCACAGATTGAATAGTCTAGGTAAATAATTCTTCCTAAAAGAAGATTGTCCAAAGAGGAACTGATTTCTTGGCACATTGTAAGGAGCCCTTGGAGATGAGATGATGACAGTGGCAATGTAGAATAGATAAACTCTTATCAAGGAAGGAGCAGCAGGAATAAGTAACTTCCTGGATAGGATGGTCAAGGGAAAGGAGCCACTCAGATAAAAGTTCATAAAAGTGCCTTATGGCCCTTGAGATGGGTGGTACCCCTGGAAGCAATGACAATGGTGGATTGGAGGATACATTTTTGAGGCTAATATATAGGCTTAATGTTTGATATTTTAGATTTTAAATGCAGGTGAGATACTCAAGCAGAAGCAGCCTGCAGGCAGATACAATGTGTTAGAACAGAACTCTCAGTTTAGGAGATGAAAGGACAAAGTTCAAAATGCAGTACAAAATGAAGCAGGGCCAAGATAACAGAGTTTTGCCAAAGGAACACACTGGTCATAGCAAACACCCTCTTTTCAACAACACATGAGATGACTCTACACATAGACATCACCAGATGGTCCACCTGAAATCAGATTTATTATATTCTTTGCAGCCAAAGATGGAGAAGCTCTATACAGTCAGCTAAAACAAGACCAGGAGCAGACTGTGGCTCAGATCATGAACACCTTATTGCCAAATTCAGACATAAATTGAGGAAAGTAGGGAAAACCACTAGGCCATTTAGATATGACCTAAGTCAAATTCCTTGTGATTATACAGTGGCAGTGACAAATAGATTTGAGGGATTAGATCTGCTAGAATGACTGAAGAACTGTGGATGGAAGTTCATAACATTGTACAGGAGGTGGTTAACAAAACCATCCCAAAGAAAAGAAAGAAATGCAAGATAGCAAAGTGGTTGTCTGAGGAGAGAAGAGATGTGAAAGGCAAAGGAGAAAAAGAAAGTTACACCCAACTGAATGCAGAGTTCCAAAGGAGAGCAAGGAGAGATAAGAAAGCCATCTTAAGTGAACAATGCAAAGAAATAGAGGAAAACAATAGAATGGGAAAGTCTATAGATCTCTTCAGGAAAATTAGAGATACCAAGGGAACATTTTATGCAAAGATGAACACAATAAAGGGCAGAAACAGCAAGGACCTAACAGAAGCAGAAGAGATTAAGAAGAGGTGGAAAGAATACACAGAAGAAGTATACAAAAAAGGTCTTAATGACTTGGATAACCGTGCTGGTGTGATCACTCACCTCGAGCCAGACACCCTGGAGTCTGAAGTCAATTGGGCCTTAGGAAGCATTACTACAAAGAAGGTGAGTGGAGGCAATGGAATTCCAACTGAGCTATTGCAAATCTGAAAAGATGCTGTTAAAGTGCCACACTCAGTATTCCAGCAAATTTGAAAAACTCAGCAATGGCCACAGCAATGGAAAAGGCCAGTTTTCATTCCAATCCCAAACATGGGCAATGACAAAGAATGTTCAAACTACCATACAACTGCGCTCATTAAGGTAATACGAAGAGTAGAACCGGACATGGAACAATGAACTGGTTCAAAAATTGTGAGGGGAGTATGATCAAGCTGGCAATAAATGTTCACCCTGCTTATTTAACTTATATGCAGATGTTACATCATTGCGAGAATGCGGGGCTGTATGAATCTCAAGTTAGAATCAAGATGCCGGAGAGTATTATCAAGCAACTTCAGATATGGCAAATTATACCACCCTAATGCAAGAAAGGAGCAGAACCTAAAGAGCCTGTGTGATTGGGAAGGTGAAAGAGGAGTGTAAAAAGCTTGGCTAAAAAAACTTTTCATTCAAAAAACGAAGATCAACATTATCCAGTAACCATCACTTCATGGGCAAAATATATGAGGGGAAAAGTGGAAATAAATGAATGATTTTTATTCACTCGTGGGCATCCAAAATCACTGCAGATGGTGACTACAGCCTTAAAATTGAAAGATACTTGTCCCCATGGATGAAAAGCTATGACAAACGCTAGACAGCATATTAAAAAAACAGAGACATCACTTTGCTAACAATGGTCCATATAGCCAAAGTTACGGTTTTTCCCTGATAGCCACGGACAGATGTTGAGTTGGACCATAAAGAAGGTAGAGTGCCGAAGAACTGAATGCTTTTGAACTGTGGTGGCTGGAGAAGACTCTTGAGAGTCCCTTGGACTGCCAAGGAGATCCAACCATTTCATCCCTAAGGGGAAATCAACCCTGAATTTTTAATTGGAGGGACTGATGGCTGAGAAGCTGAGGATCCATAAGGGCTTTGTGCCACCTGATGGCGAAGAACTGAACGTTCATTGGAAAAGACTCTGATTTGCTGAGAAAGATTGAGGAGCAGGAGAGAGAAAGGGGCAACAGAGGAATGAGATGGTTTTTATGGCATAACTGACTCAATGGGACAAATAGAGTTTTGTTGCAGCAAACTGCATGAGATTAGTGCAGGTCAGGGATGCCTTGGCATGGCTGCAATCCATGTGGTCTCAAAGAGTCAGACACCACTGAGGGTGCTCAGCAGCAACAACAACAGGATACAAGGTTCAGAGTGATGCTGTTGGTGAGTTAGGAAAAGTAAGAACTGAAGAACTTTATGATCTTACCTCTAGTACCCACAGTGGTAAAGACTATGGAACGAAATAAACAAAATAGAGGAGTAGCTTTATTCATGGGCAGGTAGGTTATAATTGCATGAGGTTAGCTTATAAGTTCAGGACTCCCAGTTACATTTGTATTTCAGATAAATAATGAATGATTTTTTATATGTAAGTGTATCTAAAACATTGCACAGGATATACTTATCTGAAAAATGTCAATTGTTTATCTGAAATTCAAATGTAACTATTTTATTGGTCCTCTTGTATTTTATATCATCGGCAAATCATATCATTTTGACTTTGTAACGTATCAAAAACTGCAGAGAGGTAAAGGAGTCATGAGAAACATTTACTCAGTTGTCTTTCCCTGTCCCTGAAAGATAAAATGTTTTCATGTTCTGAGTTAAGGATGATTTAGGAATGATGTAGCCATATGTAAGTTTGGGCAGATAAACTTAGATCTGATTTGCAAATGGTTTCCTGTTTATTGACTAGAGAATTTTGTCAGAATTCATACATCCTTGTTGGCAGAACAAGGATGTTCTATTGCTATTCTTTAATGCAATTTATTTCATAAAGATATTGATCAAATTCTTTACATTATGCATTTCAAGGAAAACAGTTTCTAAAATTACAATACCAGTTTAGCAAGACTGACCACCAGACTCAGGAAGAGTGCTAAGATACAAAGATAATTTTTTGAAAAATTTGGGATTTAGTTGCTTTACAGTTTCAAGAAATTAGTTTTAACTCTGTTTTGTCATTAAAGCATACATAAATAAGATTCATATTTTGTAATGCATCATTGAGTCTTTGCACTACTAATCCATCAGTGATCACCTTCAAAAATGTCAAGAAAACAAAAACCATATTAAGTTTTGATCATTATTTAAAATGAAAGGCCAAAGACTTTTAATACTTCCATAACATTCTAATCAAATTATATCTACATTTTATTCCTAAATCAATTCTTGCCTCATTTACAATAGCTATAATTAAGAAGGTAATAAATATTATCTTTGATATACTGTGAAACAAAGTTCAGAAGCTTGTCATTAAGAGATTTATCTATAAATACAATTTTTTTAATTTTCACAGAGCACAAATTTTAAATTGCCCATGTGTGCTTAGTCACTCAGTCATGTCCAACTCTCTGCGACCCCATGTAGCCTACCAGGCTCCTCTGTTCATGGGAATTCTCCAGGCGAGAATACTAGAGTGGGTTGCCATGCTCTCCTCAAGGGAACTTCCTGACCCAGGGCTAGAACCCCTGTCTCCCACATTGCAAGAGGATTCTTTACTGCCTGAGCCACCAGGGAAGACCCTAATTTGCCCATAAGAAATATCTTACCTGGGAAACATTCTGCAATCTAGGAAAACCATGCAATGTTTTCACAAATGAAAGATTAACTATCAGTTAGGTTGTATCCTCTTGTAAACAGAATATTTTATGTTTAAAAGAAAGTCTAAACCTAATTGAAGCTCAGAAAATATTCAGAAAACACTCAAGACAACCAAATTTCCCAAGTGAAAGATATTCATATCTGGATTGATCTTAACACCCTTTAGAAATGAGTAGTTTGAATGACAAGATATGCTTCCCTGTTTTTTATTATTTTAATTGTTTCCTTATGCAATATGTTTTTCCCATTTGAGCCTTCATTTTTTATTTTACTCTGTAAGAATATAGTAATAACATTTGTCCCCCTCACAATTTTGTTATTAGGATGAAATGACATAATATACATTAAGTAGAAAATATTGTTCCAGTTATATAAAATGTATTTGATTACTAGTTGCTATGATTATTATTATTACTTTATTATCATTGTTACTATTAATGAATTCAAACTCAGGGAAAGGGAAGAACAACAGAGAACCTGTGAAAAAAACCTAAAACAAAAGAGTAGATGACAAAAGTAGGAAAAGGTTCAGAAATATATTTCTCCTGAAAGAGATTTAATATATGAAAAAAAAAACATTTACTTTTTTGTAAGTATATACACACATACTATATATATATATATGTGTATATATATATATATATAATATACTTTGTAAATATATATAGAGGAGACTTAAATGAAACAAGAGTGCAACAGAAGGAAAGCCTCAGGAATCAAAATAATATTTGTTAGAAGTAAAAATCTACTGGATTGTAGAAAATGTTCAACAATAAACCTAGAAACAAAGTTAATTTGTAATAATTTATAAAGTTATGTATTACCATGCATTAATTAGTTAAACTATTTGAACACTATCAGGATTCTATTGTTGGTACTTCCTAGTAATTAATGTCATGTCACACATAGTGTCTGTTCACCAGGAGAATGTCTTTGCCTCTTATCAATAAAGATGTATCTATTTTCACTATATTTTTAGAGACTATTATGTTTAATAGTCAACTCACGACCTCTGACATAGTCTATATAATCCATTTCAACTCTCATTTTGTTCTTAGAGTGTGAGCCAAATGCAATTTTTATTTATTTTTTATTTATTTGGTCACCCTGTGTGGCTTGAAGGATCTTAGTTCCCCAACCAGGGCTGGAATCTGTGCCCTTGGCAGTGAAAAGGCAGAGTTCTAACCACTGGACCACCAGGGAAGTCCCCATTTTCACTGTATTTGTATGTGTGTTATTTTAATCAATATTTATGGTGGTTAGAGTCTTCCCCTGCCTTTACTCATTATTCTGATTTATTTGAGTGTTCATTCAGTAAATATTTTTTGAGCATCCACTGTGTGCCAAGTACTAAGCTAAGTACTCATACTTTGTATAAGCAGTTGTAAGCAAGATAATGATGCTTAGCCTCTTGGAGCCTATAATCGTGTGGGTGAAGAGAGTGATTAAACAATCATAAAAAACAAATGTAAAATGGTAGCTAGAACAAATACTACAATGATGAATCTTATAATTAGGGAGAGGATTTCCTGAAGAAGAGATAATGGACTTGAGGTATGAAGTGTAACTGGGAAAAAGCAAAATGTGGTATCCCAGGCCAAGAGGGCAATGTAAGCAGAGCCCTGTGATGAGAGGAAACATAGTGACTGAAAGAATACCAATATGGCAAAAGCGTTGAGAGTAAGGGTGAATTTGATTGAAGAATTGGGGGTGAGAAGGGTGAATTTGATGGAAGAAGTGTTTCTCTTTATCCCAATAGCAAAGAGAAATCCTTGATGAATTTTAAGCAAAGGAGTAACAATGTTTTGCATCTTTTAAAAGATTGCCCTGGTTACAGAAAGAGAATAGAGTGGATGGAAACCAGAGTAGCTGCCATTAAACAGGTTATAACAAACGTCTAGGTGAGTTACAGTGGCAGCTTTTACTAGAGCAGTAGTGGTGGAAATGGAGTGGTGGGTGGATTCCATTTAGAAGGTAAAATAAACAAGAATTGTTGATTATTGGATATGAGAGTAAGGGAGCTAGAAATGACCATGACAACTCCTGAATTTTCTGGACTAATGCAATCGGCTCTGGACAGTGGGGCTCTTAATTGAGAGGGAGAACAGCAGAAAAAGAAAAAAAAATGAATGGCAAGCTCATGAGCTCTCTTTTGGACATGTTGATTTCAAGGTGCCTTTAAGACATTCAAGAAGAGATTTCAAATAAGTTATTGGAAATACAGACCTGATGCTCTGAAAAGCGGTCCACTGTGGGGATGAAATACTGGGGGCTGCCTCAATACAGGGGGTGGTTCAAGTCGTGAGTGTGGGTGACTTCACTTGGGTACAAGGAAAGAAGTGAGCTTAGAATCAGGTCGTGATGTGCTCCATTATAAAATGCCCAGAAAGAAAAAGGAAAAACTAAAGATAATGTGTTATGTTCTCCAAGAGAAGAGAATGTTTCAAGAGAAGAAGCGTCGCCAATGATATCAAATGTTGTTGAAGAGCTGAAGATTTGTAAGAGCTGAAAAGTGTCCGTTTGCTTTAGCAATATGGATGCTGTCAGTTGTGATGCGGCTGAAAGCCTGACTGAGTTGGTAATGAATGGGACAGAGAATTCTTTTAAGAGATTTGCTTTTGAAAGGAAAAGATAAAGGAGCATAATCAGAAGGAATATGTGGTTCAGTGAGGTTTAAATTGTTTTAATAGTGGAGGCTTGAGCATGATTAAATGGGAGGATCTATTTGAGGAGAGATTGAATATACAAAAGAAAGAAGGGATTGCTAGTGTAAAGTGGTGTTGTTTAGTCGCTAAGTTGTTTCTGACTCTTTGCGACACCATGGACTGTAGCCCGCCAGGCTCCCTCTAGCCAAGGGATTTTCCAGTCAAGAATACTGCAGTTGGTTGCCATTTCCTCCTCCAGGGGGTATTCTCCACCCAGGGATCAAACCCACACCTCTTGCATTGGCAGGTGGATTCTTTACCACTGAGCCACTAGGGAAGCCGGGGGATTCTGAAAAAGATGTGATCCTAACATGGGTGGAGAAACGGCTGTAGAATAAAGAGTGGATCCTCTAATGTTAACGATGATAGAAACGGAGTATGAATTAAGTATAAATCTATGATTGGTAGCAGAGAGATAAGAACACTCCCATCTGGCGTGCTACATTTTCTCTGACTTACATTTTCTCTGGAAAGGAGCATTTAAGATCATATGTGAGAGGGAGGGGATAAAGCAGTAGGGGAGTTAAGGAATTGTGTTGCTGTTTGTGAAGAGTTGATTAAAGGAATGTGGCAGGCTTGCTAGGCAGTATTGAGGGCCCATTTACATCTGATGGTTATACATGTACAGCGGGACCAATTTGTATGGTGTTCAATATTATACCAACAAACATTTTTCAGCAAGGGTCCCAGCTTGAGCCTAAAATATGTCTACTATGGGAATCATTCATGTCTGCAGGAGCCAGTTAGAGAGACTCACAGATGTCAAGGGCTAACACCTCCTGCTATAGCAACATCTAAAGTATGACAAGGATAAAATTGTGGCAATGTTTGCATTAGTTCAGCCTAGCAGAGGTGGCCATACAAGTGCCTAAAGTTCTTATGTTCCATCCTTTTCAGGAGCTAGGAGAAAAGATGAACCAAACCTGGATATTTCTGGAGTGCAAGTTTAGGAAAACTTTCTTGGCGAATATAACAAAGCAGAAATATGTTGCGGAGGCAGAAGAGGCTTATTAAAATTTTAAATCAGAAAATTCTAAAAATGAGGGAGTGGTGGACCCAAATATGGCAGTTGTCATGTGTTTGCTTAATCTCCCATATAGTAGGGGCTTTCCTATCTCTCTCTCCCTGATTCCCAAGAGGGGTGATTTCTGTCCTTTTCTCCACTAATGCTTTTGGAAAGCCAGCCACCATGGACATGCCTGCCTCCAAGGATTCTCTGTGAGGGATGGGATCGAATGTCCTTTAAACTCTGTTCTGGAAAAGGTACATAGGAAAAAGGTGATGATTAGTGTGACGTTCTACAACTCAGTACCTATACCATGAGTGCAGGGGGGTGGAGGAGACCTGCTGAAGAAATCCTGCATAAAGAATTTATGCTCCCAGGAGCATAGGTGTCATACAAGGGATTATACTTACTAATGAAAAAGAAATTCTTTTGGTTTTAGCACTCCTAATAAAAATGTCCATGATATCACTACTGTTCCTGTGCATATGTAAACTGCTGGTTCCCTGATCCTCTCAGAGCCATGGAAGGTGCCCTTGAGATAAAGGGCCATAGGGGCTTTACAACTGCGAAACAGCAAGTAAATAGGAGCAAGTTCTCTTATTTAATTATTTCAATTTTCTTTCATCCCAAAGCTATTTAATGTCCATGGTTTTTGAAAGCAGCTATGAATTGTGTTCAGCTTTTCCTTGCTCAATCTCTAATTATTCCAGAAAGAATTTCCTCTCAAATTCATTCATCACATACTGAGTGGCTAACATGTACTAGGCGCTGTGTAGTAGGGCTGGGCATGCAGTGGTGACCTTGACAAATGTGGTCCTTACTCTCATGGAACATATATTCAGGTCATATGAGAACCTCCCTCATCAACTATATACTGAGATACCTTCACAAAATGTCTATATCCTCTTCTGAATGGCCTGACCTCTAATAGTAACAGTGTTAGTAACCTTTTAGGAGTGCCTTGAGGCTCTCATATTTATTTGACCATTGGCATTTCTCAGAGAAAACGCTGTCTTCTCTTAAAGGTATTATTGCATTACATTCATTATCTTTATTGCATTGCTGATTCCTGCATTTTGAGCATTTCTTCTGGTGATCAGAGGTGTAATTTTAACCTGTCAGGAGCCAGGGTTATTGGAGAAGATGCAGGATTACCATTTGCATGGTTTATTTCCTGTAGCTTCCTCGCACTGGTGGAATATGAGCTTTGATTTGTCCTGATGTATACAGAATTCCTAATTTTCTTTATTTGTCATGAATATTTGGTTGTAGAGAATCAACACAGTAGTGGCTAAGTAACCAAATTGCCCCACTGGCCCTAAGATTGTATTGTGAGGAATATAAAAGTACACTGCTGTAGAAAGCATTTCATTTAGATAAATACTTCTCCTGTTAGGCCAATAGTATTCCTTGTTTTTCTACTAAGGCTTGTCTACACAAGTAGAGAACTGAAGTTACCATCATTTTCAAAGTAAAAGTAGAAATGTTGACAGAAATTAGCCACTTGGCTAAACTTATTTATCAAATTCAACAATTAATTGCTGAAGTTTCTACTTCACTGCCTGGCTATACTCAAGGCAGCATTCAGGTTCAACAATAGCATACTGATATGGGAATCTTACACAAAAGTTCAGATTTCCTCTTTCAAGATACATGCCAAACAAGTGCATACACATTTGCAAACATGTTACACACATGGCACCCATCTGTCTTGGGTGGCCCTGCATGGCATGGCTCAAAGCTTTATTGAGTTATACAAGCCCCTTTGTCATGACAAGCCTGTGATCCATGCAGGGGTTGTAACAGGTATGTTTAGATGTATACTCAAGGTGTTCTGAGTTTCTTTTATTTGTTTAATTAGACTATTCTCCAAAATTTTCCTTACAGAAGTTGGTAAAAAGCATGATAAAGGCAGAATTGGGGGAATATCTGTTTTTTTTTTCAGTAGTGCATCATTCTGTTACATTTTCAGACCCCACCATCGAAAGTGCTGAAAAGAGTTCACAGCTTGTGTCTTCAAAGAATTCACAGTCCAGTGAGAAAAAAAAAGCATATGAGGATAATGGCAGGGGTGGGATTATTGCTATGATTGAAGATTTGTACTGCTATGAAAGCATAGGGTTGGGAGTGGGATGGGAGAAAGCATATCTACCTGGTCAGGGAAGAGTGAGTCCAGGCTCCAGGCAACATGGTGTACTGGAGAGAAAGGGGGCTCAAGGAAGACTAAGCAAATATGAACAGGCCCCTAACCCTTGACAAGCATGTACATATTTTGGGTAAAATTCAGTTCAAGAGTTATCTGTGTCTATATATACACAGATATAACTTTGAACTCTATTGTCTATATAGTAAAAGAGAAGGAGTGCTGACCTCAAACTAAGATACCAGAAATAATGAGAAAAGTTAATCAATGTATGGCAAAACAAATACAATATTGTAAAGTTAAAAAATAGATAAATAAACTAATTTAAAATAAAAAAAGTTAAAGCCTAAGAAGTGACTGTGACTTTCTGTGTCATGGTGTCCCACAGGGTTAAGGATTCCTGTATCACAGTGGAGGAGGCAAGAAGGCTGGAAGTAAGACCCCTGGAGAACAACCTATCCTTAATGTAGAGCTAACATGTTTACATACCATTTCTGTCCTTTATCAAGCTCATCTTTGCATGAAACGTTCTCTTGGTATCTCTAATTTTCTTGAAGACATCTCTAGTCTTTCCCATTCTGTTGTTTTCCTCTATTTCTTTTCATTGATCTCTGAGGAAGGCTTTCTTATCCCTCCTTGCTATTTTTTTGGAACTCTACATTCAAATGGGTATATCTTTCCTTTTCTCCTTTGCTTTTTGTTTCTCTTTCTTTTCACAGCTATTTGTAAGGCCTACTCAGGCAGCCATTTGCTTTTTTGCATTTCTTTTTCTTGTGGATAGTCTTGCTCCCTGTCTCCTGTACAATGTCACAAACCTCCGTCCATAGTTCATCAGGCTTTCTATCAGATCTATTTCCTTAAATCTATTTCTCACCTCCACTATATAATCGTTAGGGATTTTTTTAGGTCATACCTGAATGGTCTAGTGGTTTTTCCTACTTTCTTCAATTTAAGACTGAATTTGGCAATAAGGAGGTCATGATCTGAGCCACATTCACCTCCCAATTTTGATTTTGCTGACTGTATAGGCTCTTCCATCTTTGACTGCAAAGATTATACTCAATCTGATTTTGGTGTTGACCATCTGGTGATGTCCATATGTAGAGTCACAATTTGTATGGAAACACAAAAAACCTCGAATAGCCAAAGCAATCCTGAGAATGAAGAATGGAACTGGAGGAATCAACCTGTCTGAATTCAGACTATACTACAAAGCTACAGTCATCAAGACAGTATGCTATTGGCACAAAGACAGAATTATAGATCAATGAAACAAAATGGAAAGCACAGAGATAAATCCATGCACCTATGGACACCTTATCTTTGACAAAGGAGGCAAAAATATACAATGGAAAAAAGGTAATCTCTTTAACAAGTAGTACTGAGAAAGCTGGTGAACAACCTGTAAAGGAATAAAACTAGAACACTGTCTAACACTATTCACAAAAATAAACTCAAAATGGATTAAAGATATAAATATAAGACCAGAGACTATAAAACTCTTAGAGGAAAACATAGGCAGAACATCCTCTGATATAAGTCATAGCAAGATCCTCTATGACCCACCTCCCAGTGTAATGGAAATAAAAGCAAAAATAAACAAATGGGACCTAATTAAACTTAAAAGCTTTTGCACAACAAAGAAAACTATAAGCAAGGTGAAAAAGCCTTCAGGATGGGAGAAAATAATAGGAAATGAAGAAACTGACGGAGAATCAACCTCAAAAATATACAAGCACGTCATGCAGCTCAATACCAGTAAAATAAACAACCCAATCAAAAAATGGACCAAAGAACTAAACAGACATTTTCCAAAGAAGACAGATGGCTAACAAACACATGAAATGATGCTCAACATCACTCATTATCAGAGAAATGTAAATCAAAACCACAGTAAGGTACCATCTCACGCCGGTCAGAATGGCTGGCATCAAAAGTTTACAAGCAATAAATGCTGGAGAGGGTGTGGAGCAAAGGGAACCCTCTTACACTGTTGGTGGGAATGCAAACTAGTACAGCCACTATGGAGAACAGTGTGGAGATTCCTCAAAAAACTGGAAATAGAACTGCCATATGACCCAGCAATCCCACTGCTAGGCATACACACTGAGGAAACCAGACTTGAAAGAGACACGTGTACCCCAATGTTCATTGCAGCACTATTTACAATAGTTAGGACATGGAAGCAACTTGGATGTCCATCGGCAGATGAATGGATAAAAAAGCTGTGGTACATATACACAATGGGATACTACTCAGCTATTAAAATGAACATATTTGAGTCAGTTCTAATGAGGTGGACAAAACTGGAGCCTATTATACAGAGTGAAGTAAGTCAGAAAGAAAAACACCAATAACTTACATTAACACATATATATGGAATTTAGAAAGATGGTAATGGCGACCCTATATGTGAGACAGAAAAAGAGACACAGATATAAAGAACAGACTTTTGGACACTGTGTGAGAAGGTGAGGGTGGGATGATTTGAGAGAATAGCATTGAAACATGTGTATTACCATGTGTGAAATAGATGACCAGTTCAAATTTGATGCATGAAACAGGACATTCACAGCCAGTGCACTGGGACAACTCAGAGGGATGGGATGGGGGGAGAGGTGGATGGGGGGTTCAGGTCGGGGGTCATATGTACAACTGTGGCTGATTCATGTCAATATATGGCAAAAACCACCACAATATTGTAAAGTAATTAGCCTCCAATTAAAATAAATAATTAAAAAAATTTACTGACAGACCTTGAAAGTAGCAAGTAATCTCAACTTCTGTTTGCTCATATCGTGTGGAAGTGAAATAGAAAAATTACCCATGAGACATCCCAAACGTGTGCCATGTACAGGCATGGATTCATAATGCTTGTGTGTTAAATCCTACATGCTCTTAAAATAAAAATGGGGCAGGGGCCATTAAAGTCTGCACGGGAGTCTCCCTAAATGGAGATACAAAACCACTTTTGTAAGGGCATGTTTTCAACCCAAGGCACATAAGACTCAATGAGAAAAAACAAAAACATATAAAGCAACTTTAAACTGGGGATTAGCCACGTAAATAAAGAAATAAAAAGCACATAACAAAATTGGCCACCGTGAACAAGAGCCAGCTAATTTCAAAAAAACAACAGATTTAGCAAACCAAGAAATGCAGGTAACAGAATAATCCGTAAAAGACTATAAAATAAGTGTGTTTAAAATGAGGAAATAGTAAACCAGAATCTAAAAGTCATAATGAATGAACTGGAGAGTAATTTTTTGAAAAAGAGCAAACAGCACATAAATAAAAATGGAAAAAAAATAATATGAATATAGAAAATTTGACCAACTCAGTAAAGAATCTTGATTAATGGACAGTGTAGAGCATCTCACCCAACAAATAGAAGACACATCTATTTTAAATACACATGGAATATTTACCCCCCGACTCACCATGGACTAGGCTGCAAAAGAAGTCCAAAAACTTACTAAAGAATTTGTATCATGCAGATCAAATTTCATGATTACAACATTAAATAAAACAAAATAAATAGCAATATGAGAGCCAACATCACCACTGTCTCACATGTTTCATAATGAAACTTGCACCTTTCATTAACTCATGAGTCAATAAAAAAACCTAATGGAAATTATGATTTAGTGATGATTAAATGACAAAAATAACATCATTCCAAAGATGAACAATGCTGCTAAGTTGGTACATTCATAGAAAAAATTAGCTATAAAGTGTTATATATAAAATAAGGCTGAAAAAAACATAAGGCTGAGAATTCATGTGCTGTGTTCAACTCACAAATATAGAAGAATAAAGTCAAAGTAAAGAAAACTGAAGGATGGAATAGTACAAACAGAAATTAATTAAATGCAAAACTAATTTTCTGGTTAGATCAATAAATCAGCTAACCGATAGGTTATTCTTTTGAAAATAGATAAACATCTGACAAACGTTGCTCCAGGAAACAAATAGTAGAGTTGGCAGAAATAAAAGAATTAGAAATTTAAAAGGGAATATAACAATTAGTGTAGATATTTAAAATATAAGAGAATACTTGAAACAGCAACATGTCAATAAATTTGAAAACTTAGATATAGTAGAATTTTACTAGGAAAATATTTTTTACATTGAAACAATATATACATATGTATAGACTAGTTGACAAATGATATATAGTACTTCTCTTTCTCAAATGATAACTAACAGTACATTATTAATATTTACAAATCAACAACTTTCTCAGTTTGGACAGTTAAACTATTATTTTATTTTTCAAAAAATCATCATACTCTTTCCAAGTAAACGTGCTATGTTTACATTTTTTTTTCTTCAAATTCAGGAGAAAGATTAAAATCCATCTGAAGCAATTGGTAGCACAATCCTTTGAGCTTGAAGATATTACTTACTGTTTTTTTTTTTTTTTTTGCAACCATACTAAGAATCCTGTTCTACCCAGCAGCTCCCAGCATCACATCCTTAACAAGAGTTTAAAAGAGCACAGACCCATATTTCAGGGCTGTTAGAAAATAATTGATTTCTTAGGGCGTGATCCTAACGCACCTGATAATATTCTAGGCTGCCATAGATTTAGATTTTTCCTTTGTCTTTCTAAAGCTTACTGTATAATGCAAGAGTCATTTTATTGACTCACCTGATCCACTTAATCTACGAATTATATTTTTAACCGTATCACCTCACTGGAAGTGTGGAAAAGTATTTCAGCTTGACATATTTCTTACTCATCTTTAACCTCTTCATATAAAAAGGCAGGATTTCTTAGCACTGCTGCTGCTGCTAAGTCGCTTCAGTCGTGTCTGACTCTGTGCAACCCCATAGATGGTAGCCCACTAGGCTCCACCGTCCCTGGGATTTTCCAGGCAAGAATACTGGAGTGGGTTGCCATTGCCTTCTCCAATGCATGAAAGGGAAAAGTGAAAGTGAAGTCACTCAGTGGTGTCTGACTGTTAGCGACCCCATGGACTGCAGCCCACCAGGCCCCTCTGTCCATGGGATTTTCCAGGCAAGAGGACTGGAGTGGGATGCCACTGCCTTCTCCATCTTAGCACTAGGTATTATCATAAAATATACGAACCAGAAAGAACTGCACTGAGTGAGACTTGATTTCAATTAACTCTGGAAGAAAGAATGTCGAAAGTATGAAAGAAATGTAGCATTTTTATATGACATACCTTACAAGACAGGTGTAAACATGATGCCATTGTGTCCCTAAATGTGCACCTGCACACCTGTACACACGCATCTGCGCATGTGTGAACGCAGAGGAGCTAGGCGATTCATACATTATCATCCTGTCCCATTTTACACATGAAAAAACAGACTCAAAGTTTGAGAGTCCCTTGTCAATGTTACACAGTTTAATATGCAAATATTTGTGGTTCAACTACAGAGCCCGTGTGCTGCAACTACTGAGCCCCAGTAAGACCCAATACAGCCAAATAAATAAATAAATATTTAAGAATGCACATATTTGTGGCATTATTTGCCAGTATTTTCTCCTTTACTCCACATTGAAGACTGATCAAGTTGAGGGCAGTTACTCACTGGGAGCCAGAAACATCACTCATTTTCTCCTTGCTTTTGTACCTTACTTAACCAGTCTTTCTCAGGTGCCTACCTTATGCCAGCCACTATAATTGAGTCCTCAGTATGTAATCAGCTTTCCTTTTGTCTTCTTTCCCTCTTTTTGATAGCTACATTGCCTTCCATGTTTCTTTAGTAGTCTCTGGATCTAACCATTTGCTGTTTTCAGCCACCCAGTAATGAAGTTCCACCAAAGCAAGCCAGAGCTGGATATCGTTCACTTCTGTAACTGGAGCTGGATCCTATAGGGTGGTTCTCACTTTTGTGAAGAAAAATAATGGCTATTTGCTGAACATAATGCTTCTCTGAATTGGGCCATAAATCAATTTCTTATGGAAAGATAAGAGGGAACACTGAAAATGGCGGTGAGGGGGTTGGAGAAGCACCATCCACAAATTTGAATCTATATTGGGAAATTTTCTCAAATGTCCTTGACCCATTTTTACTAGATGTTGGGAATTTAGGATAACTATTAATTGGACAGAGACATTACATATGCTCTGATTGTTTGGCACAATAAAGGCATACGGTGGAGATCTGCAAACATCATTTGGCTACTCAGTGTAAGGTGACCCTGCATTATGGCCCCTGGCCAGTTCATTATTATTATGGATGTACAACCTTTGTATCTGACTGTATTTCCTTGGAAGGACTTGAGTATGGTTGACTTCTAGACTACATTCTGCCAAGAACCCTAATGAAAAGTTACAAAGTGTCCCATGATGTCCCAAAACCTAGTTAGAAGGAGCTGCTTGAATTTCAGGATAACCAGTGTTCAAGATAACCAGTTGTTGAACCAATTTAAAGCCTTTTCTTAAAAGAAAAAAATAAGATTCTGCATATGCATCCACACAGCCAAAGCATTGCTCATTCCCAAGATGGCAAGCAAAATGGTATGGGAGTCCCTGTACTGTAATGTTATGTGGCAGTTTTTCCCTATTAAAATTCTTGAATTCATTGCAGCTTAGCAAAGGTGTCATAACAAAAGCATTTGCCCAAGTTTTTGAGAAAATACAATCAGAGCTCATGGGGGATATGGCTGTGCATGAATACTAAGTGTTAGTTTTATGTTCTGGGTCTTTTCAAAGAAACACAGAGATGTTTGAAAAAATAGAAACATAACTATATTCATTCTTTTTGAGATGGACTTGCACTAAACAATGTCTACATCCTCCTGTGAAGGTTGCAGGGCTTGGGATTGATATATTCATCTGGGGGGTGCTCCAGGCCCAGGCACCTCTGTGAAAGACATGTTTAGATATTTGGCAAATCCATTGCAGGCAGGCAACCTTCTCTTCCTGCCCGCTACATTTTAACATGCAGAACGAAACGTGTGTGGAAGGGCGGCAGATATTTAGGTCATTTAACTGCTCTAGTAAAATACAAATTAACAGGAAAATTGCTGACATCATTAGTATAAAGCATTAACATCTGCAGGTTACACATGCCGGCTGCATAATAGCTGTTAATTATGGTTGTAATAGGAGACCATTGGGAGTGTGAATCAGGATTTATGTGAAAGTTTTGCCACTTTCAGAAATATAGAGTTTGACTTGGAATATTCCATTTGTAAAAATGAAGAAAATTCTGTGTGTGAGTAGGGATATAGGTGAATCAAATGCTTTTGAAAATGAATCCAATCAGTTATTTCTTATTTCTTTTTTCCCCAAAGACATTTAATTAAGCTTAATTTTGGTAATAGAGAAATATAAACTTTCGAGTCCTTTGTTTAAAAAACACAGGGATCATTTGTTTAAAACTTTTTGCTTCTGTGTTATTTTGTGGGGTTTTTCATCTTTATACATGATGTCGTGGCACTCATCCCTCTGTACTTTTTCTCAATTAACCTCAAAGTTTCACATATTGTTTCATTTATACTTTAGTTGTGTTTCCATTTCAGTTTGTGCTACATTGAAATAACTCTCTGAGGGCATGCTGAAGCTGCTATTATATTATATTAATCATGTCCAGTGAAAATACATGTGGCCTGAGACGAGGCATCCACCAGTTTAACGAGTTTAAGGACTGTGAAAAGGGCTTCCCTGGTGGCTCAGTGGTAGAGAATCCTCCTGCCAATGCAGGAGACATAGGTTCAATCCCTGGATGGGAAAGATCCCACAGGCTGTGAAGCAACTAAGCCGATGCACCACAACTACTGAGCCTGTGGTCTAGAACCCAGGAGCTGCAACTACTGAAGCCCACATGCCCTAGAGCCTGTGCTCCACAACAAGAGAAGCCATCACAGTGAGAAGCGTGCACACTGCAACTAGAGAGTAGCCCCTCCTTACCACAACTAGAGGAAAGCCAACACAGCAGTGAAGACTCAGCACAGTCAAAAAAAAATACACTAAATTATTTTAAGAAGGACTGTGGAAAAAATACACAGTAGAGGTTTCTTTTAATATTTAATTAATTGATTGTATTTGACCACACCAGGTCTTATTTGTGGCATGTGGGATCTTTAATCTTTGTTGTGGCATACAGGATTTTAGTTGTTTCATGTGGAATCTAGTTCCCTGACCAGGGATTGAACCCAGGCCCCTGCACTGGGAGCTTGGAGTTTCAGCCACTGGACCAGAAGAGAAGTCCCCACAGTAGAGGTTTTATAGGTGAAACTTGGGAGTTCATAGAATAGGAAAATCGTTACTGTTACAAGTGACTAATAACTTTCCCTGGTTTTGACAGGTTTGACTGAGTTTTTCCTTAAGCTCTATCCTTAAGAAAAGGGAATATTACACAACATATAGAAGTTTCCTTTGCATTGATCTCTCCATGCAGTTAGTGATATATAACCAGATTCTCTGAATGCCCTTTAAAGAGGCCTGCTATCAATTATCAGATTTTCTCTCCTAGTAGATTTGCATTATTTTTCATGATTTTTATATTACCCATTCCAAGGTTACACATACTTAGAACAATTGATTGGATTCAAGTAAGACATTTATCCCAGAGGAAATATTCCTGAATAATTTAATGATACACGGAGAGAATGCATTGAAAAGATAAAAAGGAAAGGCTGCATATAGTGTGCAGATACTATGAAAAATGGTCACATAAATGGATAAGGATTAGAAAATTGAGGAGCCAAAGGTGTCACCATACAAATCTAATATCTGAAAACCTGCAAGGTGTAGATGTAATTACAGAAAGTCAAAGTATGACATTCTAGATGCAAGTTCACCTCAGTCTACAAACAAGGCATGTAACTTTAACCACATTTTCTAAACAGCCAATTTTTTAATTTTAAAATTCCAATCTCCACAATAGCAAAAATTACTGTGAGTCAATTCAGGATTCCTTTCCTTCCTTGCAGCTGCTCCTGAATTCTAAAGGAAGGTGCATGTGTCAAAGTGTCTGAGACTCATTTTGTCTTCTATTTCATATGTCCACCATGACGTTTGCCTCATCAGCCCATCCTTTCTGCAGCTGAAGGGAGCCTGCGGGTCACCAGGGCGATACCCACCATTCATTACCTAGTAGTCCCCTTGGATCTCTCTGTCCTCTACATTCTTCGTACGTAGGGGAATATAGAAAGTACTGGATTGCCTTTGCGTCACACTTGAGGGAAGGAAATTCCATGCATCTAAGGCTTAATTTTCCAAGCAAGCTACATAGCCAGTTCTACTTCAGTCTGCCACTTCCCTGTTCTGTCCCCTGGCCACAGGGCCAGAGTTGATCCTGTCCTCATATCTCACAAACCTCTTCTAGGGCGACTTGCCTACTATTGGTACTTGCCCCTCTCCTGGGGACCCAACAGCATCCACTCTTTCTTCTTGCCCACATGATTCTCTCTTTTCCCCTAGCCTTCAATCTACTATTTTATCCTAGGGAGTAATGCTGTCATTCTCTTATGAGTTTTTTTTTTTTTTCAAAATTCATCCTACAAAGAGTAGAGGGTTTTGAGTTTCAAAAGCTTGGAAAATAATTCTTTGCATTTATGCTGTCACATCCCTTCTCTGAATGATAAAGAAATTATCTAGTGTTTCAAATTGGTAGAATAAAGCATGAGAGTGGGAAAAGGAAGAGTTCACATTGGTTACTATTTTTTTATTTGTTAATTAATTTTTACTGGAGTATACTTGCTTTACAATGTTGTATTAGTCTCAGCTGCATAACAAAGTGAATCAGCTGTAGGTATACATATATACCCTCTTTTTTGGATTTCCCTCCCATTCAGGTCACCACATTGGTTACAAGGGAAGCCCCCACATTGGTTAATAATTTTAAAAATATTATCCAGTCGTATGGAAAGCAGAACTAGAAAATGCTAGAGAAGAAAGGAGCCTGGTGATTGTATCTGCCTCTCCTAAGTCAACATTGGCCTCTAGAACCAACTGTTTTTGAGTATTATGGGAGGAGAGAACTAATGCAGGCCTTTCTTCTTCTGGAACTGGGAAAGATCTCCAAGACAAGTATATGAGATTTGGGATGAAAGTCATAATGCAGAGGGATTTGGGGGTGAGTGTATACTGCAGAGCTCTATGAAATGCCTGGAGAAGGCTAATGTCACTTGCCACCCCAACATTAGTATGCTTCATCTACCTGGTCCTCAACAGTCCCCAAAGAAGATCAACAGTGGCCTGATTACTCCTGCCTTGAGCCTGCGAGAGGAGAAAAGTGCAATTATAAACTCAGAAGCCATAAAAGGAAAAGAAGCCTTATTTGTTATATACATTTTGTAAATGTAATGTGAAATTATAATGAAAGTCAATAGATAAAGCAATTGACTTGCAAAACAGAGGATTGTCGCACAGAGGTCAGAAAGAGGGCTTATAGCTATAATATATAAAGAGTTCTTACAAATTAACAAGGAGATAAAGAATCCAGCTGAAAAATATGCAAAGAAATAAATAGGCCATTTAGAAAAGAGGAAACCCAAATTGCCAAAAGTGGATTAAACAGTGTTCAAACATAGTTAGGAAAAGGCAAAATAATAATAATAATGACAATGAAATATCACTTATTCAGATCAGACTGGCAAAAATTTAAACAACACTAACATCTATTCATTGTGGGCTTCAGGAATAACAGTACTCTCAGACATTGCTGTTAACCTGTGGATTATTATAGTCTTCTGGGAAATAAATGTCATATCTCACAAGTTTTTTTAATTTATTTTTTATTTATTTAACATTGGTTTATAAAAACATATAAGTTTCATGTGTACAACCTTATATTTCTACTTCTGTATACTCGACAGAGTGCTCACCACCAAAAATGTAGTTTCCATCCATCACTACACAGTTGATTTCTCTTTACCCTTTTCACCTATCCTTTGCCCCTTCCCCTTTCATAACCATTACTCTGTTCTCTGTATCTATCTGTTTGTTTTTGTTTGGTTCAGTTTGTTTATTTTGTTTTTTTGTGTGTGTATTTGCTTTTTTTTTTTTTATATTCCCTTTGAACCATCAATTCCACTCATGGCAGTTCTACACCACAGACAGAAAACTCCCAGTTTATAAGGATGTGTATGTGTGTGTGCTTAGTAAAAGTAAACCCCTGGCAATAAGAAAATGGTTCATTAAATTAGGGTTCATTCACCCTATGTTGTTGTTGTTGTTTAGTCTATAAATCATGTCCAACTCTTTGAAACCCTGTGGACTATAGCCCTCCAATCTTTTCTGTCAATGGGATTCCCCAGGTAAGAATACTGGAATGGGTAGCCATTTCCTTCTCCAGGGGATCTTCCCAACCCAGGGACTGAACCCTCGTCTCCTGCATTGACAGGCAGGTTCTTTACCACTGAGCCCCCAGGGAAGCTCCATCCACCCTATAGATTATCATACAACCATAAAAAGAACCAAATTAGGGCTTTATTGTGTGGTGAATTGGGAAGATTGCATGGTGTCCTTTTAAGCAAAAAGAAAAGTCTCAAGGTGTGTACAATCAATTTTTATAAGAAGGTGATTAAAAACCACCTCCCTCTCTGTACGATTAACAAAGATACCTTGCTATATGATTATGTAGACTTGGAGAAAAAAAGTAGGATATGTGCTGGGTTTTTAATCTTGGCTACTCGGGGTGGTAGAGCCAGGACAAGAGAAGAAGGGATCAAGAAAAATGATCCCAAAATTAAAAACATAAAACAGCTAGCCAATAAAGAGTGCATTAGTAAAACAAGGAAGTTTCATTTAAGTACAAGAAATATTCATGACCATAGATTTCATGTTATGCTGTTTACAAAGGCATCCTAGGTATAACCTGTATTATCTACATTAATGGTCAATGTGCTGTTTTTTGTTTGTTTGTTTGTTTTTTGATAACCAAAACATGTTCTCTCTTTGAGGAGAGAATCCTCACAATGTATTTTTCTGCTTACAGGTGGCAGGACTCTTGCTCTCTCTCAACTTACTGGTCATATTCTTCACAAAAGGCTATTTGAGGATCTTATCTTAAGCCCATTAACAGGAAAAGAATTGTTAAACATAGAGACATTCGTGGATTGCCCTACTTAATAGCATATTTATACACTATTTGGCATCACTGATGACAGACACCATGTTTGAACTTTTCAGTGTCTGACATGAATCATATTTTTTCTCTCTTGATTATATAGAAAAATTACACTGTTGCAGAGATCAAGCCTGGTTACTTTGTTTTCAAAGACATTAGAATGTGTTTTTCTCTCTATTTCTAATATGCATATATTTCACCATTGCTTATTAAGAAGTCCCAATATTATTCATCTGTTGTAGCTGTTGAAATATTTCTTTCACTTAGATTACAGTATAATCACTGAAACATCCTTTACCTAATTTAATAACCACATTGGTAATTTACAACTCCACTCTACTCCTGGAAATATACACAACTATACACATACATATGTGCACACACATACACAATTTTAAACTTCCTTTGCATTTAAGATTTCTTTCTTCCTTAAAATCTACTGTGTGCTCAGTCCTGTCTGACTCTTTGCGACCCTTTGGACTGTAGCCTCCTAGGCTCCTCTGTCCATGGGATTTTTCAGGCAAGAATACTGGAGTGGGTTGCCATTTCCTCCTCAAGGATCTTCCTGACCCAGGGATCAAACTTCTGTCTCTTGTGTCTCCTGCATTGCAGGTGGATTCTTTACCACTGAGCAACAAGAATTTGAGGGAAATCCAAGAGACAGTGAAGGACAGGGAAGCCTGGTGTACTGCAATCCATGGGGTCGCAAAGAGTCAAACAAAACTTAGTGACTGAACAACAGCAAAAATCTACTGTGTTTCTATCCTATACAATGTCTGGTTTACCGCATTCATCAATCTGATAAAATATTTTAAATAATTCTGGACCTTTGGGCTGTACATAAGACATCTTCTCCCCAACTCAGAATCTTGTTGTAGTGATAATTTGCCTTTCATACTGTTCTATAGCCAAACTAAGTCACATTATATTTTTGTCAATTTTATCAAGGTATAATTTATTTATTTGAGTAACTATCACCACAATTTAAATGCATATTACCACCACTGCTTATATTATTTGCAGTTGAAGATGCAGAACCTCTATATAGGCAGCAAAAACAAGATTATGGAGCTGAGTGTGGTTCAGATCATAAGCTCTTTTTGAAAAATTCATGCTTAAATTGAAGAAAGCAGAGAAAACCACTAGACCGCTCAGGTATGACCTAAATCAAATTTCTTATGATTATACAGTAGAAGTGACAAATAGATTTAAGGGATTAGATTTAGTAGACAGAGTACCTGAAGAACTATGGATGGAGGTTTGTAACATGGTACAGGAGGTGGTGACCAAAATTATCCCCAAGAAAAAGAAATGCAAGAAGGCAAAGTGGTTGTCTGAGTGCCTGCCTGCTTGCTAAGTCACTTCAATTGTGTCTGACTCTGCGACCCCATGTACTTCCAGGACCCTATAGCCTTCCAGGCTCCTCTGTCTATGGGAATCTCCAGACAAGGATACTGGAGTGGATTACCATGCATGCCCTTCTCCAGGGGATCTCTCCAACCTAGGGCTCGAACACAAATTTCTTATGTCTTCTGCATTGGGAAGTGGATTCTTTACCACTATGCTACCTGAAAGCCCTGGTTGTCTGAGGAGGCCTTACAAATAGCTGAGAAAAGAATAGAAGCAAAAGGCAAAGGAGAAAAGGAAAGATATACCCAACTTAATGCAGAGTTCCAGAGAACAGCAAGGAGAGATAAGAAAGAATTCTTAAGTGAACAATACAAAGAAATAGAGGGAAAAAATAGAATGGGAAAGACTAGAGATCTTTTCAAGAAAATTAGAGATATCAAGGGAATATTTCATGCAAAGATGGGCACAATAAAGAACAAAAACAGCAAGGACCTAACAGAAACAAAAGAGATTGAGAAGAGGTGGTAAGGATACAGAGAAGAACGATACAAAAAAAGGTCTTATTGACCTGGATAACCATGATGGTGTGATCACTCACCTAGAGCCAGACGTCCTCGAGTGTGAAGTCAAGTAGGCCTTAGGAAACATTGCTACAAACAAAGCTAGTGGAGGTGATAGAATTCCAGACGAGCTATTTCAAATCCGAAAAGATGATGCTGTTAAAGTTCTACACTCAATGTATCAGCAAATTTGGACAAGTCAGCAAGGGACACATGACTCGAAAAGGTCAATTTTCATTCCAGTCCCAAACAAGGGTAATTCCAAAGAATGTTCAAACTACCATACAACTGCGCTCATTTCACATTGAGCAGCAAGGTAATGCTCAAAATCCTTCAAGCTAGGCTTCAACGGTACGTGAACTGAGAATTTCCAGATGTACAAGCTGGATTTAGAAAAGCCAGAGGAATCATAGATCAAATTTCCAACATCCTTTGGATCATAGAAAAAGCAAGAGAATTCCAGAAAAATATCAACTTCTGCTTCATTGACTACACTGAAGCCTTTGACTATGTGGATCACAACTAAGTAAAGCCTTTGACTATGTGGAAAATCCTTAAAGAGATGGGAATACCAGTCCACCTTACCTGTCTCCCAAGAAACCTGTATACAGGTCAAGAAGCAACAGTTAGAACCAGACATGGAACAATGAACTGGCTCAAAATTGGTAAAGAAGTGCATCAAGGCTGTATATTGTCACCTTGTTTATTTAACTTCTATGCAGAGTACATGCATCCTAAGTTGCTTTAGTCATGTCCAACTGTTTCCGACCCTATGGACTGTAGCCTGCCAGGCTCCTCCGTCCATGGGATTCTCCAGGCAAGAATACTGGAGTGGGTTGCCATGCCCTCCTCCAGGGGATCTTCCTGATCCAGGGATCGAATCCACCTCTCTTGCAGCTCCTGCATCTTTTTACCTCTGAGCCACCAGGGAAGCCCTCTATGCAGAGTACATCTATGAAATGCTGGGCTGGATGAAGCTCAAGCTGGAATCAAAATCAATGGGAGAAATATCAATAACTTCAGATATGCAGATGACACCACCCTAATGGAAGAAAGGGAAGAGGAACTAAAGAGCCTCTTGATGAAGGTGAAAGAGGAGAAAAAGCAGGCTTAAAACTTGACATTCAAAAAACTAAGATCATGGTACCTGTTCCCATCACTTCTTGACAAATAGATGCAGAAAAAGTTGAAACGGTGACAGATTTTATTTTCCTGGGCTCCAAATCACTGTGGACAGTGACTGCAGCCATGAAATTAAAAGACACTTGCTCCTTTGAAGAAAAGCTATGACAAACCTAGATAGCATATTAAAAAGCAGAGACATTACATTTCCAATAATGGTCCATATAGTCAAAGCTATGGTTTTTCCAGTAGTCATGTATGGATGTGAGAGTTGGAGCATGAAGATGGCTGAGCACTGAAGAATTGATGCTTTTGAACTGTGGTGTTGGAGAAGACTCTTGAGAGTCCCTTGGACTTCAAGGAGATCAAACCAGTCCATCCTAAAGGAAATAAACCCTGAATATTCACTGGAAGGACTGATGCTGAAGCTGAAGCTCCAATACTTTGCCCACCTGATGCAAAGAGCTGACTTATTGGAAAAGACTGATGCTGGGAAAGATTGAAGGCAGGAGGAGAAGGGGACAACTGAGGATGAGATGGTTGGATGGCATCACCAACTCAATGGACATGCATTTGAACAAACTCTGGGAGATAGTGAATTACAGGGTAGCCTGGCGTGCTGCAGTCCATGGGGTCGCCAAGAGTCATACATGATTAGAGACTCAACAAGAACAAGCACCAGTGAACAAAAAAGTTTCTTGGTGCTCCTTTGCAAGTCAGTGCACTTTGCAAACCAATGCCCCATGCAACTGCTTATCTGCTTTCTCTCACCATAGTTTAGACGGGTTATGGATTTCATATAAATGGAATCAAATGGTTGGTTATTTTTTTCTGGCGTATTCCATTCATCCAAATTCTTTTGAAATTCAATCATATTGTTACAGGTGTCACTTTTTCGTTCCTTTTTATTTTTGAGTAGTATTTCATTGTATGTGTGCACCACAATAGATTTATTTACCTGTTGGTGAACATTTGGTTTGTTTCCATTTTCTCAGCTTGAATAAGACTGCTCTGAACATTAATGGACAAGTCTTTGGACATATATATTCTTTTTTATTGGATAAATATATGGGGGTGAAATTATTAGGCAGTATAGTAAGTGCATTTTTAATTTTATATGAAACTGTCTAACTCTTTACTGTGTTGTGCTGTGCTAAGTCACTTCAGTCGTGTCCAGCTGATTCTGGAGAATCCCCACGGACAGAGGAGACTGGTGGGCTACTGTCCATAGACAGTGATGTCATCTATGAACCAATCTAGTTTTATCTCTTCATTTCTAATCTCTATATCTTGTATTTCTTTTTCTTTCCTTATTTCACTGCATACAGCATCTAGTATAATGCTGAAAATTTTCTGGAGGACATTTTTAGGTTTTTTTTTAGTGATGTTGGTTAATTTGGTCCCAGTGAATCATATGAGGCCTTAACTATGAAGCCCATCCTACTGTGGATTAGGTCTTAATTAGTAAATTGCTGCTAACCTCACTAGCAACCAGAAATGTAGAAATCCAAATAACAATGTGATATTACTTTTTATCTATCAGATTTGCAAAGTTTAGAGATGCAAATAATATCAACTGTTGCTGAAGACGTGGAGAAATGGAAGTGCCATAAACTGCTAGTGAGAATGTAATTTGGCACAGCCATTCTGGAGAGAAATCTGGCATTCATTAGTGAAATTAACAAATGTTTATGCCTATTTACCCATACATCATCCAGGTATTTGCCTTAGAGAAACTCTTATACAAGTCCAATTACAAACTTCCAGATGGTAGCAAGCTAGCTAGATGTCTATCACTCATGGAATAAGCAAATGTAATGCAGTGGGGGCACACCAGAAAATGCTCTGCAGATACTAGAAACCATGAACTAAGTTTATATATAGCAACACAGGTACATCTGTGAAACACATCACTGAGTGGAAGGAAAAGAAAGAAAATGAATTCTATAGTATAAGGCAAGTTACATGAATTAAAGCCATATATTCACACTCAACCATAGCACGTATTTTATAAGAATATATATATATCCAAGAGAAAAGGCAGTAGCTGTTAGGAATGATAATTGGAAAAATAAAATAAAATAACACAAGGATCTTGAACCTATCATAATGATGAAAATACTCAGTGAACTGAGGAATGTGGTTAACTCAAGTCTTTAACCCTGAGTTTAAAATAATAAAAACTTTAAATCTCAGGTGATATTAAATGGAGAGTAGGATATGCACCAAAATATGTAGTGTAGTCCCATTTTTTAAAGCTTTATACATATGGGTAGAAAAAGAACTGTATAGCAAAGCACAAATATATTAGCACTGGTTGTCTCAACAGGAGCAAGGCTAGTAAGAGTGATTTTCAGTTTTTAGTTTTGCCGTTACACCTTTATCTTCTTCACAATAAGCACGTACAACTTTCATAATGAAGAGAATAACTGTTACTTTCCCCAAACCGTGTAAATGAGAAAATTATATCTAACAAAATTTATGCAAATTAGCATGATCAGCATGATTCCACTGAAGTGAATAAACCCCTGTTTCAGGTCACAGAACACCAATCATCCATAGAGACATGGTTTGAGAGAATACCTGTCTTCCGGATGGTCAAGACATCACTACAGCCATTTTTTGCTCCCTGAAGAAAGCATTGCTTAAACGCAGGTCTTGTGTGTTTTCAGGATGATAATTATTTCGATGGGTATGGGCTCTTTCCTTCTAACCGAGACTATCATGGTAATATTCAGAAACTGCACAAGTTAAAGTAATATGTTTCTAAAGATGGAGTAAAACTAAATTAATAAGATCTTAAACCATTAAGAAGTAATTAGAAATATAAAAGCATTAAGAGCAAAAGCTAAAAACCAACTAATAGACTATGGTGAGCATGAGAAAATTATTCTATGTTACAATAGAACCAGGAGTAGACTTCAAACTGGCAGGATAATAAGATCTTAACATGCTAGAAAACATCATGAAACGCTAATAGCAACTATGGCATGGGAGTGATAAGAAAATATGGTTTTAATTCAACATTTCAGGGTCAGAACATTCTTCACTTTCCCATCTCTACCAAAGCTTATGTTGAATTTCCTGGTGTTTACTGAGGGAGTGGGAAGTGTCTATATTTCTATAATATCCTACACAGTGAATTATGAATAATTAAATGAACACATCACAAATTTTAAACTCAAGCCTTAAAACTTAAAATGATTGTTTTGTAACTCTATAAGTGTCTTTATATTTTATTGTTTTTAAACCCAGTGTGCTTCTACCTCTGTGTCTAACATGAATTGCATGTTCATCATTTCTAAACAAACATTCCCTATGCAGTTGAAATGCTTCCACTTGTGCAATTTTCGAACAATTTAATTCATTTCCTAACAGGCCGTTCCTTGCCCAGTTATATTAATACTGTCTAATAATTTTTTTCCAAAGTGTGGTTTCCTGAACCATAACTGTCTCTATCAGAAATATTAGTGTATGTTAAAAAATGCATTTACTTAGATCCCACCCCTGTCAGGTTTTGGATCTAGGATTTGTATAATTAAAAAGTGTCCCTGTTTAAGGACCGTTGCTCCAGGTGTATGGAGATCCTCTATGTCTGCCCTCAAGGAAGAAGGGTGTTGATCTAAGTTCATAAAATTCAAAGGTACTAATTTGGTTCCTTGTGATGGTGGCTGGAGACAATATGCCTTGTTCAAAGACCTAGGGAACTTGACTTGAACATCTTTTCATATGATGAGGTTAAGGTTAAGGTTAAGATGATGAGGATGAGGTTAAAAGGCTGAGGTCATCTCCCTTCTATTCTTTCTTCTTCTATTTATGAGGCCATTGAAACAGAGAGAAGCCTAGGACCAGTTTCCCCAATTCTAGAGGCCCTGGCCTGTCTCTCTTATGCTCTCCCTTCTCTATGTATTCTGCCATGTTTGAAGATTTGATTGGCTCTTCTGTAGGCAGTGCTGGCAAAATGGTTTCTTGTTCTCTTTGGGTTCTTTTTTTTCCCCTGACACGCACAGGTGTATCTCAGACCAGCATTTTCTCTACAGCTAAGACAAGATTTGAGATTCAGGTTTGGACTTTGGGCAAAAAATAGTCTAATGAGCACCTCTGGGGAGTGTGTCTGTTTCAGATCTTTTTTAATGTGGTAAGAATACTCCACATGAGATCTACCTCTTAAGAGATTTTCAAGTGTACAATACAATCCTTTCACCCATAGGCAGATATGTTCATAAGTGGATCTTTAGAATTTATTCATCTTTCTTAATTAAAAGTTTATGCCCATTAATTAGTAACTACCTATTCCCACCCCCAGCCCATGCCTCTTTCCCCTGAAGCCTGAATCCACTGACAAGAAGCTTGAGGGACCATAGGAATCAACAAATCAACAGTTTTAAGGCTGGTCGTGCCGGTTTCAAGATGGCAGATGGTTAGGCTTCTGACATCCTCCTCTTTTAAATTAATTTATGCACCTGGTCACAGACATCACAGCTGCCAGAGAACAAGCACAAGACTTCCCCACAGAGGGGCTGAGCTAGACTGGGTCTTAGTTTCGGCATGTAGGATCTTTGGTCTTCATTGTGGCATGTGGGATCTTTAGTTGGGGCATGTGAACTCTTAGTTGTGGCATGTGTGATCTATTTCCCCAACCGTAGATCAAACCCGGGCCCTACTACATTGGGAAGGCAGAGTCCTAGCCAATAGACCAGCAGGGAAGTCCTAGCACCATTTGTAGAAGAGACAGTTCTTTGTCTTGGCACCCTTATTGAAAATCAATTGATTGTGTCTGTATTTGTTTATTTCTGGATTCTCATTCTGTTCTATTGATCTATGTGTTTATCCTTAGGTCAGTATCACGTGGTTTTGATTACCCAAAGTTTGTCTTCACTTTTGAAAACTGGAGTGTATTTTTTTAAGAGACTGCAACTTAATGGAATATTTCCACAGACTGTGCAGACCACTTTGGGAGTACTGTTGCCTTTGAGGCTGCTTCAGAGTATTTTCTGATATATTTTAAAATTAATTAATTTATTTTAACTGGAGGCTAATTACAATGTTGTGGTGGTTTTTGCCATACATTGACATGAATCAGCCACAGGTGTATTTTACTAGTACTAAAGTTTCAACCTCTGGTATACTTCCGAGCTGAATAAATATTTGGAGATAAGTTGAGGAGTCATTAAAAGAAAAGATCATGTAAAACACATTAACATAAATTCCTGAGGACAGCCTTGAAAAAATCCTATGCTGTAGCGTTAGTGAAGATAAGCAATAAACCACAATTATTTAAAAGATTGATATCATTTGTGATATAAATATTGTATATATGGATCAAGACACTCAAAAAGATCATTAGGAGGTTTTATTTAGTTTATAACCACTGTATGCTCATATTTTTCTCCCTCACAAATTTTGCTCCAGCATATTTGAAATAAATGCTAAATAAATTAAAGGCAGTGAAATAGATTGTTCTTCTGTACGAAAATAACATGTTTTACATTGAAGATGTTAATAAATTCTTTATACATTTTTTTTCAAGTAAGAATCCATTTCCGTATATCTCCATTATAGTCAATGGCCTTCTAAGGTGAGAGATTTTTAGTAGATGATGATAAAAGCCTGATTTTGGAAGGGGTGGTTGTAGGCTTAAGAGAGGATAAGTGAGCAATTAAGACTGGGAAAATACACAACAGTTTTAAGTAGTTATATTTTAAAAGGGAGCAGAGAAATTGGACAGAAGCTGGAAAGGGATGTGGGGGCCAAGAGAGCTTTTGTTTTTTTAAGATGGAAATGATTGTGTGCATGCTGAGGGTATTATCTACTATATGGTGAAATGTTGATTTTGCAGAACACTGGGGTTAATTATAAGAGAAAAGTCCTTGAGTAGGTAAGAAGGCATGGGATCCCACTAACACTCTAAAATGTTACTCTAAAGAATAAATTAATTCTAGACTGTTAATTTCAACATATAAACACCAGGATTGATCACCCATTGAAGTAGGGAAGGGAAGGTTTATAGAGAAGAATTCTATTCTCGGGCAGTATTGAGTATACATTTGAGATTTATGACTTTAAATTTCATGTAAGAGTAGTCAGTGTCATTGGTATTTTTCTCCAGTCACTTTTAGCTGCATAAGTGAAAGTTCCAGAGATCTGTGTTTGAGCAGTGTTCAGGTTTTGTCAGAGAGAGAAAAGGATGTGGGAGTTCAAGGTGAGTATGTTAAAGGCCATGATGCTAGGCTGTGGAAGCCACTATGGGTAAACAAGAGGAGGGATAATATTGAGAGATGACAATTTAAAAAGTGGTAGGGTAATTGGGTTAGAGGTCTTGATGCAGTCCCAGAATTGTTGGAATGGGTGTCATCGTTTAAGTTAGCTGGAAAGGTAAAAGATGGTTCATAAATGGGATGACTGAAAACGAGATTTCAGAGCAGTTCAGTTATTAATGATGACAAAGTCTATAAAATAGGCTTAAATTTTCCAAGAAGTGATTTCATATAGACTACATGCAATCAATACAAATGTAGGTGACTAAGTGTCATAGGTTTAGATATTTTAAAATATATTGTTCATGGTTAAAGAATAAATCATAATATTAATTAGAAAATGCCTATGGACAATGGAGAAAATATCACACATCAAAACTCACTGGACACAGTTCAAGCAGTACAGAGAGGGACAAGGATGGTCTTAAAACTTCTGTGAGAAGAACATTCTTAAAATTAATGAGCTAAGAGTCCTAAACAAGAAGTTAGACAAAGAAAAACAGAAGAAACCCAAAAAAGGAGAAGGAAATGAATAATAAGAATAAAACAGAATGCATTAAGTAGTAACGCATAGTAAAAAGAATCAACAAAGGCTAATGTTTACTCCATGAAAAGACAGTTAAAATCAATAAACTTCTGGTAAAAGTAAACAAGAGAAAAGAAAGCACAAAGAAAGCATAAATAATAAAAATAAGAAATGGACATCATGACAAATAAAGTAGAGATTAAAATGATGACAGGATCTTACAAAGAATTTTATAACAAAATACTTGAAAATTAGTGGCATATGGACAAATTCCTAGAAAAGAAACATTATCAAATTGACTCAAGAATGAAGAGAAAATAGACCTGATTTGTTTCATAAGCATTAAGGAAACGGGATCTGTAAGTAAATGTCTTTCCACAAAAATAAGAACTCACCTCAGGTCCAGATGGTTTTCTAATTAATTTTTATCCGTCATTCAAGGAAGAGGTACACCTAATATTTGCAAAATTCTTCGGCAAATGTAAACAAACAGAAATGACAACGCCTCACCTCCCCACTCGTTGCATAAGACCACTAGACCGCAATAACAAAGCGAGCCAAGGGCCATATGAAAAGAATAGCAAGTAGAGGCCAATCCCACTGATGAGCATGGTTACAAAAATCTTAAACTATTAAAAGCAGATTTTAAATATGTCCACTAACTGGCCACTTCTCACTACTTCTTCCACCACCATCCTGAGACAAAGCACCATCACCTTTTGCCTGCGTTAATATAATAAAATCCTCGCCACTTCTTATGCCCCCATTCAACATTGCAACCAAAGGGATCCTTTAAACATGCAAACCAGGCCATGTGCCTCAGTTACTCAGTACTCTCCAATGATTCCCCATCTCAATCAGTGAAAGCCTCACAATGATCTTCAAGATCCTAGATCAGAGTCAGCCAACTGTAGCCAATGGACCAATTCCAGCCTGCTATCTATTTGTATGTGGCTCATGAACTAAGATTTGTAAGCATATTTTGCATAATATTTTATATATCTCAGTGCTTGGAAAATAATACAATAAAAAGAAAAAGAAAACTTCACTGTATGAAAATCACATGAAATGCACATTTCAGCATCTTTTGGAACAAGGCTACACCCATTGTTTATAAATTGTGGATGCTTTTTTTTTAAATTTTAATTGGAGGCTAATTACCTTACAATATTGTGGTGGTTTTTACCATACATTCACATGAATCAGCCATGGGTGTACATGTGTTCCCCATCCTGAACCCCATTCCCACTTCCCTCCCCATCCCATCCCTCAGGGTCATCCCAGTGCACCAGCCCTGAGCACCCTGTCTCATGCATCGAACCTGGACTGGTGATCTATTTCACATATGATAATATACATGTTTCAATGCTATTCTCTCAAATCATCCCACCCTCGCCTTCTCCCACAGAGTCCAAAAATCTGTTATTTACATCTGTGTCTCTTTCACTGTCTCACATATAGGATTACCATTACCATCTTTCTAAATTCCATACATATGCATTAATATACTGTATTGGTGTTTTTCTTTCTGACTTGCTTCACTCTGTATAATAGGCTCCAGTTTCATCCACCTCATTAGAACTGATTCAAATGCATTCTTTTTAATAGCTGAGTAATATTCCATTGTGTATATGTACCACAGCTTTCTTATCCATTCGTCTGCCAATGCTTTTGCATAACAACTAGCCACACATACCCTTATTCCTTGCAAATGCAAAGCATGCTTCTGCACTTGCTGTTCTGCCTGCATTTCTTTTCTTCCAACTATCAGCATGGCTCACTCTCTCCTCAGTTTCTTTAGGTCTCTATTCAAATATAACTTTATCACTGAGCTTTCCTGAGGACCCTAAACTTGAAACTGTTCTTTCACCCTCTCCCTGGCAATCCCTGTCTCCTCTTCCTGATTTGTTTTGCTCCATTGCATTTAATCACCAGCTCACATCTTCTCGATGTATACTCATATATTTTGTTTCTTTTTTGTCTCATTATGGGGAGAGATTTTTGTCTTTTGTTAACACTTGGCCTACCAAATAGAATATGTTCATTAAATGTTGAATAAATGAATAAAGGGGTTGATGACTGATAAAAATACTCTAAATTATTGCATACTTACTATAAGTTAGACACTGCGCTTTAGAAAATTATTTAATGAAGTATATTTGGTTCACAATGTTGTGTTAATTTCTGCCACATAGCAAAGTTATTCAATTATATGTTTTCATATTCTTTCCCATTATGGTTTATCCCAGGATATTGAATACAGTTCCTTGTGCTATATGGTAGGACCTTGTTGTTTATTCATCCTCTGTATAATCACTTAACGTCTGCTAATCCCAAACTTCTGGTCCATCCCTCCCTTCCCCCCTCCCCCTTGGCAACCACAAGTCTATTCTCTATAGACACTGTACTTCTGTATCATTATCCTTAATTTGCACAACAACCTTGTAATTTAGGCATCACTAGGCCCATTTTACAGTTTACAGAGCAAGGAGCTGAAGTTCAGAGAGTTTATGTAACTTACCCAAGGTCAGAAGAGGCACACAGAAATCCAGGGCACTGGTGAGCATGGTAGGCTTTAGGAGAAAGACCATAAAAAGTGGGAGAGATTATTAGAGGAAGCACCTGGGCTGACCAAGTCCCCTTGATATCCTGGGACTTTTACATATTCAAGACAAGGATTTTGCTAGTTTGAGGAGTGATTTAAACTGGGGCAGGCATCTTTATTCAATTGGCAATGAAGCAAATCTGATTTTATAGCAATTCCAAAGGAATTTCAGTTCAGAAGGAGACTTCTGAATAAATCAGTCACTAGACACAGAGATGGCAAACATGCTTATCGTGTTTCCATAAGTACCACCTGTCACGGTCATATCACAGATGATGGCTATAAAATAAATATCACATGGAGTTAAAAAGAGCTATGGAGACAGAACGCATTGCTAAGACCTAATAACTAATGCAAGTGAAATATTTTGTAGTATAGAGATGAAACTAATAACAGTTATTATGGACCAACACTGTTGCACTTAAGGGCTATGATTCCATTTGCTCTGAGGATTGAGGATTATAATTTTATAGTTGGTAATTTCATACCTACACAAGGTTCTTTTATGAAATTGTGTAGCAATATTTAATGTTTCAATATCAAATGCTGTATTTATTTGTTTCTCTTTCTTCTAGGACAAATAAAGTTGTGACTATTCTTTTCTGGGGTTTATCAAGGTTTCCACATAAAGTTTTATACATATGATTTCTCTATCAGTCTCTTAGGTTTCTACGGTAACTCTCCATAAGGCAAGTCAAACAATGCGTGGGTTTATCCTAGTGACTGATGCACACCTGTTTTCACCTTAAAATCACCAGGAAACTTTTTTAAAAGTACTTTGGCCTGTGCCTGGCACCCAGAGATTTTTATATAATTAGTTGGGTGGGGTCTGGGCATCAGAATTAAAAAAAAAAATAACTTCCCCAGTGAATTCTGTCAGAGTTGAGACGTGCTGCTGTGGAGCTAGACTTCAGCATCTAAGCGTCACATAGCTAAAGGGTATCTATATATAGGCATGATTTGTCTGTATAGCATAGCCCTAGTGTTTGTTGCTCAATGAAATTTCTAGTTACTTACCAAGTCTCCTTGGAGAATCTCTCTAACTCCCATACATTGTATCCTTTCTTTAGGCTTCTAAGGGTTGTGTTGTAGCTTATGTGATAAGAATGACCAGAGACTAAGATGAAAAATAAGGAACTCAGGCATTTCCTCATTTTCTCTCCAAATTGCTAAGAAAGGAACAATGATATTCACATGAGTCCATTTCATTTCATTTCAACAGATGGCAGTGTTTGTGAGGAACAGTCTTATAGTGATTAAGAGTATAGGCTCTGTAGGCAAACTGCCTGATTTCAGTTCCAAGTTCAGCTAAGTAGCTCTGTGACTTGTCCTAAATTACTTCCCCTCTCTGTTCCCTAGTTTACTTGTGTTAAAAACAGTGCTAGCATTAATTTGCAAGTTCAGATGATGTGCATCAACAAATTCAAAAGGAAGCTCCCATTTCTTGAATGCCTTTTGTCTCCATTATAGCCAGTTTCCTTATGTTCAAGACAGGGCTAACATTAATTTCTACCACAAAAATAATAAATGCTTTCCCTATAAAGTATCATTATAATTATTCTGTGTTAGGTGAAAGCTATAGCTGAGAGGTTCAGTGAGGATGATAAACCTCTGGGTTTATGTTTACTAGAGATCTGAGGGCCCCCCGGTCCAGCCTGGGTGATCTCAGTTTATCTCTTATATTCACTTGTACAGGGCTTGACCCTCTCTTAAATTCAAATTCCATACTTACAAGTTCCTTTGGGTAATTTCCACCACAAAATAATAAATGCTTAGGGTCCCATCTTCCAAAAACCCTGGGATCCAACCCACATCTCCCACACTGGTAGGTGGGTTCTTTACCACTGAGCCACTAGGGAGGCCTGGATATCCCATAGGACCCTCCCTTCACCATGATGAAATTAACATTTTCTTTGTAATACTCCAGTTTCTACTCCCCTTCTCTTTGCAACACTGTGTTACAGCCTTACCATCTACTTCAAACACAAGCAGAAAGAAAAACCAAAGAAACAAAAGACGAAACAAAATATTCCCCTATTTATCCACACCTCTAACAAGCCATTGGACTACCTAGTTTTATTTTGCTTCCAAATACCTTTTATATCTATTTCCTCCTCTCTAGTCTTATTGAGTGGAGAAGGCAATGGCACCCCACTCCAGTGTGCTTGCCTGGAGAATCCCAGGGACGGCGGAGCCTGGTGGGCTGGCGTCTCTGGGGTCGAACAGAGTCAGACACGACTGAAGTGATTTAGCAGCAGCAGTCTTATTGAGACTACCTTACCCCAGGCTTGGAAGGCAGCATGACAGAGAGGAAAGAGAGTGATAAGTTAGTTATCTCATCACTTGTAGAATCATCTTATAAAAACTATCTTTGGCAGCCTGAGAAGCAAAATGAAAAGAATGCAAAGCCATAGGACCAGATTGTAGCTCTGCCACTGACTTGTTGTGTTGCCTTGGTGAAGGGACTGAACCTTTGGTCCTTGGTTGTTTCATCTGTTAAATGGTAATCCTAAAACCTATTCTGCATGTAACACATGGTATGATGGAGACAGAAGACATTCAAGCAATGGGAGACTCCTTTTGAAATTGTTGATGAAATCATCTGATCTGCCAAGTAGCATTGTTCAGCAGCCCAAAAGAGATTTGAAAATAATTTTATCCTTTATCAATATCTCTTGAAGAGTGTTAATGTGAGATCTAACTTGCAATCCATTGTTATGCCTCAAAATCTCCTTCTCATCTTTCTTCATTCCCTTGTACCACTATCTGCCCCAGAGTCTTCCCCATTGTCATCATTCTCTTTCCAATTACAAACCCGATTAAAATAGTGACTCACCAGGCTTAAAAACCAACCAACCAACCAACCAACCAAAAAAAAAATAAAAAAAAACTCCTTATTCCACTATCGTCTCATCTGCTTCTTATAATACAGGTCTACTAGTCCTTCCTCCCAGTAAGCAAAACCCCTTAGGCATCAGGAGGGGGAATGAGGAGAGCAAGTGGCAGTGGAAGAAGGGAGAGGGAGAAGAAACCAAGAGAATAAATAGAGGACTCTCTTTTCCTTGGAGGGGGTGACGCCTATAAAATTTTATGTCCACAGTGTTTATCCTGTCACCGTGCTATCGTTCAAGACATGGACATCTGTTGCCTTGTCTATTGCAGCTACCTCTTAACCTGATTTCCATCTCCCTTCCTCTAGTCTCTCCATGCCCTGATCTGGCCGCCTTGACCAGTCCATCTTTCGTATTGCTCTCAGAGGAATTGTTCTCCTACACACCAGCTCTCATCATAGGAATCTTTCTCTGCTCCCTCCAGCCCAGTTTTCCCACAGGCCATGGAGTTAAAGCTAGAGCCCTTAAAACAATGTGTAAAGTGAAGCACAATCTTCCTCTCCACTTCTCCAATCCCACACCCTGCCCCTGACATTCGCTCAGGGTACTAACTAGTCAGAACACACTGTCCTATTCCAACTTTCACTGAATCTGCACCTGTTGTTCCCTCAGCCAAGATAATCATTCTGCCTTTTTTCTTTATGTGTATGTTTGTATGATCAGACTTGAGAGAACTGAGAAGTGGCACTCTCTTCCTTCCCTTATGATTCACAGGGACATTTATTTCTGGTATCTTGTATAATGCATTCATTAGCCAACAAATAGCTATCAAGTGCCTCCATGCCCCAGGTCACACAGTTCTCCTAGAACAGATCCAGGAGGAAAAATCTTTCTTCTCTTTGCCTTTCCAGTTCTGTGTTCTTTTCACTACATTATGTTACATTCTAGGTGCCAGATGCTGTGTCAGGCATTAGTGATAAAATTATCTTGGAATGGGCATCTGTTATGAAAGCCCCTAAAAAAATACAATGTCTGCTTCACTTGTAACTAGTTTTTTTAATGTGACTTGAGTTGTAACTAGAGTTTTCTGATATCTCTTGGTAGCATCAGGGAGTACAGTCCTAGTGCTAGGCCCCTCTTGTATTTTTTTTTTAATAACTGTGCCTCACCCTATTAGGCCATGTGATTAATTAAGACTGAAACATAATTTTGAATTTTTTGTACTAGTGGTGACATACATCCCTTTCTATGACTGGTGGAAATACATCCATATATTTACTTTCCTTTCCAGGCAAGGAAAAAAACCCCGAATGACCTTGCATGGCCTCAGGGAAAGGAGTGGATGAAACCCCAGCTGTGACAGAGAGTTCCAATTTACTGCCACTCTGCTGTTTATACGCTTGCATATTTCCTGAAATAGTGAAAAGCTGTCCAGTCTATAAAACAAATGGAAGACATACAATGTTGCCGAGTATGGGGGTTTTAGAATCTGAGAGAATATGGTGAACTGAGCCTCAGTATCTGCATTGACGCTCTCAGAATATGCGAGGAACATTGGTACCACTTAGGAATCAAAGAGCAGAGTGTGATTTCTTTTTGCAGGCTTTCTGACTCAAGGTGAAGAGGTGAACATGGCTGATACTGCATCAGCTTCCTGAAATCAGACCCAGGAATAAGGATACTGTCACATGAAATATCACAATATTTGGAAAGCTTATCACTGTGGCACTCATATTTACTATGCTTTTTAGTCTAGAGGGTGCTTTTGTAATCACTATCTAATTTGGTCATAGTAACAACTGTAAGGACAATTATAACCGTCACTATTGTTCCCATGAGGTAACTGAGGCACAGAGTGGAGATGACTTGCCCAGAGTCACTCAGCTTGTCTTTAGTGGAACCCAGATAAAAATCCGGACCTGTCATTTCATAGTATCACGTTGCTGACTTTGGCTTAAATAAATCATTTGTGTGTGTGTGTGTGTGTGTGTGTGTGTGTGTGTGTGTGTGTGTGTGTGTGCGCGTGCTTGGTGTGTGAATTCTTGTCTTATTATGAACATTAAAATATTATGAGCCACAGGAAACTCAAACAGGGGCTCTGTATCAACCTAGAGGGATGGAATGGGGAGGCAGATGGGAGGGAGTTTCAAAAGGGAGGGGATATATGTATAGCTATGGCTGATTCATGTTGAGGTGACAGAAAACAGCAAATTCTGTAAAGCAGTTATTCTTCAATAAAAAATAAATAAATTTAAAAAAATATTATAAGCCAGTGACCAAATCAGATTAAGAGGCATAATAGCATAAGGTGTGATAGGTGACCAAAAAAGGGAATCAATTCTAGTGAATTCCCATTGGTAAGAGGAAATGTTTAATTTTATACCAGACTCTAGAATAGGCTGATCTCCTCAAAGAGATTCAGAACAGTATTATTTTCAGTTCTACATCTTCCCTGATTTAAAATAATGTGTTCTTTATAGAAACAGAGGTATGAGTAGAAGAGGCAGTGAAGAGAGCTCCCTGTTTTGAACTTACAGTATCAAATGCCATGCTAGCTGCTGGTCATTTCATCTCATGTCTGCCTCACAGCATCTCTACATAGTCCTCTTCTTCCTGGGACTGAGGAGATGTAGTACTTTCTGGGCTAAAGCCAGGAGGTGTGGTCAGCCTATATGAGGTAAGCTGTATGAATGCCATTGAGTGAGTTTGAGATCTGAGGCCCAAAGTGATGGGGAAATTGCCCCTAGAAGAGTATGGTTTGAAAAAAAAAAAAAAAAAAAGACTATGGTTTGTAGGGGATGTTTGTACATGTAGACAGAAGAAGTTTCCAATCATTCTCTCCATGAAATTCATGTTTTAAGTTCATATTTGGTGGGAATTAATATGCTGTATTGGGAAGTATCACCAACTCAATATACATGAGTTTGAGCAAACTCCAGGATATAGTGAAGGACAGGGAAGCCTGGAGTGCTACAGCCCATGGGATTGCAAAGAGTAGGAGATGACTGAGCCACTGAACAACAACAATTTGCTGCACTGGAAAAACAAAACTTAGAATCAATTTTAGAAAAAAAAGATGTGGTTTGAAAATATATTCAGTTAAAACATTAACATTTACAGCATGTGTACTCTGACTTTGATTTACAGTTTTATAATTTAAATTATAAGAATAAGATAATATGTCCATCAACAGATGAATGGATAAAAATGTGGTATATATACACAATGTGGTATATATGCTGCTGCTGCTGCTGCTAAGTCGCTTCAGTCGTGTCAGACTCTTCGCGACCCCATGGACTGCAGCCTACCAGGCTCCTCCGTCCATGGGATTTTCCAGGCAAGAGGACTGGAGTGGGGTGCCATTGCCTTCTCCAGTGGTATATATACTCAGCCATAAAAAGAATGAAATATCACCGGATCGATGTGGTGGGGTCGTGCTCTCCTGGGCCGGGCCTAAGCCATGCCGGACGAGGGACGGGCGTTCCTGGTGAACGTGTGCGGTCTTCTCGGTCTGTCCACGGGACCCCTCGCTTGCCTTTCCCCCTGCCCGTCGGGGAGGGTGAGGAAGGCGGGAGGGTGGGTGTGTGGCCTCCGGCCCTGACTTTCGTCTCCTGCCCCCCACTCCTCGGGCGTCAGTGAGGCCGTCGGTCTTCGGACACAGCAGACGCTCTCGCTTCGCCTTCTCGGCGTGTGCCCCGCGAGCGGCCCTCCCCGCGGTGAGGAGGGCTGTGCCCGCTGCTGCGCCGCGTGCCCCGCGTGGGTGGGTGAGCGTGCCTCGTTTGACCCTCGGTGGTGCCCCTGGAACGCTCCAGGTCGCCCCTCAGGTGCCTGAGGCCGAGCGGTGGTGTCGTTTCCCTTAACCCGGTGTCCTCCTCGGGTCCCCCACCGCGGTGGTGTGTGTGTCCCGTGAGTGGCTCTCTTTGGGGGAGGGGTCGAGACGGTAAGAGAGAGGCAAAAAAAAAAAAAAAAAAGAATGAAATATAGGGGAAAAAAGAATGAAATATTGCCATTTTCAGCAACATGGATTGACCTAGCTTATCAAAGCAAGTGAGGTAAGTCAGATGGAAAAAGACAAATACCATATGATATCTCTTATATGTGGAATCTAAAAACATGATACAAATGAACCTGTTTCCAAAACAGAGACTCACAGACATAGAAAACAAACTATGGTTACCAAAGGGAAAGTGTGAGGGTGGTGACAAATTAGGAGGTTAGCATTAACATATACACATTGCCATATATAAAATAGATAGTCAACAAGGACTACCATATAGCACAGCGACCTCTACCAAATATCTTGTAATCACCTATTAGAGAAAAGAGTCTGAAAAAGAGTATATTTGAGAACCTTCTGGAAATGATTCACTATTCTAGATGTCACTAAGAACATTTGTGATTCATGGGAAAGGGTCAAAATATAAGCATTCATAGGAATTTAGACAATGATGCCAAACCTCATGGATGACTCTGTGGGGTTCAGTGGAGAAAATAACTGAAGATATGGTGGAAATAGTAAGAGAGCTAGAATTAGAAGTGGAGCCTGAAGATGTGACTGAATGGCTGCAGTCTCATGAGAAAAAATTAATGGATGAGAAGTTGCTTCTTATGGATGAGCAAAGTAAGTGGTTTCTGGAGACAGAATGTACTCTTGGTGAAGATGCTGTGAAGACTGTTGAAATGGCAACCAAGGATTTTATAACATGACATCAGCTTAGTTGATAAAGCAGTGGTAAGGTTTGAGAAGATTGACTCCAATTTGGGAAGAGGTTCTACTGTGTGTAAAATGCCATCAAACAGCATTGTATGCTACAGACAAATCATTTATAAAAGGAAGAGTCAATCAATGTGGAAAAATTCCCTGCTATCTTATTTTAAGAAACTGCCACAGTCACCCTAGCCTCAAGCAACCAATACTGGGATCATTCAGCAGTCATCAACATCGAGGCAAGACCCTCCATCAGCAAAAAAATCATGATTCACTGAAGGCTCAGATGATGGTTAATAGTTTTTAGTACAAAGTATTTTTAATTAAGGTGTGTACATTATTTTTTAGACATAATACTATTGCACAATTAATGGGGCTTCCCAGGTGGTGCAGTGGTAAAGAATCCGCCTGCTAATGCAGGAGACACAGGAGACATGGATTTCATCCCTGGGTCGGGAAGATCCCCTGGAGAAGGATCCCACTCCAGTATTCTTGCCAGGAAATTCCATGGACAGAGGAGCCTGGTGGGCTACAATCCATGGGGTCACAAAGAATAGGACATAACTAAGCCACTGAGCACACATTGCACTCTTAATAGACTACAATATAGTATAAACATAACTTTTATGTGCATTGGGGAACCAAAAAATTGCATAATTCGCTTTATTGCAATGTGTTCTTTGTTGTAGTGGTCTGCAATCAAGCCTTCAGTATCTCCGAGGTTGGCATGTGTTTGCATAGCTACCTAGTGTCTGCTCGTATCTATGGTTAGAAAACTAAAAGGATGCGTGTGTGCCAAGTCACTTCATTCGAGTCCTACTGTACGATCCTATGGATTCTAGTCCACCATGCTCTTCTGGATATGGGATTCTCCAGGCAAGAATACTAGAGTGGGTTTCCACACCCTTCTGGATCTTCCAGACCCAGGGATCAAATTCTGGTCTCCTGCATTGCAGGCAGGCTCTTAACCATCTGAGCCACTAGGGAAGACCTAAAAGGGTGCAGAACTCAAAAATGTCATGGTGCGTATAGTTTGAGATCCCTGACATGGAGGTCACAGCCCAAACCCACTTTCTCTATTAGGGGGGTTGTGCATCAATTAAAAACTGGATTCAGTTCAGTTCAGTTCAGTCGCTCAGTAGTGTCCGACTCTTTGCGACCCCATGGACTGCAGCAAGACAGGCCTCCCTGTCCATCACCAACTCCTGGAGTCCACCCAAACCCATGTCCATTGAGTCACTGATGCCATCCAACCATCTCATCCTCTGTCATCCCCTTCTCCTCCTGCCCTCAATCTTTCCCAGCATCAGGGTCTTTTCAAATGAGTCAGTTCTTCGCATCAGGTGGCCAAAGTATTGGAGTTTCAGCTTCAACATCAGTACTTCCAATGAACACCCAGGACTGATCTCCTTCAGGATGGACTGGTTGGATCTCCTTGCAGTCCAAGGGACTCTCAAGAGTCTTCTCCAACACCACAGTTCAAAAGCATCAATTCTTTGGTGCTCAGCTTTCTTTATAGTCCAATTCTCACATGCATAAATGACCACTGGAAAAACCATAGCCTTGACTAGACGGACCTTTGTTGGCAAAGTAATGTCTCTGCTTTTTAATATGCTGTCTAGGTTGGTCATAACTTGCATTTAACTCTGAATGCTAACCCCAGGGTCTCTGGCAGCGCTGCCACCAAGAGTCCAAATGTGTCTCGAGCCTTACTAGCTCTGACAGGGTCTGGGCACTTGGGGAATTCACACAAAACCTATTTCCTGAAGGAATTCACATAAGTGATAGGAGACTGTCAATTTAGAGTAAAAATTGAACTATTTATAAACTCCAAATGTATTTAGACTGAAGAATGGCTTCAATAATACACAAATTAATTTTTGAAAAGCCTTATGAGTAAGAAAAACCTTGTAGACCTGTTTCAACATGAGATCACCAAATACACAAAATAATAGTAAACTAACATCCTGTTGTTTTTTTCTTTGCTCCCTTTAGAATAGTGGGAAAGGCTGTTGCTCCTTATCACTTTATATATAACAAAGCCCCATTTCTTTCTCCACGGTGATTCTGGCAGAAGTGTAAATATCTCTGAACCTTTAAAATGTAGACATTCCCTTAACCTAATTAAGGATGCAGTATATTAATTAGGTTATGTATAATTTCCTTTCCTTTCCAATCAACCTCAAGTCTAGCGATTGCTGTTCTCTCAGTAATGTTTCTGGCATGTCCTTTACCTGTCATCTCTCTGGAGAGCCCCTGTCGGTTTTTTTCATCCTCTGTCAGAAAACGGAGCCAACCTCCTCTTCTCTTTCTCTAATTGTGTCCTGAACATAATCTTATACAAGACTGTAAACACCTTATGTCCTTGCTTGGAAACAATCAGACCATAAATTCCCAAACATTTTTGTCACCACTCTTGGCATGGTGAAAGCACCCAATAAATATTTGTTGACTATTTTCTTATTGAATACAAGAAGTGTGTTTATAAAATCTACCCTGTGTATTTCTGCTAAAGTAGTCCCTCTCTTATTTTAATTCCCTCCTCCAAATTCAGAGTATAATCTAACACCATAATCGATGGCCCCTGGCACTAGTGGGTACATTCCTGCCGGACGACCAACTAGGAATGGAAAGAGCAGTGTCTTTCTTAAGGTGCTTTCTATAGAACTATACTTTGCATCACTGATGAAATAGAGGTATGTCAGGCACAGGGGGATCTAGTTGTCTCTAAGCCACCGAATCCTGTAACAAACCCCCTCGGAATGAGTGACACAACAGAGTGTTAATGCAGCCACAGATGAATACCACATGGGATCCATCTTGTTTATAGTTTTATGTTCACAATGCTATACAAGTAAAACTGTTCATAAGAAAGAGCATACACTGGAAACATCCTAGATAGACATCTGCCACTTCTAAAAGATATATAAATTAGGAAGGAAAAGAAAGCACAATTCAGATCCTTCCTTTCTCCTTCTCACACATCGTTAAGGACTCCCCATCCGTTCCTGGCTGGTCCCTCAGTGCTCTCGTTTATCTGGCCCTGCATTCCTTGCCTTTCCAATGTGATCTTTGGTGACTATATAAGTGGCAGGGGAGTTTTTATTCTTAGTATTTGTATAAATCTTAAGATCTATTCATAGTTACAGGTGCTTTTTGACGTTTGTGTTCTCTGCCTCCAAAATGCATTAGATTTTGATTTTAGTTTGGGGTCAACTTGAGAATCAGTGTTCTCCTGCTGGTTTTTCTCTTTTTCGGGTTCATGTTACTGGTGTTGTTTATGGCGCAAAAGTTATGCTTGAATTAGGTCTGTTCAGTTGTTACTATAGATGTCTATTCAGTAGCTACTTGCTGTTTTCTGTGATCAAGATAAGCTTCTCTTATTTTCCCTCTTTCTCCTTGTCCCTGAGGAGCGCTGTCCCCTCCTTCCTAGTTTCCAACTTGTAGTTTTCAGTGGCTTAGAGTCTTTCCTTAAGCTGCATGCAGGCAATATTTCATCACTGTTTAAACCTCCCACTTTCATTTTTAGTTCTGATAGCTTTATTATGCCTAATTATCACATTTAATGTGACTTCTAAATTAGAAAGCCTAGGAAGAAAGCAACATTTTAGGAAAGCCATCTTTTTTTAAATCGTAGCTTTGTTTCTAAGCTGCAATGATAGCAAACTTACATTTGTTAGCTAATGGAAAATCACTTTGCCAACAAAGGTCCATATAGTCAAGGCTATGGTTTTTCAGTGGTCATGTATGGATGTGAAAGCTGGACCATAAAGAAGGTTGAGCACTGAAGCACTGATGCTTTCAAACTGTGGTGCTGGAGAAGACTCCGGAGAGTCCCTTGGACTGCAAGGAGATCAAACCAGTCAATCCTAAAGGAAATCAAGCCTGTATATTCATTGGAAGAACTGATGCTGAAGCTGAAACTCCAACACTTTGGCCACTTGATGTGACGAGCTGATTCATTGGAAAAGACGCTGATGCTGGAAGGGATTGAGGGCAGGAGGAGAAGGGGGCGACAGAGGGTGAGGTGGTTGGATGGCATCACTGACTCAACGGCCATGAGTTTGAGCAAGCTCCAGGAGATGGTGAGAGACAGGGAAGCCTGGTGTGCTGCAGTCCATAGGGTTGCAAAGAGTTGGACATGATTTAGTGACTGAACAACAGCAACAACAAATGAAAAGAAACAGGAGACAGTAAAAAAAAAGAAAAAAAGGTAGAGAAACCCTGAAATCGAAAGAACCAAGCAGGCGAGTATGTTTCTTGTGAGAGAGAAAAGGAAAAAGATGTAAAAAAGAAAAATTGCATATGCCAAACAAACAAATTAACAGAAAAAGGCGATGAGTAGGTAAAAGAGACACATGGGGCTCCGGTCAAGCAGTGCCTGTAGCTTTGGTACAGGTAGGGAAACAGGGAAAGGTTTTGGAAACCTACACAAAGTCCCATCAGGTCTTGGTGGCACTTGGCACCAACCAGTCAATGTAGGTTGTAAATAAATGTTTAAAGTCCAGTTGAACAGCTCTTTATTACTATTTAATTAGCCAAGTTGGAAGTTGACTGCCATTTCAATCAGAGAAGATTGCTGTACCTACTATTTGGAAGGCTTTGTAACACCCAATTCTGTTTTGAGCCATTTCATTTGCGAGGACAATTCAATAGCCATCAATTGTGGTGGAAAATATTGTTTCTTATAGGCTTGTCAGACCTCAAATCCAAACATGACATATTTAAGGAGGGTGTTTTGTAGAAAGATTTAAAATTCATGCATACTCTTTTTATGAATTTTTGATGTTTTAATGTCCAGCTGCTAATAATCAAAGCTTTATTAAAACCATCATCATATTAAGGACTTAGTGAGGTCTCTCTCGCCCTGGTGAGGCACTCCTGGATTGAAATAATTGGGTTAGTGTCTAGAAGGAGCATTGTTTGATTTGAATAAAGTTACAGTGTTATAACTGAATGCCACAACCTGGGGTCAAATTGCCTGTCTTGGATTTTCAGTTTCACTGTTGATTTCTTGGATGAGTGACTTCACAAGGTGGGAATGAGAAGAACATACTTCAAATATTTGCACATGTTAGCCATCATGGATGCATCATATTACCCTGTGTGTATGCTTCCAAACCACGGGCCTACCAGTGATATATATTGCTAGCATGTTCCCCTCAGATTTTATCATGCAAACACAGGCACAGGCCTAAGTGACTTTGTGAGCACAGGAACGTAGTGGTCTTAGGGTTCTTAACACATATTTATTGTTTTATGATTCTTATGACCACACTGTCCACTAATCAGGACAATGGTTTTTATCCATGCTATCTACTTCGTGAGTTAAAAAAGCTGATAGTATTATTCATTTAAGTTTTTTTTTAAACTGAAGTGTAGGTAATTTGCAATGTCATGTTAGTTTCAGGTGTACAGCAAAGTGATTCAGTTATACATATCTGTGTATCTATTCTCTTTCATTTTTCCCTTATAGGTTATTGCAGAGTACTGAGTATACTTCCCTGTGCTGTACGGTAGGTCCTTGTTGATTTTCTATTTCATATATAGAGCCCCAGCGAGAGGGTAGGTGCTGGAGTGGTGGCTGCGTGGCACTGAAGAGACCTTGAGGAGACACCCCACCACCAAGGGCAAAGGAAAAGCCCCATCAAGATGGTAGGAGGAGTGAAATAACGTTTAGAATCAAACCCCATACCTGCCAGAGACGCTCAGAGGGTTCAAACAAACCTTGTGCCCACCAGGACCCAGAAACCCTACAGAGACTGAGCCAGAAATGTGTTTGAGTGTCTCCTGCAGAGGTACGGGTCAGCAATAGCCTGCTGCAGGGACAGGGGCTCGGGTGCAGCAGACCTGGGTATGACATAAGCCCTCTTGGAGGAGTTCGCCATTAACCCCAACATAGAGCCACCAGAACTTACACAGGACTGGGAAACAGAGTCTGGGAGGGCGCAAACAAAACCTTGTGCGCACCAGAACCCAGGAGAAAGGAGCAGTGACCCCACAAGAGACTGACCCAGACTTGCCTGTGAGTGTCCAGGAGTCTCTGGTGGAGGTGGAGGTCAGCAGTGGCCTGCTGCAGGGTTGGGGGCACTGTGTGCAGTACTGCAAGCATGGGACCTTTTGAAGGAGATCACCATTAGATAATTACCTCCACCATAGTTTGTCCTCAGGTCAATTAACAGGGAGGGAACACAGCCACACCCATCAACAGAAAATTGGATTAAAGATTTGTTAAGCATGCCCCCCCCATCAGAACCAGACCCAGTTTCCTACTCAGTCAGTCTCTCCCATCAGGAACCGTCCATAAGCCTGTTATCCTTCTGCATCAGACAGCAGACAGACTGAAAATCACAATAACAGAAAACTAACGAATCTAAGTTAAATTCACCCATTCAAATCCACTTTAGTTTGTTGATTCCTAAAATGTCAACATTCACTCTTGCCATCTCCTGTTTGATCACTTCCAATTTGCCTTGATTCATGGAACTAACATTCCAGGTTCCTAAGCAATATTGCTTTTTACAGCATCGGACCTTGCTTCCATCACCAGTCACATTCAAAAAACTGGGTGTTGTTTTTGCTTTGGCTCCATCTCTTCATTCTTTCTGGAGTTATTTCTCCACTGATCTCTAGTAGCATGTTTGGCACCTATCGACCTGAGGAGTTCATCTTTCAGTGTCCTGTCTTTTTGTCTTATCATACTGTTCATGGGGTTCTCAAGGCAGGAATACTGAAGTGGTTTGCCATTCCCTTCTCCAGTGGACCACATTTTGTTAGAACTCTCCACCATGACCCGTCCGTCTTGGGATGGAAATGGACTGGAATGGGTGAATATAACTCAGATGACCATTATATTTACTACTGTGGGCAAGAATCCCTTAGAAGAAACGGAGTAGCCATCATAGTCAACAAAAGAGTCTGAAATGCAGTACTTGGATGCACTCTCAAAAATGACAGAAAGATCTCTGTTCGTTTCCAAGGCAAACCATTCAATATGGTAATCCAAGTCTATGCCCTGGCCAATAATACTGAAAAAGCTGAAGGTGAAAGGTTCTCTGAAGACCTACAAGACCTTCTAGAATCAACACCCAAAAAAGATGTCCTTTTCATTATAGGGGACTGGAATGGAAAAGTAGGAAAACAAGAAACACCCAGAATAACAGGCAAATTTGGCCTTGAAGTACAGAATAATAGAGTTCTGATAAGAGAACACACTGGTCATAGCAAACACCCTCTTCCAACAACACAAGAGAAGACTCTACACATGGACATCACCAGATAGTCAACACCAAAATCAGACTGATTATATTCTTTGCAGCCAAAGATGGAGAAGCTCTATACAATCAGCAAAAACAAGACCAGGAGGTGATTGTGGCTCAGATCATGAACTCCTTATTGCCAAATTCAGTCTTAAATTGAAGAAAGTGGGGGAAACCACTCGACCATTCACGTATGACCTAAATCAAATCCCTAACACTTATACAGTGCAAGTGAGAAATAGATTTAAGGGACTAGATCTGATAGACAGAGGGCCTGATGAACTATTGACAGAGGTTTGTGACATTGTACAAGAGGCAGGGAGCAAGACCATCCACAAGAAAAAGAAATGCAAAAATGCAAAATGGCTGTCTGAGGAGGCCTTACAAATAGCTGAGAAAAGAAGAGGAGCAAAAAGCAAAGGAGAAAAGGAAAGATATACCCATTTGAATGCAGAGTTCCAAAGAATAGCAAGGAGAGATAAGAAAGCCTTCCTCAGCGATCAATGCAAAGAAAGAGAGGAAAACAATACAATGGCAAAGACTAGAGATCTCTTCAAGAAAATTAAAGATACCAAGGGAACATTTCATGCAAAAATAAAGGACAGAAATGGTATGGACCTAACAGATGCAGAAGATATTAAAAAGAGGTGGCAAGAATACACAGAACTGTATAAAAAGATCTTCACGACCCAGATAATCACAATGGTGTGATCACTCACCTAGAGCCAGACATCCTGGAATGTGAAGTCAAGTGGGCCTTAGGAAGCATCACTATGAACAAAGCTAGTGTAGGTGATGGAATTCCAGTTGAGCTATTTCAAATCCTAAAAGATGATGCTTTGAAAGTGCTACACTCAATATGCCAGCAAATTTAGAAAACTCAACAGTGGCTACAGAACTGGAAAATGTCAGCTTTCATTCCAATCCCAAAGAAAGGCAATGCCAAAGAATCTTCAAACTACCACAAAATTGGACTCATCTTACACACTAGCAACACAACCTTCAAAATTCTCAAGGCCAGGCTTCAACAGTATGGGAACCTTGATCTTCCAGATGTTCAACCTAGTTTAGAAAAGGCAGAGGAACCAGAGATTAAATTGCCAACATCCATTGGATCACAGAATAAGCAAGAGAGCTCCAGAAAAACATCTACTTCTGCTTTATTGAATATTCCAAAGCCTTTGACTTTGTGGATCACAACAAAGTGGGAAATTCTGAAAGAGATGGGAATACCAGACCAGCTGACCTGCCTCCTGAAATATCTGTATACAGGTCAAGAAGCAACAGTTAGAACTTGACATGGAACAACAGACTGGTTCCAAATTGGGAAAGGAGTACGTCAAGACTGTATATTGTCACTCTGCTTATTTAACTTATATGCAGAGTATGTCATGAGAAATTTTGGACTGGATGAAGCACAAGCTGGAATCAAGATTGCTGGGATAAATATCAATAACCTCAAATATGCAGATGATACCACCCTTATAGCGAAGTAGAACTAAAGAGCCTCTTGGTGAAGGTGAAAGAGGAGAATGAAAACGTTGGCTTAAAACTCAACATTCAGAAAACCAAGATCATGGCATCTTGTCCCATCACTTCATGGCAAGTAGCTGGGGAAACAGTGGAAACAGTGACAGACCTTATTTTTTGGAGGGGCTCCAAAATGACTGCAGATGGTGACTTCAGCCATGAAATTAAAAGACACTTGCTCCTTGGAAGGAAAGTTATGACCAACCTAGATAGCATATTAAAAGCAGAGACATTACTTTGCTAACAAAGGTCCATCTAGTCAAAGCTATGGTTTTTCCAGTAGTCATGTATGGATGTGAGAGTTGGACTGTAAAGAAAGCTGAGTGCCAAAGAACTGATGCTTTTGAACTCTGGTGTTGGAGAAGACTCTTGAGAGTCCCTTGGACTGCAAGGCGATCCAACCTGTCCATCCTAAAGGAAATCAGTCCTGAATATTCATTAGAAGGACTGATGCTAAAGCTGAAACTCCTATAATTTGGTCACCTGATGTGGAGAACTGACTTACTTGAAAAGACCCTGATGCTGGTGATAATTGAAGGCAGGAGGAGAAGGGGACAACAGAGGATGAGTTGTTTGGATGGCATCACCGACTCAGTGGATATGAGCTTGAGTAAGCTCTGGGAATTGTTGATGGACAGGAAAGTCTGGCATGCTGCAGTCCATAGGGTCGCAAAGAGTCAGACACGACTGAGTGACTGAACTGAACTTAACTGAGTGTGTATATGTTAGGCTCCCCAGTAGTGCTAGTGGTAAAGAACCTGCCTGCCAGTGCAGAAGACATAAGAGCCATGGGTTTGACCCCTGGGTCGGGAAGATCTCCCGGAGGAGGGCACAGCAACCCACTCTAGTATTCTTGCCTGGAGAATCCAGTGGACAGAGGAGTCTGGCAGGCTACAGTCCATAGGGTCACAAAGAGTCAGACACGACTGAAGCAACTTAGCATTCATGCACACATCATCTTTTGATGACATAGTTAATTGGTATTTTTCCTAATCACTCTAATCTGATTTCACTGTTGAGGAAACATACAACTAAGAAGAAAACAAAAGAAGAAAATGAAAATCACCCATTATCTCACCATTCAAAGATGCCCATTGACATTATGGTATATATCATCCTAGCCTATGTAATGTGCAAATATGTGTACACACCCACATCCACATAGGGCTGGCTTCATGGGTGTGCAGCCTGGGTAGCTGCACAGGCCCCCACATTTGGAAGGGCTCTGTGCTTGAGGTAATGCTCTGCTGTCACCTTCATGAAAGTGTTAATAAGTTTTGAACAAGGGGCCCCACATATTTTGTTTTGTACTTGGCCCCATAAATTATGTAACTGGTCCAGCACTTGCATTAGAATTCAGACAAAATTGGAATGATCAGTTGAGTTCAGTCATTCAGTTGTGTTGGACTCTTTGTGACCCCATGGACGCAGCACGCCAGGCCTCCCTGTCCATCACCAACTCCTGGAGTTTACCCAAATTCATGTCCATTGAGTCGGTGATGCCATCCAACCATCTCATCCTCTGTCATCCCCTCCTCCTCCCGCCTTCAATCTTTCCCAGCATTAGGGTCTTTTCAAATAAATAAGTTATTTGCATCAGGTGGCCAAAGTATTGGAGTTTCAGCTTCAGCATCAGTCCTTCCAATGAATATTCAGGACTGATTTCCTTTAGGATGGACTGGTTGCATCTCCTTGCTGTCCAAGGGACTCTCAAGAGTCTTCTCCAATACCAAAGTTCAAAAGCATCACATAAGGGAACATTATTAAAAATGAAGAATTTCAAGATATATTTAAAATCTACTGTCTAAGAAGGCAATTAGGTAAAGCTAATTCTCAAAAAAAAAAGCTGTCTTTCAAACTGTGTCCAAAGTTTACCTTGCCCACTGAGTATGTGAGTAGTAGGAAAGCATTACCTTTCTATGTTAGTGGAAGTCTTGGCTAGGTACCATTAAATGATGCATTGGGGGAAGACAAGGACAATGTTATGTTCTTTGATGGAGACAGACTTTTGCTTGCCTTTCTTAGGCATATACAAACTGAGGGAAGAGTAAAGAATTTATAACTTACTTAACACTAAAATCTAGCCTGAAGTATCCCATGACGTGTATAGTATAATACTTTATTCAGGACAAAAAATTACTAGACTTGAGAATAAATATGATAAAGTATGTCAGTCTCCAAATATAGTTAAAAGGAGGAGCTATCCCCCCCATATCTGAACAGTATAAAATGATAAAGGGAGAGCATTTGAAAAATGAGACCAATAAAAGATTCTCTAATTTGCAGAAAGAAAAGTTCAAAAGTGGTTTTGCAAATCCAAGAGCAAATTTGGAATTAGATCTCAAAACGAAGACTGGAGTCTCACATCTTTATCACAGCAAGAATGGTGAGCCAAGCAAGCTTAAAAGGCGGTCACGTGAAAAAGGGAAGAGAATAGAATCTTGATTGTAGTTAATTTAAAATTGGCCTGACTGGAAATGGTAACTTTAGCAGAAAGGCAACGGAAATTACACTGAAACGTGGCATAGCTCTCATAATGTGGATTGAATGAATAATAATAGTCACAATTTCATGGCTTTAAGAGCTCATAGAATCATCAAATATACATGCATAGTTCCTTTAAAAAAAAAACTGTGCTTTCTATCCAGCTTTGATTGGGAGAGTCTCTTTATAGATTCAGTTAAGTCAGTTTTATTAATCTATTGGAAATGTGATTAATTTCAGTAATATGCCCACTTGTCCTCTTAAGGAATCTTACTAAACTGAAGCCAGTAATAGTGTCAAGTATCCAATCTGAACATCGGGGTCCCACTGGACATCATTTAACAGTGCTTGTCCATGATTTCCACTAACGTAGAAAAGCCGTGCTTTTCCTGTCACTCATACTCTCAGTAGGTAAAGCAGACCCTTGACACAGTTTACAAAATATAACATTTAGAGAATTTATGGTATGGAAATTAATTTTACAAATCTATCTGCTTAGATGGTATATTTTAAATACTTAAATATCTTTCCACACATTTCTATATTATTGGTGTTGACTTTTTGCTTAACTGAACTGTAGAGTCTCCTGTTTTCTCTTCATACAACTTAGCACATTATAGTAACTAATGTATGTATGGGTGTGTGTGAGTGTGTGTGTGTGTGTGTGTGTGTGTTTTAAGAAGAAACTATTCTGACAGTCAGGCAGTGTACTGGTACCATCTTACTCTACCAATGGTCAATAGACCAGAAGTATCTGTACCACCTGAGAGTGCATTAGAAAGGCAGAACCTTGCGCTCTGCTTCACATCTACTGTGTCAAAACCTGCTTTTTAACAACATCTCCAGGTGATTTATATGTAAATTAAAGTTCTGGGAATCTAATGTACAGAGTGGTGACGATAGTTAACAAGACCACACTATGTACTTGAAAGTCACTCCAAAGAATACATACAGATGGCCAACAGGCATGTGAAAAGATGCTCAGCATTGCTAATTATTAGAGAAATGCAAACCAAGACTACAGTGAGGTATCACCTTACACCTCCAAGAATGGCCAACATCAAAAAGTCTACAAATAAATGTTTGAGAGGATGTGGAGAAAAGTGAACCCTTGTACACTGCTGCTAAGAATGCATACTGGGATATCCACTATGAAAAAACAGTATGGAGGTTTCCTCAAAGAAATTAAATAAAACTGCCATATGAACTGGGCTTTCAAGGTGGCACTAATGATAAAGATCCTGCCTGCCAATGCAGGAGACACGAGAGATGCAGGTTCAATCGCTTGGTCAGGAAGATTCCGAGGAGGAAGGCAGGGCAACCCACTCCAGTATTCTTGCCTGGAAAATCCCATGGACAGAGAAGCCTGATGGGCTTCAGTCCATAAGGTTGCAAAGAGTCAGACACAACTGAAGTGACTTAGCATGCACACACCATTTGATCTAGTAAACACACTCCTGGGCATATATCTGGAGAAAACTATAATTTGAAAAGACACATACACCCCAATGTTCATTGCAGCACTATTTACAACAGTCAAGACATGGAAGCACCCTAATTGTCATCCAACAGATGAATGGATAAAGAAGATATATCTATCTATCTATCTATCTATATAGATATATACACATACACACAATGGAATACTACTCAGCCATAAGAAGAATGAAATAATGGCATTCACAGCACCATTGATGGATGTAGAGATTATCATACTGAGTGGAGTAAGTCAGACAGAGAAAGACAAATATTATGTGACATTCCTTTTTGTGGAGTCTAAAAAATGATACAAACGAACTTATGTACAAAACAGAAATAGACTCACAGAGATAGAAAACGAACCAATGGTTATGAAAGGGAAAAGAGAAGGAGGGAAAAATTAGGAGTTTGAGATTAAAACATACACACTATTGCATATGAAATAGATAACCAACAAGGACCTACTGTATAGCAAAGGGGGAACTATACTCAATATCTTGTAATAATTTATTAGGATAAGGAATCTGAAAAAAATACACATGTATAACTGAATCTGTTTGCTGTGCACCTGAAACTAACACATTATAAATCAACTATATTTCAATAAAAATTTAAAAAGAAGAAAGTTGCTAAGAGAGACACTTTTCACAAAGAATTTTTTGTTTACTTAAAGCTGAAATACTGCAATACATTATTCAGTTTTCCAGCAGCTCTCCACTCCCATTGCAATGGCAACAATGTCAGAATAAGAGAGTTCTGTCTTACCACACCAACATTGTTTAATCTTTTGAAATACCAATGTTTACACTACCACACACAAATTGTCATTATACCTTGGAAATATCAGCTTACCTTAATTTATAAATCAAGGAAGAAAATACCTATCAAAGATATTTTAGAAGTAGCAAATTTAATCAATCACAATTTGCTGATAAAATGAGCAGGGAAGTCACTTTGCAAATTTGGGGTTGGTGTCAATAATTTTGCCTTGAGGAAATAATGGAGGTAGAAGCGAAGCGAAGTGAAAGTCACTCAGTTGTGTCCAACTTTTTGCGACTCCATGGACTATACAGTCCCTGGAATTCTCCAGGCCAGAATACTGGAGTGGATAGCCTTTCCCTTCTCCAGGTGATCTTCACAACCAAGGGATCGAACCCAGGTCTCCCGCATTGCAGGCAAATTCTTTACCAGCTGAACCACAAGAGAAGCCCAGGATCAATGCAAACATGTTCTCCATTTTAGATCTCCTTGATTAATATTTGTCCTCTGCAATCTTAATAAAGTCCTATTCTTGAACATTATGGTCAAACATTCATCCACATCTTCTTCAGAGTTTTCACGGTGTCTGCAGTTTTACATTTAGCTCTTTTTTTAATCCATCTGAAATTTACCTTGGCATTTGATTTGAGGTGAGGATTTACTCAAGTGATTTGCAAGTAGTTCTTTTCTTAATATTTTAAAGGAATAAGTTTCTCCATTGTTTATAGTTATTGACTTTTAATGTGTTGAGTTTGTTTTTATAATAAAGTGTGTTTCAGGGCAATCTAGTATGTTCAAATAATCTACTTGTTGATTCTTGTGTCAATATCAAATTTTTTAATGCCTGTGACTTATAGTTCATTTTAATATCTGGTTGAACAAATCTCCCAGCGATACCTTTTTTATAAAATGGTTTTAACTATTATAAATATTGACTGTTCATTTTTCCAGATGAATATTAGAATATAATTTCAATTCAAATTTTCCTTTATTTTGATTTGATCTGCTTTAAAAACTATGAACTAATTTTGGAGAATGGATTTATTTATACCATTTAATATCCTTCTTTAAGAGATAATTAAAAGTGTCAATTGATTGACAGTTGTAATATTTTCTAAAAAATCTTTCATATCTCTTTTATAATTTTCTTCATTTAGGTCTGATAAATCTCAAGGGAATTTCCAGATATTTCATGTCTTTTGTTTCTATTATAAATGTAATTCTCAAATTAGTCAGCTTCTCATTTTATATTCTAAATAATTATTGTCTTGTGCCCTGAATAACCTAATAAAATTCTAAAACTTATCATTTGATTTCATTTTATTATGCTTCAGTTGTTTCTGGTGCACATTTCAGGTAGACTATTACATCGTCTTGTATTTTTAACATTTTGCCAGTTCTGTTGTTCAGAGCATGAAAGTTCATGGCTGTTACTTCTTCACGGTGGAATGTAACTTTTATCCATGAACAATATCTTGACTTGATAAAGAAAACTTAGATCACAAGCTTTTTCCCTCAGAACTCTGTAGACATTGCTTTACTTTCTTCCAGTGCTCAAGATTGTAGAGCAGAAGTCTGAGACCAGACTGGGTTTTGTTCCTTTGTAAGTTACCTGGTTTTTCTGTTGAGCTGTATGTAGGATACTTTTTTCTTTGTCCTTGTAATTCAAAAATACCACCAGGATAAGCCTAGATGTTGTTCTATTTTCATTAACTTTAACTGAAATACAGTGGAGCTTTTCAATCAGCAGATTCTTTATAGCTCAGGAAATTTTTCTTCTGTTGTACATTTGATTATTATTTCAGCTCCATTTATTTCGGTTTCTTCCTCAGGACAGCAAGTTACCTACAAATTGAATCATTCCTTTTTCTTCTCCTATACCTCATCTTCTCTCATCATTTCCATCTCTTGTCCTGGAGAAAAATGTTCTTGGAGAATTCAGGGACTGCAAATAGTAAGGGATTAGCAAATTATAACTGCATAATTATTTTTTAAATTAATTTTTATTGGAATATAGTTGCTTTACAATGTTATGGTGTTTTCTGCTATACAATAAAATGACTCAGTTATATGTATACATATATCCCCTCTTTTTTAGATTTTCTTCCCACTTAGGTCACCACAGAGCATTGAGTAGAGTTCCCTGTGCTATATAGTAGGTTCTCATTAGTTATCCATTTTATACATTGTAGTGTTTATATGTCAATCCCAATCTACCAGTTCATCCTACCCACCATAATTGTATAATTATTATTATATTTGCAGCTCTCCTCTATTCAGTTTTCATTCAATGAATGAAGTTGTTCATAAGTTTTATTGGTGTGGAACCTTCGAATTTATAAAGCATTTTGCAGTCATTCTTTCAGTTTACCCTCATGACAAATCTTGGAGGTGAGAATATTATACCCCTACTTTAAAAATGGAAAAACTGATTTTCAGAAAGGTTAGGTAATCTGCCTAAGATTACAGAGCTGGGTAGGGGTGAATGTTAGAACAGGGACCTCAGCTTTGGGTGGATGCCCATGTCACTCTTCCTTTTTCTGGGGAGCATTGCTTCCTGGTTTCTGTTCCTTTTAGAACACAAAACCCTCCAAAGAAAGCATTAGCTATGGAATTTCAGCTTGAGGTATTTGTACGCTCAGGAAGCAACAAATCATATTTTGTTACTCTTTTCTTTGTTTAGACAGACATCATGGCATTTTCTTTTCTTCAAACAGATATGTTAATCGCTTGAGCCCCTCTAAGCAATATGAAGCAATTGTAATCACAGATGTCCTTGATCCTTCCTGCCGTTCTCATTTCCCAAAATAGAATCCTTGCTCAGGATTCCTCATGAAATAGTACAGTTGAGCCTTTGTGTTTTAAAATCCTTATTATTTGAAAATAGCTTTATCTGCAACTATAATACTCCTGAAAAAAATAACCAAAAATGAAAAACCTTGCTGTAGATTTTTGACATATCTCATCCTCTTATAAAACCTTTCTTCACACACTAAATGACAGTTGAATATTTAACTCTGAAATTCAGCATTTCATATTTATTGGTAGGAATATGATTATGCATTAGAATCTTAGAAGATCAGATCCTTCATTAATTGTTAAGGATTGAGGCACTGAATTGCTGAAATCTGTCATATGAATATGGCATAGTGAATTTATATATGAAGTCTATCTATTGATCTGGCCCTTGATCTGTCTATAGCTCAGTTGCACTTAGGCTCGTGTTGCTCCACTAGCAATGGGCCCTGCTGCTAGTCCTAATTCTGTTTCCTGACCTCTCCCTCTTGGGTGGGTCTTCTTTGCAAAGACATACACATACCTAAATCAATCATGACTCCTTAGAGTCCTGGAGTAACTGAGACAAGAAAAAGACTCATCCTGTTGGGGAGATTTTATTAACCCTTTGAACCCAGAAGAACTTCTGGAGGGAGCTTTGTGGTCTTTGTCCAGAATGAACAGTGGGAGCTGAGAGAGAGTTTTGATCTTTGCCATTTCCAGGAAAATATCTTCTTCCTCACATCCTGTGGTTTACAGCCCCCACCCTGCCCCAGTACATTATTCCCATTTTGAAGTGTCACTTACTTTGAGGTGTCAAGTTCTAGTTAGAATATTTGAATATCCTAAAGTGCCTAGATTGTCCATATCAGAGGGGCTGACCCTTCCACAGAGATCCAGAAAATCCCAGAGGTGAGAAACAGAGAAATCTAAGCAGAAGTACTCTGAAGCAATTTTACAGCCTACAAAAGGAACAAAGCCAACTCATCATGCAAATATCAGGCCCTCAAAGCAATTCTATCTATAGGAAGGAGATAAAGCCACCTTCCAGGTTGAGGCTCAAAAGGAAGGCCAAGAAATTTCCCAGGCCCTTGTGCCTTTCTATTCATTCCAATTCCAACCTACTTTTCTTTAGGTTATTTTGAATTCTTTGTAGCATTTGATTTCTTCAATCTTAATACACAATAAATAACAGTGCATATATGTATGTGAGTATACATATTTTTTCAAATGAATATTTTGAGTGCCTGTTCTGTGTTTGACTCCTTGTTCAGGTTCCTTTTGAGTAGGAGACCTGTACTTTGTAAGCTTCACTGTTTTATGCTGAAGGAGAACAGAATATCTCACCCTAAAATATGCCATTTTGGCATGAGGAGCTGAAGGCAATGGAGACCCAGGAAGAACTTTGTATCTTGCCCTTAACTGTCTAAAAGAATTTAGAAAGGGGACCTTTGCCAGTGTTGTAATAAAGAGGGATCCCTTCCAGGGCCTGAGAGTGGGCTCTTGTCTTACACTCAGAAATGAATTGTCTGAAAAGACACTGGTGCTGACAAAGCAAGAGACTTTATTGGGAAGGGGTGCCTGGATGGAGAGCAGTAGGATAAGAGAACCCAGGAGAACTGCTCTGCCATGTAGCTCACAGTCTTGGGTTTTATGGCAATGGGATTAGTTTCTAGGTAGTCTCTGGCCAATCATTCTGACTCTGGGTCCTTCCTGGTGATGCACATGTCACTCAATTAAGATGGATGCCAGTGAGAAAGGTTCTGGGAGGTGGTCAAACATGTGGCATCTCCTTTTGACCTTTCCCAAATTCTTCTGGTTGGTGGGTAGCTTGTCAGTTCCACGGTTCTTACCAGGACCTCCTGTTGTAAGATAACTCACGCAAGTGGTTACTATCATGCCTGGTCAGTGTGGGCGGTTTTGGTCAGTGGTTCCCCTAACATCAGGAAGGCAGCTATTAACAGAGATAATTTGAGAGATAATCTCTCACCTGAGAGATTTATCTGCATGGCAGGCAGGGCAAACATTTGTTTATCAAACATTGCCTCTTCTCCACCTGTAAATTGTTTTCTTTCCCTTGAAGCCCTGGACCCCTCCTCAGCACATGGTGACATACAAACCATAAGTGTCTGGCTGCCTTCAAGTCTCATATGTTTGAGGGACTCCTGTACATAAGTAATTACATTTGTTTTTCTCCTGTCAGTCTATCTTTTTTTATTATTACAGGGAGGTCTCTTAAATCACTAAAGTAAGCAGCCCTGGCAGAACAGTCCTCCCCCATCCCTAAGTTTCTGCATAATAAGATAATTGTGAAAAAAAATGTCTTATCCAAATAAATCTGATGGTATTTTTTAAAATAGTAACAACAAAAGAGGGAAAGAAATAGGTTGCTTGAAAGCCAGGCTATTTTGAACCAATATTTGCTTTTTGTTTGTTGATTGTTTTGTTTTGCCTTCTATTAGATAATTCTCAATTGTGTTGAACCTCAAGTATTTTTAATTTTCCCATTTATTCTTGAAACCTAGGAAAGCAGAGACCATATGGCATAGCTATAGTTAAAATAAGCTTTATCATCATTCTCCCAGGGCCCTGAAAATCATAAACTATTGAAGTCCCTTTGTTCAGTACTCTCCTTTCTCCCAAGGCTTCGAGTAACGGCAAAAACCCGCACAGAAACCAGTGGTAATAGAAAAACCAGCACAGATACCAACGAAGGTGTCTTAAGTTTCCCTTTGATCATGTATCCCTTGCTCTCACCCAGGCTTCCGTCAGCCAGAGCTTATGTTATTGAACATGGAAGCAAGAACCACGCGTTTAAGTATTTTACAGATGCTGTCACCTTTGGCCGATATCTGCACTGATGTCTATCTCAGAGTGCTACAGAAGTATCCATAAGTGGAGATGACACTCATGAGGTATTCAAGCCAAAGCATTTTTGTGACTATCTAAACACAAGAAACTTGCTTTTCTGTATGAACTGACAGCATTTATAAAAGACTCGAAGTTGCAATGGAAAAGGCCATTGCGAGCTAAATGAAATGAACATGTTTATTGACTGAAAATCATGTGGAAAGACTGTCTTATCTAAGTGTCCAGAGTACCTGCTGTTATTCTAATCTTCCTAGTTAATGGTCTCCAAAGCATGCCCCTTCCTCCTATCTCTCAACCCTGTCTGGGCATGACACTAATGACAATATTGGCATTTTACATTATTTTGTGTGATTCTTAGTTGATCTGCGTCTCCCCAACTAGACAGTGTAATCCACATCAGAAGGGGTCACACCTGTTTTGTTCATAGCTGTATCTCCTGTGGCTACAATATTATCTGGTCCACTGTAAGTTTTCCATTATGGGGAAGAAAGGAAAGGACAGGTTCCTATGAAGTGGAAAATTAGGGGAGAAATGTGGTTAGAAGTTAGTTGCTGGAATAGTAGATGTGCTGAAGTTCAGTGTAAGATGCTGCATGGTAAGTAGAACAATGATTGTCCATGTCTTAATCTCTGGATCCAATGGCTATGCTACCTTTATATGGCAAAATGAACTTGGCAGATGTGATTAAATTAATGGTTTTGAGGGTTTTGAGATGGGGAGATTATGCTGGATTATTCAGGTGGGCTCCCTGTAATGACAAGGCTCCTTAAAGTAGAAGAGAGAGAAAGAAGTCAGAATGAAAAGAAGGATCTAGATTCTACTGTGGTGTTTGCTACTGGAGGAAGGGAGGAGCCTGAGCCTAGAAACATGGGCAGTCTCTAGTAGCTGAAAAAAGGCAAGGAAATGGATACCCCCTAGAGCCTCCGGGACAACACAGCCCTGTTGACAACTTGATTTTAGTCCATTGATACCTTTGTTAGGCTGAGCGCCAAAGAATTGATGCTTTCAAATTGTGGTACTGGAGAAGGCTCTTGAGAGTCCCTTGGACTGCAAGGAGATCAAACCAGTCAGTCCTAAAAGAAATCAACCCTGAATATTCATTGGAAGAACTGATGCTGAAGCTGAAGCTCCAATACTTTGGCCACCTGATGCGAAGAGCCAACTCTTTGGAAAAGACCCTGATGCTGGGAAAGATTGAGGGCAGGAGGAGAAGGGGGAGACAGAGGATGAGATGGTTGGATGGTATCACTGACTCGATGGACGTGAGTTTGAGCAAATTCCAGGAGCTTGTGAAGGACAGGGAAGCTTGGCTTGCTGCAGTCCATGAGGTTGCAGAGTCAGACACAACTTAGCCACTGAACAACTACAATCTTTGCTAGACTTATACCACCGGAAATGTAAAATAATAACTTTGTTTCATTCAGGCTGCTAAGTTTGTGGTACTCTGTTACAATAGCAATAGGAAAGTAGTACACGACCCATTAGCATTTTCATTTCCTTTCTTTTTTTTTGGCATTTTCATCCCTGCTAACACTTTCCTTTTCTATATATTACTAGGGACTCCCGGCCAGTGTATCCCTGAGGTGACAGTTTGTGTAAGGAGCTTTTTTTTTTTTTTCTGTAAGGAGTAATAATTATACTTATAAGAATAAAATAATAGTAGTGCTTCTATAACAATTATATAGCATCAGTTAATATATATTATGGGTTTTATAAAAGTGACATTGTACACAGAACACTTAATCCATAGTAGCTTACCATAGTTATGCTCTTAGATTTGGAGAAGAGAGCCTCCTTGACTGAACTCCATGATTTAGAAGGTCCTAGATAGTAGAATCACATATACCCAGCAATTAATTTATTAAAAAAAAAGAGAACCTGCATCACTCAGAATCTTTTCCTCAGTGCTGGCACAGTGTCACCATAGCACAAGTCAAGGCAGTGCTGAACCAGAGTAACTCACCAATCCTATGAGTTTATCACTCATGAGTAACACTGATCAAGCCCCACGTTTTGTCCTGGGTCCTCAAACAAGAGGAAACTGCAAATGTAGTGGTGCCACCGCTCACATCAGAGAGAGGCAAGGGAGTACAGGGAGCATTTGACTAGAGGTGTTTAGGTAACAGAAAAGACAAATGAATCCTTTCATCTTCTTTGATAGCATGAATGCACTGAATTCTTCCATAATATCATTTCCTAGTGTTGTTATGATTTTCTTCCTTTCATTTTCTTATGTTTATGGTTCTAGAAATACTTACAAATTAATAGGCACATAGCTATTGAAGAACATCATTCAATATTAAATGACCCATGCTTTCATAATTTTACCTTTATATAGGTATAGAGCTTATATATATATACAGAAAACAGAAATTCTTTACATGCTTAAATGTATAAAGTATATCAATTTTTTACATGAGCAAGGATAAGGATACGGAAGACTAGAGTTGTGAATGGTGTTATTTTTATAAAACTATGTATAATTGTTACAGCCACGTGTTCCAGGAAAAAAACTCACTCAGAAGAACAATGAAGATAGTGGAGTGCAGTTTATTACACCGGCGGGCCCAGGGTAGAGTCTCCTCTTAGCCAAGGACCCTGACTGACTTTTGTGAAAACCTTATATACCTTAAGTGTACTGCTCAAGCCCACATCCCCAAATTCCTTAAACCTAGCCTGGAAAGTGTTAAAGGGAGATACAATCAGGTTACAGCCATGATTCATAATCAGAAGGGTCAGCTGGTTATATATTGTTGCCTACACCAATGGGTGCCATAAAGATTACAAAGGTGATTGACTACATAGGGTATTAATACATTATTTTTGGCAACAGGAAATCTTGGTATGGAATCTGGTGTTTATCAGTCCGGGAGCCCAGTTTGGCTGTAGATATGTTATCCCCATGGCTACCAGGCACATAGTCCAAAGCTCATTGAAAGTGCAAGATGGAGTTTTCTTCTTTTTCAAGATGGAGTCAGCTCAGCCTGCTCCTGTCCTCCCTCATAATGATTTCACTTTTAAAATTAACATGTTGAAAAATGTTTCCCCAAAAGTATAAGCTTTATTTACCTAACTTTGATTTAAACATTTTATGTTTGTTAATCATAATTTGCATTCTTTAGTTTAACAGATGATTTTGACTATTTTAAAAATCCCATTTTTAAAGTATGTTAACAAATCTTTATTTTAAAAATAATTTACATTGTTATAAACATATATTACATTTTGCATACTTTGAGTATAATTATATTTTTATCCTTTACAACATTACTTTTGTCAACTAAAAAAAATATTCACAACCTAAAAGTTAAGAGTTCTGTTTTGAGATTCAGTGGGAATTTTTAGGACTTAAGCCCAGGAAGCAGCATCTCAGGTTACCCCAAGAGAACTGCTCCAAGGAGGTGGAGGGGGAGCCAAGATATGTAAGAGTTTTGCAACAAAGGGCAGGTAGTAGGAACACAAGATTACTATTAAAAAAAGAAAACTAGATATCTCAAGTTAAGGAATTTAGCACTTTTCTCTGTATGGGAAGATGCAAGAGTCTGGGCTCACTGGAATCATTCCTTTGATATACACCTAAGCTATCTGGGGCCAGCATCCTGTGTTTTCACGCTGAGTTCCCTCAGGGCTCACCCAAGGGAGTGGCTATAGTCTGATGGCTGCTAGATGGCAGGGATTCTTTGCTTCCTTCCTGAGTTCCCTCAGGGTTCACAGTCAGTGGTGGCTGCAATCCCATAGGGCAGACAACATTTTATTTCTCACTTTCAATAGAAATTATATAAAAATCAATGATAAAAGCATAATTAAAGATTATACAAAAGATTATTAGGGGTATGGGGTTAACAGATACAAACTATTATATACAAAATGGATAAGCAAGGAGGATATACTGAACAGTAAAGGGAATCATAACTCTTATAATAATCTATAATGAAATATAATCAGCAAAAATACTGTATCACTATGCTGTACACATGAAGCTAACACAATATTGTAAATCAACTATACTTCAGTTAAAAAAAGATTATACTTAAATAATGGTGAGGAAAAGATATCAAAGAGTTGAAATGTATAATAATTTATGAATTAGTTATATCTTTATTTTGTTTTTCATCCAAGCATTGCCAGCTAATCCACAGAACATCAGGCCTGTGTAATCATATTTTAGTTGCCTTTGCTATTTTGACAACTTTATGTAATGTAAAACATGTAGCTTTATACTTTCTTTTGATATAGTTCTTATGGAACTATGCATGCATGCTCAGTCACTCAGTCATGTCTGACTCTTTGTGACTCTGGGAATTGTAGCCCGCCAGGCTCCTCTCTCCATGGGATTTTCCAGGCAAGAATACTGGAGTGGGATGCCATTTCCTACTCCAGGAGATCTTCCCAATCCAGGGATTGAACCCCCATCTCTCGTGTCTCCTGCATTGCCAGGCAGATTCTTTACCAGGAGACATGGTTTCAATCCCTGGGTGGGGAAGATCCCCTGGAGAAGGAAATGTCAACCCACTCCAGTATTCTTTACTGGAGAATCCCATGGACAGGGCAGCCTGGCGGGCTACAGTCCATGGGGTCGCAAAGAGTCAGACACGACTTAGCAAATAAACAGCAGCAACAGCAGGTTGATTTAGATTGTTTTGTTTTTTATTTATTTAATAAATTTTTTGACTGCACTGTGAAGCATCTTAGTTCCCTGATCAGGGATCAAACCTGTGTCCCCTGAAGTGGAACTGTGGAGTATTAAACGCTGGACCACCAGGAAAGCCCCTGATTTCCTTTTTGCTTAAAAAAAAATATTTAAGAAAAAAGTATATATTGGCTTGCATTTGTATCCTCGCCTCAAGGCCCAAGCAGAACTATTATCAATCCCATTTTATAGATAAAGAAAATGGAGTTTAGAGAGGCAAAAAAACTGTTTCAACTCAATGGTTTGCTATCAAGCGAGGCCTCCAAGATGAATAAGCTAATGAAACCATGGTTTTGAAAAACCATAATTTGTAGCATTTGATAGTTTTGGTAAGGTTAAGTGTGCTCAGCATGGTCAATTCAAGCTACAATATTTCTTCAATGAACTCAAAAAAAGTAAACATCTGATGTGTGTGTGTGCTCAGTCACGCAGTCCTGTGTGACCCCATGTGACCCCATGTATTGTTTGCCAGGCTCTCATAAACTGGTGCAAGCCAGCTCCAGCACACTGTCTCCAATTCACAGGGCTAATAGGTGGTCAGAGCAGAAGTGTGTTCCTAGGTCATATGTGAACTTCAGAGCACTCCCCCTCATAACTCTTTGGTTTCAGGTCCAAGGGTTCTGATTTACTAATTGAGAGGTGACCTCACACACCTACTGGTCTTGCAATCTCTTCACTTCCACTCCCCTACCAACTTTGAGTTAGAAGGCTAAACATAAAATATACTTGAATGTGCAGCTAATGAATGTGATAAGTTCATCTGAAATTTTTCACTTGCTTCTGAAATAGTTTCCACTCAGTTCAGTGAGCCTTTAAATAGGCATCATTTCAAGGCTATGATGGCTTACCCATTAGTGGTTAAGTGATTTGCCTCAGGCTACTGTAGGAAATCACTCTAAATCAAAACATCCATATGACAGAAATCCGTATTGGAAGAGTCACTAGAACTTAAGGCAGCAGGAAGAATACATTTTACTTTCAAATACATTCTTCTGGGGGAATCAAAAGGAACGCCGATTATCTAGGAAAATGATAGTCCACCTCTAAACTACTGTTAGCAGTGGGCCAACAGGCGGTTCATTGGGTTCCAACAGCTTCCTTGTTTGGAACAAGGCCTCTCTTGTGCTGCTAAAGAAGAATCATCACAATAGAGTAGGATTTACGTTCTAAGTTTATGTTGAAGTCAAGTAAAAGTGTCTCATACAGTGTCTCATTAAAATAGTAACTTCTAGCTCTTAGAAAACTTGTTTTGCATGACTTTCATCTCATTTGTCTGTTTTTTCTTTCTTGCTGATCTACTAGAAGGACAGAGATGAGGAGAGGAGGGAGGTGGCCCTACTCACCAACTGGAAAGAGGCGGGTGGCTTTGCCGTCAGACAAGCAGATGCATGGAAACAGTGCATTTTCTAAAATGCCTAGAAGAGGCCCTTAGAACTGGACATGGAACAACAGACTGGTTCCAAATAGGGAAAGGAGTACATCAAGGCTGTATATTGTCACCCTGCTTATTTAACTTATATGCAGAGTACATCAATGCTGGGCTGGATGAAACACAAGCTGGAATCAAGACTGCTGGGAGAAATATCAATAACCTCAGATATGCAGATGACACTACCCTTATGGCAGAAATCAAAGAAGAACTAAAGAGCCTCTTGATGAAAGTGAAAGAAGAGAGTGAAAAAGTTAGCTTAAAACTCAACATTCAGAAAACTAAGATCATGGCATCTGGTCCCATCACTTCATGGCAAATAGATGGGGAAACAATGGAAACAGTGTCAGACTTTATTTTTTTTGTGCTCCAAAATCACTGCAGATGGTGACTGCAGCCATGAAATTAAAAGATGTTTGTTCCTTAGAAGAAAAGTTATGACCAACCTAGACAGCATATTAAAAAGCAGAGACATTACTTTGCCAACAAAGGTCCGTCTAGTCAAGGCTATGGTTTTTTCCAGTAGTCATGTATGGAAGTGAGAGTTGGACTATAAAGAAAGCTGAGCACCGAAGAATTGATGCTTTTGAACTGTGGTGTTGGAGAAGACTCTTGAGAGTCCCTTGGACTGCAAGGAGATCAAACCAATCCATCCTAAAGGATATCAGTCCTGAATATTCATTGGAAGGACTGATGCTGAAGCTAAAGCTCCAATACTTTGGCCACCTGATGCGAAGAGCCAACTCATTAGAAAAGACCCTGATTCTGGGAAAGATTGAAGGTGGGAGGAGAAGGAGACGACAGAGGATGAGATGGTTGGATGGCTTCACCGACTCCATGGACATGCATTTGAGCAAGCTCCAGGAGTTGGTGATGGACAGGGAAGCCTGGTGTGCTGCAGTCCATGGAGTTGCAGGGTCGAACACGAATGAGCGACTGAGCTGAACTGAACACCTGCTCGAATCATGTTTCTGAATGCAGGAGAACGCTGGGGTCCCCAGCAAAGGCAGAGCCTGGGGGCCTGATGTGGCTAATAGAAATGGGGCTCCACTGAGGGAGTGTTTAGGGGAAGAACCAAGCTCAGTGTTAGTGGGACTGTTATGTGGAGTCAGTCTGAAGTGCAAGGCAAAGAGGTAATTAGAAAACAGGATTCCAATTAGGGCTAGCCTTTTGGTACTTGGAATTGAGGGTAGCAGCTGAGTCAATTGAGCTTTTTGATGTGGCTGATGTACCCATGCTCACAGTGGTCAATGATTTCGGCTACAAAGTTGCCTCCTCTTAGGACTGGAAGATGTGGAAAGGGTGGCTCAGGAATAAATGGACTTGGTTCCATCCTGCTTCGTCCAAGACCCAAATGCAGAAGCCATGAGGGAGTGATCAAGAAACAATAGCGCAAGAATTAAAGCAGGGCCTGTTTCCTCCTCAAGGGATACACAGAACAAGATCTTTGAGTTCTTCTGCAGGAACTAACAGAGAAGGCAATGGCACCCCACTCCAGTACTCTTGCCTGGAATATCCCATGGACAGAGGAGCCTGGTAGGCTGCAGTCCATGGAGTCTCTAAGAGTCAGACATGACTGAGCGACTTCACTTTCACTTTTCACTTTCATGCATTGAAGAAGGAAATGGCAACCCACTCCAGTATTCTTGCCTGGAGAATCCCAGGGACGGCGGAGCCTGGTGGGCTGCCGTCTGTGGGGTCGCACAGAGTCTGACACGACTGAAGTGACTTAGCAGCACCAGCAGCAGCAGCAGCAGGAACTAATCTACCCCATCGGGTGGAGAATGGTAACTTGAGGCTGCGCACAGGATTCCCTGGAGCCCCGCCCTATTTACCTCACCACCAGCCAATCAGAATAAAGTGTACACAGTTCAGTTCTGTTCAATTGCTCAGTCCTGTTCCACTCTTTGCCACCCCATGGACTGCAGCACGCCGGGCCTTCCTGTCCGTCAACAACGCCTGGAGTTTACTCAAACTCATGTCCGTTGAGTCAGTGATGCCATCCAACCATCTCATCCTGTCTTAAAACTTCCCAAATTTTGCTGTTGAGGAGACACTGCTTTGTGAAAGTGTTTTTACTTGTGGCGAGTAAGAAAGCCTTCCTTCTTCTGTGCTTTGGCTTGGTTGTACCTTTTAACTTGACACCCACCAAGAGGCAAACCCCATTTGCTTTCTTTCTTTTAAAAATATTTACGTGTTTGACTGCACTGGACCTTAGTTGTGGCATGCAGGATCCCAACCAACGATGGAACCCAGGCCTCCTGCGTTGGCAGGGCGAAGTCTTAGTCACTGGACTACCAGGGAAGTCACCAAGCCCAGGTAACACTAGGATTTCTGTCCAGAGGATGGAATTAGGTAGTTTAACAACTGCTCCAGGTGGCTGTTATCAAAAGGCCAATTCGGGAAACACAGCTGTGGTATCTTGTTATTTGACATGTTGTCCTGGCTATCAGTAACTCTATCGCCTTGGAGCTTATTAGAAATGCAAAGTCTCAGCCCCAGCCCAGATACTGTGTGCATTTTAACAAGATCCACAGGTGATTTCTATGCACAACAACATTTGAGAAGCCCTGCCCTAAGCCTCTAGACACTGCCGAGTAATCACGTGACCTGTTCTGGAAACTGGCTGAGCTTGTTGTCGTCTTGGGAAAGCAGACAAGAGGAAGGTTATTGCTTTGGTAAACGTGGATAACTTTAAATGTTCTGCTTTATCTTTTAAATCTACCCAGTATTGTTGAGACCAGTAAGGAAATGTAAAAGCACAACATGAAACTGTAGACAATGCTTATGCTCAGTCAAGTCTGACTCTTTCCGGCCCCATGAACTATAACCCGCCAGGATTCTCTACCAGTGGAATTCTCCAGGCAAGAACACTGGAGTAGGTTACTATTTCCTCCTCCAGGGGATGTTTCTGACTCAGGTATGGAACCCCCTTCTCTGGCATCTCCTGCATTGGCAGACAGATTCTTTGCCACTGAGCCACCTGGGAAGCCTGATGTTGATTCTAGTGGAGTAAAAAAGACTGTTGCATAGTACGTACAATTTAGCTCACCATTTCTTTGGAGGGAGGACTAATGGCTATTGTCTTTCTGAAGAGGAGAGACTGGAAGGTACACAGCAGAGTCCAGAAGAAATTCGATCCGGGTGGACGAGGTAAGTAAGGTCATGTTCCCTTCAAGCATTTCATTTAGATTTGTAAGATGGTGCTTCCTCATAATATTTTCAGTTCTTCGAAAAATATGCAACTGGGATTCTTCCTTCTGCTGTGATGGTATGAAAAGCAGTCAAATAGTCTATTTGAAAACCATAGTTGTCTTTATGAGTTCAATGACTTACAAAACATCAAAATATATTTTCTAAAATCTTTATTCACAAACAGTTTGGGATTTAACAATTCCAATTTCATGGAGCTGTAAGTTTTACCATCTTCTCAGTAGGTCTTAAGCATTTATTGATCTACAAATTGCTTTTCAGCCAGTTGCCAATACCCTTCTTAGTCCACACTCAGACTTTTGGTACCAGTGTTGGCCACAGTGATCAACCTACATTTAATGGAGAGAAGGTTATTTACCATAAGTACAATTTCTTGTAACAGTAGCTTTGAAATATTGCATGTTAAATCCCTATTGCATTATTATTATATCAGATTATTCCTTTGATGGCTCCTATCAGAAGATGAGAGACACATTGTTGAATTGCAGTTAATAAGCATAGCTAGCATATAATGCTTTACAAGTAAAAAGTTTCAAATACTAAATCTTATTTGATACTGGGAAGAGACTATCATTTCTTCTTGATACACATGGGGCTTCCCTGGTGACTCAGATGGTAAAGAATCTACCTGCAATGCAGTAGACCTGGGTTGGAAAGATTTCCGGGAGAAGACAGTGACTCCCCACTGCAGTATTCTTGCCTGAAGATTCCCATGGACAGTGGACCCTGGCGGGCTACACAGTCCATGGAGTTGCAAAGATTCGGACACGACTGAACACATATAAGAAAACTAAAATGAGATCCAGGAAATTTCCCAAGGTCACGGTACTTGCTGTGTGAAGTTAGGACCCCAATCTGGCTCTTCATATTCTCAGTGTGATTTTCTTTCCACCAATGCACAATGCCTTCAGCAAGTTTTGGATGCTTCCATTAGTGTTGTATTGTATTGAGTGTTGGGCTGAATTGTTTGTTGTTATCCAACTTTACTGCCATTCTATTTGCATTTCTAACCAGAAGCTGACAACTACTCCAGCTCCAGAATTCTCTCCCCCAGTGGGTTTGCTATTGAAGGCAAATTCCTCTACCTGACTCACAGTGAGGCCAAACAGTAATGAAATGTCAGAGTTTCGAGCAGAGAAAAGTTTATTGCAGGGCCATGCAAGAAAACAGGTGGCTCATGCCCCCCAAACCCCCTGAACTCCTAAACAGATTTCAGCAAAACATTTTTATTTTTAATTTATTTTTAAATAGTTATATATTTATTTAACTGTGCTGGGTCTTAGTTGAGGCATATGGGATCTCTAGTTGTAGCTTGTAAACTCTTGACTTGTACTTGTGGCACGTGAGTTCTAGTCCCCTGACCAGGGTTTGAACCCAGGCCCCCTCCATTGGGAACTTGGAGTCTTAGCCACTGAACCACGAGGGAAGTCCAGCAAAGCAGTTTTAAAGGCCAGGTGAAGGAGGGGGGTCACATGGTATGTGACCAGCTGGTGCACAATTCTCTGGTTGCCGTTGATGTAACAGTGCGATGAATTTTATCGGTTGGTAAGTGCCAGAAGGTCAGGAGCTACGTGCTTGTGATCATCAAGTAGTTAATTTCTTCCATTGGGTGGTGGTTTTTAGCACCTGAAAAACTCAGGAAATATGCATGAGGTACTATTATCTTGGTGCTTATGAGAGGAGTTACAGCAGAGGATGTGAGGGAAGGGCTCATTCTGGAAAGACCCCATAGAATCCTGTTTGCTCAGGTACAGGTTTCAGGGTTACAGTCCTTCAGCGAGGGTGACTCATGCTCAATGTGGAATGCAGAAGAGAAATGGTCTTACTTCCAGAAGGCAGTTGTAGGCGGACATGGTAGAGAGACCCAGGGTTTGAAGCCACTTAGTAGGGGATTTCTTGAGAACCACTTGCATCTCGAGGGGCTTCTGGGAAAGTACTTAAGAACAGCATCTTTGTTGTTACCAGTTAGATTGTGGTGACTTCCTTGATCATTGTATGCCAGTCCTTTCATTCTTGTATATGTTCCCATGTCTGGGGTGGGGATATGTGTGGGGTGGGGCTTCACACTAAAGTGGCTTCTACTTCCAGATGAAATCTTGAATGATAGAGGATTTGAGGTGAAAGTGTATTCCCTCTTCCTTCTGTAGTTTCTAAAACAACATTTTCAGGGTGTTTTTTTTTTTTTTCATAAGTAATTGTAGTGCATGTGAAACTTATTGCAGAATATTTAGAAAGTCAAACATCTTTTCAATGCATACATAAGATTGCTTTCCATGGATATACCATAATTTATCCACTTGTGTTCCTATTGGGTAGCATTTGGGTTTTTTATTCCTATTTTTAAATTATGCTATACACTGCTGTGATGAACATCTGTGCATATCAATCTCTATCTGAATTTTGTATTTTCCCTTATCACAAATGCCTGCACTAGGTCATTTCTTTCATCCTTGCATTGTGCAAAATACTTAGCAATTGCTTTCTATGGGCCAGACATTGTATGAGGTAATGAGGATACTGTAATGAACCAGACAAACATGGACTCCACCCTAATGGAGTTCATAGTTTAGCCTGGTGTTCCTTCCAGTCACTAGGCAAATGATAACAATTGTTAGGACCTTTATGCAAAGGATTATATAGTAATAGGGGAGAACCTAGGAAGACTTCCCAGAAGAAGTGATATTTATTGAAATTAAAAAATGGATGTGAATGAAGCAGAAAAAAGCATGGTGCCCAAAGCAAAAGCATGTTACAGGCCAGGACTTGGGAGAACAGGGTACTTAGAAGAAACTGAAAGAAGTCCATTACACTGACAGCAGAAGCTATGTGCTGATGGGCCGGATCATTCTGGGCCAGTTAGAGCATCTTAAAGGTTTTAAATTTTAACTTGAGTATAATGAAAGCCATTATAGAATATTAAGTACTTGTTCAAGGTCAATCTTGGGTTTGGAATTTGAGGTACCTATGGGGCATCCAAGAGAAACCCTCTAGTAGTAGGTTCACTAGATGAGTCTTGACCTCTAAAAAGGAGACATGACTGGGAATCTAGATTTGGACAGATGTTTGGATAGCATCACCGGCTCAATTGACATGGGTTTGGGTGAACTCCAGGAGTTGGTGATGGACAGGGAGGCCTGGCATGCTGCGGTTCATGGGGTCACAAAGAGCCGGACACGACTGAGCAACTGAACTGAACTGAACTGAACTGAATGTTTATTTATGGAGAAGGAAATGGCAACCTACTCCAGTATTCTTGCCTAGGAAATCCCATGGACAAAGTCTGAGCCTGGTGGATGACAGCCCACGGGGTCACAAAGAGTCGGACACAACTTAGCAACTGAGCAGATTGTATATTTAAGTTGGATATGTTAAAGTGGTTGGGGGTCACCTGCAGCATACTCTGGCGACCACCCACATCACAGTTATCTGCCATCTGTTGGAAATGTGTATTCCTCAGCTCGATCCCAGGCCTGGGGAAGCCGACCACCTGTGGGAGGTATTTATGCAATTTACATTTTTAACAGGCTACCCAGATGATTTCTTTGCATACTAAGCATTAAAGTCATGGTCTAGGGAGGGCCTATATCAGGAATCCTCAGTCCTGGCTATATGTTTGAATCACTTGGAGAAATTAAAAATATACTTTAGCCCAGGATCATTCCGGGATGTTTGTTTTGCCTCCTTCCCAGTTCCTCAGTCTTGTTTACTGCACTTGTGCTGTGTGTCACAATAACCACCCCCACCCACTGCCAAATTGGCATAGCAATACTTAACTGTAATTCCTCATGCCATCCTGCATTGCACCACTAGCTGTAGTCATATAAGTTGCCCATTTTCACTTGGCTAGCTTCTAATCACTTTCTAAGACTCAATTTGGGTATCACCACCAGGAAGGGTTCCCCAACACCCCTCACCATCTGGATTGGGTGTCCCCTCTTTGTGCTTCCAGAGGGTTTTCAGATTTCTGAGCATTTAGAACACTGCTTTAGCATTGGCCGTTTGCATGTCTGCTTCTCTCTCAGTGGATGAAGTCCTCAGGACCATGTTGTAGTTGATTCTTCTTTCTAATTCTGCATATCTTATCACTGTGCCTGTCACGCAGTAAGCTGCACACTGCGTCTGTTAAAGTGAACTGAATTCTGGCTCTGCTATTTGTTATTCTTAATATGTTTAGCAAGTCAGCTAACCTTGCAGAGTGCCAATTCTTTATAAGTCTGATATTTTCTGTACTGTCTGCATTGTATCATGGGGTTGTTATACAGATTACGTAAGATTAAAGACAAATGCGTGCTTTGTTTAATAGAAAGCATTATTAAATCACGAATTATTATTACAAAAAATGGCTTTCATAAAAACGTGTGTTTTTTACAAGGCTTTGACTTTGGGAGGCTCAATGATGGTGTCACCGTTGCTCAAAATAGTTGTGGCTCTACTCTTGTGCCACTAACCATATTGATTTATGATGACAGTAATCTGCATGTTTGAAGCCTGCACCAACCTTGGAGACAATGAAAATGGCACTTGACTCTAGGCACCTATGCAGCATTGGGACAGCCCTTCCCTTCCCATGTGTCACATCCACTGCCCCTAGGTGGCCAGCACAGTTTTCAAGTCCTTCTAAATCAATGCCTTTTTGTGTAATTTTTAGCTGTGCCCTCTATTCCCAAAGGGAAAGATGGCCTTCTGCCAGGGTATTTTAGCTATTTCAGCTGAACTTGAACCTTTAAATAACCATAGTTCTCACTGTCCCTGAAAGATTCCCTGGCTCATTCAACTTTCTAATTTCTCTGTGAAGAAATATAAATAGGTTCTCCTGGAAACCACCTTGGTGATTTCTCTGGTTTAGGTCCACCATGAACCACTATCCCCAAATGGAGCCCAGATACCCCAACTCTTTCTTCCCCTGGGGTGAGTCCCCAGCATTATCAGGGTACTCGTCTCCTTATTCTCCCTCTTTCCACGATGGTGGAGAAATTTTGATCCTCAGGTTACATAGGTTTTGTTCCATGTCCCTTCAGGTCAGAGAATAAGGCTGATTAATTTCTGTAGCCTCTTTTTTGACTGGCTCAAAGTCTTTCATCCAGTAGGTGCTTGAAAAAGATTTGCTGAATTGGAACATTCAAGTTCCAGTCTCATTTTTATACAGTCAGACTTTGTATACTAAGACCTAAAACCTTCTTATTTGTTACAGAAACAATTTCAGTTTCACATTTCTCCAGAAACTGAGATTGAAATTGAATATTGACTTCTCCAGCAAAGCAGGGAACCCTCAAAAAATATGTGGTGCCCATTTTCTATCGAAATGTGCTCACCAAACATGCTATTTGTGCTTATTCCAGTAAAAGAAGGTCAAGTCCAGTGAGCTTTTTCCAGTAATGAGGTTAAACATACACCAACCCTGCCTCTCTTGTTGTCCGCCTACCCCTGTGGCCAGTAGTTTGAGAGCCAATGTGTAGATAGGGAGAGCACTCCAAAGCTAATTAATCCAAATGGGGATCACAAGTAGGTCAGGCTCAATGTCCTACCCCAACCCCCTGGATGGAAGAATGTAGCTGATGTCTGTCTGCATCTCGGCTGGCAGGCTTGAAGTCTCACCTGCCAAGAAAGGTCACCTTTCCGCATAGTACAAATGTACCAGCTACAAGGAATCTGAGCTATGAAGAAGCAAGATAGAAAAGAGTGGCATAACAGCCATTTCTGTGGACTCTGTCTTTTAACCAGAACCATGACTCGTTAGAGGTGAATGGGGCCCTACGCTGTGCCTGGTCTCATTGCCTCATTTTACCCACAGATGACTTGGGGTTCAGTGAGCACAGCACAGGGGTAAAGAGAACGGGCCTAGGAGTCCCATGCAAATCCCAACTCCCAGACTCACAAGCTGTGTGAGCTCGGGAAAGTCCCTTGAGTTCCCTGATCCTTACTCTCAGGCAGGTCACATGAACAATTGTGTCTGATACAGGTGACAGACATAGCTGGTAGGTGCGTAATAACAGGGACTGGAGTCACTTTTGTCAGCCCCCACTAAGGGCTGCATTCCAGAGTTCCTGATGGCATTCCTTCCTCTCCTTTGAACCTCCAGAAGCTGAGAATACCTCCTAGCCTCCTTCCCATGGCCAGGCTGAGGTCTTCCTGCCTGTTCCAGTCAGGTGACCAAGCAAAAGTCCTGGGTGGCCTTTCTGCATGCGAGGATCCTTTTAACCAGACATTGGAACAAAGGACTTGAACTAGACACCGTGCTGGGACATGAGTGGGGCTGGGGAGGTGGGGTGACCCCAGAGAGCTGAGGTACATGCTGTTTGGAAAGGGGGAAGCTGGTTGTCTAAGTCCTGTGAGTGGAGAGGAATGGAGGATGCCAGCTGATTGCTCCGCTAAGCTTTTAAGAGTGAGGAGGAGACAGAGGGCAGCAGTGTGTTGGCGAGCAAGGTGTGTTGTTGGGTGGATGGAGAGTGGGGAACAGGGTTTAGTTAATCTGCTCTGTTTCAGTCACACTGGCCTTCTTGTGGTCCCTTGATCATGCCAGATTCATTCCCTGACTAGGGCCTTCATACTGGCTGTTTCTTCATCCTGGAATGCCTTCTCCATATACATTTCCATCACTGCCCACCTGTGCCTTTCAGGTCAATTACCACCTTTTCCTTGAGGCCTACACTAGCCACACTTTGAAAATTGAAACCTGTCCCTCAGTCCAAGGTACCTCCTGTTCCCCTTATCACGCTCCATGTTTTCTCTATTACTTAGCGCTGTCTAAGTTCAGTTCAGTTCAGTACAGTCACTCAGTCGTGTCTGCCTCTTTGCGACCCCATGGACTGCAGCACGCCAGGCCTCCCTGTCCATCACCAACTCCCGGAGTTTACCCAAACTCATGTCCATTGAGTCGGTGATGCCATCCAACCATCTCATCCTCTGTCATCCCCTTCTCCTGCCCTCAATCCTTCCCAGAATCAGGGTCTTTTCCAATGAGTCAGCTCTTCACATCAGGTGGCCAAAGTATTGGAGTTTCAGCTTCAGCATCAGTCCTTCCAATGAACACCCAGGACTGATATCCTTTAAGATGGACTAGTGGATCTCCTTGCAGTCCAAGGGAATTTCAAGAGTCTTCTCCAACACCACAATTCAAAAGCATCAATTCTTCGGTGCTCAGCTTTCTTTACATTCCAACCCTCACATCCATAAATGACTACTGGAAAAACTAGAGCCTTGACTAGACTGAACTTTGTTGGAAAAGTAATGTTTCTGCTTTTTAATATGCTGTCTAGGTTGGTCATAGCTTTCCTTCCAAGGAGTAAGTGTTTTTTAATTTCATGGCTGCAATCACCATCTGCAGTGATTTTGGAGCCCAAGAAAATAAAGTCAGCCACTGTTTCCACTGTTTCCCCATCTATTTGCCATGAAGTGATGGGACCGGATGCCATGATCTTAGTTTTCTGAATGATGAGCTTTAAGCCAAGTTTTTCACTCTTCTCTTTCACTTTCATCAAGAGGCTCTTTAGTTCTTCACTTTCTGCCGTAAAGGTGATGTCATCTGCATATCTGAGATTATTGATATTTCTCCCAGCAGTTTTGATTCCAGCTTGTGCTTCCTCCAGCCTAGCGTTTCTCATGATGTACTCTGCATATAAGTTAAATAAGCAGGGTGACAATATACAGCCTTGATGTACTCCTTTCCCTATTTGGAACCAGTCTGTTGTTCCATGTCCAGTTCTAACTGTTGCTTCCTGACCTGCATACAGGTTTCTCAAGAGGCAGGTCAGGTGGTCTGGTATTCCCATCTCTTTCAGAATTTTCCACAGTTTATTGTGATCCACACTGTCAAAGACTTTGGCATAGTCAATAAAGCATAAATAGATGTTTTTCTGGAGCTCCCTTGTTTTTTCGATGATCCAGAGGATGTTGGCAATTTGATCTCTGGTTCCTCTGCCTTTTCTAAATCCAGCTTGAACATCTGGAAGTTCACGGTTCACATATTGCTGAAGCCTGGCTTAGAGAATTTTGAGCATTACTTTAGTAGCGTGTGAGATGAGTGTAATTGTGTGGTAGCTCAAACTACCGCACAAACTACCGCAGAAACTACCAAACAAAAAAACTGTCTAAGTTACTGTATAATTATTCATTATATCTCTGATTGAATGTGTATCTCATGCTGCCAGAAGATAAATCAGAGGAGGGCAAGGATCTTTATCTGTTTTGTTCACTGATATATTCCAAATGTCTGGATTAGTGCCTAGTTCAGAGTAGGTCCTTATGTGTCTCCTCTTTTCAATTTGCAACACTTCCTTCTGTCCTTTCACCCAGGATCGTGACTTTCCATGCCACCTACACTCTAATGACTCCCAGATTTCGATCTCCTGCTGCATCCCTGCGTTTTACCCCCAATACATGTAATCAGCTGCTTGCCGAGCAGCTCCCACTGAACGTCAATTAGACATCTCAAAATCATCGTGTCCGAAACTGTCTTCATTTGTTTGGGCTGTTATTACAGAATGGTGTAGACTGGGTGGCTTATAAACAACAGAAGTTTATGTCTCACAGTTACTATGAAATGTGAAGTAAAGAGGATGGTGGATGGGGTGCCCCTTCCCTCACATCCCGTTGGCTATAACTTAGTCACATTGTCTCACAGTGACTGGAAAAGGCTAGGCTACACAGCTGTTACTTCTGGGAAGCTCTGTGCACAGCTATATCAGGGTTCTGATATCAAAGAAAGAGGCAAGAAGAGAGATTATGGACCAACAAGCAGGCTCTGGGTCTCTGCTATTGTACCCCAACAAGGATCTGAGGCAAACAGCCTAAGGATTCATAACAGTTGTTCAGTTTGGGTGGGTGCATGGGTGTTTGTGATCTTTTTTTGTTCTTTTGTGTATCCTTGGAATGTTCCAGAAAGACTAATAGGTATTCTAAAGGGGAAGAAAGATACTTCTGTTAGAGTATAAAATATTCTTCTCTACCTGGATACAACAGACATTCCTGGTCATGTGGCCTATGGCCTGTGGCTTTAGGCCGATGCCAGTGATATACACAGTGTTTTTAGTCTCTGGAAACAAGCAATGGGTTACCATCCAGACTTTAGCATTTTACAACTTGCCTTCCACTCCCTGCTCTTCTGTTTCTCACAATGACACCCTCCCACCACATGTATCCCATCACAGAATATTCTTCCAGAAGCAGACACTGGACAGGCCCCCTTTGCTCTCAGGGCTCACAAACTTCCCTGAAATTGGGCAGCATTTCTGCCCCCCGCCCCATGGGTTTCAAGCACTCTTATGATCATCTGCTTTTCTTTCATCTCTCTCCTCTGAAATCTCTGTTTTGATAAAAGCACTTTTATTTTCTTATTTCCTTGAAATAAATAGTTGAATGGTTATGATGTTCCTTTTCACTTCAACTTCAGCCCATTCGCAGTTAATTAATGGAATCATTCAGAAATGAATAAGTGTTTTAAAAGGTATGTGTGTGCGTAGGAGGGCTTGCAATATGTGGTTTAAAATATCTACACCAAGTCAGAAACATAGCATTATATTAAACTGGAGTGGAACAAATTGGTCCAACATAGCTGAAATTCCAGAGAGAGACAATAATTTCACAAAGCATATGATGGCAGCTGTATCAGTTTACTGCTGCTACCACAAATCCCAAATGAAATGGTTTTTGTGTGTGAATATTTTACATATTATTTCTTATAATTCCATGTAATTTTAATTTGGGTGGGGGAGAAGGCCATATGGGTGGTGAATATAGAGCACACAAGATGAAAGTCATACACAGTGATCAGTGATGTCCTGGCAGCTACATTATGAACCAGAATGTCAGGTTACCCTGGTAGTTGTACTTTCTTTTATGCCCACAAATGCACACCTCAAGGAGCAACTCTGCAAAATTTCCTAATGCACTCAGCCATCAACTCGTGCCAAACCTTGTCCTTCCTACCTGATTTCATAAACCAGTAAAACCCCTTTAATGGCTTCATAGAGTTTGACCTGATCTGTCATTTGCAACCAAAAGAATCTTGGCTACCGAATCAATGTCACTGCCATCAAAACGCAACCAAAGGAAAAGGATTGATTTGATATTTCATTAATAAAGTGGGCAGATGAAAATTTCCAACCTCTGGTAATATGTGAGTGCAGATAAATTTTAATGTTTTGTTATTCATGCTATGTATGGCCTTAATTATGAATCAATAATGGAGAAATACATTTGGAAAATATTTTAATAATCTTTTAAAATGGGAAGCCCTCTTCTTCTCATCTTGTTCCCTGTGGTGCTGACTGGGCATCCTCCATCCTTTCTCCACTGCTCCAGCTTCAGATCTCTTTCCTGTCTCTGCTGCTATGCTGGCCTCATTCTGCCTAGCTTGGGTATGTGTGCTGGTGCATGAGCACATAGGCATGCAAAAAGGAAGTACTCTGCTGATGTGTAGGGCATGTCTCAAATTTACCTGCTTTACCCTATGCAAATCCTAGCTCCTTTCCATGTTCTTTTTAAAAATATTTAAATATTTACTTATTTTTTTTGGCTAAGCTGGGTCTTAGTCAAGGCATGCAGGATCTAGTTCCCTGACCAAGGATCGAACCCGGGCCACCTGCATTGGGAACAGGGAGTCTTAGCCACTGGACTAAGAGGGACGTCCCTCCTTTCCACATTCTAACATACGGAAAGAAGCTCTTTTTTTTTTTTTTTTTCCTCTGTGTGGAGCTGGGGAAGGTGCCAAAAGTAACTTAATCCCTTTGTGAATGAGGGAGGTCACATATTTTTGAGTCTTCCCATAACAGAGGTTACCTGAACTATAATGAACTCGTCATTTTCCGGATATGCAGCCTGTATCCAAATTCACAGTGGACAGTTCCCCATCCTGCCTCCGGGCACTTCTGTTAGCCACCTTGCTCACCTCACCTAAGGCCATTGTGAGAAATAGGAGCAAGAGATCCCAAGAGAAAGGGAAAATAATACAGCAAGGAGAACAAAACTGGGAAGGGCATCCACACATTCTCATCAGAATATGCTCCTTCCAGAGTCACATGTGGAACTTTTGGTTTTGTGGCAGAAATTTCTGTTTCTCATCTATATTTGAAGATGAACTTGCTCTTAGAATGTATCCTCACATTCTTTTATTTTTGCTCAGGCTTTCCTTGTGAAAAGTGGAAAAGCTCCTAATAACATTTTGCGACTTGAAGATGGTTATGACATATGCTGTGGGGCTTATAATCCAGGTTGAAGCCACTGTGTTTCTTGATTCAGAAGTAGCATAGATGGACAGAAGAGCATCTCTGCAGAGGCTTTAGAGAAACTGGAATAAAGTGATGAAAGAGCAGGGCATTTATTCCGTGTATTCATTATCTGCCAGTAGGATATTTTACACATTCTACATTTATGTGACAAATATGTTGACCTTGTGGATTCTTTAGGAGAGAATTTTTTAAATCAATGTAAATATACATTCTAATTTTTTGAAATATCACAGTTTGCGAGTCTCTTTTCCTTTGATACACACAGAAAGAGTTTCTCTGAAAAAGGCTACCATTGAATTTATACATACTGAGATTTGGCTCATTCTGAACCAGCTCAATACATCCTGATACCACATCTCTTATCCTCAACAGTTTAAAAATTGTGTATTCATAGGTCAGTAAGGTGAGCACAAAGCTTTTATAGAACAATAATTTCCACATGAAGCTGACGTATGTTTTCTCGTGTCAGTTTAAACATTAATTTTCTAAATTACAAGTGTAACTGTACCTCAGTATAAAGAAAATGTATGCTTGATTTTTTTCATGACATCTGAAAAGAATTCTTGATTTCCAGAAAAAATAGATGCTGTGTTCAGTGCTTTGATGTTTGTTTATTTCCTGTCGTCAATTTTGCCAATAGTTATTATGATGTTTGATGTACTGTGCAGCTCTCACGGAAAAGTGTCCATTAATTTGGCGAGGGTCAGAGCTTGAGGAGTGGGTATCAAGTGACATGAAATTAGAAAGCTTAGCCTTTGGGAATCCTGAGATGAAAATTCCTGAAGACTCAACTGGCAAATAAATACAGGTTGAGCACCCGCTCTAGATTAAATGGCGTGAAAAGACATGAGATGCTTTCCAAACAAAATAGACAGGAAATCATTCCAGATGGAAGGAGGGAGGCATTTGACTCAAACATAGTCATCCTGGTGAGAGTTTTCAGCTTCTAGCACGTTGCTCTCTTGGCCTTCAGAGGTTAGTGGGGGTGGAGAATGGTGTCCTCAGTATTGACTGCCTGTCTATGTCTCTCTGAGACCTCTGAGGATCATGCCTTTCCCTGGAGTCCTTTGGGCTTTTCTAAATTAAAAATTAAAAAGTAATGCTCTGCAGCTTTAATGCTGCTACAATTCAATCAATTGATACCACTTCCTGTACCATCTTTCCGTATTAACTTTCATATTACTTAACATAAAATACACATGACAGTGAGCTGGGAGGTTGAAAACTGAGTGGACAAGGTAGCCCAATGGCACAGGAAGTGACTGCAGGAAAAAGAGCCATGGATGACCAGTACTCATAAAAACAGTCAAATGTCCCTCATCTTGGGCTGTGCATGACTCTGGTGTATAATTGTCTGTATAAAAGGGCTGCTGTGAGCAATAGTAGCCCTGACCAAGCAGGGAGGTGTAGAATATCTTGCTGGGAAAGGTGGCATTTTGACTACAGTGATTAAGGGGATGTGCCTGGCAAGTGTCAAGGCTGAGAGCAAGCAGAGGCACCCTAAGTAAGCTGGGTCCCTTAATACAGGAGCAGGAGAAGGCGGGATCCAGTTGTTTGAATCTGTTTTAAGGTATAACCATTTTGAGTCTCCATTTCCTTCTATAAAATAGGGGTAATCACAGCCATTTTGCGGAATTGTTGTGAGAATTATAAATAATGTAGGTAGAGCTCCCTGCATACTGTCTAGTCCATAGCTTGTTCTAAGGAAAGGATAGTTATTACTTTGTTGTATGCCAGAGAGAATCAACAGCAAGCACTAGAAAAAACAAAAGAGGCATTCAAAGTCCATGGCAAGGAGGTTAGGCAGGTGAGGAGGTGGTATGAAAAACAAAGGAGAAGAAATACTAACTCACAAAGTATCACCACTATTAGACAACCTAAAGTCTGTATCTGGAGGTGCTTTATTTTAATCCATCCATCAGTTCATGGTTTAGATCTAAACTAACTGTGTCCTTCAAGGCCAAGCCTGTAGGCTAGGCTCACCAGTCAGAGTAGAAAACTTCCTGGGGTTGCCTTAATAAATTCACTCTTTCTTTCTGGCTGATGCAGTGTATCTGATTCAGATTTCTAGTTCTCCACCAACCCTCTGATGTCTGACAATTGACACTCATTTCAAAGGTCAGCATGATGTGACCCTCTTATATTTATGTGCTGCTTATTCATATTGCTTATCTGACCTCATTCCCAAGCCCTTTAATGAGCCCAGGTTTCCTTCAAGTCCATAGCTGCCTACAACACAGCATGACACTAAGGCAGCAAGTTCACCCTACAGACTTTAAACTCCTGAGTCACAAACGTGTTTCCAGCCTCCAGAAATCAATTGCAAGCGAAAAGACTTAAGAGGGGATGACTCATTATTAGGCCAGTGGTAAACAGATCTTTACAGTCTCTGGTTCTGTCTGTACAACAGTTCTATTAGGCCTCTGGCAAATTATAGAGGGTTTTGGTGCTGAGCAAAATGGGTATATTGTTCTCACTTAGACACTTTTACTTTTAGCTAGAAATCCAGCTCAAAATAGGCTCTTAAATAAGCCTGTTTGAACTATTTGTGAAAATACAGACTTAAGGACATCTTAATGTATATTTATCTCTCTCCACTTCCCTTCTTCTATACAGGAGCCAATGTGAGATATTTCTCGATAATTTAACAATATACCTCTGATGTGCGCTTTGCTTGTCAGGCCTAACACATTTATTTTTCTCTAATGGGAGAGCTTTTCTCTATTGTTTATGCTATTAACTACCATTGTCTTCCAGATTTTCAAGCTGGTTTTAGAAAAGGCAGAGGAACCAGAGATCAAATTGTCAATATCCATTGGATCATCGAAAAAGCAAAAGAGTTCCAGAAAAACATCTATTTCTGCTTTACTGACTATGCCAAAGCCTTTGACTGTGTGGATCACAATAAACTGTGGAAAATTCTGAAAGAGATGGGAATACCAGACCACCTGACCTGCCTCTTGAGAAACCTGTATGCAGGTCAGGAAGCAACAGTTAGGACTGGACATGGAACAACAGACTGGTTCCAAATAGGAAAAGGAGTACGTAAAGGCTGTATATTGTCACCCTGCTTATTTAACTTATATGCAGAATACATCATGAGAAACGCTGGGCTGGAAGAAACACAAGCTGGAATCAAGATTGCCGGGAGAAATATCAATAACCTCAGATATGCAGATGACACCACCCTTATGGCAGAAAGTGAAGAAGAACTAAAGAGCCTCTTGATGAAGGTGAAAGAGGAGAGTGAAAAAGTTGGCTTAAAGCTCAACGTTCAGAAAACTAAGATCATGGCATCTGGTCCCATCACTTCATGGGAGATAGATGGGGAAACAGTGGAAACAGTGTCAGACTTTATTTTTTTGGGCTCCAGAATCACTGCAGATGGTGACTGCAGCCATGAAAATTAAAAGACGCTTACTCCTTGGAAGGAAGGTTATGGCCAACCTAGATAGCATATGTAAAAGCAGAGACATTACTTTGCCAACAAAAGTCCGTCTAGTCAAGGCTATGGTTTTTCCAGTGGTCATGTATGGATGTGAGAGTTGGACGGTGAAGAAAGCTGAGTGCCGAAGAATTGATGCTTTTGAACTGTGGTGTTGGAGAAGACTCTTGAGAGTCCCTTGGACTACAAGGAGATCCAATCAATCCATCCTAAAGGAGATCAGTCCTGGGTGTTCATTGGAAGGACTGATGTTGAAGCTGAAACTCCAATACTTTGGCCACCTCATGTAAAGAGTTGACTCATTGGAAAAGACCCTAATGCTGGGTAGGATTGGGGGCAGGAGGAGAAGGGGACAACAAAGGATGAGATGGTTGGATGGCATCACCGACTCAATGGACATGGGTGTGGGTAGACTCCGGGAGTTGGCGATGGACAGAGAGGCCTCGCATGCTGCAATTCATGGGGTCGCAAAGAGGCAGACACGACTGAGTGACTGAACTGAACTGAACTATTGTCTTCAGACAAAATTTCTGTTGGCCCAAGAAAAGCAGCTGCTGACATCCAGAAGCTAAACTGGTATGAGCACGAGGCCTTGTTTTTGCCATGAGATAGTCTGGCACTTACTCACTACTAGGCCTTGGCATTCTTCTGTTGAACATAAACAATGTCATAGAACATCAACATCCAACAAGGCCACTCTGGCCATGATGGATCGAGAGAAGACCATTCCACAACCTTGTCTGAACAGAGACAAAATATGAACATTGTCCAAGTCAAAGAATACTAAACATTCCCCCATTCTGTTTAATATTTTTTAAACCAGTTACAGCTTTAGCTCAACTCTGGTCTGCCCTCTCTATAGATAATGTTTATTAATATAGCCAGCTGTAGAATTATCCCACTTCCTGATAACATCTGACCCAGGGACAAAGCCCTGCTTCCTTAAAGCCTCCATAAAATCACCTAACACAAGCCCTAAACCTTTCTATATAAGACTTTTCTAAAATCAGTCCTTTCTAATACCCTCTCCTAGAAATGCCTCATGGTTCCTCATAGTGTGTGCTCTTTCTTCCTTCTTATGGTGAATAATACACATAGCTTGTTTAACCAGTGGTGTGTTCCTAGTGGTCTTTTGTTTGGAGGGCCTTGACTGAAATGGAGGTTACATTGAGATACAGGACCCTCAAGACAGTAATAGTGCATGTATCTTTGGTGCATTGTGTTTCCCTATTTGGTATGCACCCTGCCCACACCAGAAAGGTAAATTCATGCTTAATTGGACTCCAACATTTCATGAACCCCTTCAACACTGGGTTTATTTTGTTTCCCTAGGCATAAGGTCTCTTAGAAGGACTGATGCTGAAGCTGAAACTCCAATACTTTGGCCACCTGATGTGAAGAACTTACTCATTTGAAAAGACCCTGATGCTGGAAGCAGGTAAGTATAGTTCAATAGATTGTCCATGACCTGGTCTCCTCAGACCAGTGTGCTTGAAACAAATACTTTCATGGGACACCATTTTAAAAACCTTGAAAGGACTTCCTTCTCCATCCTGGCTTTATGTTCTGGAGAATTTCCCTGCTTAGTTTCATCTACCCAGAATCAGCAGGTTTTGTTTGATCCCTGACTGGTGATGATTGCCCTTTGGCCAAACATCAGAGACACCAAGTTACACAAGTACTGTTCTTACAGATTGTTCAGTTCTCAGAAGAGTATTCTTTTTCTCCAGTGATGCCTTTTACAGGCTGAACACCTGCTTCCATCCATCTTTCTCACTCTAAAGCTAAACTGTATGTTTATCAGACAGTTTCAACAGACAGTTTGGAATAGCAGTGGCTGCTTTGGGGAGCTTTTGACATGAACAACATGGTTCATATGAGGGGTACCTTAGAACAACAAGCAAAGAAAATCCTCATGAGAATGTTTGTCTATCTTGTTTATCTTCAGTTCAGTTCAGTCGCTCAGTCGTGTCCGACTCTTTGCGACCCCATGAATTGCAGCACGCCAGGCCTCCCTGTCCATCACCAACTCCCGTAGTCTACCCAAACCCATGTCCATTGAGTCGGTGATGCCATCCAACCATCTCATCCTCTGTCGTCCCCTTCTCCTCCTGCCCCCAATCCTACCCAGCATCAGGGTCTTTTCCAATGAGTCAACCCTTCGCATGAGGGGGCCAAAGTATTGGAGTTTCAGCTTTAACATCAGACCTTCCAATGAACACCCAGGACTGATCTCCTTTAGGATGGACTGGTTGGATCTCCTTGCAGTCCAAGGGACTCTCAAGAGTCTTCTCCAACACCACAGTTCAAAAGCATCAATTCTTCGGCGCTCATCTTTCTTCACCATCCAACTCTCACATCCATACATGACCACTGGAAAAACCATAGCCTTGACTAGACGGACTTTTGTTGGCAAAGTAATGTCTCTGCTTTTAAATATGCTATCTAGGTTGGCAATAACCTTCCTTCCAAGGAGTAAGCGTCTTTTAATTTCATGGCTTCAATCACCATCAGCAGTGATTCTGGAGCCCAAAAAAATAAAGTCTGACACTGTTTCCACTGTTTCCCCATCTATCTCCCATGAAGTGATGGGACCAGATGCCATGATCTTAGTTTTCTGAACGTTGAGCTTTAAGCCAACTTTTTCACTCTCCTCTTTCACCTTCATCAAGAGGCTCTTTAGTTCTTCTTCACTTTCTGCCATAAGGGTGGTGTCATCTGCATATCTGAGGTTATTGATATTTCTCCTGGCAATCTTGATTCCAGCTTGTGCTTCTTCCAGCCCAGCGTTTCTCATGATGTACTCTGCATAGAAGTTAAATAAGCAGGGTGACAATATACAGCCTTGACGTACTCCTTTTCCTATTTGGAACCAGTCTGTTGTTCCATGTCCAGTTCTAACTGTTGCTTCCTGACCTGCATACAGGTTTCTCAAGAGACAGGTCAGATGGTCTGGTATTCCCATCTCTTCCAGAATTTTCCACAGTTTATTGTGATCCACACAGTCGAAGGCTTTGGCATAGTCAATACAGCAGAAATAGATGTTTTTCTGGAACTCTCTTGCTTTTTTGATGATCCAGCAGATATTGGCAATTTGATCTCTGGTTCCTCTGCCTTTTCTAAAACCAGCTTGAACAGCTGGAAGTTCATGGTTCATGTTTTGCTGAAGCCTGGCTTGGAGTATTTTGAGCATTACTTTACTAGCATGTGAGATGAATCCAATTGTGCGGTAGTTGGAGCATTCTTTGGCATTGCCTTTCTTTGGGATTGGAACGAAAACTGACCTTTTCCAGTCCTGTGGCCAGTGCTGAGTTTTCCAAATTTGCTGGCATATCAAGTGCAGCACTTTCACAGCATCACCTTTGAGGATTTCAAATAGCTCAACTGGAATTCCATCACCTCCACTAGCTTTGTTCGTAGTGATGCTTTCTAAGGCCCACTTGACTTCACATTCCAGGATGTCTGGCTCTAGGTGAGTGATCACACCATCGTGATTATCTGGGTCGTGAAGATCTTTTTTGTACAGTTCTTCTGTGTATTCTCGCCACCTCTTCTTAATATCTTCTGCTTCTGTTAGGTCCATACCATTTCTGTCCTTTATCGAGCCTATCTTTGCATGAAATGTTCCTTTGGTATCTCTAATTTTCTTAAAGAGATCTCTAGTCTTTCCCAATCTGTTGTTTTCCTCTATTTCTTTGCACTGATCACTGAGTAAGGCTTTCTTATCTCTCCTTGCTATTCTTTGGAACTCTGCATTCAGATGGGAATATCTCTCCTTTTCTCCTTTGCTCTTCTCTTCTCTTCTCTTCCCAGCTATTTGTAAGGCCTCCTCAGACAGCCATTTTGCTTTTTTGCATTTCTTTTCCATGGGGATTTTCTTGATCCCTGTCTCCTGTACAGTGTCACGAACCTCTGTCCATAGTTCATCAGGCACTCTGTCTACCAGGTCTAGTCCCTTAAATCTATTTGTTTATCTTAAAGAGAGATCATTTTTTTTAAACATGAGAGATATCCCCTCCTTGTTTTCTATAGTTTGAAGACTAATAAGTGCTGCCTTTTTAACTGTATGATTTGAAACAGTTGTCAGTGGTCCAAGTTATGTCAAAACCAGCGATATGTCATTCCCCTGTGTGTGTGTGTGTTTATATAAAACCTCTCTTTCTGTATGTACATGTTCTTCCCTCTCTAGTCTGCAGCTGGTTTCCTCCTATCCAGCTGCTTCTTATGAAATTTTAACTGATTAACCGATCAAAAAATAATTCAGATCTTTTGCGTTCATTCTGGGGATATCTAGTTTAGATAAACAGAATGGTTTAAAAGGTAAAAATATATATAAATAAATAAAGTTGCTATATGGTGCTTTTGTGGAGACTGAAAACTGTATACATAAAAGCATTTGTTGCTATGGCTATAAGAGAATAAGGCTTCAGTTTCAAGACAAAATAAGACATTTAGCATGTTTCAAGTCTTTATAAAAGGTTTGCCATGTGAAAACAATATTAGCATAATATTTTGGTCTGTTCAACACTAGGGTTAAGTTCCTTGTAATTCAAATTTCCAACATTTCCCATATTGATTTAATTAGTTTAAAAATTTATCATGTTTCTACAAATTGTGGAAAATTAAAACTTTTTTTAGAAATGATATTAAACTAAATTGGATCATAATAGTGGATGTCTTCTTAAAGGATATGATTTTATGAAATTCTTAAAATACTCTCAGTCATAAGTGTTTAATGTGTTAACTAAATTGCAATGTTCTGATGCTTAATCAACTTGAATATCTTATACCTCAGTTAAATAATCTTTGAATGTGCATTTGTGCATGGTCAGTTGCTTCAGTTGTGTCTGACTTTTGCCACCCTGTGGACTGTAGCCAGCTAGGCTTCTCTGTCCATGGGATTCTCCAGGCAAGAATACTGGAGTGGGTTGCCATGCCCTCCTTCAAAGGGTCTTCCAGACCCAGGGATTGAAACCACGTCTCCTGCATCTCCTGCATTGCAAGCAGATTCTTTACCCACAGAGCCACCTGGGAAATCTGTCGTTTCTTAAAATAAAGACAGTAAATAAACTAACAAACTATACAAATACTTTTCAGTGATATTTCAGGATATAAAACCAACATACAAAAATCAGTTGTGTTTCTATACTCTAACAAGTAAATATCTGGGAAAGAAAACAGTCTCATTTGCAATATCTCAATAGCATCAAAAAGAATAAAATACTTAGGAATATAAATTTAACCAAGAAGGTGAAATATCTGTACTCTGAACTATAAAATACTGATGAACAAAAAGGAATACACATTTTAATGGAAAGATATCCTATGTTCCTAGATTTAAACAGTTAATATTGTTAAAATGTCTGTACTCCCCAAAGCCATGTATAGACTGCATGCAATCCCTATCAAAATTCTAATGACATTTTTCACAGAAACAGAAAAAGAATTATAAAATTCCTATGGAAGGGACCTCACATAGCCAAAGCCATCTTGAGCAATAAAAACAAAGCTAGAGGACTTCCCTGCTTGTGCACTGGTAACGAATCTACCTGACAATGCAGGAGACACAAGTTTGATCCCTGATCTAGGAAGATCCCATATGTGTGCAAAGAAACTAAGCCTGTGTGCTACAACTACTGAAGCCTGAGGGCTCTAGACCCTGTGCTCTGCAACTAGAGAAGCCAACACAATAAGCTCGTGTACTGCAACTTGTGAGTAGCCCCTGCTCTCTGCAAGTAGAGAAAAAGCCCACGGGGCAATGAAGATCCAGCACAGGCAAAAATAAATAAGTGAAATAATCAATTTTAAAAAGCTAGACATATCACACTGCCTGATTTCAAGATATGTTATAAAGTTAAAGTAATAAATATAGTATGGTACTTTCATGAAAAGAATCATATGGACCAATTGATAGAATAGAGAGCCCACAAATGAACCCTCATATGTATGATCAATTAATCTGGATAAAGTTGCCACAAACACAAAGGTAGGGAAAGGATAATTTCATTAATAAATGGTGTTGGAAAAACTGGATGCTCACATCAAAAAGAATGCAATTGTTTCCTTATATACAAAAAGTAACTCAAAATGGATTAAAGACTTAAACATAAGACCTGAAACTGTAAAACTATAATAAAGGTACAGAAAAAAATTCTTAACATTGTTCTGGACCATGATTTTTTAACATCATCATTAAAAGTCCAGGCAATAAAAGCAAAAATGAGTATATGGAATTGCCTCAAATAAAAGCTTCTGCCCCAAAAGGGAGACAATCAACAGAATAAAGAGAGAACCTACAGAGAGGTAGAAAATATTTGCAAACCATATATCTGGAAAGAGATTAATACCTGAAATATATAAAGAACTCAGTAGCAAGAAACAAGCAAAATGAAATATGGGTAAAGTACTCCAAAACATATTTCTCTAAATAACACATACAAATGTCAGTAGGTATATCAAAAGGTGTTCAGCATCACGAATTATCAAGAAAATCAAAATCACAGTGAGATATCACTTCACACTTGTTAAGATGACTATTACCAAAAAAGACAAAAGGTAAGTATTGGTGAGGATGTGGGAAAAGGGAACCCTTATACACTACTTATGGGAATGTAAGTTGTTATTGCCATTATGGAAAACAGAAATGGAGGCTACATATAACAGAAAAATCAAACTATTACATGATCCAGCAATTCCACTTCTGGTATTCCTTAATATCCAAAGAAAATAAAATATCTTGAAGAGTTATCTGCACTGCCATGTTTATTGCAGCATTATTCACAATAGCCAAGATATGGGAACAACCTAGGTGTCCATCATTGGATGAATTAGAAAAGGAAATGTGAGAAAAAAATATAAAACAATGGAATTTTATTCAGCCTTAAGAAAGAAGGAAGTTTTTTCATTTGGAACATGGATGAATCTTGAGGGCATTATACTGAGTGAAATAAGCCAGACACAGAAAGACAAACATTGTATAATCTCATTTATATGTGAAATGTAAAGAGTAAAATTTATAGCATCAGAGAATAGAATGGTGGTTACCAGGAGCTAGAGAGTGAAAAAAATGGAGAAATGTTAGTCAAAAGGTACAAAGTTTCAGATATTCAGGATGAGATATGCAGAAAAAGCACAGGAGGTAGAAAGTAAAAGTATTAGTCACTCAATTTTTTGCGACCCCATGGATGATATCCCACCAGGCTCCTCTGTCCATGGGGTTCTCCAGGCAAGAATACTGGGAGTGGGTAGCCATTCCCTTCCCCAGGGGTTCTTTCCTGACCCAGGATTCAACCCGGGTCTCCCACTTTGCAGGCAGATTCTTTATCATCTGAGTTTCAAGGGTAAGCCCTAACATTCAGTATTACTCTCTCATACTTTTATAAGAATTTGGTTGTGAGTGCTATTAAAAAGACTCAAGTTCTGCTTATATGGGACATACTTGGTAATATAGGTTCATCCTTATTAAAAATTCAGTGTTCTGATCAACTATATAGCAACATACAGCTTACATAGCATCATAACATCTGCCACAGATAGCAGAGGAAGTTGCGGAACTTCTGTATCACTGTGCTTCAGCTTTAGCTCTGGAGGCGTCATGTGTTTAGGCAGTTGTTTTAGTTGCTAAGCCATGTCTGACTCTTTTTTGACCCCATGGACTGTAACTCGCCAGGCTCTTCTGCCCAAGATATTTCCCAGGCAAGAATACTGGAGTTGGTTGACATTTTCTTCTCCAGGAGATCTTCCTGATCCAGGGATCGAACTCATTTTCTGCACTGGCAGGCGGTTTCTTTACCACTGAGCCACCAGAGAAGCCTGTGTATAGGCAGGCAACAATCAATAATTCATTGCTATCAGAACTTTTTTGTAGACCCAATTCTAGGTAGTACCTATTCTCCAATGCAAGATAGAAACACAAACTCAATAATCAGTCACCTTCAACAAAATTATTTTATGCCTCTAAGTGCAATGCAAAACAAGATGTGATTCAGCAGTAGGGTATTGTGATGGAAGGAAATTTTGGTAGAAATGTAGAAGACATGGAAACTTCCATAAGCTCTACATGGAAGCGGTAGGGTGTCATCTAGAAAGAGTGCAGACTTTAATTTTAGCTAGAAATTGACTTTAATCTTAGCCAGATAATTAATAGCTTGGTGACCTTAGGCTAGTCAGTTAATCTTGTTGGGCTTCACTTACTTTGCAGAGTTGTTGTAAGAATTGTAAATGTGTAATAAATCACATATCAAAATGCATGGCTCCCAGTAGATATATATCATAAGTGGTAGGTGTTGTTTTCTTGCTGGTGGCATAGTCAATATTACTGCCTTCTCACCTCAGCTAAGTGTAGAATATCACAGTAAAAGAAACACATACCAGAATATCAATGTCACAAATCTTTTAAAGATTTTTTTCTAGCTTTATTGAGATATGATTGACACATTATACTGTATAAGTTTAAGGTTTAAGGTGTAATGTTTTGATGCACATATATTTTGCAAAATATTTATCAAAATAAAATTAACCATCCTTTCAGTTCAGTAGACTTAAGTCACTCAGTTGTGTCCAACTGTTTGTGACTCCATGGACTGCAGCTCGCCAGGCTTCCCTGTCCATCACCAATTCCTAGAGCTTGTTCAAACCCATGTCCATCGAGTCAGTGATGCCATACAACCATCTCATCCTCTGTCGTCCCCTTCTCCTCCTGCCTCCAATCTTTCCCAGCATCAGGGTCTTTTCAAATGAGTCAGTTCTTCACGTCAGGTGGCCAAAGCATAGGACTTTCAGCTTCAGCAAAAGTCCTTCCAATGGATATTCAGGACTGATTTCCTTTAGGATTGACTGGTTAGATCTCCTTGAAGTTCAAGGGACTCTCAAGTCTTCTCCAACACCACAGTTCAAAAGCATCAATTCTTTGGCGCTCAGCTTTCTTTACAGTCTGACTCTCACATCCAATACGTGACTATGGGGAAAAACCATAGCTTTGACTAGACGGGCCTGTGTTGGCAAAGTCATGTCTCTGCTTTTTAATATGCTGTCTAGGTTGGTCACAGCTTTTCTTCAAAGGAGCAAGTGTCTTTTAATTTCATGGCTGCACTCGCCATCTGGAGTGACTTTGGACCCCAAGAAAATAAAGTCTGTCACTGTTTCCATTGTTTCCCATCTATTTGCCATGAAGTGATGGGACCAGATGCCATGATCTTAGTTTTTGAATGTTGAGTGTTCAGCCAGCTTTTTCACTCTCCTCTTTGACTTTCATCAAGAGGCTCTTCAGTTCCTCTTCACCTTCTGCCATAAGGGTGGTGTCATCTGCATATCTGATGTTATTGATGTTTCTTCTGGCAATCTTGATTCCAGCTTGTGCTTCATCCAGCCAGGCATTTCTCATGACATACTCTGCATATAAGTTAAATAAGCAGGGTGACGGTAAACAGTCTTGACATACTCCTTTCCTAATTTGGAATCAGTCTGTTGATCCATGTTGGATTCTAACTGTTGCTTCCTAACCTGCATACAGATTTCTCAATAGGCAGGTAAGGTGGTCTGGTATTCCCATCTCTTGAAGAATTTTCCACAGTTTTTTGTGACCTACACAGTCAAAGGCTTTGGCATAGTCAAAAAAGCAGAAATAGATGTTTTTCTGGAACTCTTTTGCTTTTTTGATGATCCAATGGATATTGACAATTTGATCTCTGGTTCCTCTGGCTTTTCTAAATCCAGCTTGAACATAAGGAAACTCCTGGATCACTTACTGTTGAAACCTGGCTTGGAGAATTTTGAGCACTACTTTGCTAGCATGTGAGATGAGTGCAATTGTATACTAGTTGGAACATTCTTTGGCATTGCCTTTCTTTGGGGTTGGAATGAAAACTGACCTTTTCCAGTCCTGTGACCACTGCTGAGTTTTCCAAATTTGCTGGCATATTGAGTGTAGCACTTCCACAGCATCATCTTTTAGGATTTGAAATAGCTCAACTGGAATTCCATCACCTCCACTAGCTTTGTTCATAGTAATTCTTCCTAAGGCCCACTTGACTTCACACTCCAGGATGTCTGGCTCTAGGTGAGTGATCACACCATTGTGGTTATCTGGGTCATAACGATCTTTTTTGTATAGTATTTCTGTGTATTCTTGCCTCCTCTTCTTAATATCTTCTGCTTCTGATAGGTCCATACCATTTCTGTCCTTTATTGTGCCCATCTTTGCATGAAATGTTCCCCTGATATCTGTAAGTTTCTTGAAGAGATCTCTAGTCTTTCCCATTCTATTGTTTTCCTCTATTTCTTTGTACTGATCACTGAGGAAGGCTTTCTTATCTCTCCTTTCTGTTGTTTGAAACTCTGCATTCAAATGGATATATCTTTCCTTTTCTCTCTTACCTTTAGCTTCTCTCCTTTTCTGAGCTAGTTGTAAGGCATGCTCAGACAGCCATTTTGCCTTTTTGCATTTCTTTTTCTTCTGGATAGCCTTGATCCCTGCCTCCTCTACAATGTCATGAACCTCCATCCATAGTTCTTCAGGCACTCTATCAGATCTAATCCCTTGAATCTATTTGTCACTTACACTGTATAATCATAAGGGACTTGATTTAGGTCATACCTGAATGGTCTAGTGGTTTTCCCTACTTTCTTCAATTTAAATCTAAATTTGGCAATAAGGAGTTCATGATCTGAGCCACAGTCAGCTCCTGGTCTTGTTTTTTCCTGACTGTGTAGGGCTTCTCCATCTTTGGCTGCAAAGAATATAATCAATCTGATTTCGGTGTTGACCATCTGGTGATGTCCATGCATAGAGTCTTCTCTTGTGTTGTTGGAAGAGGGTGTTTGCTGTGACCAGTGTGTTCTCTTGGCAAAACTCTCTTAGCTTTTGCCCTACTTCATTTTGTACTCCAAGGCCAAATTTACTTGTTACTCTGGGTATCTCTTGACTTCCTGCTTTTGCATTCCAGTCCCCTATAATGAAAAGGACAACTTTTTTGGGTGTTCTAGAAAGTCGTGTAGGTCTTTATAGAACCGTTCAACTTCAGCTTCTTCAGTGTTAGTGGTTCGGACATAGTCTTGGATTGCTGTGATATTGAATGGTTTGCCTTGGAAAACAAACAGAGATCATTCTGTCATTTTTGAGATTGCATCCAAGTACTGCATTTCGGACTCTTGTTGACTATGAGGACTACTCCATTTCTTCTAAGGGATTCTTGCCCACCAGAAAAAATACAGAAATCCCAGTAAATCTGAGTTACAGATAAGCAACAAATATATTTTTATTATGCGTGTGCCAGGCAATATTTGGGACATACTTACCATATAATTATTTTTGTTTATCTGAAATTCACATTTAATAGAACATTTTATATTTGCTAAATCTTTCCATGTTACACTGGTTCCTTTTTGAGGTCTCATTTATTTTGGGGGGGAACAACTTAAGGAATGTGTTGGAAAGCTCATGTTGTTGGGCTGTAGCTTGTTCCTTGTATGTTAACTGCTTGCTGTTGAGAAGTGATAAAGCAGATATATTCTGGAGTTGTCATCTGGAAAAAGAAGACTATTGGTTATATTTAAGTGTTTACTCTGTGCTAGATTTGGTGTAATGTACTTTAATATCATTAATGTATTTATTTTTACTGCAACTGCCAGTGATCTTGTGTGGTCATTGCTATTGATACAGCAATTTTAGTTTACTTATAGGCGATGTGGCTTGTGGGATCTTAGTTTCCCTTACTAGGCATTGAATCCACGCCCTTGGCAGTGAAAATGCGGAGTCTTAGCCACTGGACCACCAGGGAATTCCCTGATTCAGCCATTTTAAAGAGGAGGAGACTGAGGTTCGGAGAGGTTAAGTGATGCTCCCAGTGAGAAAAATTGGTAAGTAGGGGAACTTACACTTGAATCCCAGTAGACTAGCTTGTCATCTCAAATTCCCATGCACTGTGGTAGGCTGCAATTAGATGCTAAATATGCAGTGAGGTCTACAACCATGGCAGATCACCCTGGAGGAAATACTGTGAAGAGTGTTGGATTCCCTTAGATACCAGGCTGAGGAGGCCAGCTATCCTGCTTGTCTGGGAGTCAAAGCCTGGCTCAAGTTCTTTCACACAGGGAACCGCCTGTCAGCTCACCCTTCTTCTTACGGCGGAGGCTGGGCTCCTGCACCTATGACTAGAATGTTCGATTCCATTCATGAAATTCAAATCTCTGAAGCAGACACTGTAACCTTTTGTTACCTCTCACCTATTAGTCTCACAGGAAGCAGAGGCAGCAACATAAAATATTCCAGCATGTGCTTGGGTTCCATTGATTATTGGAAATGTAAACCATATTTTTTCTGGATAGTCTGTTTTTTTTTCTTTAAACCCAGAATAGAAACCTCTCAGCATAGCCATCCCTGTCAGAGGTCTGACTAGTCTCAGTGAGACCCCGAAGGAGGCATTTTAAACTCAGGTTTCATGACCGAGGCCCCATTTAATCGTTCTTCAGAACCACCCAAGAGTGGGTTAACCCTGCCCTTGCTGGTATGCATCTTTTTTCTTCTTTTGGCTTTCTATTTTTTTTTCTTACAGCATTCTATCCTTGCTAAGAGGTGTTATATCAGCTAGCAATGAAGCAGGAGATACAGCCTTTGACAGCCCATTATTAGAACCAAAGCCACTCAACCAAAGTCCTATGTTTTATGCCAACTTCTCAAATTAGAAGTGAAGAAAAGCACAAGATCAACATTGAACCAAAGTACCTTGTGTTGTACATGTGACATCCTATTCTTCCTCCCCATTTCCCCCCCTCCCTGGCCCGCACCTCAATGATCTATCCCTGTTCCCCTTTTATCATTCAGATTTCAGGGCCCACAAAACCTTGCCTGGATGACTGATTCCATCTTCTCCCCACTCCCTGTGATGAGCACGTATCTTGAATTTGTTTTAAGAGCATGCTTTGTTCTCAGATTATTGGTGTGAGCAGAGAGAACCTGATTAGCTTGGATTCCACCCCAAACAATCTGAGGACAATTCCTCATCACGACTTTTAATAAGGGTTTCCTGGCTTAGCTTCAGAATCCAAAGTGTCCTCAGTTGCATACTTCCAGCCGTTTCCCTTGTCCTGAAATGTAATGGAATGAAGCTCTGGGAGGGACAGGGGCCAGATGCAGCTCGAGTGTAGGGACATTAGGACCCAGGCTGAGAGGGATGCTCTTGAGTCCTGACAGAAACCCAGTCACACTTTGCTGGGAACAGCACCAGCTGGGGCCTGGGAAAGTTTCATAGGGATATTCCGTGACTCTCCCTAAAATGTTCCCTATCAGCCACATAGCTTTGCAGTTTGGGAATTTGTGTTGTTGCTGACTCAGCAATAGGCAGACTCCAAATTGAGGGTTTTATTTCCCGGGACAAAATAGATCTTTGGAATTTAAATCCTCCCCAGTATACCCATAAAGGACAATTTAAATGTAAGAATTCAGGACTGGGAGTGGATACAGTTATGGGCCATAAATTGTATATACTTTCAGAATAATTGTCAGTTTATTCTTTCCAATGATGCACTTACATTCTTTAATATTTCCCCTTCAGGAAAATGTTAGTCCAAGACTGTGAACTGTTTGTGATGCCCTCTTTAACAGTACCTGGGTAAACCCTCAACTGGCCTACAAAATACAATGGGTATTTCAGTCTCTTTTTTCCCTTCCCAAAGGACCACGGATTACTAAATAGCTCTATACATTCAAGGATTTAGAGTTTCCTGTGAGTCCTTTGTGCTCACAAAAAGACATTGAGTACAAGTATCCCTCTGAATTGGTAATTCATCTCCGTTTTCTTTGGGCTGTTTTTGATGATATTCATCAATTTCAATGATACCCCTGCACAGATCATGTTATTTTTTTTTCACATACTATAGCTTTCTAATTGAGGAAAAAGCAATATGAATTAGCTGTTCCTTGTTGATACCACTGGGCAATAATATATCTTAATAAGAAAAAGCATCTTTCCTAGAGTTTCATTACACATAAGAAATTAGCAAAGGTCACTTTAAACTCCTAATATAGCTCTGTGTGAACTTTCCAAGAACAATTCAGACACCTCTTCCTGCTACTTTATGCATAAATTATCCTATCAAAGAGCTGGTATTTATTCTGGGCTCTTTGAAATTCTAATCACTTGTATACACCTCCCCAGGCCAGTTGTCTTTTTGAAATTTGGATTACTTACAATTGGCTATTCATAAGTGTATAAGAATATACAATGTGGAGTGCCGCCCATTTAGGAGTCTTTAAAGATTCATTGTTCCATTTTCCTTAATGGAAATTTAAATGTTTGATAATGATTTTAAAATGACTCTGCAATTTTCTTTATTTTAATATTAACATCCTTTGTAATATCTTCTGTGCATGTTGAATAGCTTTTTAATTAAACAAATATGGTACCCAGGAATCACAGGCTGAAAAACACCTAGAGATGTCATCAAGTTAATTTCTCTTAATTTGCCCCACTTGGAAGAAGAATGTGCTGGGGTGTGGATTTGTGTACAGACACAAAACACAATCTATTTTCCTAAAAATAGTCTACAAAAAGAAGGCTTCATGATCTTGATATCAACTTTTGGTTCCATTCAGCACTGTTTCAGTACATGGTTTCTGATACCTGCTTTGATCAACTCTTCCTGCGATTTTTAATTCTTACCCTGTATCGGAGATGAAATATGGTGAAACTCATCCTTATTTTGTCACTTGCTGGAGGATCATACTTTCAATCACTTTGATTCTTCTTGCATGCCCTCAGGAAACATCAGAGGAATTTATAGCAGGGCCCATGTCACTTCTGACTTACACGAGTGCTTATGATATATTAGTTCCCAAGTACTACCATCCACATGTTGGTTGGTTCTCATCATTCAATGCATGAATTATCATAGTGATTTACTAATGTAAATTAGTACATTAGTAAATTTGGTTTTAGGTCTACTGCCCACACCATCCCAACTTCCATCCTCCCAACTTGCATTGCTAGGTAACTATGCTCTTAATGACTTTGACTGGATTGTTCTTCTTTTCAAAATACTTCAATGACTCTCCATTGGTTATAGCTTAAAAGCAAGCCCCTGCTCCTTGCCTTCAGAATTATTTATAGTCTGGCCCCAGTGGATCTTCCCAATCTTCTCTCCCTCTATTCACTACCTAAATTCCTACTACTGGGCCCTTAAACACATGATATTTGTTGTTGTTGTTCAGTTGCCAAGTCGTATCAGTTCTTTGAAACAATATGGAGTGTACCACACCAGAATCCTCTGTCCTCCACTATCCCTCAGAGTTTGCTCAAATTCATGTCCACTGAGTCAGTGATGCTATCTAACCATCTCATCCTCTGCTGCCCCCTTTTCCTTTTGCCTTCAATATTTGTCAGCATCAGAATCTTTTCCAGTGAATCAGCTCTAATTTGCATCAGGTGACCAAAGTATTGGAGCTTCACTTTCAACATCAGTCTTTCCGATGATATTTGTATCTACCTCTTTACATTTCTCTATCTACTCATCCGACCACAAATACTCATCTCCCTCTATAATTATCTCAGTACTACCCATTTAAAGGGTCAGCTCCACTTGCATTCCCTACATCAAGCAAGCCTCCTGCATTTTCACCAGCCCATCATAAACTCCCTTTCTTCTTGCTCTCTTTTTCTTCTAAAGTAAGCATTGTCATTCTGCTCTTGAGGAAAAAATTTGAAGTTGATGTTTATTGTTACTTACGGCTGCAATACTTATGTCTCATTCCCAGTGTAGGAATAGTAGATCCTCAGAGCAAGAATCCTGCTTGATACTTCCTAATATTCCTGTGAGTACCCCACACATGGCTTTCACTGGATAACTGTAACTTTATATTATATGCAAGTGAACATAAGCAGTTAAAATGATAGTGGGCCCTCAGTGTGTTTGTATGTGATGTTTCCCTTTATAAATAGAAGTTTCATAGTAGCTGTGAAAATGAAAAGAAAGTAATATTTTAAATGATTTCTATTGAAATAACTCCTGGTTCTGAGCAGTGGAATACTTTCATGATTAAGTTTTCTCTAATACGATTTCATCTATTGAAGTAGAAAAGATAGCCTACATTATTTTCCATTTTTTTCTGGCCTTTATAAGTGGTCATTTGCTCTCTACCTTGGTTCATGTGTTATGATTTAGGTTCTGGTGGTTTCATTACTTGGTCAAACTTCTTACTATTGTCCTGGCATCCTCTTATTTGCCTACTGTCATCACATGACAAAACAGAGGTAAGAGAAACATGGAGAACTTTCAGGAGCAGCTTCAGAAGAGCTACCCAATATATGTTGAAAAGTGAAAGTCTTAGTTGCTCAAGTCGTGTCCAACATTTTGCAATCACATGGACTGTAACCCGCCAGGCTCCTCTGACCATGGAATTCTCCAGACAATAATACTGGAGTGAGTAGCCATTCCCTTCTCCAGGGGATCATCCTGACTCAGGGATGGAATCCACATCTCCTGCATTGCACGCAGATTCTTTAGCATCTAAGCTACCTGTCAGGCCTAGCTAATATGGGAGATTGATCAGACAATAGATCCCATTACTTATGCTTCTGTTAGCTTTACTCAGTTCTAAAACAGAGTACTTACACTGACATCACTGTACATAGCCAGAGTTAGCACAGCCTAGATCTACTATTTTATGCCTAGATACAATTTATACTCATCCAAGGGCAAAGGAGAGGCCCCAACAAGATGGTAAGAGGTGCGAAATCGCATTTAGAATCAAACCCCATACCCACCAGAGACGCTCGGAGGGCTCAAATAAAACCATGTGTGCGCCAGGACTCAGAGGCTCCTCAGAGACTGACCCAGACCTGCCTTTGAGTGTTTGAGTGTCTCCTGCAGAGGCACAGGTCATCAGTGGCCTGCTGTGGGGACAGGGTCTCTGACTGCAGCAAACCTGGGACACGTGGCATATAGTATAAGCCCTCTTGGAGGAGGTTGCCATTAGCCCCACCATAGAGCTGCCAAGCCAATGACCCACAAACTGTAGAACAATTTCAATTCAGTTCGGTCACTCAGTCATGTCCGACTCTTTGAGACCCCACGGACTGCAGCACACCAGGCTTCCCTGTCCATCACCAACTCGCAGAGCTTGCTCAAACTCATGTCCATCGAGTCAGTGATGCCATCCAACTATCTCATCCTCAGTTGTTCTCTTCTCCTTCTGCCTTCAATCTTTCCCAGCATCAAGATCTTTTCCAGTCAGTCAGTTCCTCATATCAGGTGGCCAAAGTATTGGAATTTCAGCTTCACCATCAGTCCTTCCAATGAATATTCAGGACTGATTTCCTTTAGGATTGACTGGTTTTGATCTCTTTGCAGTCCAAGGAACTCTCAAGAGTTTTCTCCAACACCACAGTTCAAAAGCATCGATTCTCTGCTGATCAGCTTTCTTTATAGTCCAATGCTCGTATCCATACATGAACAATTATACCAAAGAAATTCTCCCACTGATAAGAAAGTTCTAGGACCCACAACAGATTTCCCAACATGGGGATGTGGCAAAAAAGCTGAGAACCCCCAGGGAATTTCACTTTGGAAGCTAGTGGAATTTGATTACAGAATGTCCACAGGATGAGGGAAACAGACTCTTGGAGGGCACAAACAAAACCTTGTGTGCACCAGGACCTGGGAGAAAGGAGGAGTGTACCCACAAGTGACTGAGTCAGACTTGCCTATGAGTGTCCAGGACTCTCCTGTGGTGGACAGTTTGGCCTCAAGCCAAACAACAGGGAGGGAACACCACCCCACCCATCAACAGAAAATTTGATTAAAGATTTACTGAGCATGGCCCTGCCCATCAGAACAAGATCAGTTTCCCCCACAGTCAGTCTCTCCCATCAGGAAGCTTCCATAAGCCTCTTATCCTTATTCATCAGAGGGCAGAAAGAATGAAAACCACAATCACAGAAAACTAGTCAAACTGATTACATGGACCACAACCTTGTCTAACTAAATGAAACCATGAGTCATGTCATGTAGGGCCACCCAAGATGGATGGGTCATGGCAGAGAGTTCTAACAAAATGTGGTCCACTAGAGAAGGGAATGGCAAACCACTTCGGTATTCTTGCCTCAAGAACCCCATGAACAGTATGAAAAGGCAAAAAGATATGACACTGAAAGATGAACTCCCCAGGTTTGTAGGGGCCAATATGCTACTGGTGAAGAGTGGAGAAATAACTGCAGAAAGAATGAAGAGATGGAACCACAGCGATAACAATGCCCAGTTGTAGATTTGACTGGTGATGGAAGTAAAGTCTGATGCTGTGAACAACGATATTGCTTTAGGAACATGGAATGTTAGGTCTATGAATCAAGGTAAATTATAAGTGGTCAAACAAGAGATGGCAAGAGCGAACATCTACATTTTAGGAATCAGTGAACGAAAATGGACAAGAATGGGCGAATTTAATTCAGATGACCATTATATCTACTACCATTGGCAAGAATGTCTTAGAAGCAAATGAGTAGCCCTCATAGTCAACAAGAGGGTCTGAAATGCAGTACTTGGGTTCAATCTCAAAAATGACAGATGATCTCTGTTCGTTTCCAAGGCAAACCATTCAGTATCACAGTAATCCAACTCTATGCCCCAATCACTAATGGCGAAGAAGCTGAGGTTAAACGGTTCTATAAAAACCTACAAGACCTTCTAGAACTAACAACAAAAAAAAAGATGTCATTTTCATCACGTGGGACTGGAATTCAAAAGTAAGAGGTTGAAAGATACCTGGACTAACAGGCAAATTTGGCCTTGGAGTAAAAAATGAAGCAGGGCAAATGCTAACAGAGTTTTGCCAAGAGAACACACTGGTCATAGCCAACACCCTATTCCAACAACAGAAGAGAAGATTCTACACTTCAAAAACACAAGAGAAGACTCTATACAGGGACGTCACCAGATGGTCAACACCGAAATCAGATTGATTATTTTCTTTGCAACCAAAGATGGAGAAGCTCTATAAAATCAGCAAAAACAAGACTGGGAGCTGACTGTAGCTCAGATCATGAACTCTTTATTGCCAAATTCAGACTTAAATTAAAGAAAGTAGGGGAAACCACTTGACCATTCAGGGATGACCTAAATAAAATCCCTTACTATTATACAGTGGAAGTGACAAATAGATTCAAGGGATTAGATCTGATAGAGAGCCTGGAGAACCATAGATGGAGGTTCATGACATTGTACAGGATACAGGGAGCAAGACCATCCACAAGAAAAAGAAATGCAAAAAGGCAAAATGGTTGTCTGAGAAGGCCTTACAAACATCTGAGAAAAGAGGAGAAGTGAAAGACAAGGGAGAAGAGGAAAGATATACCCATTTGAATGCAGAGTTTCAAAGAATAGCAGGAGTGATTAAAAAAGAAGCCTTCCTCAGTGATCAATGCAAAGAAATAGAGGAAAACAATAGAATGGGAAAGACTAGAGATCTCTTCAAGAAACTTAAAGATACCTTGAGAACATTTCATGCAAAGATGGGCACGATAAAGAACAGAAATGGTATGGACCTAACAGAAGCAAAAGATATTAAGAAAAGGTAGCAAGAATATTTAGCAGAATTACACAAAAAAGATCTTAATGACCCAGATAACTATGTTGGTGTGATCACTCACCTAGAGCCAGACATCCTGGAATGTGAACTCAAGTGGGCCTTAGGAAGTATCACTACAAACAAAGCTAGAGGAGATGATAGAATTCAAGCTGAGCTATTTCAAATTCTAAAAGATGATGCTGTGAAAATGCTGCACTCAATATGCCAGCAAATTTGGCAAACTCAGCAGTGTCCATGGGACTGGACAATGTCAGTTTTCATTCCCAATCCCAAAGAAAGGCAATGCCAAATAATGTTCAAGCTACCACAAGAATTGCCCTGATCTCACACGCTAGAAAAGTAATGTTCAAAATTCTCCAATTGAGACTTCAATAGTACATGAACTGAGAACTTCCAGGTGTTCAAGCTGGATTTAGAAAAGCCAGAGGAACCAGAGATCAGATTGCCAACAGGCGTTGGATCATTAAAAAAGCAAGAGAGTTTCAGAAAAACATCTGCTATATTACCTATGCCAAAGCCTTTCACACTGTGGATCAAAACAAACTTTGAAAAATTCTTAAAGAGATGGGAATACCAGACCACCTGACCTGCCTCCTGAGAAATCTATGCAGCTCATGATGCAACAGTTATAACCAGACATGGAATGACAGACTGGTTGCAAGCTGGAAAAGTATATGTCAAGGCTGTATATTGTCACCTTCCTGATTTAACTTATATGCAGAGTTCAGTTCAGTTCAGACACTCAGTCATGTCGGACTCTTTGTGACCCCATGGACTGTAGCACACCAGGCCTGCTGTCCATCACCAACTCCCGGAGTTTACTCAAACACATGTCCATTGAGTCTGATGCCATCCTACCATCTCATCTTCTGTCGTCCCCTTCTCCTCTCGCCTTCAATCTTTCCCAGCATCAGGGTATTTTCAAATGAGTCAGCTCATCGCAGCAAGTTGCCAAAATATTGGAGTTTCAGCTTCAACATCAGTCCTTCCAATGAACAACCAGAACTGATCTCCTTTAGGATGGATTGATTGGATCTCCTTGCAGTCCAAGGGACTCTCAAGAGTCTTCTCCAACACCACCGTTCAAAAGCATCAATTCTGCAGCACTCAGCTTTCTTTATAGTCCAAATCTCACATCCATACATGACCATTGGAAAAACCATAGCCTTGATTAGATGGACTTTTGTTGGCAAAGTAATGTCTCTGCTTTTAAATATGCTACCTAGTATAGTAACTTACCCTCAATTTCTCTCCTTGACTTCATCATTCTCATGATAATATTTTAGTGGTGTGCTGGGAAGGGGATGGGTTAACAGGTCTGACTGAACAATGACAACACAGTTAAATAGATTTCTGGAATATCCTACTATGTCCATTGTTGATAATCCAAACCAGAACCCCAAGTTGTATGCTCTTTTCTTATGGTTAACTGACTCTAAACAAGGCCACAGGCGAAAGCTAAGTAGATATTCTAATTATGGCACAAAATGAACAAGGAAAAGCAATTACGCTGAAGTAATGACATTTAAATCCTTAAGAACAGAATCTGCTATTGGGAGGGAGGGGGCAAAGCGTGAATTTTTCTAATATCTTTGAGCTCCTTGCTAATTATATTTTCATATTGATAATTAGTAACCTTATAGCTCCTTCTTTAACTCATGTAGAACGACGTGGCTGAAACTATGTCTCAGGTAATTCTGGATGCTTTGCAAAGGATGAATGACAGTAAGTTAACGCCAGAGGCAAGGTGACCAGTTAAAAGCGTCTTAGAAAATCCTCCTTTAAATTGGCTTAAAATCTGTCTGGCTGTGACTTCCAATAATACGGTTCTTGATTTGGGGAAAATGGATGGCATCCACTTGTAGTGCATTTTACTGCAACTGGCAATACTATCCCTTCAGTCTAACTCCCTCCTGACACCGTACCCAATCAATATTGCTTGAATGTGTTAAACCTGAGTTCTTTAGGAATTTCTAGAGGTTGACTATCCAGCATCTCTAGCTTGTTAGAGTTTCCTTTCCTTTTTTTAGGACACTATTCAGAAAGACTTTTGAAGTGGGAGAGGCTGCAGTAATGAAGGGCATCTAGTGCATGGAGATGATGATTCAGAAGACGCCTCTGTGTGAATGTTTTTAGGCAGAAGACAGACATCTTGGATTTTATGTTGTTGTGTGTGGGGGGAGCGAGGCGGGGGAGGGAGTGTTGCCTGCAGCCCACTTTGGTCTTCAGCTTTTGCAGTTATGAGGGTATTGAATCCATCCTGGTGTGTGTTTCCATCTTCACCCCTTTTACAAAGTCTTCCTTATGCCTCTCTTGTTTTCTTCTTCACTGTCAGCATTGACCATACTTCTGAAGTTTAAATCTCTGAATTATGAGCTCCTTTCAAATTCAATAAGTATAGACCTGTATAGAGGACTGTATGCAATTAAAACATTACAGATCTCTATGAAACAAAAAAATTTGGAATCCTCTTCTCACCCCAGCTCTGAGAATCCCACTCCCCAGAGTTCACCAATTTCAGTAGATTTTTTAAAAATGATAAATTTATCTAAAAGAAGTAGACTTACAGATATAGAGAACAAATTAGTAGTTACCAGTGGGGAGGGGCAGTACAGGGGTAGGGGTGTGGGAGGTACAAACCATTGGGTATAAGATAGGCTCAAGGTTGTATTGTACAACATGGGGAATAGAGCCAGTATTTTGTAATAACTACAAATAGGAAGTAATCTTTAAAAATTGTATACAAATAGAAAAATTTTCAAATATAAATGTATCATACTGTAAATATCTATCTACAACTTTTCCTTTTAATTACTTATAGTATGTGATGGTTAAATTTCCATAGAATTACATATAGATTTCCTTTTTTATTATCTGCCCAATATCTATTTACATGGCTGTACCATAAATTATTTAACCAGGTTCCTACAGATGGACAATTAAAATATTCCCGGTTTTCCATTAGTGCAACCGATATTGCTGAGAACATATAACAGTGAATACATATTATAGCTGGTGTACAAATACCTAGAAATTTTATTGCTGATTCAAAAAATATATGCATTTTTAAATAATAGAATGTATCAATTGGTCTCTCCCTTGGTTTCTGGAACAGAGTTCCCAAAACCCTTGAAATTCCCCAATAAAGCACTCCAAATATCTAGTTCTAATATTTGGTCTTTGGCCTTGGTTCCTGACACAGAGATCCTAAATCTTTGGAATTTCCTGGGTGATAGGAGTATATTTTATTCCAATGAGGTGAGTCTTGCTGGGCTCCTGGTTGGGTGCTGGTCATCAGAAAGATCAAGCCATAATTCAAAGCTTAAAATTTTCAGCCCCATCCCCCATTCTCCAGAGAGGATAGAGAAGATAACGATCATGCCTACATGATGAAACTTCCATGAAATCTCAGCGGTGTGTGGTTTGGGGAGCTTCTGGACTAGTGAACACATGGAGGTGCTGGGGGAGTGGTGGCCCAGCGAGGACACAGAAGCTCTATGCCCCTCCCCTTACATTGCTGTATGCTTCTCTTCCATATGACTATTCCTGATTCATATATATTTCTATGAGGAACTGGTAACCTCATAAGATGACTGTTTTCCTGTGTTCTGTGAGTCACTCTAGCAAATTAATTAAACTTGAGAGTGGTGGGAGTCTTGTGGGACTGAACCCTTAACTTGTGGGATCTCACACTACCTTTAGGCACATGGTGTAGGAATTGAGTTAAATTGTAAGATACCCAGATGGTGTTGGGGCTTCCTAGGTGGCACTGGTGGTAGAGAACCCGCCTGCCAATGCGGGAGACATAAGAGTAAGGGTTAGATCCCTGAGGTGGGAAGATCCCCTGGAGGAGGAAATGGTAACCCACTCCAGTATTCTTGCCTGGAGAATCCCATGGGCAAAGGAGCCTGGCAGGCTATGGTTCATAGGGTCGCAAAAGAGTCAGACATGACAGAAGTGACTTAGCATGCATGCACACAGCTGGTGTTGCTGAATTGCCTGTGCGGGAAACCCCACATATACAGTGTCAAAAGTGAAGCATAGTAGCATAGTGCAAGAGCATAGGAAACATAGAGAATGAGTGGTTTTCCTTTGCTGTATTTTTTTTAATTAAAATATTCCTTGTTAGATTTTGGGCATGTGCATTTATAAGTTTGATAGATAGTTCCAAATTAACCTTTTAAAACATTGTATGACTTCACATTCCCATCCATTATATAACAGATTTCCTAGTTCTGCAGACCATTATTAATACTAGCATCAATATTTGCCTCTCTGATAGACACAATGTGATACCTAAACCTAAATTTTGCATTTCTTATTGGATTTGCTTTAATCATAGAGTTTGTAATTAAATTATTAGATCCTCTTTTCTTTCTTGATTCATGAACATTCTGAAATTTCCTTTCCAAGTGTCCTTAGTCAATTTTGACCATTGAGATTTCCATTTTTTCATTATTATAAACCTTAGAATGATGAACTTTTCAATATCTTTCAAATCACTGTACTTGTCTGGTCCAAATGAAAAGTTGTGATTTTCTTCTTTATGTCCTTGATGTTGTTTTCCAGTATCTACTACACTCTTTGTCATAATAACGCTGCAGTGGAGGCATGAATTCTCACCCAACATTCTTTGCAATGTCAAGACTGCTAATGCCAATAGACACCAAGAGGATATGAAGAGATTTAGTTAATGACCTAATGAGGCTTTCTGGAGGAAGCTGGGTGGTTCCAGAACAGGTCAGGAATGGCTTGAGAGAGCTCAGAGAGGCAACTGGCTTTTGTTTTTATTATAGTTAGGAGATGAAGCTGGGATGAGGATTCCCATAAGTGGACCAGTCTTGAGAGGTCTGAACTTCCTGCTGATGCTAAAGGGCTTCCTTGGTGGCTCAGCTGGTAAAGAATCTGCCTGCAATGAGGGAGACCTGGGTTCGATCCCTGGGTTGGGAGGATCCCCTGGAGAATGGAAAGGCTATCCACTCCAGTATTCTGGCCTGGAGAATTCCATGGACTATGGTCACAAAGAGTTGGACACAACTGAGTGACTTCTTTTTTTTAGCTGATGCTAAAAGATGTAGCACACAGGCTTTCTTATCTGTTTGACCAGTTGTGGTACAAGAGGAAAGGAAAAAGAGGTGGAGCTTGAAGCTTGTCAGCAAACGTGAAAAAATGGAGTCATGCACTTCATTATGTCCTTTATAAATATTCTGATATTCATTTAGATATCCACCCCTCCTCTGAATTGTAGTTCATTTCCCTTTCAGAAAGCTGATTCCACCCCCAGCTCCAGAAGTGGGCCTGATCAATATAAAGTAATCCCGTTTAGAAGTAAAGTAATGCCATTTAGGAGTTTTGAAATTAGGTATATGTTAATCATCATGTAGAATGCCCCGGCCATAGGGAATTTGTATATGACCAAATTTTAACCCATAAGAGGTAAAGGGAGGTGTGTTTTTTGGTGTGAAGTGGTTTATAGTGGGGTAATTCTAGGAAAGTTTTCTCCCACTTAGAGAAGTTCTGTGTAAGAGATGAGCTTTCTTCTTTTGGTCACTCCCATGTGTATATGCAGGTCTGCAAGTCCAATAGCCATCCCCCTTCCAGCTTGCTACTAAGAGATTAACAAGAAATAGAGTTAGGCTCTTGCTTCTACCATGTCTCATGACTCTCTCACCTCATGACATTTGTGGCCATTTGAGCCAAACAATTGGCTGTTTATAAAAATTTTCACACTTTTTTTTGTTAATTCACTTCAAAAGAAAGAAACAAAAACACCTAGTCACATATTCGTTTGTCTTCTGAGATGAAGAATTTTCTATAAAAATCTTGCTGAGGGAATGCTTTTAGAATAAGAAGAATCTCCCAGTTATATAGACATCAAAATCTTCCTGACCCAGGGATCAAACCTGGGTCTCCCGCATTACAGGTAGATTCTTTACGATAGGATCCCCCAGGGAAGCCCATAATAAGTAAAAGCCCCTGTTTTCAGCACTACATGTTTTTTTTTCTTAAATTGCTAGTTACACAATCTGTACTAGAATCCACTATCCCTATACTCTTCCTGTCTCAAGAGTTTATCATCTGATCTGTTTCATAATCTTATCACTTTGGTTCCTCTAATTTTCTCCCAAGGATTCCCTCTGAACCTGAGATATTCTTTTTTGGACAGCAAGTTGTCATCCTTCATACGACTCCTTTTTTGTTTAATTTATTTTAATTGGAGAATAATTTACAATAATTTACAATAATATTTCTGGACTCTCAAGTCAATGCCATGGATCTAAATGTTTACCCTTATGCCACTGCCACACTCTCTTGCTTGACTACTGTCATTTTGTAGTAAGTTTTGAATTAGGAGGTATGAGCACTCTTTGTTATCCTTTTAAAGGATAAATTTAATAATTTAATAATTTAAATTTACAATTTACTGGGGAGTGGGATTCTCAGAGCTGGGGTGAGAAGAGGATTCCAAATTTTTTTGTTTCATAGAGATCTGTAATGTTTTAATTGCATACAGTCCTCTATACAGGTCTATACTTATTGAATTTGAAAGGAGCTCATAATTGTGATGGTTGTGATGGTTTTTGCCATACCTTTTTGAACTACTTATTTTGAATAATGTAAATCCTTACATTGTCATTTTTCATTCGTAAATTACATTTTAGGAATTAATTTGTCCCTTCCTACCAAGTTTTGAGACCACTCAGAAGTAAGTTGAATAAATATAGTAAGCAATTTCAACTAAATTAAGTAAATTCAAGTAAATGGTCTTTGGAACAGTCTATTTTTTTGTTGACCTTGTCTCCATTGTTCTTTGTTTTGTTTCCTTCAGAAACTCATTGGATTCCAATGTCTAAAATTATTCCTAGGAATGCTCATTTTATATTTTGTACAGCTTTTGCTTTACATTATTGTGACTTTTGATCAAGATAAACAACTTGTTAGTGTATTCATCTTGGTTGAACGTCAATACCTATAATTCTCTGGGAAGCAAAAGATATTGCATGATAAGTTTAAGAAATAATATTACTTAGTGACTTCTGTTTTTTAAAACATATTTCAAAAAAAACTGTGTTTCCACATATACTTCCACAGAAGCAGTGCAGTTTCCCCAGGAATTATTATTTTCATTTTGTGTAAGCTTATTTCTAGAGAAACTTCAGGGAGAACCCATTGTCAGTTTCTCATACTGGTAGTTTTGTTATATGTAGGTACATGCAGTTAGTAACATAGAAAATAAATTTACAGTGTGAAATATCAGTAGTATATTTAATGGTTAATTATATTGTTTGGATGGTAATAAGAAACAGGTTTTGAACTCTCTTTTCTAGGTAATATAGATGTTACTGTTATCTAAATATATATATATATATATATATATATATATATATATATATATATATTTGCTTTTTAAGTCACTATCTGCATGTTTGCATTGAAAATCTTTTTACATTCCTTCCTTTCTTTCACGATTGTGTGTGTGTGTGTGTTTCAGTGTAGGAGCATTGAGTGAATGTTTATGATAGTAATATAGTGTTCACTTTGTTCCCTTCTAGTACTCCCACTACATACCACCGTCTGACAGGCAATTAGTTCCTGTTGTATAATTAATTATTAAAATCATCTTATTGCATTTTTAAAAACTAGCACACAATATAGTGTAAATCAATGTAATTTCTATTCTACTAAAGTGTGTAATGCTATTCTGTCTGAATAAAAAAAAAGTTTGTCCTTAATGTAAAAGAGATGGATTGTTGTCCCCATGTGAATACTGGTGCAATTTTCTTTAATGTAATCTCAGCAAATATTATAGCAATGCTATGTCTATATTGGTGAACAGGTTTGCCCGACTGAAGAAATATGTATGAAAATTTAGCTCAATAAATATATAGATTTTTCCTTAATTTTTCAAGTTTGAAAAATGATTATTGCAGTTACTAGAAGTCCTTATTTTCATATATCAGGTACAACTTGATCAAAAGTGGAGGTCATCTGACTTAATATCAGAAGTCAGGCTAGTTACTATACAATTAGAAAGGTAAGTTGAGAAAGGTCCTAGATAGATACACAATCAACAAGAACTTTTCTAGCTCCTGTATTAGGAAGTTTTGTAAGTAACAATACACCTTGATAGTACTGAAACTTACTTAGATGCACTTTATAGTTTGGAGAATTTAACACACTCCTCAGCATTTAACCACTCCCCAGATGAGAAATCAGACAGATCAAATGAATGACTTACAATGGAGTGTGAGTCTGGCAGGTGGAGAGATCAGACGTTGTTTGAAGAGAGTCACATCTACTCATCTTATTTTTCCTCCCCTTGAGCAAAAATACAGATCCAGTGCTGTGATAACTTCTAATTTTTCAAGTGAAAATGAAACTGTTGATTTTTATGTAAACTCACCTATTTTTTTTAAGACTGCTCTTTCCCCATGGCGTGGTTTAGGGACTCTTTTCATAAATACATAAAAATGTAATGATATATTTCTGGACTCTCAAGTCAATGCCATGGATCTAAATGTTTACCCTTATGCCACTGCCACACTCTCTTGCTTGACTACTGTCATTTTTTAGTAAGTTTTGAATTAGGAGGTATGAGCACTCTTTGTTATCCTTTTAAAGTTTGTTTTAGCCATTCTGGGTTCCTTGTAGAAGGGCTGGCATATGAATATTGTTGTTGTTCAGTCACTAAGTCATGTCCAAGTCTGTGCAACTCCATGGACTGCAGCATGCCAGGCTTCCCTGTCCTTCACTGTCTCTTGGAGTTTGCTCGAATTCATATCCATTGAGTCGGTGATGCTATCTAACCATCTCGTTCTCTGTCGCCCCCTTCTCCTCTTGCCTTCAATCTTTTCCAGCATCAGGGTCTTTTCCAGTAGTTTGTTCTTTGCATCAGGTGATCAAAGTATTGGAGCTTCAGCTTCAGCATGTCTTTCCAGTGAATATTCAGGGTTGATTTCCTTTAGGATCGACTGGTTTCATCTCCTTGCTGTCCAAGGGACGCTCAGGAGTCTTCTCCAGCACCACAATTCCAAAGCATCAATTCTTTCAGCTCTCAGCCCTCATTATGGCCCAACTCTCACATCCATACATGACTACTGGAAGAAACAAAGCTTGGACTATACAGAACTTTGTTGGCAAAGTGATGTCTCTGCTTTTTAATGTGCTGTCTAGGTTATTCATAGGTTTTCTTCCAAGGATCAAGCGTCTTTTAAATTCATATGTTGAAATTCTAAACCTCAGTACCTAAGAATGTAACCATATTTGGAGACTGTCTTTTCACAGAGGTCATTAAATTAAAATGAAGTCATTAGGGTGAACCCTAACCCAATATGACTAATGTTCCTACAAGAAGAGGGAAGTTGGACACAGAGGGAGGAATAGGTGAAGACACAGAGAAGATGGCCATCCACAAGCCAAGGAGAGAGGCCTGGAACAGATCTTTCCCCCATGGCCCTCAGAAAAAATCAACACTACTGTTTCCTTGATCTCAGACTTCTATTTTCCAGAACGGTGATTTCTCAGTTTATGGTGTTTAAGTTGCCCTGTCCATGATACTTTGTTGTGGGAGACCAAGAAAATGAATACAAGTGGCAAGAAGTATTGCCTTTTCTTAGGCCTGATGTTATGGAAAATGTGTTCAATCTTTTACCAGTAAGTATATGGTGAGACCACTTATTTTGAGACTTAATCAAGGGGGAAAAACGTGACAATGAGGTGGCAGTATTGCTCAATAAGTTTTATTGGGCAAAGTTTAGACAGAATTGCATGAGAGGGGAAATTCCTTAGAGCAGGAGACTGTCCAGAGACAAGAGGGCTTGTTCACCACCCAGAAGAAGAGAGGACAAAGGATTTCCTTATAAGAGGGTACTTGGAGTGGGGGCTTCTGTGTTTAGGTGATGTTGCTCAGTAGCATGGGGAAGGGGGAGTCTGTATCAGAGCTCCAAAGGCTAGTAGTGGTTGTGGTATATTAATAGACACAGGGTTTATTTTACTTATGGCCAGCAGATATTGGGTGCAGTTTTGCAGAATATGAAAAGCAGAAAGGCTCTAAATAGCTAAAATTCTTCCTTTTAAAGTTATATTTAAAGCAACTGCATGTGTAAAAATTTGAGCTTGGTACCAGTGGGCTTCCTAACCTGCTATGAAAAAGTAAAGAACAAAAGGCAAATATACAGAGGCTATCTTTTACCCACATATAAAACAATATGCTAGCTGTGTGTTTTTATAACTAGTCTTAACAAGTTGAGGAAGTTCCCTTGTATTTCTAGTATTTGAGGGTGATTATCATGAAGCATACACATGCCAAAAGATTAAAAAAAAAAGGCCAGTTTCATTTCTCTACACAAACAACTATCTGAAAGAGAAATGCTAAAAATTATATTTCTAAGAGCATCTAGCAATAAAATACTTAAAAATAAATTTAAACAAGGAGCTAAAAAGTCTGTACACCTCAAGTTATAACACATTGATGAAAGAAATTGATGAAGAGGCAAGTAAATGGAAAAATGTCCTATGTACATACATCAGAATAATAATAATAATAATATTATTATTAAAATGTCCACACTATCCAAAGACATCAATAGATTCAATGCAATTCCTATCAAAATTCCAATGACATTTCCCACAGAAATAGATACATCACTCCTAAAAGTTGTATGAATCACAAAAGTCCCCAAATAGCCAGAAGTAATTGTAAGAAAGAATACAACTGAAGGCATTACATTTCTTGTTTTCAAACTACATTACAAAGCTATAGTAATAAAAAGCTAGTATGGTACTGGCATAAAACAGACACCCAGACCAATGGAACAGAATTTAGAGTATAGAAGTAAATCCACATATATACCATCAACTAACATTTGACAAGAAAGCCAAGAATACTCAGTGGGGAAGTTGTATGGAAAAGGATGAAATTGGGCTCATCTTATACAACATATCTACAAAAATTAACTCTAAATGATTTAAAGACATGTAAGATCTGAAACCATAAAACTCCTGGAAGGAGACATAAGGAAAGGCTCCTTAACATTGGTGTTGGCAATGATTTTTTGGATATGACACCCAAACTACAAGCAATAAAAGCAGTAAACAACAAGTGGGATTACATCAAACTATAAAAAGCTTCTGTACAGCAAAGGAAACAATCAAAAAAATTGAAAAGGAAACCTACTGAATGGGAGAAAATGTTTGAAAGCCACATATCTGAGAAGGGATTAATATCCAAATTATATAAGGAACCCATACAATCCCATAACAATGAGACAAATAATCTGATTTTAAAATGTGCAAAGATTTGAATAGACATTTTTCCAAACAAGACATACTAATGGTTAGCAGGTGTATAAAAAAAGATGCCCAACATCACTAATCTCAGGGAAATGTAAATCAAAACCACAATGAGATATCACCTCACTCCTGTTAGATTGGCTATTATCAAAAAGCCAAGAGATAACAAGTGCTGTTGAAGATAAGGAGAAAAGTGAATGGTGGGAAAGTAAATTTGTACAGTTACTACAAATAAAGCAATATGGAGGAGCCTCAAAACATTAAAGATAAAACTACTCTATGATCCAGAAATCCCACTTCTGGGTGTATACTGGAAGGAAAAGAAAATACTATCTTGAAGGGTTATCTTCAATCCTATGTTCATTGCAGTGTTAATAACAATAGCCAAGAAATGGAAACTACCTAAGTATCTGTCAATGGATAGGTGGATAGATGGATGCATAAAGAAAATGTTTACACACACACACACACAAACACATATAATGGAATATTTTACAGCCATAAAAGAAGGAAACCCTGACATTTCCTATAACATGAATAAAACTTGAGAGTGTTATGCTAAGTGACATAAGCCTAACAGATAAAAATAAATACTGTATGATCTCACTTATTTGTGGAATCTAAAAATCTGAACTCATAGAAACTGTAGATTGATGGTTGTCAGGATCTCTGGGATAGGGGAAATGAAGATATATTGGTCAAAGGATACAAACTTTAAGTTATGTTATGAATAAGTTTCGGGATCTTATGTACAGAATGGTGATTACAGTTAACAATACTGTACTGTATACTTGAAAGCTGCTAAATAAATCTGAAACTTTCTCACTAGACACACAAACAAGTTACTTCGTGAGATAATGGATGTGTTAACTAACATTATTTTGGTAATCATTTTGCACTACACATGTGTACCAAATCATGAAGTTGTATACCTTGAAATTAGCCAATGCTGTATGTCAATTACATCTCAATACAGCTGGAAAACATCATAAATTTGGCCCACCTTTTAGGGACAGCCAAATTCATGATTGAAACACTCGGAGTTTCCAAACTTTGAGCCTTTCTGTGACTTCAGAAGGGGTCTTCTTGGTTTCTTTTCCTGTTGTTCTCCCTTAAAATTCTAGGTGGGATCTACTGTTTCATTTGTTGGTCACCACCTAGACCTCCATTGTTTTCCATAATTCCCTTATCTATGAACTTGCCTATATTCTATGCCAAATAAAGTCAGTTTGCTTAGGAAGAGCTATGGATATCTCTGCTCTTATGTCCTGCTTCTCCACCTGAGCAGAGCCTCTGTACCACTGCACCAGAGAGGGGGGTGGGGGCAAGGACAGTGACTTGCTTCTCCTGAAGTGTCCTCTTGGTATTTGAATGGGGAAACTGGGCTGTTGTAGTTAGCCACTGGTCATTTCACCTTGCTATGCTGGTTTGGAACCTTCACCCTATGAGCAAAATGTAGCTGGGGCTATTGGGTCCAAGTACACTTGGCCTGGGCTTCCCTGGTGGCTCAGTGGTAAAGAAGATGCCTGGCAGTGCAGGAGATGCGGGTTTGATCCCTGGGTCAGGAAGATCCTCTGGAGAAGGAAATGGAAACCCACTCCAGTATTCTTGCCTGGAGAATTCCAAGAACAGAGGAGCCTGGGGGGCTAAAGTCCATGGGGTTGCAAAAGAGTTAGACATGATTTAGAGACTAAACAACAACAGTACTTGGCCCACCTCATCTTGGGTAAAGCTTCTATGTAAGTAGAGGCTGATAAGGTGAAGGGAGACCCAGTCCTTTAAGTTGCACCAGTCAGAAATAGAAATTCTGCAACACAGAGCTGTTGGTGAATGAGAGATTCTGTGGTATCTCTCTTTCAAGGTGCCATCAATTGTAATATTTTAAAATTGTAAGATGATTTAATACTGGATACTTAGAAAAGAGAAACTGCCATATTAAATTTTAGGTTTCAGAAACCTTAAAATATATGGCCCCAAATTAAGTAAGTTAGAAACTGTGAATAATTGAACTCATATCGTGAATATAGAACTCCATATG